>JAGKPW010000021.1:2267500-2867500 GCA_019926035.1 Melaleuca alternifolia | reverse complement strand
TGCCTTTGCTCTCCTTCTCCTGAAAACCTTCACCGGCAAGTCCCTCCGAAGCTCTAAGTATCCCCCTGTTCACGGGACGGTCTTCGGTCAAGCCACATACTTCAACCGGCTCTACGACCACCAAACTGGATCTGCAAGGAGAAATACAACGTTCCGGCTCCTCGCACCGGCCCATAGTGCGATTTACACAGCTGATCCAAGGAACGTCGAGTACATATTGAAGACAAATTTCGAGAATTACACCAAGGGAGAGTATAACATAGATATACTCAAGGATTTGCTTGGGGAGGGTATATTCGCAGTGGATGGAGACAAGTGGAAGAAGCAGAGGAAGCTTGCGAGCTTCGAGTTTGCGACAAGGGTGCTCAGAGATTTCAGCTGTTGCGTGTTCAGGAAGAATTCTGCGAAGCTGGTCAAGGTCGTGGAGGAGTTATCTGCTGCTTCTGAGGGATTCGATATGCAAGTGAGTATTTTTGATATTTGAAGAACTCCACGAGGATCAAAACCACAATGAAAGAAAGATAAGCTGAATGGAATCAAACATAAAGACTGCATGTTTGAATAGAATATCAAAATATACCAAAGTTGGTCTTCCAGATTTGATATAGAATGGAATTTCGACTCAAATGATTGGACATGTATACAATCTAAAGAGTAGAGAGTGGGACGGTAACATAACGGTAGAAGCAAAAACATTTCCTGACAATAGTCTTCAGAATAAAAGAGAAGGCAACAGAACTATGTACATTAGTTTGCTCATCGTATTGTCTTACATCTTCATGTCTGTAGGATATATTGATGAGATGCACTTTGGATTCCATCTTCAAAGTTGGATTTGGTGTGGAATTGAATTGCTTGGAAGGATCAAGCACAGAGGAAAGAGCTTTCATGAGAGCTTTTGACGAGGCGCAAGCACTAATTTACTGGCGGTATGTAGATCCCTCTTGGAAGCTCAAAAGACTTCTTAAAATCGGATCAGAAGCTCGTCTTAGGAATAATATTAAGCTCATCGACAATTTCGTGCACCAACTTATCAGAGCCAAAAGGAATCAACTCCCAGTGCAGCGAGAACGTGTGAGTACATTCTTTTTTTGCATTAGAGAGTACTTCATAGTGTAAGTATAGACATCTCTTTTTCGAAGTTTAAGCTCTTATTTTGTCAAGCCACAACTCAAATTCGGAAGAGGCAGTCTCGCATGTAACGTTGGGGAAGATTTGAACGACAAGAACTTGGAAGAATTCTGTAGAAGCTCAAGTACATTTAGTTTTCAGAGGAGGAATTCTGAAAGATTTTTTTCATCACAGAGCCGTAGTATTTTGCGGGTTTTCTCTTTGGCATTTCCTCTGATTTTGCTGCCTTTTTTTTACTACAAGAATGACAAGGAGGACATCCTCTCGAGATTTTTGCTTGAGAGCAAGAAAGAGCCTGAGAATATGGATGCTAAGTACTTGAGAGATATAATTCTGAATTTCATGATCGCTGGGAAAGATACTAGTGCAAATACCTTATCATGGTTCCTCTACATGCTATGCAAACACCCCCTAGTGCAGCAAAAGATTGTTGACGAAATAAAGGAAGTGATTGGAGATCAAGCAAGTGAAGCTAACCCTGACTGTTTCGTGGAAACAATAACTGATCCGGTGCTCGAGCAAATGCACTATCTTCATGCCACACTCACAGAGACTTTGAGGCTGTATCCTGCAGTCCCCGTGGTAATCTTCTGTTCACTTGTAAGAATTAAAGTTCAAACCTCTAACTAATCACAAATCAAGAAAAACAAAAGGGTGCAAAACTGAGCTTGAGATATTATGAACTGGAATCAACAGATAAGCAAAACTGAAGCTTGCAGATAGCTAATCACAGCCAGTCCGAGTAAATCGCCACTGGCCTTGCACTAAAAATTTAAAATATATAATTGTCCTGACTTATAGAAGCGACAATGCATTATCAAAGTGTATTTTTGACAGACTCGAAGATATACTTAAATGCATGTCCAGGAATCCTTTCAGTTGAACTACACAACTACGCAAATAACATTTGTCCATCATAGATCATATTCTAGCTTTTCATTCGTCTCTAGACTCATGAAAAAAATACTAGCTACTGCTATACTTCTAACTGCATAATGATCATGCAAAATAGTCCTTCAGTCGAATTCAAATGCAAAATGCCTCGCAAAAGAGTCGATTTTCCTCAGAACAAAATATGATCGGTAACAATTCGGAGGCTATAGATCCATCAGATTGGCAATAACCAATCAAGCACAACACAAAGAGACCATATGTTTAACAAGATTTGGCTTTTGTATTAATACATGGCTAACTTTGATTTTGCATATATCCGTTGCACCACAGGATGGAAGATGTGCTGAGACAAATGATGTTCTCCCAGATAGCTTCCACGTGAAAAAAAGGGACAGCATATATTACTTGGCTTACTCGATGGGAAGAATGCATAACATATGGGGAGAAGATGCCGAGGATTTCAAACCTGAAAGATGGTTGAAGAATGGAATTTTCCAAAACGAATCACCTTTCAAATTTGTTGCATTCCATGTTCGTTTATCCATCCTAAGTCCTCCTAAATTGAATATTTCAAAGCATGTATTCATATTCCAAGCATCTTCAAATGACAATCTTGCTTTCATATTTGCAGGCTGGTCCTAGAATCTGCCTTGGGAAGGATTTCGCTTATCGACAGATGAAAATAATTTCAACAGCTCTCCTTCACTTCTTCCGTTTCAGATTAGCTGATGAAAGTAGACCTGTAACCTACAAGGTCATGATCACCCTTCACATTGACAATGGCTTACATCTTCATGCTGTTCCCAGATTGGCTACATAAGAGCAGGACTATCATTGAGTATGGTCCATCGCAATATATGCATTTCTAATGTTGGATGCTAGTGGTTTTCACTGATAAGTAAGGACATGCGCTACAAGATCTTACTGTTGCATGTAAACGCTGGAATGGTGAAGTGATTTGTTTGATTCTAAACATAATTTGAATCGATAAGTTCACCAGGCTTTGTGACACAGCTACTATTATCTTACTCTTCTGGAACCTCTGAGATCCCTAGAACTGAAATGGTTTTCAAGCTCATCTAACAATCAGCAATCTCGCACTTCATGATTTCATTTACATACCAATCTGGTAATCAGCTGAGTGACTTAATTTAGCTGAGCCGGACCTATTCATAAGTCTATATACCGAGAACAACTTTTCCTCGCACGTAAAGCACTTGGTCAAATGTCTAAACTATCACAAAATAAGAGAAAGAAGTATGGTTCTCCTTCTGCAATAAAAGAAATGGCATGTCCCACTACAAACACTAGATATCTCAAAACTAAGGACTACAATAATCCCAAAGGAAAAATACAGAATACCATCATTAATTGCCCCAAAGCATGTGGCCTCAATATTGTCCGAAAGGAGATCATAATGGAAATGACAATGAAGAACCAATTGTTGAAGGAAGTAGGCTGGCCACCCTAGCTACCCATCCCTCACAATTTCTGTATTATAGCCTTCATATGAAGTCTCTGTTGGGATGCATTTCACAGGGTCTTCAATGCCTTCAACCAAGGCAAAATGAAAAGAACAAAAGGGGCAAGCGGCAATGAAGTAACTTTTTTCAAGATCGCATTAATTAATTGACAAGCAAAACATAGAACACTACTTTAGGGTTTCCAGCAAATTCAGGCAGAGCTTCAATAGCCTCTCTAAATGTGACCTTCTCATGTCCAAGAAAATCCATGCCATCCTTATCATTGACCTTCTTTCCTTCTCTTTTTCTTAATTCTGTATAGCTGAATAGACAAATCTAACATCATATTCAAAAAGACCGTGTGATTGGTATATTTGACGAGAAGCATTATGGAACTACCACGATTCCCTAGCAAAACAAGCAAGCATGATATGAGTCTACTAGCTCTTACATGCTTGAATTTAGATCTCGTGTGACATTTTCACCAGTTGCGCAGGCCAGGTTCAACAGGTATATATAGTCACTGCACGTGGACTTTGCAGAACTCCCAGGAAAGAGACTGCTCTTTTGGGCAAGACTGGGGATCTCGTGTAAATGACATTAAGGGTGCACATGGTAACACTTCTCTTTCGAGAAAGAGTTTTTTTTTTCAGAAACATTTTTTTTCTATTTCTATTCCCCGGAACAATTTCTAAGTAAAATAAGGCGTTTGGTATAGTGGTGAGCACAATAGACCGCCCGGACCGGACCGGACCGGCCGGGTTGGTCCGGTTCTTGGAAGCTTTGGTCCTATCCGCGGTTCCAAAGAATGGAACCGGTTCCCGAGCGGTCCGGTTCGCAGTTCCTAGTGTGGTGGGACCGGACTGGACCACTAGGACCAACCCCGAACCGGACCATTGGAGCGACACTCTCTTTTAGGGCCGAGAGAGAGAAAACCGATTGGTCCCATCATCTCTCTCTTCCATAGGCAGCAAACAAGCACTGTGAAGTCATTCTCTTTGTTAAATCATAGGGATAGATTATTCATCCACAAATTATGATATTTCACCACAAGTTAGTTAAGACATAGTTAAACAACTCTCAAGAAGGAATAGTCCTCAAATTCATTGAGTAAGAGTGGTAAAAATAGGCAGGTTACAAAGAAAATTCGGACATAAATGCATGTCAAAAGGGTATCAATTGTCATCGTATGAATCTGAAATTTTGACATGTTGGAGCTACAATTCTTATGAAGATCATCAATCAAAATTCGCAACAAAACAAGCTCAAAATGACACTTCTTTGAAAGGGGTCAAACACAGTTTTTGAAAAACAATTTGAACACTAGTTTGGAATTCAAACAAGCCGATGATCAAAACACTTCAGAAAATTCTCAAATTTATATATGTTGTAGAAGTGCAAGAGAGAAACAACTTTCATCAAAGACAACAACCCAAATTCTAAACATATAGCTCTAGAGAAAATCGTAAAGCAAAAAATGGGTTCCTTCGCCATCTCCCTCTTCGTTTTTTATCCTCTTTTGATTGGTTTCGTGACTAACCGTAGCTGGCGACCAGCCCAATGAGAAGTTCTCTAGACTTCTCTTTGAATTTTTCCCAGTGCCATTGGACCACCCAAGAACCGGACCGGACCCCCGGACAGGATCGACAGGTTCGGTCCGGTTCGGTCCAAGACTTTGGCGGTCCGGTCCACGATCCTAGAATGTGGGAACCGGTCCCACCGGTCCGGTTCCCGATTCCCAGGGGGAACCGGACCACCGGGGAACCGATCACCCCTAGTTTGGTAATTACACTAAATTTTTACAATGCGTTTGGTACGACTCATAATTTTTTTTATTTTTATTTTTTAATGCTCAAGGCCAGCGACCGGTAGGTAGCGGGGGTCGGCGCGGAGAGGGCCGGCGACCGGCGCTCGGCGGCGGCCGGGGGCAAGCGGCGACCAACAAATGCAAGAGATAAAAAGAAAAAAAGAGAAAAAAGAGAAAAAGCTTATTCCTAAAATTATTCCTGAGAACAATAAGCAATTTTTTTTTTGCTTCTTGTTTCTATTCCCGGGAACAAAAATAAAAGTTAGCGTTACCAAACAGATTTCTATTCTTTTTTTGTTCCGGGGAACAAAAAAACAGAAATTCGGAGAAATTAGAACGTTACCATGCGCACCCTAAAAGACTGCTATATGTTTTCAGTTCCCAAAAAATCTTTCTTATTTTTAAATCAGGCCATGACGGATCCAGATCATGTGACTTAAATGGGAATGCTGAAAGCCCAAAGCTCCTTGGCAGAATGCAAAATGCGTTTGGTAAAAAAGCATTTATAATAGGCTTTGAATTGAACTAGGTGTTTGGTAAACTTAAATTTGGAATGAGCTTTCAACTAATTTTTTTTTTATTTTTTAAAAAAGAAAATAGAGGAAGCCACGGGAAAATCCTTGCCTTCCTCCGAAACTATTGCCCTCGCTTGCATATTTACAAATCACTTGTACCCAAGTTCTTCAGCAATATATCAGATCCACAAACACACCGTGCAACGGCAAAACTCCATCGAATTCATTTCTTGGACAATCATCGTATAAATCTCCGTCTCTCCAACTTAAGCAAAGAAAACCCCTGTTTCTTCCTTTTTCTCGCTATAACCAGAGACTAGTACAGATCCAACTACGCGGGCAACGCACTGGAATCACCTTCTGAGACAAAGAAGACAAGAATTCCAAAAGGGCACTAAACAAGACGAGATTTCATCCCCAAAATCGACTTAAAAGCTCGCGAATCAAACCTGGGCGAATGACCCGGTGCTTTTGACGCATTAAATCGCGCCAGATTCAGCGGAAAGAGGAGAGCTCTGCACAGTGCTCACGCAGCCATGGTTTCGGGCCAATAGGAAGTCGGGGATGTTAGGCAAAGTGAGCTTGGTCTGCGCTGGAAAGAGAGAGTCCACAAGAATGACAGTCGCGAGAGAGAGAGAGAGAGAGAGAGAGAGAGAGAGAGAGAGAGAGAGAGATAAGTATGGGTGTGTGAGGAAATCGCGGACTTGTTAGCGTCCCATTCCGAGTCTGGTTTCGAGAGCTTTCGCGCAGAGATCCGAGGAAGGCCGGAGCTTGCCATCGCCTGCCTCACTGGAACTTGCCATCCAGGCGCCGTCCAGGGAGCTCCTCGTCGCCTCCGGCGTGGCCCAGATCGACCTCCTCCCCAGTTCCAGACTCCGTCCATGGGCATCCCTTTGCCCCGATTCCGGCCACGAATAGCCCCATCCAATCGCTCAATCGAGCCGCCCAGCCGTCCAGCCGTCCCAGCAGCTCCGTCTAGCAACCTTAGCCGCGAGGTCAGAGAAGATGAAGAAGAGATCGCAGACAGTGGCCAAGAAAAGAACGGGTTGGAGAAGATGAAAAATAAAGGGCAAATTTGGACTTTCGATAAAATTTTGAGGGCAAAATGGGTAAGTAACAAAAATTCATTAAACCTTACTTCAGTCTTCCGAAAATGCTGAAAGCTCAAAACTCCTTCAACTAGCATTGGGCTTTCAGCATTTCAAATGTTAATATTTGGGCAAATGGGCAACCAAACGCCTCAAATTTGGCTAAAGGAGCTTTCAAGGCTAAAGGGGCTTTCAAGGCTAAAGGGGCTTTGCAAATGCCAAACCAAAAGCACCCAAAGTCACCTGACTTGGGATCCGTGACCGTCCAATCAAAATCTTATAGAGATTTTAGATCTTCGTAATAGATATTTCCATATCCCTTTTCCATGTAACTACTCTTATACCTGAAGAGCTTCAGCCCTCTCGTTTAAGGGTGGGTTTGGTTCAGCATTTCCAAGGGGCTTTGGCCAAAATGGGAATGCTGAAAGCCCAAAGCCCCTTGGAAGAATGCAAAATGTGTTTGGTGAAAAATCATTGACAATGAGCTTTGAATTAAACTAAGTGTTTGGCCAACTTAAATTTTGAATGAGCTTTCTACTAATTTTTTTTATTTTTTATTTAGAAAAAAAGATTAGGGCATTCTCAACTCCCTCTTCTCCACCCCCGCTCAACCCTCTCTTCCGCCGCAGCCTGCATCCACTTCCTTCAGCCGCTCATTGTCAATTGTTTGGCCACAAGAGTGACGGCGAGGTCGCGCGACCTCAGCCGTTGGGTCGCGCGACTAGACGGCGAGGGGGTCGCGCGACCTCAGCCTCGGGGTCGCGCGAGCCGCTGGGTCGGGGTTCGCGCGACCTCAGCCGCTGGTTCGCGCGACCAGAGACGGCGGGTCGCGCGACCTCAGCCTCTGGTTCGCGCGACCAGAGACAGCAGAGGTCGCGCGACCTCAGCCGCGAGGTCCTCAGCCGGAGCTCCCTCAGCTCAGAAGATGAACAGGCGGAGCAGCTGCAGAAGATGAACAGGCAGAGAAGGAGTTGGAGAAGATGAACAGTGGAGGGCATTTCTAGACTTTTGATAAAATTTTGAGGACAAAACGGGAATAAAAAAAAAATTCACTTAACCCATGTTCAGCATTCCGAAAAATGCTGAAAGCCCAAGGCTCCTTCAACTAGCCTTGGACTTTCAGCATTCCAAATGCCAACTTTCATCTCAAAGCTAAAAAAAACAATCTCACCAAACACCCTACTTTCAGCCTAAGGGGCTTTGGAGCTCCAATGGGCTTTGAAATGCTGAACCAAACGCACCCTAAGTCTATCGCTGAGGTTTCCAACCATCATCCCTGAACTGTATGCTATGTAGCACCAACACGGACACGCGACACTATACGACACGATATGCTGACACGTCATTTTTCAAAAAATAGAAAATTTCAACACGTTCTGACACGTAATAACTAAATAATAATAATAATAATAATAATAATAATAATAATAGTCTAGAATTAATTTATTTATAAATTAATCATATATTTGTAAATATCATTCATTATTTTAGTTTGACAAATTCAACTATATTCTATTGTAACAATCAATAAAACGACCCAAATCCCCCTTTCCCCAAGCTAACTCTAAGGTTTGTAAATAAATCACAAATCGCATTATAAAGATATCCAAGATGCTGAATTGAAAAGGAAAACAGAATAATACAACTTGCTAAAAAAGATGAAATCTTAAGAGCAAAAGGTGAAGCAACACCGACGAGAAACTCACGGTGAAAGAAGAAAACGAGAGGTGCCTCAAGTGCATGCGAGTGAAAAGAGTTCAGAAGTATGGAAAATTTGTTGTAGCTTCTTTATTGTTATCATCATATATTTATATTTAGATCCTATAAATATTGAAAATTTGTAAATATAACCCCATACGTGTTGGAGTCAGGTGTCGAAATTTCCGACTCACGTGTCGGAGATAGTTGACTGTGTGTCGAAGAGTGTCGGACATGTGTCGGAGTGTCGGACACGACACGAGAAAGAGTCTCGAAGAGTATCGATGCTTCTTATACTGTATGAGAACCACAGTTTAAGTCTATCGCATGGCGGATGCCATGCGAAACGTCCTCTTCCTCCAAATGTCGTGTCATATGATGACGGATTCCAGTGGCGGGACGCTGCTTCATAGAACCTCGTATCACTCTTGAACTCACTTTACTGTTCCCTAACTCAACAAAAAGATTGATTTTTCCCTATGACAGCATTGGCTTCAGACTTTACAATGATGGATCTCCCACATATCCTTGCCCAGGAGAAGGAGAATGACCCCCTGCTGGTTCGAGCCACGTTTCATCCTGTTCATCTTTATTCACTCCCAAGATTTCTAGAGAAGGCCAAATCTCTTCCAGCGGCGACCATCTCGAGCGTATCCTGCTATCGCTAGCTTTTCGAGGGGTATTGACAAAACACGGAAATTCTGAAGTCCAGGTGCCATCAATGATGTAAAAATCGAAAGCAACAAGCGGATGTCGAGAGGAAGTGACAGGTGACGAGAAGCTTGGAAGGCAAAGCGTCGACCAGGGATTGGACCGGGTGGAGGAGGGAGGGCGGTGCTCCCACGGCGAGCCACCTAATTTCTTCTCTCTCTTCCTCTGTCTCTGTTCTGCTCTGCTGCAGAGGATGATTGCGACGAAGAATTGCAGAGCAACTTGATCATTGGTCCCGTGATTCGCGTGTGATTCTAACGATGGTCCCTACTGTTTCATTTTATATTAGATTTAGCCTCGTACTTTCTGATCTTTTTCAATTGCACCCCTCAGTCAGTTTCAGCGGCCCCTTTGGGCATTTAGAAGGGGAAAGAAAAGGGAAGCGACAAAGTTAGTTCTATAATATTCATGTGCCACGTAGGAACCACCACTCCTTGGTCCATTTTAACCTATATTTTCCCCCACTAAAATCATTTATTAACAAAAAAAATATCACCATCGACTTGCGTGTTCGATACCTACAATATTTACTATTCTATTATTATAATTTTGGTAGTTTCCATTCGTCCGATCTCGAATGTTTCGAGCAATATGGCGAGTAAAGAATACCATTTATCATTCATTGTTATAATACTAACTCTTGTGTTGTTAAAGTTGATAAAATCTTAGAAGTTGAATCACATTCTTATATGTTCATTGATTAATGAAGCTTGAAGCTTCACGACCAAGACTGGCAGGCAATCTGAGTGCTTGAATTCCCCCCACGACAAACAGATAAAACCAGATCATGCACATAGATTTCTACAATATTATATACTGAAGTGCCGAGTGAAACAAATGGACAAAGTCAATGAGTCTCGAGACATAAATCAACGCAAGGACATCATCTACTTGATCTTCATCTTCGTTACCTTCCATTTTCTTCACACTAAAAAATGGATATCAACATCATGTCTACGATGCTCTACTCCGCAGCACTGGTTCCCGTCGCTCTGTCCATCGCCTTTGCCATCGTCCTCCTCAAGACCTTCACTGGCAAGTCCCTCCGAAGCTCCAAGTATCCGCCCGTTCGCGGGACGGTCTTCGTTCAACTCCTCTACTTCAACCGGCTCTACGACTACCTGACTGGAGTTGCGAGGAGATCTCCGACGTTCCGGCTCCTGGCGCCGGACCATAGTGAGATCTACACGGCCGATCCAAGGAACGTCGAGCACATGTTGAAGACCAGCTTCGATAAGTACACAAAGGGAAAGGGTAACATAGATATAATGAAGGATTTATTCGGGGAGGGGATTTTCGTGGTGGATGGAGAGAAGTGGAAGAAGCAGAGGAAGGTGGCGAGCTTCGAGTTTGCGACAAGGGTGCTCAGAGATTTTAGCTGTTCCGTGTTCAGGAAGAATGCTGCGAAGCTGGTCAAGGTGGTGGAGGAGTTATCAGCTGCTTCAGAGGGATTCGATATGCAAGTGAGTAGTTTCAAGTTTTGAATTGTGAGAACTCCACGAGGATCAAACCCACTGCGAAACAAAGATAAGGTGAATGGAATCGAACATAAAGACTGCATATTTCCAACAGAATATCGACATATACTGAAGTTGGTCATCCGGATTCGATAGATATGTAACTTTGATGTAAAATGATTGGATATGTATGCAAATAAAGAGTATTAGAAATAGCTAGTCTTGAAGGGAAACCTTAAATAGACGAAAACCATTGTGGTCACTCGATGATGATAGCGACCATCACCTGGTAGTCATCAGTCCTGAGGGAGGGAGGGAGGGAGAGGGAGAGATAGAGAGAGTGAGAGAGAGAGAGAAGAGAGAGAGAGAGAGAGAGAGAGAGAGATGGCAACCGCAGCAGCGGAACAAAGAACATTTCCTGATAATGGTCTTTACGGTAGAAAAAAAGGTAACAGGACATTGTACATTAGTTTGCTTCTTATTGTCTTAAATCCTGCATGTAGGATATATTGATGAGGTGCACTTTGGATTCCATCTTCAAAGTTGGATTCGGCGTGGAATTGAATTGCTTAGAAGGATCAAGCAAAGAGGGAAGAGTCTTCATGAAGGCTTTTGATGAGGCAAATGCACTAATCTACTGGCGATATATCGGTCCCTCTTGGGAACTCAAGAGACTTCTCAACATCGGTTCAGAAGCTCGTCTTAGGAATAACATTAAACTCATCAACAATTTCGTGCATCAACTTATCATGACCAAGAGGAATCAACTCGCAGCACAGCAAGAACGTGTGAGTATTTTTTCAAATTTTAGTAGGGAACATGTGAATACTTAGTGTGCGTTTAGCTGTTCACTTTTCGATGATCACACTCTTCTTTTGTCAAGCCAATACTCAAATTTGGAAGAGGCATTATGGCATGTTATGTTTCAGGAGATTTTGATGACAATAGCAATGGAAAATTTTGTAGAAGGTCAAAAACTAATTTCAGAGGAGTAACTCTGAATAGAAAAACTTGTGGCACATTTTCATCATAAGTCGTACTATTTCCAGGTTTCTTCTTCGGTAATTCCCCTGGCTGATGTTTCATTCTCCCTTTTTTTTCCTACAAGAATGACAAGGAGGACATTCTCTCAAGATTTTTGCTCGAGTGCAAGAAAGATCCCAAGAATATAAACGAGAAGTACTTGAGGGATATAATTCTGAATTTCATGATTGCCGGAAAAGATACAAGTGCAAATACCTTATCATGGTTCCTCTACATGCTCTGTAAACACCCCTTGGTGCAGCAAAAGATTGTTGAGGAAATAAAGGAAGTGATTGAAGATCAAGCAAGTGAAGCTAACCCAGATGGATTCGTGGAAAGAATAACTGATCCGGTGCTTGACCAAATGCACTACCTTCATGCCACACTCACAGAGACTTTGAGGCTGTATCCTGCAGTCCCGCTGGTAATCTTCTGTTCACTTGTAAGCATTGTAAGTTCAAACCCCTAACTTCATAGGAAAATAAAACAAAAAGTTCGAACTGAACTTGAGATATCATGAAGTCAAATAAATTCATCAATGGAATGTTGGAGCTTGGAGAGAGTCAATCACAATGGGTCTGATTAAATCGCCCTTGGCCTGCTCCACAAGACATCACAATTTGCCTGACTTTAGAAGCTACAATGCATCATCCAAGTGTAATTATGAGAGACTAAAATTTATACTTAAGCGCATGCCCAGGAATCCTTTCATTTCCATTATACAACTATACAGGTCACATTTTTCCATCACAGATCAAATGCTAGCTTGTCAATCATCTCTAAATTCAACCTGACTGCATTGTGATCATGCAACGAGTCCTTAAATTGTATTCAAATGTCAAATGCCATGCAAAAGAGTCGATATTCTTCTGAACAAAACATGATCAGCAACACAGCAGATGCTAGAAACACATCAGATTGGCAATTACAAATCAGGCACAAGCCAAAGAGATACATGCTAACTTTGATCTTTCACACTTCTGCACAACAGGATGGAAGATGTGCTGAGACAGATGATGTTCTCCCAGATGGTTTCCACGTGAAAAAGGGGGACAACATTAATTACTTGGCTTACTCAATGGGAAGAATGCATAATATATGGGGAGAAGATGCTGAAGATTTCAAACCTGAAAGATGGTTAAAGGATGGAATTTTCCAAAAAGAATCACCTTTCAAATTTGTAGCATTCCATGTTTGTTTCTTTATCTTAAGTCCTACTGAATTGAATATTCAAAGAGTGTGTACATATTCCAAGCATCTTCAATGACACTTCTATTTTCCTATTTGCAGGCTGGTCCTAGGATCTGCCTTGGGAAGGATTTCGCTTACCGCCAGATGAAAATTGTTTCAATAGCTCTCCTTCGCTTCTTCCGTTTCAGATTAGCTGATGAAACTAGATGTGTAACCTACAAGGTCATGTTCACCCTTCACATCGACAATGGCTTACATCTTCATGCTGTTCCCAGATTGGCTACATAAGAGTTGGACTACGTTGAGTATGGTCCATCGCAACATGTGGATCTTTAATGTTGGATGCAACTGATAGGTAAGCACTGGATCTTTAATGTTGGATGCAACTGATAGGTAAGCACGTGCGCTACATGATCTTACTGTTGCGTGTAAAGCATATTAAGGCGTTTTGCTTAAATTCAGCATGTAATATAAAGTTATAAGTTTGTCTGGCTTTATGAATGCCAATGAAATCTTATTTCCGTAAAGCCTCCGAGAGGGGCCAACAAGCTGAAATGTCCCTAGAACTATAATGGTTTTCAAGCTCATCCAATAATCAGCCATCCAGCAATTCATTATATCATTGACATGGCAATCCAATAACAGCTAATTGGCTTTAGCTGAGCTGGACCTATCCATAAGAATATATACTGAGAACAAGTTTTACTGTTATGTATAGTAAAAGCACTTGGTTAAACTATCATAAAATTTAAAACTAGATCTCTAAATAATATCGCTATAATAAGAAAAATTAAAAATACAGAATACCATCGTAATTTGCTTTAAAACACATGGCCAAAGTAGTGTTCTAAAGAAGGTCACAATAATAATGAAGAACCTATTTTCATAGAAAGTTGGCTGCCAGGCCTGGCTGCCCATCCTTTGTGATCTCAGTATGCCTCAATGTCCAGCAAATGAAGTCGCGGTTGGGATGCATTTCGCAGGGTCTTCAATGACTTCGCCCAAATCACAATGAAAAGAATTAAATGGTTAAGCGGAAATGACATTACTAATTTCGAAATCTGCACCATTAGTCAATTAACCAGCAAAACATAGAACACTACCTTAGGGATCACAGCCAATTTGGGCAAGAGCTTCGACAACCTCTCCAAATTTGATCTTCTCATCTCCGGGAAGTCCATGCCATTCTCATTATTGGCCTTCTGTTTCCTTTTTCTTGATTATCTATACCTGAAAAGACAAATTTAAGATCATACTCAGACAGACAGTCTGTAAGAGGTATAATCTTGGAACTACCACAACTTTCTAGCAAAGAAGCAAGACAGATATGAGTCTAAATTGACTATTTACTAGCTCTTGCATATTTGACTATGGATTTCAATGCCAAATATTCTCTAGATGCAACAAGCCCAATTCAACAGGTATAGATTGTTACTGCATGCGGATTTTGCAGAACTTGCAGGAAACGGACTACTACTTCGGACAAGACTAGGGATCTCACTTAAATGAGATGGAAAGACTTTTATCTCCTTTGGTTCCAAGAAAATTATACTTTTCTTAATGCAGAAATCTGTGTCTAAAGCGACAGTAATTGACTCTTACATATTTCTTTTCCACGATACTACTCTTGCACTTGAAGAGCTCCAGCCCTCTCGTTAAAGCCTATCACTGAAACTTCCAACCTTCACTCCAAAACTGTACGAGAATTCTTTCTCCAAATGTTGTATTAGACGATAACGGGTTCCAGTGCCAGTACATAGCTTCACTGAACCTTACGTCATTCTAAAACTCTACCGTTCTTTCTTGAAACATTACAAGAATGGATCTCCCACAGAAGTAGCAGAATGACCTTCTACTGGTACGAGCCACATTTCATCATGTCCATCCTAATTCGACCCCGAGATCCCTACAGAAGACGAAGTCTCTTCTAGTGGCAATGATCTCCAGTATATGCTACGATCATCACTGGCTTAAAAAGGGCATTGACAAAACATGGAAACTAAAATCTAGTTGCCATCAATGATGCAAAAATCAAATGCAACACGCGGTGGTTGAGAGGAAGTGAATGAGATGAGATGCTTCGAAGGCAAAGCGGCGTCGACCTGTGCAGGAGGGAAGGGCAGTGGCCCCACCGTGAGCCGCCGCGTAGTTCTTCTCTCCCCCCCTCCTCGCTTTCCCCACCATCTCTCGCGCGCGCGCCGAAGAAGAAGAACAATAGTTTTTTAGGGGGGCAAAAAGGAGGAAATTGATTGTTGGTCCTGCATTTTGCGTGTAATTCTGGCGATGGTCCCTACTGTTTCATTTATTTTAGATTTACCCCCATACTTTCTAATTGCTTTCGATGCTACCCTTCAGTCAGTTTCGGTGGCCCTTTTTGGGCATGGGGAAGAAATAGGTCAGCAACAAAGCTTGTTTTATTATATTCATGTGCCGCGTAGGAACCACCAATCCTTGATTCATTTGCCGATTGTTTTCTCTAAATCATCACGTCACCATCAACTTTCAGCTCCATTGCTTGCAATTTGAATGTGTAATGTTTATCACTATTTCAACATGCCCAGCTAGAATTAGAGATATATATATACCATTAAATGAAATGATGTTGATCTTAAATCTCTCAAACAAACAGATGCATAGAGAATACTATTTTATAAGTCATTGGAATAATACCAACTTTGGAGCGGTACAATTTCATCCAATCAGAAGTGAAACCCTAGAAGTCGAAACGCAATCTCATATAATGGGCGTGATGGGGGAGTGCAGAAAAGGAAACAATCATATTATGAGGTCTAATTGATTTAGTGTAGTAGCTTAACACGTGACTTGAGAAATTCCTGAAAATTAACTCTCTCTTATTGGGTGGTTCCTACTTAGGATGTCCTTGTCTTGCTTAAAATTTCATTTGAAAAGTTTTCGTGAAAATCATATTTAAGGATAATGGATCGTTTTCTTTTGTTTGGTGGTTATGCTGAAAAAGAGTGACTGAAAACATTTTCAAGCGTTTAAACCTCATTTCAAATAATGGATACTAATGAAGGTAAGAAGTGAGCACTAATTAGAAGATACACTATGCTTGGACAAATTACCTCCTCTATTGAAAATTGGGAATTTCATTGTTCTAATTTTAAGAGAAGGTATCCTCTTTGACCTTAAATGTGCTATGATTGGATCGATATCTTCAGCCAACCAAAAATTTCATGGTTTGTATTCATATACTTTCGTTTAAGATCAAAGAAGCTCAACGACCTTCATCATGATCAAGATAACTTCGTCTCTTATGATCTCATCCATCAAGCACTTGAAGCCAAAAGAGTGGCAAGCCTGCTGAGTTCTCAACTTCACCCGCAGCACACGCATCAAACCAGAACTTGCACGTCGTTTCTCTATGCACGACCTCTGCTTCTTCCCACCTAAGCATATCTTTATCACAGACATTAATTTACTCTTCATTCCACATTATTAAAACCTGTAATTGCTAAGTAAACCAATGGGCAAAGTCAAGAGTCTTGCGACATAAACCAAGGCAAGGATACCATCTCTTTCATCGCCATCCTCATTACCTGCCATCTCCTTCACAAGTAGAATGGACATTGACATCGTGTCTGCGATGCTCTACTCTGCAGCGCTCGTTCCGGTCGCTCTCTCCATCGCCTTGGCTCTCCTTCTCCTGAAAACCTTCACTGGCAAATCCCTCCGGAGCTCTAAGTATCCGCCCGCTCACGGGACTGTCTTTGGTCAACTCGTCTACTTCAACCGGCTCTACGACTATCAAACTGGAGTTGTGAGGAGATCTCCAACGTTCCGGCTCCTCGCGCCGGACCAGAGTGAGATTTACACGGTCGATCCAAGGAACGTCGAGCACATATTGAAGACCAAGTTCGAGGATTACACCAAGGGAGAGTATAACATAGACATAGCTAAGGACTTATTCGGGGAGGGGATATTCGCAGTGGATGGAGACAAGTGGAAGAAGCAGAGGAAGGTCGCGAGCTTTGAGTTTGCGACGAGGGTGCTCAGAGATTTTAGCTGTTCCGTGTTCAGGAAGAATGCTGCGAAGCTGGTCAAGGTTGTGGAGGGATTGTCGGCTGCTTCTGAGGGATTCGATATGCAAGTGAGTAGTTTCGAGGACCAAAACCATTGTGAAAGAAAGATAAGTGGAATGGAATCGAACAGAAAGACTGCGTGTCCGCAATAGAATATTAGAACATGCTAAAGTTGGTCATTCGGGCTCGATAGATATCATAACTATGTCTGAAAAATGATTGGATATGTATGCAAACTAAAGAGTTAGAAATAGCTAGTCTTGAAAAGGAACTCAGGATTGATGAAAACTGTTGAGGTCACTCGAACACAGTAGCTAGAAGGGAGAGAGAGGGCAACCATAACAGTAGAAGTGAGAACATTTCCCGATAATGGTCTCTAAAATAGAAGAGAAGATAACAAACAGATCATTGTACCTTAGTTTGCTTATCGTAACATCGTATTCTGAAGGATGTATTGATGAGATGCACTCTGGATTCGATCTTCAAAGTTGGATTTGGTGTGGAATTGAATTGCTTGGAAGGATCAAGCAAGGAGGGAAGAGTCTTCATGAAAGCTTTTGATGAGGCGAATGCACAAATCTACTGGCGATACGTTGATCCCTCTTGGAAGCTCAAAAGATTTCTGAACATCAGTTCAGAAGCTCGTCTTAGGAATAACATTTCACTCATCAACGATTTCGTGCATCAACTTATCAGAACCAAGAGGAATCAACTCCCAGCGCAGCGAGAGCGCGTGAGTACTTTCTTGTTTCTTTTTTATTAGTGGTGTGAGTATTTGATGCACATTTAGCTATTTGATCTTTTAAATTCGGGCTCTTCTTCTGTCGACACAAGGCAAATTCGGAAGAGGCACTATGGCATGTGATGTTGGGAAGATTTTAATAACAATAACTATGAAGGAATTATGTAGAAGCTCAAGCGCCTTTACTTCTCAGAGGAATTGGCTAGAAAAACTTGTGGCGCCATCTAAAGCTTGTTGTCCTTACAAAGTTGTAATACTTTCCAGGTTTATTCTTCCTTTGACTGACTATTCCTTTTCCCTGTTTTCTTCCTACAAGAATGACAAGGAGGACATTCTATCAAGGTTTTTGCTCGAGAGCGAGAAAGATCCTGAGAATATGAATGAGAAGTACTTGAGGGATGTCATTCTGAATTTCATGATCGCTGGAAAAGATACTAGTGCAAGCACCTTATCATGGTTCCTCTACATGCTCTGCAAACACCCCCTAGTGCAGCAAAAGATTGTCGATGAAATAAAGGAAGTGATGGGCAATCAAGCAAGCGAAGCTGCCCCTGATTGCTTCGTGGAAAGTATAACTGATCCGGTGCTCGATCGAATGCACTATCTTCATGCCACACTCACAGAGACTTTGAGGCTCTATCCTGCAGTTCCGGTGGTAATCCTCTATTCACTTGCAAGACTTAAAATTTCAACCTTTAACAGTTATAGAAAAAGATAAAGTTCAAACTGAGCTTGAGATATTATGAACTCAAATCAGTACATTAGCAGAATGTTGGAGCTTGAAGAGCTAATCTCAGTGGGTCTGAGTAAACCGCCATTGACCTTGCACACAAAAATCGAAGACACCATAATTCTCCTCACTTTTAGAAGCTACAATTGCATTACTGAGGTGCATTTATGACAAACTAATAAGTGCATGTCCGGGAATCCGTTCATTTGCATTAAATGACTATGCAGCTCAAATATTTCCATCATAGATCAAAAGTTAGATATTCATTCATCTCTAAATTCATGAAAAAATACTAGTGCTACCCTTCTGACTGCATGATCATGCAACTAACCCTTTAGTCGTATTCAAATGTAAAATGCCACGCACAAGGGTCAATATTCTTCCGACAAAACCATGACCATTAACGATGCAGATGCTATAAATCCATCAGATCGGCAACTACAAATCAAGCACAATCCAAAGAGAACACGCACTTAACAATATTCAGCTTTAAGTGCCAACACGTGCTAAGTTTGATGTTTCATACTTCCGCACAACAGGATGGAAGATGTGCTGAAACAGATGATGTTCTCCCAGATGGCTTCCACGTCAAAAAGGGGGACGGCGTATATTACTTGGCTTACTCAATGGGAAGAATGCATAACATCTGGGGAGAAGATGCTGAAGATTTCAGACCAGAAAGATGGTTGAAGGATGGAACTTTCCAAAACGAATCACCCTTCAAATTTGTTGCATTCAATGTTTGTTTCTCCATCCCAAGTCCTCGTGAATTGAATATTCAAAGGGTGTACATATTCCAAGCATCTTCAGTAATGCTCTTACTTTCCTACTTACAGGCCGGTCCTAGGATCTGCCTTGGGAAGGATTTCGCATATCGCCAGATGAAAATCATATCAATAGCTCTCCTTCACTTCCTCCGTTTCAGATTAGCTGATGAAACTAGGCCTGTAACCTACAAGGTCATGTTCACCCTTCACATCGACAATGGCTTACATCTTCATGCTGTTCCCAGATTGGCTACATAAGAACTGGATTATCATTGAGTATGGTCCATTGCAATATATGGATTTCTAATGTTGGATGCTAGTGGTTTATACTGATACGGGAGCATGTGCACTACAAGATCTTACTATTGCATGTAAACATTGGAATGTTTGGTGCTTTGCTTGAATTCCGTTTATAATTTGTAAGTTATAAGTTCAACAGGCTATGTGATGATGCTTATAAAATCTTGTCCCTATAAAGCCTATGAGATGCTAACAAGCTAACATGTCTCATCTTGATAATAAGCCATGCAACACTTCTTGATATCATCGACATCAGCTAATTGGCTTCGGCTAATCCGGACCTATTCTTAAGCCTATATGCTGAGAAAACATTTTCCTGTTATGTATAACTAAAGCACTTGGTTAAATGTCTAAAAAATAAGGGAAAGAAGAATGGTTCATCCTATGATAAAAGAAATGAGACATCCCATGACAACAACTAGAGACCTCAAAACTAACAATAGATTAACCATAAGGAAACAAACACGTAAATTGCCCCAAAACATAGGACCAAACTACTGTCCCAAAAGAAGGTCACAATGATAATGAAGAGCCTATTGTCGAAGGAAGTTGGTTGCCAGGCCGGGATGCCCACCCTCTGCGATTTCTGTATGCCTCAATGGCCTGTAAACGAAGTCTCTGTTGGGATGCATTTTGCCGGTTCTTCAAGGCCTTCACCCAAATCAACATGAAAAGAATTAAATTGGTAAGCAGGAATGAAATAACCATTTTCAAAATTTGCAGCATTAGTCAATTGACCACAAAAACACAGAACACTACTTTAGGGATCGCAGCCAATTTGGGTGGAGCTTCAACAATGTCCCCAAATTTGACCTTCTCATGTCCAGGAAAGTCCATGTCCTCCTTATCATTGGCCTTCTTGTGTTTCTTTTTTCTTGATTCTCTATACCTAAACAAACAAATATAAGATCGTACTCAGAATGACAGTCTAAAGAAGACATGTGCAAAAAAAAGCATCTCGAAACTACCATGACTCCTAGCTAAGAAGCAAGTCAGATATGAGTCCAAATTGACTATCAACTAGCTCTTGGATACTCACATTACATTTCATCCAAAGTAATCATTAGATGCACAGCCAGATATAACAGGTATAGATTGCACCTGCATGAGGATTTTGCAGAAGTCACTGGAAAGAGACAGCTAATTTGCGCAAGACTAGGGATCTTGCATAAATGACATTAAAAGACTCTTTATCTCTTTATAGTTCCAAATAATTATTTTTTACTTAATTTAGAAATCTGTGTCAAAGTGACAGTACTGGATTCTTACATATCCGTTTTCTATGCAACTACTCTTTTATTGAAAAGCTCCATCCCTCACATTTAAGTCCATCACCAAGTTTCCTTCATCTCTAAGAGAATTTACCCCATGACCAATGCCTGGCAAAGGACCCCCTTCTGCAAATGTCGTGTTATACAATAAATAGTTCCAATGCCAGCACATTGCTTCACTGAATCTCATGTCATTCCAGAACTCACTTTATTGTTCCTTCAATCCAATAAAAATACTAGTATTTCCCTTTGACAATATTGCTTCAGACAGTACAAAAGTGGATCTCGCTCATACCCATCCCAGAAGTAGCAGATTGACCTGCTGGTACGAGCCACATTTCATCATGTTCATCTTTATTCAATCACAAGATCCCCACAAAAGGAGAAATCTCTTTTAGTGGAAACAATCTCGAGTATATCCTCTTATCATGACTAGCTTGAGAAAGGCAACAAAAAATGTAGAAACTGAAATATAGGTTTCATCACTAATATAAAAATGAAAGCAACACACGTTTGTAGAGAAAACTTATCGGGGAATACATTTTCTTGCGTTCCTTCCTTCTAGAACTAGTGCTTGATTCCTCCGCTGCTAGGAATCGAAGATCTTCAGGTTGCCCTTTCTTTCCTTTCCTCTTTCTCTTTTTACCTGCATTCTTCTGACTGATTTCCTCATTCTCATTCCAAGGTGTACTTAACTGTTCATCACCACGTCGAACTTCACCTGTAGCAGCTTTTGAGTCAAGCTCACCCTTCCAAGAGTGTTTCTGCAGAACAAAATTTAAAAGTCAGAACTTGACGAGCTTCCTGGAACATCTGGCGTTGGAACAGAAGAAACAAAATTAATGATCAGAAAAGGCAGGAGAAGGGATGAGTTGAGACAAAATATAAATCATCATTCTAGGTTCCCGGGATAATCGTTTCTGTGATCAGTTCCAGTTGTAATCTGGCTAGAGGTAAGCATGCAACTGCTACTCATGAGAACTTTCCATTCAAATACGGAAGAAACTATCCAATCATGAGCGCACCTAGAATAGAGCCACACATACATAATGACATTTCTAAACCGTTTTTAATCAAGCAGGTCATAACAAGCAAAAGCTTCTGTTTTTGTAACTCCATAAGAACAATGAGATAAGCATTTTTGAAACCCATTGGATTGCAAGGAACAATGAATGCAGGACTTCAATAAAAAGAAAAGTCTGAAATGAAAATCTCAAGGTAAAACAATCATAGATACTGAGTTAATGAATGCTTGGCGATGGAATCAAAACAGCCACTAAAGGCAGCTGTCTAGGAAGAAAAAGAAGCTGTATTCAACCAAACGGCACAACATCAACAGTTCGATGTTTCCCACCAATTATGCCTGCGATTTCAGAAATAAAGAAGCCGAATCTGCTTCCGAGGCATCAATTACAAAAGAAGATTGCGGAATCAACGAAAACAATACTTGGGAAAGAGATAAGATTCATGAGCTGGGGAGTACCACAAACATTCCCCTAGACCACGCAAACGAAGTTATGGAACTAGGGTAAATGTAAGCAACATCAGCAACTTACTTTATCGTCTCCCAGATCGCTCTTTTTGCGGGTCTTATTGTCTTTCGAATCATTCATGGCATCTGAAAAGCACAGAACGAATGTGGAAAACCATATGTTTCAACAGAATCAGCAAATATGTGACAGAGTCGGGTAGAGAGAGAGAGACAGAGAGAGACAGAGAGACAGAGAGAGACCTTGGGGAGGTGAAGGTGGAGGTGGAGGTCGAGAGGAAGCGAAGGAGATGAGCTTGCGAAGCTTGGACGGCAAAGCGTCGACCTGGGAGGGATCGGGTGGAGGAGGGAGAGCGGTGCTTCCGCCGTGAGCCGCCCTGTAGTTCTTCTCTCTCCGCCGCCTCCCTTTGGCCACCATCTCTCTCTCTCTCTCTCCTCTCTCTCTCTCTCTCTCTCTCTCTCTGTGCTTGTTGAGTAAATTTGCCGCTCCGCCGTCGGCAGGCGCTTGGGGAAGAAGAAGCACAACAACTTCTTTTTGGGGGAAAAAGAAATCAAATTGATCGTTGGTCCTGTATTTTGCGGGTAATTCTAGCGACTGTCCCTACTGTTTCATTTATTTTCAATTTAGCCCCATACTTTTTAATCGCTTTCAATGTCACCCCACTATAAGTTGTGGCTGTTCTTCTGGCGATAAAATATTCGCTTTCAGAGCGCCACTTCATCAGAGCTGACGTGGCGCTCATTTTTCTGAGTTGATCCACTCACAATCTTAAATAATAAAAAATTGAAAATATAATTAGCGCCCTTACCCTCTTTTCTCTCTCTTCTCCTCCATCACAACCACGGCCGAGCTTGAGCCCCGCTATGGTTCTCGACACCGTCTCTAGGCTGACCACCACCTCTGTCGTCGCAGCTAGCTCTGCAAATCCTTCCATTCCTTTGGTTTTAGTTTTGCATTTTGAGTTCGGAGCCATTTCATCCATGGCCGCCACGATTTCGACCTAATTATTAAGGGTCCCACCAGAATCTGGAGGGATGTCTCCTAGCCTTTGGTAGCTCGGCTTCGTTACATAGGACAATCTTCGTGGTCTAGTAAGCTCAAGCGTTGTCAGCCTAGAGTGAGTCTCAGGCTTGTCTGTGGCCAGTCACTAAACCTAGCCATGATTGACCAATCAAGCAAAAATTAAAGAGAAAAAAAATTAGACATTCAACTCTTTAGATAATAAAAAATTTTAAAATTTTCACAAAAAAAAATATGTTTAAAGAGAGTATATTTCAATAATTAAAGATCCATGCCCAAGAGCCAGTCATTAGAGCACGATCTTTGTGAACTCAAGTTCTAGTGTCGAGGATTAGAGCTTTAGCGTCATGGACCTGAAAATGGCCTTTGTGAACTTCGGCTTGGTTACTGGAGCATCGGACACAAGTAGGCCTAATTTGACTCGAGCTGGAGTGCGGGAGGCTAGGGCATGGCCACCAAGACCTTTTCTTGAACATCGAAATCCGGGAACCAACGTTGGGATTTTTATGCCAAACTATAGAGTTTCGGGTCTAAATGTCGATATTTAGACATGTTTTAGAAAACATTTTTCCATTGTTTGAAAACAGAAATCATTTTTCTGAATTTAAGTTCTATTGGGAAAGTATTTTCCATTGATTAGGAAAATGTTGTTCGGACAATATTTTTCATGTAACAAACGTACCCTAAAATCTAATACTAAAATCCGATAATATAATATTCTATTACACTTCTTCCATTCCATTAAATGTTACTTAAACTCTCATACCACCTTCGTATGTCCATCTTCACAATTTTTTTACCCTATATTTTACTCACTAAAAAATTGAGAAAAACCTCAATCAACATATGACAACATAAATATGTGTTTGATATGGATAGAATTACATTTTTTACGATGTATGTCTTCACAACGCACGGACTGTGTAACTAGTTAAGAGTAATAAATGTCACTCCCACCACCAATTTTGACGACTTGTCGAGCGAATCGTAAAACATGCCATGTTATTCGAACAAAAGGGAAAAACGATATAAATGATTTATAAATTTTAGCAAAATATGTAATGTGATTTCCGAATTTTCATGAACCTTTAATTTATTTAATGTTGTTTTGTGAAATTTTGTACATGTTCAAATTAATCCTTGAAATATATATAAATATTCAATGTGATTTCTGAACTTAAATTAATAAAATGAAGAAAATAAATATATTTTGTATAATGCAAGGGTTGGTTTAGACATATATCAAAAGTTCAAGAATCATATAGAATAAGTTAGAAATTCAGAAATTATAGCTAAAGTTCAAGGATCGCATTGAATAAATTAAAAGTTTGGAGATCACATTGAATAAATTAAAAATTTATAAATCATATTACATGTTAATTCAAAATTCATGAAATTTCATTGTCCCGAAAAAACAAAGAAGATGTGGCAATGTTTTGGAAAACTTCAGCACTATGATGTTGTTATGATGTGAATCAAGAGAGTAAGTGAAAAGTTTCCTTGCTATTTATGATGAACTTTATCTCGTGAGAGGTGCAGGTCGATTGAAAATTTATGGTCAGTGAAAACCAAATATTGACTTTATCATGAAAACTAAATGGCACGTGATATTAATAAAAGGTATCCATTTATTTATAGTCTTTATATAACATGTTATTCTGTTAAAAGTAGCTTCAAAATTTGAAAATCCAAAAATGACTTTATCAAGGGGCAGAAAAAGAAGTAAAAAAAAAAGTGAGTATCACTCAAGCTAGATCGAAATGAAATGAAGGAAGACACGAAGAAGCCAGTGCTTCACTGCTTCGTAATTAACTCCTCATTCATACTTTCTTCACGTGTAAGCCAAGCAAAGATAGTTTATTAATTACTGATTTATTATTTTCACCATCACAATATGACATGAAGTCTCATTAATTAAAAGACGAGAATATAACATAAATGGTCCATCAACTTTGATTTATTCAATATAAATCATGAATTTTAGTTTAGTGTGTAATGTGGTCCATGTTAATTTGTTTAATTTTTTAAAAAATTCTTGATATATATATTTAATTTTTTTTTATAACCTAGGTATCCGGGCTAGCTTGCGCGCACCTCAACTATTTCTCGGGGGAGACTAGCATAGCAACATATCGCCATGGCCCCCCACTTAAATCATAGGCGCTTCTCTGGGAAAATCTCGCTATAACCAGCTAGGCTACCTATAAGTAGATAATCTTTGAAATTTATGATAATATTTAATATTATTCAAAAATTTGAATTAATAAAAGAATAAGATTGAACATTCTCATATAGTTTAAGAGCTAAATTGAATACGTGCCAAAGTTCAAACATCTACATTAAATAAATTAAAAGATCATATATCATGTTGAATATTGAGATAAAGTTTAAAGACGATTTATGTCATTATTCTTTAAAAGAATGAAAACGAATA
Source organism: Melaleuca alternifolia (assembly GCA_019926035.1). Classification (NCBI taxonomy): domain Eukaryota; kingdom Viridiplantae; phylum Streptophyta; class Magnoliopsida; order Myrtales; family Myrtaceae; genus Melaleuca; species Melaleuca alternifolia. Next base: position 2,841,725 of record JAGKPW010000021.1, on the reverse strand, counting down.
AAAAAATGCAAATAGAAAGAGAAAAAGAAAAAAAAAGCAAATGTTTGCTTTTACCAAAAGCCCCATGGAAATTGGCGTTAATCACCATAAACCTTGACCTCAGGTTCATCTTCCTCCTGTGGTTTTTGACTGGGCTTTCGGGATTATTACTTGGCTTACCTGCTAAAAATTTCCATTCCATCTTCCCTCCTCTCTCCTTCGCGCTTACGACGCATTGCTCTCGCAATTCGCTCCGACTCCTCGATCTCTCCCCCACCTCCATCTCCGCAGCATTTTCCTCCCGATTTCGGTTCGCCGATCGCGATCTCGTCGACGGGAGACCTTTGCATCGGATCGGCGCCGCGCCCAGTCTCTAGGTTCACCGGTAAATTTGCTCGGCATTTTTCGTTTTTACGCCTGAGTTGCGTCGATCTCGTTTGCGCGGTCTTCTTTTCGCGGGTGTTGCTTGATCCGCGGGATCTGTGGAGCTCGAATCGGTTGTTTTGTAATTGTTTGAAGTAGGCGTCTTGCGTGTTTTGCTATTGGTTGATTTCGATTTGCGCGAGCTTTCGTGTCGTCACGTTTTTGTCGGTCAGCTGCGTTTCATGCGCTCTCGGCCTCTCCAGTGAGAAATGAAGCCCTGCGTGTAATTGGATCTGTCAATTTTTTTTTTAAGCTCCTCGTTGGAGTTGACCGCTTCTTTGTTCTGTCTGTCGCTGTAATGGCGTCGGAGACTGTTGCATTCTGGCAGTCTTATTCGACTAAGTTCTCCTGTTTAATTAATGGTGGTGAGGAGAGTAAGCTCTGAAGTGTGGAATTTTGTTTCGGGAGCTGTTTTTATGGCAGTGGGAACTTCGATTCGAGATTGCAAAGGAGCTATAGTCTGCCGTGTCTTAAATTCGCGAGTTGAATTAATCTAGGAGACACACAGTAATCTACTTCCAAAATTTGCTTACCGGGAGAGGGTTCATGAAACCATTATGTTCTTAGTTTTACTGTAGCTGTGGAAGCAACGCCGGTAGCAAAGGGATTTTCAGGTCTAATTTCTTTAGTGGTTCTGCCAATTTTATCTCCTGAAAAGAGAATATGAAATAAATGAATGCTTAGGTCCTGTTTGGAATGAGGGAATAAGGATGAAAGAAGCACTGTTCCTTTCCCTGTACCATTTCCTTACATTAGGTATGGTTTGTTAGATAAGATTCCTTCAGTACAGAGTGCACATTACATTCCCTAAATGAAAGTTTTGAAAAGTGTACACTTTCTTTCTTCTTTTCCTTCTCTCATACACATCCTTTCTATGTCACAAGCTAAAATAGAAATTGAAGTCACGTATACCCTTTCTAATCCGCTTTCACCCTATGCCTTTGTTAAGAGCTGATATAGAATGGATCATAATATCATAAGGATTTTTATAGCCAGCTCAACATAGTGGGATAAGGCTTAGTTGATGTAGCTGCTGCTGCTGTTCTAGCTATCATAAGAACACATTTTTGCTAAGAGGCAGACTAATATTCCACTGATTTTGATTTCAAGACTTCATGCTAGATAAGTTATGTTTACGGACTCAATTTACTTTGATTCTCCTTTATCCTATTCGTCCGAGCACGCAACTATAAACTACTCTTTCGCCTTCCTTTAGCAACTTAAACTTTTAAAATCAGTTAGCATTGGTTTAATATATACATAATTGGAGCAGGACAATTCTGTGTCCATGCTTTAGTCTTTCGTAAATCCAAGTTTATGCTTAAAGGTGAGTGTTAGAGTATGCATTCTTTATGCATTCTTCCTTTAACCCTTTAGATTACGAACAATGATTTCTATTTCTACACAATTTGATGAACTTTTGTAAGACGCACACTTTTTTAAGCAATAATGTAAGTGTTGCATCTTTTTAGAATTGATCACTTAAGTTACATCAACCATTTTCTTGCCGGAAATAATCCTACTTGAAAATGCTATGCGGGCTGGCAATCAATGTCAAATATGATTTGTGTCAAGAAAATCACAGATGTAACTTAAGTGATTTGATTTTATAAGTTAGTTGATACTTAAAATGATTGCTTGCAACATTAGGGCGCCATAGTGAGCATTGTACGACACTTATAGCACTTTTAGTGTCTGTATCTTGAGAAAGTATTAGTCTATGCATGTTTTGACTGTGTTGCTAACGGGAAGTCATATAGCAAATATATATTAAACTTTACTGTCGTGAAACATTTGATGTCATTCATACTTTTAAGATTACTTGCGTCCCCAGTAAAAATCTGTTTTGGTTTCTCCATCTGTTCAAAAAGAGAGTTAGTATGCGATACCACTGCACGATATAGAGGTGCAACATTATGATTCATTGCTTTGTTAGTTCCTCTGCCCTTCACTCATATTTTTTTTTGGTGTGTGTCTTATTCTAAAGTTACGGGATAGGCAGATGGAGTGAAAGTTGACTCGTCGATCGACAACACTATGGAAGAAGAAGAAGAAAATAATGAGCTAAATGAACTACATTCCAAAGATTCAGGTGATATTGGACAGATAGAGGAAATCACAGGACCATCTCATCAAGCTCATGATACAAAGAATGATGGTGCATCAGAAGTAGAAAATAACAACATCATTGAGGAAGGAATTGACTGTATAGCTGCAATCACAGACGAAGACCATTTTGAGCAGGTTTCTTTGAAAGATCAAGAGAAGTCTTTTGGCCAAGACCATGACAGTTTAGTAGATTCAAACAGGTCATCAACTTCAGACAATGCTAGACACACATCTGTCTCATACTCAGCACAGTTTGACTCTTCAGCTGCTGCTGAAATACACCACCACTACTCCGCATCAAGTCCTGGGCCTGAGAGGCAGATGGTTGATGCCATGAAGCAGTCGTCCTCTGCAACCAGTCTTGATTCAGCTTTTCATGGGGATGTTGGATACTCTGCTGTTGATTCCCCACAAAAGAATAAATTAAGAGCTGTTATGCCAAATGTATCTCCAGAGTTATTGCATTTAGTGGATTCTGCAATCATGGGGAAGCCTGAGAGCTTAGAAAAGCTGAAGAATATTGTTACTGGTGATGAGAATTTTGGATTGGGAGATGAAATGGATAGTATTGCCTTCTTGGTAGTTGATTCTCTTATTGCCACGATGGGTGGTGTAGAGAGTTTTGAAGAGGATGAAGACAACAATCCCCCTAGTGTGATGTTAAACTCGCGGGCAGCCATTGTGGCAGGTGACCTTATTCCTTGGCTTCCTTGGGTGGGAGATAATGATAAGTTTATGTCTCCCAGAACAAGGATGGTCAGAGGACTACTTGCTATATTACGGGCATGTACTAGAAACAGAGAAATGTGCTCCATGGCTGGTTTGTTGGGTGTTCTATTGATATCTGCCGAGAGGGTTTTTCTCCAGGAAGATAATTCAACTGAGGCAACAACATGGGATGGAACTCCTTTATGCTACTGCATTCAATACTTGGCTGGGCATTCACTTAGTGTTGTCGATTTGCAAAGATGGTTTCATGTCATAAATAGAACTCTGAAAACTGAATGGTCAAAAAGGTTAATGCTTGGATTGGAGAAGGCTATGGGTGGGAAGGAGTCAAGGGGACCTGCATGTACATTCGAGTTTGACGGCGAAAGCTCTGGCCTGCTCGGTCCTGGGGAGAGCCGTTGGCCATTTATGAATGGTTACGGTTTTGCAACATGGATATATATTGAATCTTTTGCAGATACATTAAATGCTGCAACTGCCGCAGCAGCAATTGCTGCTGCAGCTGCAGCTAAGTCTGGCAAATCATCAGCCATGTCTGCAGCTGCTGCCGCCAGTGCATTGGCTGGTGAAGGCACTGCACACATGCCAAGGTTGTTCAGTTTCCTGTCAGCTGATAATCAGGGGGTAGAGGCATACTTTCATGCCCAGTTTCTAGTTGTTGAATGTGGTAGTGGAAAGGGCAAGAAGGCCTCTTTGCATTTTACTCATGCATTCAAGCCGCAGTGCTGGTATTTCATTGGTCTTGAACATACAAGCAAGCAGGGGATTCTTGGGAAAGCAGACAGTGAGCTCAGGTTGTATATTGATGGATCTTTGTATGAAAGTCGCCCTTTTGAATTCCCTCGAATTTCTAAGCCTCTTTCTTTTTGCTGTATTGGAACAAATCCTCCTCCTACAATGGCTGGTTTACAAAGACGTCGCCGCCAATGCCCTTTGTTTGCTGAGATGGGGCCTGTTTATATCTTCAAGGAACCAATTGGCCCTGAGAGGATGGAACGCTTAGCTTCCAGAGGGGGGGATGTGCTGCCTGCATTTGGCTCAGGAGCTGGGTTGCCTTGGCTGGCGACAAATGACTATGTACGAAATATGGCTGAAGCAAGTGCAGTTCTTGATGCTGAAATTGGAGGATGCATCCATCTTCTCTATCATCCCAGTCTACTCGCTGGCCGATTTTGTCCAGATGCTTCTCCTAGTGGCGCTGCTGGTATGTCTTGCTCTCTGTTAACTATCGAGAATAGGTCCTCTACTTGATATTGTGCTTCAATGTTATTGCGGTGGTTTTTTTTTTTGTAGAATGTTTGTGCCTTGCTATCTGAATTTGTGAAATCCTGATGACTAAGGTATAAGTTGTTGTACCTATGATATTATAATAGTCTGATGGTTTTGTTATGCTTGTTGGAGTTACCTGTTGCAATACTTTAATACAAATGGAAGAATTGCTTGTGTAAGTAAATATGGCCTCTCTCCATTACCTTGTTTTAAATATGCTCCTATGAATTCTGTATTCTGTTTGGTCTTAGCATTACTGCTCATCAAGCAAGCCTTGTCTCTTTTTGGTTTTTCTCCATGGTTATGCCCTTGCAAACTGGTATCCATATAATGAGTGCAGCTAGAAATTCATGAAGCATTTCAGCAGTATATACAGGCTATGCCTCTTAGGGAGCAGATGAATTAGAAAAATCCTGTTAGTTTGAAAGTTGAATGAATAGTAATGAGATTTAGGAGTGAATGGAGAAAATTTTATGTGTGCTCCTTAAGAGGCAAGGAACATAGAAATGGTAGGAAGAGAGAGAATTTGTAGCATATTCAATTTGAATAACAAAGTCTGTTTAGGCATGTCTGTCTAGATCTCATGATTATCACTAGTACGTGTGCTTAACGGAGGATAGCTTTTGGGATCTGTCAAAACTCATGAATAATAATCTCTTAAGCTTGGCTTAGTTTGTTCGCAACAATTCTTTGATTATGGAAAGCTTTGTGTTGCATCCCGTCATGCATCTGAATGGAGCATGATTCTTGAAGTTTCTTTTTGGTGGTTCAGGTACACTCAGACGCCCGGCAGAGGTTCTTGGGCAAGTTCATGTTGCGACTAGAATGCGGCCAGTGGATGCGTTGTGGGCCTTGGCTTATGGTGGTCCCATGTCTTTGCTTCCTTTTGCGGTTGCTAATGTTGATAAAGATAGCCTTGAACCGCAAGTAGGGGATCTTCCGCTTTCTTTGGCCACAACTAACCTTGCTGCTCCAATATTTCGTATGATAGCCAGAGCTATCCAGCACCCTGGGAACAATGAAGAGTTGTGTCGTGTCAGGGGACCTGAAGTTCTCTCCAGACTTCTAGACCACCTTTTGCAAACCTTGTCAGCAATCAATGTTGACCAGAGTGATGGTGTAGCAGACGAGGAACTTGTTGCAGCGATTGTCTCCTTATGTCAGTCTCAGAAGATTAACCATGCTCTCAAAGTGCAGCTTTTTAGTAGGCTGCTGTTGGATCTAAAAATTTGGAGCTTGTGCAACTATGGTTTGCAGAAGAAGCTTCTTTCTTCATTGGCAGACATGGTGTTTACAGAGTCATTGGTGATGCGAGATGCCAATGCTATTCAAGTGCTTCTTGATGGCTGCAGAAAATGCTATTGGACAATCCGCGAAAAGGACTCTTTCAATAACTTTTCTTTAAACGATACGACCCGGCCAGTAGGTGAAGTCAATGCTTTAGTAGATGAGCTCTTGGTGATTGTTGAGCTTTTAATTGGTTCAGCACCTCCATCAATAGCTGCAGATGACATACGCTGCCTGCTTGGTTTTTTGGTCGATTGTCCCCAGCCCAGTCAGGTAAAATGTTGTCCCAGAAAATTGAATTTGTACAAAAGAGAGCAAATAATTGAGGGAACATATAGTCTCTTTATTGAGTACTGATTCGAAGTTAATTTGTCGTCTATGCCAAATTATGGTTTGAGTTGAATGGGTAAAAACTATCAACCAGTAACAGTTTCTGCCTATTGATAATCCATGAATAAAGTTCCTTTGAATCAAGATAGTCCATGAGTAAAGTTCCTTTGAATCAAACGTTATGGATGTGCCCCTCGATGACCCTCAGCATATATCACCGCACTCGTGTTTTCCCATCTCACTCGCACGCACTCACAATGTAGCATGGAGATAAATGCTGATGATGAGTTTGTTCTGGAGGAGAAATGGAGTGTTGATATTCATTTGTAGTTAGATTCTAAATCTGATTAGCTCCAATCTTTCCGGTGTTTGTCGTGTATAGTAGTATGTTTCTCTTGCTAGCATGAAATAATCAGTACTTTGAAACTTTTGCGGTAAGTCTTGCTTGATAGTGGCAGTGTTAGTTTAGAGTTACCTATCCACTGGATTATGTGCTGTGTAGTTAACTATGTGATTCACTAAAAAGGGAACCCTTCTCATTTGGAATATGTCCCAGAAATAAATGTTTCATTTGTACAATGACTTGTTTTAATACCTGTTCAGGTTGCCAGGGTGTTGCATCTGTTCTACAGATTGGTGATTCAGCCTAATACATCTAGAGCTCACATGTTTGCTGAGGCATTCATAGCATGTGGTGGCATAGAAACCCTTCTTGTTTTGTTGCAACGGGAAACAAAAGCTGGCGATGAGTGTATTCCAGAATTATCGACTGAAAATAACAAAAGTCTTTCACCTCATGGACTGCAACTGGAGACCAGTACTGGGTTTTCTGAAGTTAGTCAAGAGAATGAAGAAGGTGCTCTGGAAGTGAACGATTCAATTTCGAATGAGAAGCATCATGATCATTCACCCACTGGTAGTGGTGGCACTCCTGTTTCTTCCGGCTTGAAGATTGAAAGGATGATATCTGTGTCTGAAAATCCTTTCTTGAAGAATTTGGGGGGTATAACCTTATCAATTAGTGCTGATAATGCGAGGAATAATGTCTACAATGTCGATAAAAGTGATGGAATAGTTGTTGCAATTATTGGATTATTAGGTGCTTTGGTATCTCACGGACTACTGAATTTTGGTTCTTCTGCTCCCTTGGATACGGCGACTAATCTTATGGGTAGTGGATTGCATGAAGGAGGCAGTACCATGTTTGATGATAAAGTTTCTCTTTTGCTTTTTTCCCTACAAAGAGCAATTCAGGCAGCACCCAATAGGCTACTGACGAGCAATGTGTACACGGCTCTGCTGGCAGCCTCGGTATTGCATAAAAAACCTCTTCTATATTTCTTATAAATAAAAGTAGCGGTCCATAAATTTGAGTACTCCTAAACTTGCCTGAATGCACCTGGATATGTGAGTGCAAAAGTTATGTAGCCAAAAAATATCTTGAAATCCTTGTAAAGTAGGCAATATATCTTGGCTTGACTTGGGGGAAAGAAAAGGCTTTTGATCCTGATAAAAATGAGCAATCATAATTGACAGGTTGTCCTTTTTGTGTGGTACGGTGCTACTGGAGTAGTGTACAATTGAAAATTTATGTATTTTGTTCTATCTGGTAGTCAAATATATGTTTTCCTTTTTGGTTTGAGTGGAATCTTGCCTTTCTCTTCTCGAGTCTTCATATGCCTATCCTTGTGGTCCCTTTGCTTTATTGTCATGGCGTTACCCCATCTTCAGGACTTAAAAATTTGCCATCGTTGTGATTATGATGGAATACCCACAAAAACCATGCATCCTATTCTAGGTTGGAGAGATTAAGATCTGTATTATCTATACTGACATATCAAGTTCTACTGTCCATGCTTTCTATCATTTCCAGATGTCCTTAATTAGAGATATAAACCAGATGAAAGTTGCACTGAAAACATTGTTGAGTTCAATTAAAAGCCTTGCGGCTAGTGTAGATTTCGTGCAGAGCAATTGGTCTACAAGCGCCACAGCACTTTCTGTATGATAAGCATTGATTATTGGTATGGTACTGAAGAGAGTTTTGCCTGAAATACTCCTCGATGAGTTTGGGTTGAGAAACGAACTTCCAGCCACGCAAATTTTTTTCCTGCCAGCATGTCTACATTTTGAGTCAAAATATTTGTTACACCCTGTATAGGCAGGGTCGGATTATCTTAACTGTGTATATATAGTTATTTACCATGAGTGGCAGGCATAATTTATGATGTTGAGTTGCTTACTCGAACATCTGTCTTCATTTCAGATAAATGCTTCTTCAACAGACGATGGGCTAAACTTTTATGACTCTGGTCATCGCTTTGAGCATTCGCAGCTTCTATTGGTCCTTTTACGGTCACTTCCCTCTGCTTCCAGGTCCTTGCAGAGCAGGGCCCTGCAGGTAATGTTTGTATATACTTTCTTCACCTCGATGGCCTAGTCATTTTGGCTTCTTTTCCCTTTGAAATTGGTATTTGAAGCTTGTGTAACTTGGTCTTGAAACCTTAAGTTTATTCCTTGAGCCTACATCATAGAAGTTTTAATATTCAGAATTCCAGAGAGCTTGTTAAGGAATGTATAGAATTCTTTTGTGTGCTTCCTGACAATAATCATTGGACAAGTTCTTCTGAGGAGGCATTTTTACAAAAGGTTGGGCAAGTGGGTGGTATTTAATGATTTTTACTCTTTAGGAAGCCAACGCTCACTTTCTAGGGTCATACTTCCTATACTGGTGCAAGATATAGTTAGATAAAGTTGTCTATTTGCTGAAAAGGAGGCATTGAAGATTTAACTCTTATTTTTTGTTGCTTAATTAGGTAGAAGACCTTTTCTTATCATAAACTAAGATATTACTTACTGGATATGAGCCAGAAGCTTGGGTTTTGCGAATTTTAAATGCAATTTTGTGGAGATTGTGCAAGTCTAATGTTAGTCTATGATTCCTTGAGCTGTTCAACAGCGGTGGGTCTTCTTCTGTTTGATTTACATTATGAAAAGATGGGTCTTTCTCTGTTTGATTTACAGTATGCAATATATCACTGAATACAATAAGCGCATGTCTCAATAGCTTCATATAAGATTGTAGGTTTTCTTCCTTTACAATCTTGAATCTGAGCCCATTTCTGGTTGTTAATAGCTTAAGATGTTCTAAAAAGTTGCTTCTATCTCTTACTTGCTGGCTAGATGCAACATATTGGGTGCTCGTACAGTTTTTCTTGAATCTTTTTCCCATTGTTTTTCTAGAACAGTCGATGATATCCTCTAGAGAAATTAGCATTTCTGGTTGTCTCGCCTGAGCAGTTTTCTTTTTCTATATTATTTCAGGATCTTCTGTTTTTGGCTTGCAGTCATCCAGAAAATAGAAATAGTCTGACTACAATGGAGGAATGGCCTGAGTGGATCCTTGAAATTCTTATCTCCAATTATGAGGTACCATTGGCTATTTCTGTCAAGCTGCTTGCTAGACAAGCAGTCTTAACTTATCACGCTTGCCCCACACAGCTGGCATGCTGACAGGAAATTATATACATATATATTTTTTTTTCTATTTTACTTTTGAAGATGCGAGATGAAGGTATTTGCAGATTGTAAGAATTTGCAGTATTCAGAAAGACAGTTTTTCAACTTCTAGTTCACTATTTCTTGTTTCGAGAGAGGCCTTCTTTTTGGGAGATGATGCCTATCAGAATTTCTTGAATTTTCAGATGGGTGCCATTAACCACTCTACTTCACCAAGCTTAGGAGATATGGAGGATCTTATACACAATTTCTTGATAATCATTTTAGAGTATTCAATGCGCCAGAAGGATGGTTGGAAGGTTTGTCTTATTATGTAACCTGACGATGCCACTTTTTTCCAACTTAATATAAGATTCTTGATGTTGATGTTGTATGCCATCTCATTTTTATCGCTGCTGGGGCCAGTGGTCCTTGATAATTGCTTCCTTGCTATTGTTTATCGGCATGCTATGGCCCACTGTGCTCCTGAATGCTGGATGTTTATTGTGTCAGGTGGCAGTTGTTTACTTGATTTGACCCAGCCAATGACTCGCGTTTCTTTATAACTTTAATATATGAATCTTGCTTCCATCTTTGGATCCCTTTTCCAAATTTGCCAAATGATATTTTCGATGTATGAATTACAACTTCCGGGTTTTATGTCTATCAGTGTACCACATTGTAAATGCTGGCAGGAAATATTGATCATTTTGGTGAAGTACTGCAGCATATATTCAATTCAATCTTAGATTTTTTAGTCTCTCACCTTAATTTCCATACTTGGTAAACTTTTCTTTAAGGTCCTTCTTATTAAAAGTTCGTCTGCCAAGCTCTGCCTACCTCTGCTATACTCTTGAGCACTTTCTATGGTGATTTCTGGTAATCCAAGCCCTTTTTCTTTCTATCATCTTTACCAAGGCCTTTGATGCTGCAATGTGTACAGATTCTTGGTTAAACTGTAATTCTGATAGTTCTTCTATCTACATGTCCAAGATGTTTAATTTCAATAAATGTGTACTTTATTTAAAATTTGGCAACAGGCTACAATCAAGGTGATTTGTCAAACTTGATTTGTAACGGGTATGGTGAGGTCTATCTTAAAGTTCACCATACTGAATATATCAGAAAACTCCAGACTAAAAATTGAACAAGAGACAAATTTAATTTCACAGTTTTCATAGAATCAGCTCCCCTAACCATGCCATGACACCTGAAAAAGAGAACCATAAGATCACATACCCTTATTTCTTCAGGTTCAAATCAGAAAAACGGCATTACATAGCTTAAAAAGTTGTATTCCATTCAAAACGTATGTGTAAATTAAGATGTCAAGCATTATTTAGTTAGGGTGTCGTTTACGTTTGAATTTCCATTTACTGCAGAATTCAAAGTGAAAAAGAAACAATAAGCAATGAAACAAGGCGGTACGACAACTACTAAATAAACAAATTAAGAAAAAACTTCAAAGTCTAACAAATTATCCAATTTGGAAAGTGGTTTTATGGAAACTCAGTAACTCAAAAAAAAAAAAATGTTGCCATCTATTCTGTACATCAAAGAAATTTGATTCTAAACTCTCAATACCTGTCACATTTCTCTTCATCCAATTAGGGCAGAGCATTGCTGGAGGGATTGCAGAAAACATTGTTCTCCGCCCTTTGTTATTTACATAACAAACATGTTCCAAGCCCAAAGTTCTTCCTTAACCATAGAATCCTCGGCACAATAAATCGCTAATAGTCCCCACATGGATTGCCACAGTTTTCTCACTCTGGATCTGTGAATTGGGATGTGGACATCTGACCAAGATGCACACTTACAGGAGCTTGTTTGCTTGGTAGGTTGTGCTTTAAAAATAGCCTGCCAGAAAATATAGTAATGTAGATAGCATGCCGAGGTAATTTGTTTGCGTTGCTACCAAGAGACGAGTATTTCTCTTTGTTGACTGGTGTATTTGTGTATTTTACATGTTTATGACTTAAAGCATTTTCAGTCATGCAGTTTACTTAGTACTTGTTTCTATTGCAGGATATTGAAGCTACAATTCACTGTGCCGAATGGCTCTCTATAGTTGGTGGTTCTAGTACCGGAGATCAAAGAATTAGGTATCAGTATTTTACTGGTTGTTGCTTCCATACTAGTATTGTTTTTTAAGCATCTAAAGTGGAGGATTTATGGTTGATCTTCCTTGATATGCAAGTTAGTGTCATTTCTAATGCGAGCAATAACTTTACTTTCACACCTTATGCATAAAGTCACAATGCTCTGTTTATGCAGCTGCTTTTTCACCTTTTGATGCAACTTCATTGGTAGGGAGTGGTCTTAACACATTTGAATTGATTAGTTGACTATTTCAGTGGTTTTCTGCTCATCAAGCATTTATCTAGTTGATGGTGATCTTAGACTTGTTAGAATAATTAAATATTAAGTTATTTCTTCATCTAATAATTTAAGCTTCTAAAATAGTCGACGGTGGTTTCATAAAATCTCACATGGTACAAAGCTGGAGGTCCTGATTTCAAGTCTTTCCAGGCCTCAGTTGCCTCCCTAATTAAATATAGCAATGCTTAGTACTAGGCAAAGAAAGACCAGACTAAGTGTGATGAGGGATGTTAGAATTTTTAAATATTAAGCCATGTTTTCATCTAACAGATTAAGCTTTTAGAATAATTGGCAGTAGTCCCACAAATTCTCACAAAACTCGTGTGCAATTTGAGTTGTATGAAATAGTTTCTTCTTTAAAAAACAAATTGTCTCTCAGTCTTCTGATGTAGCTTACAAGAGTAGGAAAATCATCAATGAGTTAGTGTAAAGTGCACCAGATTGCGTATCTTCTTTAAGATGTGATCCTTTGTGTAATAGACATTGGGATGATCAGGTCTATCAATATTCATTTTCCATTGTACATGACAGAGATTTTCATTATTGACAGGAAGTAGTCACTGTAGATTAAAGAAAATCTCACAGTTTCTGCTAAAGCTAGATTGAACATTCCTCATACTAATTTCAGGGAATGTAATTAGCTTGTATGATTTATCTCTAATGAATAATGGCCTGAATATATTTAATGGCAAAACAGTTAGCGTTCTTTTTTGTCAATCATACTTATCGGTTCCCTTGCATGCAATGTGTAACTTTCATGGTTCTCTGAAGACGTGAGGAATCGTTACCTATATTCAAGAGAAGGCTTCTGGGTGGTTTGCTGGATTTTGCTGCTAGAGAATTACAAGTTCAGGTAAAGTCTAATGGTTTGTTTCAACATTGCATCTAATTTTCTTGATAAGCTGGAGTCAGTCATTGTCTATTGACTAGAAAGACCTTTAATTAACGTGACGCGGGTTGCCACATCCTCAGTATCTTGTGTCAAGCATTCTGTCTTGGTTTTTCACGCCACTTGTGGAATGCAATGATAATGTTTTTGTTCTGCTTTTCCTCTAGGATAGTTATATATGCTTTAGAGCCTTTGATGAAGAATAGGGTGAAAAATCTAACATCTTTCCTAAATGTGTCCCTTATGCAACAGACTCAAGTTATTGCTGCAGCAGCTGCTGGTGTTGCAGCTGAGGGTTTATCCCCAAAAGACGCAAAAGTGGAAGCAGAGAATGCTGCACAGCTCTCTGTGGCTCTTGTAGAGAATGCAATAGTGATGTTGATGCTTGTTGAGGATCATTTACGATTGCAAAGCAAATTATCTAATGCATCAAGGGCCACTGATATTTCCCCTTCTCCCCTTTCTCTTGTATCTCCTTTGGGTAACCGCTCAATTTCATCAACAAACGCTGGAGAATCATCAGAACCTACAGATGACCATCGATCATTGTCCAGTGATTCCACTGGACTTCCTCTTGATGTATGTGTTGTGTCAAGATTTGCAAGAACTAATGGTCTATTCTCATTTAGAAATGTTATCTGTTTATGTACTTTTCTTTTGCATCGTTCTCTTTCTTTTATTTCTGATATTGAATAGTTTTTATTGAAAGCTGCAAAGCCAATCATTTTCCATACATCAAGTGAACTGTTGGAAACTCTGGGAAAACGAGCTGTTCTTCTAACCATTTGCGTGTTAATTTTGTGTTTTACAAATTGTAAGAAGTCGTGCTGCAAGAGTATCTCATAAAAGAATTCTCACTTTGCAGCACACGAAAAAAATTAGAGAGCATAAAATGCAAGTGTTCTCTAAGATATTAATCAATCACTTTATCTCACAGAACCACCAAAATTGTCACTTGATTCTTTCTTAAAAATATTTCTATTGCAACTAATTTGAAATTATAGAAAACGCCAAAAGAAGATAGAATCAATGGGCTTCCTAATTTTTTTCTCAAAATGTAGGAGGAACCTTTAACTGACTGTATCAACTTTCCTGTTACTTTTGTGAATGGCAGTTCTCTACCTTGGTGTATGCTGAAAAGGAGTACTATTGTCAATTACTTTTCCGTCTATTTCCTGTTATTTTATGGACACAGTCCTTTATCTTATTGTCGAATTGGCAATTATCTTCTTTCAGGTGCTTGCGTCTATGGCTGATGCTAATGGTCAAATATCTGCTGCAGTTATGGAGCGTCTGACTGCTGCAGCTGCGGCTGAGCCTTATGAATCTGTTTCCTGTGCCTTTGTGTCTTACGGCAGCTGTGCAGTTGATTTAGCGGAGGGTTGGAAGTTTAGGAGCCGGCTATGGTATGGTGTTGGTCTTCCATCAAAAGCCTCTGTCCTTGGCGGTGGAGGTAGTGGATGGGAGTGCTGGAAGTCTGCTTTGGAAAAAGATGCAAATGGAAACTGGATCGAACTTCCATTGGTAAAGAAGTCAGTTGCCATGCTTCAAGCTCTATTACTGGATGAGTCTGGACTTGGGGGTGGTCTTGGTATTGGTGGAGGATCAGGCACTGGTATGGGAGGAATGGCAGCACTCTACCACTTACTAGACAGCGATCAGCCATTCTTATGCATGCTCAGAATGGTGCTTCTTTCTATGAGGGAAGAGGATAATGGTGAAGATAGAATGCTAATGAGGAACATTAGCATAGAAGATGGTGTATCAGATGCATCAAATCGCATGGTGGGCAACCTCATGACTCTAGATAACGATTCTCGAATGTCAACGCGGAAACCACGCTCAGCTTTGCTCTGGAGGTACACAGAAAATACAAATTTCCATGTTTCCTAAGTGCTGCAGGATTGTTCCTGACTCTTTACTTGTGTTCACTTAAGAAAAAGAAGGAAAGAAAAGGGTCCTTCTAATGTCCTTGCCTTCGCATGTTACGTCATAAAAATCGAATCATTTTGCTTGAACTCTATGGAAGTTTATAATGATGATATGGCAACACAATTATCTGAAAGCTTCTTTGTCTTAACTGAGTGTTCTAAACATTAGATGGTGCAAATCATGGCTTTGGTTTGCAGGCTTTGTAACAGTATGGGAATTTCATCAGCTTGAATATTATCCAGTAGTCCTCTACCTACATCTTTTCAAATATTATTGACCACCAATAGATTAAGGAAATGACAACACCTATATTGGCAAGACTTGAAAACCTCCTCTTTCTTTGTGGAACTTGTAACATCCCTTGTGGAGGTTGCATGCCCAGATGAGCGATGGCAACAGATGGTTGTGTGAGGTTGTCAACCTATGGAATTGTGAGTGACAGGGTGGTGGTGGTGAGTGACACAGAGGATAGGACTGTGCAAATTGATGTGGGTGGCACACCGATGCTTAGTGGTGCAGTGGGGTTGTCTAGATGGTGGCCTAGGGTTGTCTACACAGTTGCTGGCTGCGACTAGCGACAGAGGTGGCAAGCCATGGAGGTGGTGGTGAGCTGCGAGGGGCGTGGTGCTGGAGAGGGAGGGAGGGAGGGAGGGAGAGGGAAATTGTGATTAGGTTTGGTCGGTTTGTATGTGATTTTTCACAAAATATAAGGACAATATCGGCTAAGCTTGGGTGCTTTGCATGGCATGGGTTGATCTGGTCTTTCAACTTGGTGGCTAATGTTCGGCTTTTTGAAAGGTTGAATTTAGAATACATAGATTTATATATGTGATGAGTTACAAAATTAAAACTACTTCTTAAACCTGTTTAATATTTTAAATTTAAAAATTCCCATTGCTTGATTAAATTTGAGATTTTTTTCACAATACTGAGTGAATTGGAATGCGTGTTGGTAAATTCATGATATTTTATTGGTTGTGTTTGCTTGATGTGAAGCTTATTTGGTCCCACATCAACACCACTGGTCCAATTGAGCCATGTTGGTGTGACGCCATGTTGGCAATTTGAGGGCATTACTGATGATCTTCAACAAAAGGACTTGATGGCACAAATTGAGAAAGCTAGGGACTCAATTACACAATAAAAAATTAGAGGACCAAAATGTACAAAAGAATATATATAAAAGATTGTAATGGCGCCTAACCTAAACTTTTTAAACAATCAATAATATAATAGGGAATTTAAAAATGGTAAAATCAGTGTTTCATTGGTAAATAGCAGACATTGCTGGAAACTTATAGTCGTAAAAGTGGCCTAAAGTTTCTAAGTTTGCTGAGTATTAGGATGTCTGAATGCATGTTGGTAATTGGCTATGAATTGGGAAATTCTTTTTTAACTTAGTTATTCATCTTGTAAGGTTTTGTTTCAAATGGTAAACATGAAACGAGATGATAAATTACTAAATTTAAATTAGTTACATGATTAAGTAGCCAGTAAGTTATGACTGGAAAAGCAGTCCAAAGTTGGTTAATTTGCCCACCTTAAGAAATTTCAATAGAGCTTGGTAATTAATACATTTTGCTAAATTCCTTCTCAAGTTACAAATTAGACAGTTAAGTTTGTGTTTCTGATTGTACATGGAAAAACAAGTTGATAACTTTGGTTATCAAAAAAAAAAAAAAAAACAAGTTGATAACTTACTACTGACTTTACCTGGTAACCTTAGTGAATTGTCAGTAAGTTACGATCATAAAAGTGGCCATAAGTTGGTAAATTCAACTCCATGTTGATAAATTGGAAGTGAACCGAACAAATCTAAGTCGGAAGAGGTACAAATTACTAAATTCTTTGTAATTTACTAATTTGTCTGGTAAGATATTGTTTTCAATGGCATATTTGAAAACAGATCGATAGCTTACTACTGAATTAGTGCTGGTAAATACTTTCACATCTTTGGTAACTTATCAATGAATTACCAGGTAAACAAGTTGCGGATTATGTTATTTTTACCAACCACATATGCTAGTTGCCAATATTTATATGGATTTACCAACCATGGATAGTTTGCCCTTTTTGTTCAAATGGAACACTATAAATTTGCTGTTCTGGATGTATGTTGTATGATTTCTTAGGAAATTCATGGGCTTTTGTGTACAGTGTGCTTTCACCAGTTCTGAACATGCCTATTTCGGAATCCAAAAGGCAAAGGGTGCTGGTTGCATCTTGTGTTCTATACTCTGAGGTCAGTTTCTAGTTCAGCCTACTTTGATGGGTAACTCTCCCTCAAATTGTTATGTAGAACTCTTTTGGCATTTGTCATTGACTGTTTTTTTGGCATTGAACCTTGTAGGTATGGCATGCAGTGGGCAGGGACAGAAAACCTCTTCGGAAACAGTATCTTGAGGCTATTGTACCTCCATTTGTCGCAGTATTGCGGAGGTGGCGACCACTCTTGGCTGGAATACATGAGCTTGCAACTGCTGATGGTCTGAACCCTCTAATTGTTGATGATCGTGCCTTGGCAGCTGATGCGCTTCCTATAGAGGTAATTGTGAACCATTTACCGGTGAGGTGGCAGCCCTTTTAAGTTTTAATCTCTTTCTGGATTCTCGGTTCTTCCCAATTTTCTGGGGACCATAATAATGATTATATGTGGATGTAGTACAGTCGCGTGACCATTAATTGCAACATGTGTAGCATCTTTGCCTGAGCAAAGATACTTGCAAGGACTATGCGCGATAATTTGAGAATTAGAATGTCCCATACAACTAAGAGCTTTTCTGATAGCTTCATTAGCTGCTTTAAACTAGAATCCCAGCAGTTAGCGTATTCAATTTATTTGACGACTTTGAATAATGTACTACTGAAATGGAAAATTTCATCAAAGAAATACTTAATAGCTTAAGTTTTTCTGAACATGCTAAGTTGGCTTGACTCAATAGTATTCATCACATTAATCATTATATCCCTTTTTTTTTTGAAGCAGTGACAAAACTGTAAAACGTGTATGCCCTCTATTCATTTTACGACACTGCTTCTTTGCCAAATGGTCAATGTTTTCAGTGATTTTGTGGTTCAAATGTGATCTGGTGCACAATTAGATGATAAGACAAGGGTTAATGTTGTTAGTGGGATGAGAAGCGGCGGCAGTGACTGTGGTGGCTGTCATGGAAGTGGAGGATTTCAGAACAAAGTCCTAGTGAATCTGTAAAATTTTCTTTATTTCTTCACATTTGCTGACAATGTTATTATTGAAGCTTATGACCGAAATAAAATTCTCCTATTCTAGCCAGAATCTGTTCACAAGAGAACTCAAATTGGAAAACCTAATCAGCTAGTTGTAACCTATCAGCATACTGTTTTCTAGTACTTCATCTTCTAAGGCATAAGTTACAACAGGCAAGCTTTTTTCCCTTTTCGATTCTTTCCTCAACCAAATTGATCGTGCATTGCTCGAAGGAGGTGGAGATGGAGGAAAAGACAGCATGGATGGAGGCCATGGAGAGATGGGGGCTCTTGCATTTATCTAAAAATATACTCCTTGCTCTTCTTATATGAGTTGTCAATTGTACATCTTCTTATATGAGTTGTTGATTGTACATGCATTATAGATCAAACTTAAGTTCTTTTAGGAGGTGCAATCAGTTGTTTAAACAAACAATCAGCTTACAATCAAATATTTGGATTTTTCGAATTATTAATAAATGGTTAGTAAACAACGTAATCCCAGTTATGCTAAATTTAACATCAAACTGTTTCATCTTCCTGCATTTTAGCACTCCGCACTTAATATTCAGTGCTCAAAGTTGGATTGCACATTTACTTGAACTTCAGATACTATACGTGCTTGATTATTGTTAATAAATGGTTAGTAAACAACGCAATCCCAGTTATGCTAAATTTAACATCAAACTGTTTCATCTTCCTGCATTTTAGCACTCCACACATAATATTCAGTGCTCAAAGTTGGATTGCACATTTACCTGAACTTCAGATACTATACGTGCTTGATTAGCATAATTTCTGCTCCATCTGAACGGAAGCAAAGATAAGTTTGGTGCAGGAGATTGTTGAAATCATCCATAACTCACTCGTTTCTTTTTCTCTTTGACTGAGTGAGGTGCAGCCATGCAGGTTATGTTTCCTGTAGAACTGATGTCAGTGCAAAACGATCAAATGCTAGACTGTCCTTTGGCAGCTTAGCTGCTACACTGTCTTCCTACTTTATCATTTGTTGCATTAGCAAACACAGTGAGAAAAGTTTTCCCTAGCTAAGGAAATAAAGGCTAATATTCTAGGTGAAATCCAGGACCCCTGAGAGACGATGTTGATGAGATATTGGGTGTTGATGCTACACTTTTTCCAAAATCTCTTTCATATAGTTTCCTATCGTTATTTTTGCATTTCTGCAAACAATCATGATTACGGCAGACAATTGCGGAAGTTTTCTTTACTCCAGTTGGGATTTCCAAAAGGTTTGCCATTGATTTCTGTTGATTATGTGCTACTATAGCTTTTATTTATTCATTATTCGTTTTCATATGATTATTCAACTTGATGGCTCTTGCTTTGTGAAAGGGCACAAGAAGAAAAGGCCTTCCTCTTCATTTAGTTGCATCTGCTTTATCCAATTCCTTTGCTTTCTATAGCACGATTTGTTGATTATTTGCCTAAATTTACATACACCAAGCAGGCTATTAATGTCCGTTTGAAATTTTTTAGGCTGCTCTTTCCATGATTTCTCCTTCTTGGGCAGCTGCTTTTGCATCGCCCCCTGCTGCAATGGCATTGGCTATGATTGCTGCTGGAGCAGCTGGAGGTGACGCTCCGGCTCCGATAACAAGTACTCAGCTCAAGCGTGACTCATCATTGCTTGAGCGCAAAACAGCTAGGCTCCATACGTTTTCCAGCTTCCAACATACTGGGGAGGTACCTAGCAAATCACCAGCTGTTCTGAAGGACAGGGCTGCTGCAAAAGCTGCTGCCTTGGCCGCAGCACGTGATCTGGAGCGTAATGCAAAAATCGGTTCAGGGAGGGGTCTCAGTGCTGTAGCAATGGCCACATCTGCTCAGCGTAGGAATGTGAGTGATATGGAGCGGGTCAGGAGATGGAATCTTTCTGAAGCAATGGGAATTGCCTGGATGGAATGTCTTCAATCTGTCGACAGAAAATCTGTGTATGGGAAGGACTTTAATGCTCTGACCTACAAATTTGTTGCTGTTCTTGTTGCAAGTTTTGCTCTAGCAAGAAACATGCAGCGGTCAGAGGTATGATCACTGCTTGTTATGCTGATTTTCCCACAGCTTGTGGTAGTGCATCCCAGTCTTACCTTGCCTGTCTTTGCTATTCCAGGTTGACCGACGTGCGCAAGTTGATCAATTTGCTAGGCATCATCTGTATGCTGGAATTCATGGATGGCGCAAACTCATCCATTGTTTGATAGAGATGAACTGTCTTTTTGCACCATTTAAAGACCGCTTGTGCGACTCTGCTAAGGTATAAACAGGATCAGGCTCATTATGTTCTGTTGACAACTATTATTGCTTCCGCATCCATTTAGAATCTCATTTTTTGATGCTTGCTCTCTCTCTCTCTCTCTCTCTCTCTCTCTCTCTCTCTCTCTCTCTCTCTCTCTTTATGTCTAGTTCATTGTTGAAGTCCAGGATTGACCTGATATATATTTGGGTAGGTTTTCTGGAAGTTAGATTCCATGGAAACTTCCTCCAGGATGAGACTGTGTTTGAGAAGGAACTACAAAGGATGTGACCATTATGGTGCTGCTGCTGATCATGAGGATCAAGTTGAAAAGAAACTAGATCAGAAGAATGTTATGGATCCATCTGGTGCTCCTGCGCTCACAGCTGATGCAATTTCAATGGAGCTTGTAAATGAGGATGACGAACAGGCAGAAATAGACAATATTGAGGGTAAAACCAGTAATGTTGATCAGAGTGAGGAAAACCAATCGAGTTTGTCTGGAAAAGCACAGCAAAACCTGCAGGTGATGGCAGAATCTGGTGATATTCAATTTGGTGGTGAGCAGGACTTGGTTCAAAGTTCGTCTGCTGTGGCTCCTGGCTACGTGCCTAGTCAAGTGGATGAAAGAATTGTGCTTGAGCTTCCTTCATCTATGGTCCGACTTCTGAGGGTTGTACGAGGAACCTTCCAGGTGCGTTCTAGATCTTACTCGCTGCATTCCGTCTGCATATCTGGATATCATGCATTTTCTGTTTAATGATATTGGAATGAGCGTGGTGTGTCTGTGCTGTGCTGTGTGTATGGAAATACACTTGAATCAGAAACGTTTAATTATACTTTCTGTTGTTGATTTGATTATGGGCCAAGCATCGGTATTCTTTTTGCTTTGAGTTCGAGTCCCAGAGCCAAAGAACCAAAGTAACCAGAATATCAGTTTTTGGGGGAACTCCGAAGATAGGCAATGGTCTAGAGAGGGTTCATGGTTTGGTTACTATTCTTCCATTACATGAAGTTTGGGAGGGGGCAGTGAGACTCAAACTTGAGTCTACTGCCTTGGAGAGGGTGACCTCTACCAATGTGGCTGGGTCTTGAACTCATTTTGCCTTTGCATTTGGGGTGGTGTACCTTCTATAAGCAAATAGCCTTGTCGCTACATAACACTTGAGCCCGAAAATCTATCCTAGCAAAAGTAGTGGTTCTTGCCGCTGAGTTACACTTGTAAATGTCCAGTGTTTCATATGTAATCTTGTTATTAATTTATGACGCATTAGATTTTCTTTCTTATTTTTAATTGGTAATAATGAAGAGATTTCTGCATTTCAGATAACAACCAGCAGAATAAACTTCATTGTCGAGCATGTTGTGGACAATAATTATACAGATGATATGGAAGACAAATGTGAATCAACAGATGATGAAAAGGATTACAGCTGGCCGATATCTACACTTTATCAGATCTTCAGCCGAAGGTCAAATAACATCTACATTGTTACTTATTGGCTCTCTAAAACATTGCGCAGCTCTTTCATTTATGTCATGAATCATGTATGCTAAGCAAATGTGGCCGAATTGCATATCATTATGAGTTGGCTCAGGTCAGATTAAAGTGTGAGTTATCTTACACCTGCCTTAATGTGGTGCTGTGCATTCGTTTGACATTTAGGTTACATTACATTGATTGACTATTCAAATCATAGATTGCTCTTCAAACTAGCCTGTTGTACTGATTAGCTGGTTGAACTGTGAAGCAGAGGCCTAAACCGTTATAATTCTAGACACTGTTCTAGTCTGTAAAAATCTGATCACTTTGGCATTAAGGTCTATTTTGTATCCATCTTCTCATGCTAACATTCCACTATCTTAGCTGAAGAGCAAGAGGTTTAAAATTGATATATTAGGGTAATTATCTTTAACTAAATGGCCACGATTGCGTCCAGTACACGTCACCCATGGTGAATGTGTAAAAAGTTCTTTGCAATGGCAGTGAGCCTATTAATGATCCTATTTTAATGCAAATTAAATTGGGGTTATAAGCCTTAACTTCTCGTTTGTTTTGGTCTAGGGACTTTGGCTTCTCAGCTGGTTTATTCTTATTGATATGTTTCTGTTACAGATACTTGTTAAGACGAAGTGCTCTGGAATTATTTATGGTTGATCGTTCGAATTTCTTCTTTGATTTTGGGGTATCTTTCATCTCTTTCTTTTAATTCATGTTATCTTTCATCTCTTTCTTTTAATTCATGTGAAAAAAGCGACAATATTCCAAAATTTTAGGGCTACTTTGTGATGTTTGTGCTTATGTGAAATTTGGTTTCTCTTTATACAGAGCATAGAAGGTAGAAAAAATGCTTACCGAGCCATAGTTCAAGCACATCCTCCTCATCTGAGCAACATTTATCTTGCAACCCAGGTTTGCACCTTCTGCGGTGTTGTTTCCTTTCTCTTCCTTTTCTCTCTTTCTATTTTTGCCCTCTTCTGAGAGAGAGAGAGAGAGAGAAGGGGTTTTTTTTTTTTTTTTTTGGGGGGGGGGGGTGACATGGTAGGTACTCTGGGTGCGACGAATTTCACTCAAACATTCATTTTTGTGGACTGAAATAAGGGTGGGGTTTCATAGATATGCTAGGATACTTTACTAATGCTTGTTACTATAACTTGATCTTTTTGTTGTTGCGAAATCTGGTTGGAATATACCATGCCCACATCATTTACAATCTAGAATTTGTTATTTATTTTTATCACAGAGGCCAGAACAACTTCTCAAGAGAACTCAGCTGATGGAGCGTTGGGCTAGGCGAGAGGTGAGATAGGGCGGAAGGTTTTATCGGCCTATTCTTATAGAAATGCTTGATTTTGTTTAATGCTTGCACATTCCTTAGCAGTATGGTGTATTATATGAAGTATAGGAAGACATTGCTAACAGAAAAGTGTTAACCTGCAGATTAGCAACTTTGAATATTTAATGCATCTGAATACCCTGGCAGGACGCAGTTACAATGACATCACTCAGGTGATCTTTTTCATTTTGTACATTCTACAATGAACTTCTACCCATTTGTTGAACTTTTAAGCTTCTTAACGACCTTTCTTTTGTCTGTAGTATCCAGTTTTTCCTTGGATTCTGGCTGATTACAGTTCGAAGAATTTGGATCTTTCTGATCCTTCTTCCTATCGAGATCTATCAAAGGTGACTGAGAAAACTGGAAGTTTTGCTTCTCCTGACTGTGGAAGCTTAGTTTGAGCCATTAAAGGAATTATTTTTTTGCAGCCTGTTGGTGCCTTGAACCCTGATCGACTAGAAAAATTCCAAGAGAGATATTCTAGTTTTGATGATCCCATTATCCCCAAATTCCATTATGGTTCACATTATTCCAGTGCCGGGACAGTAAGTCCACTTATCCTTGTTATTATTAATTTTGTACTTGCCTCTTATTATTTGTATCTGTTGCTGTCTTATGCCTATCTTTTTTCTTTGCTATCAATTCTTGACCCCAATGGATCATTATTCCTTAACCCTAACTGCTATCTCACAAATGTTGCTATTATGAAAAGACAAAGGTTGCTATTATGTTAAAAGGTTTAGTGTCCTGCCTTTAAAGATGGCCCCATGCAATGGAGCTTGAAATCCATGGTCCAGAAGCATATTTGAAGATCAAATCTTCCAGTAATAGCAGATGCAATGTGATGACCTGACCCTCTTGAAATGTTTTATCCAGTCTATTTCCCCAATTAACATCTCTGTTAAGATATGTGACGTCTTTCATCCTACTTGCACAAATGACCCACCTATCTCTTGTGATTCCCTAATTTCAGATTGTTGGGACAAAATATTAAGGAATTTGCAGTTCACTGTCCTTCTAGCCATTTATATACAGAATTCTATTGGCTTCCTATGAGAAGCTGCATCTCATGTCTGTCTATTGGCATGAGGATTTTGAACTCTTCAGATTGCTCATCTCCTTGCTTTTATTCTCAAAATTCATGGCCCATCAATGAAATTATCCTACGAGGTGTTTGACCTCATCTGAGGTCCATGCAGCGCATTATTGTTTGACTGTTCTATGACCAGGCGAAGTTGTAAATGGCAGATCTATGTACTACATAGTATACGTAGGACGCACTTGGCATTCCTTGAGATTGATATCATTACAAATTTTGAGCATGGTGTTACTTGTTGGCTGTCCGGATTTTACATGGTCCGGTAATCAAGTCTGTGGTTTCACTTTCTTATCAAGCATAAATTGAACTGACTGTTGTTGTTTCATGACCTTCCCTTCCATTTTACTTGCCAGGTATCTAGAAAGGTATATTTGCTGGCCCTATCGGTGAATATGTGTGAATGTCCTTGCGTTCTTATGCTTTTATATGTCTCATTGCCATCTGTGCTGCTTTTATATGTCTCATTGCCATCTGTGCATATCTTCTGCTTCCAGTCTAATGTGTACGCAGTGTGAAGTAATGCTTTCTGGCTGCTCATGTTTCTTTTATAGGTGCTATATTATCTTGTAAGGGTTGAACCTTTCACAACTTTGTCCATTCAACTGCAAGGTGGTAAGTTTGACCATGCAGACAGAATGTTTTTTGATGTAGCTGCTACTTGGAATGGAGTTCTTGAGGACATGAGTGATGTGAAGGAATTGGTATGTTTTTCTATGGATGTTTTTTATGCCCCATTCACGTGAAAATCTGTTCATCCAATTTTGACTTATGAGGAAGTAATGGCTGATGTCCCTCTCATCAGGTTCCTGAGCTATTTTACCTTCCCGAGATTTTAACCAATGAGAATTGCATTGATTTTGGTACAACGCAGATGGGGGACAAGCTAGGTATGTACCTGAAGTATGTGTTGATGGCACAACTTTAAAATTTCTAAACTATAATTCCTGATTACTATTTTGCTGTCGGTACCAGATAGAGTGAAACTTCCACCTTGGGCTGAAAACCCAATTGACTTCATCCATAAGCATCGGATGGCTCTTGAAAGTGAACACGTATCAGCACATTTGCATGAGTGGATCGATCTTATATTTGGGTATGCTCCAAACCTCTGTTTTTAGTTTTGCATTTTCTCTATTCCATATGATGACCAGTGGATGAAATACACGAATTTTTTTTCAAATTTTGAGGTGAAATCAAGGTTTTCATTAAATTATGAGTCTTTGCAGGTATAAACAACGTGGAAAGGAAGCCATATCAGCAAACAATGTCTTCTTCTATGTCACCTACGAAGGAGCAGTTGATATTGACAAGATCTCAGACCCAGTATAATCTTGTTCATCTACTTTTTCAATTTTTCCCTTGCTGGTTTCTTTTTCTTACATACTACCATTTGTGAAAAAATAGGTACATCAGCGTGCTACACAAGATCAAATAGCTTATTTTGGACAAACGCCATCCCAGCTCTTAACCGTACCGCATATGAAGAGGCTGCCATTAGCTGACGTTCTTCATTTACAGGTAATTTCGGGGATGCTTTTATGGCATTATGCTGATGTTTTTGCATGAATAGGGTTTAGGATACACTAACTGGATATTCTGCCTTCCATTTTGTCTCAAATGTTGTTGTAGATCATTTGGCAATATGTTCGTTTTGCTTACTAATTTATTAGTTGCAATAATCGACTGTTAAGAAAAATGATCGACTCAACAATTTATCTCTGGGCAAGTTCAAATTAACTTGAAGAAGTCATATCTGTAACTTTTTGTTGTATTCAGTTTCTAACAAGGTTGTAGTAATGGAATATGCAAGTTTAGTTCATTAGGAATTCAAAACCAGCAACTGTAATTTTAGTAATGTTAAAAATTAATCAATCTTGGTAGTTAACATGTTGTTAAATAGGAAGTAAATTTAGGTTATGGAGGGTACTTAATCATTAATGCTCTGTAATAAATTTATGCTTTTTCTAATCTGCTCGTATAGGCACATTAGCTTGAATTCCCAATGGTTTATCTTGCTTCTTTTCTGTCTCAAAGAGGAGGACAAATTACTTTGGCTCGTAGTGTATATGTTGTCCAGCTGGAAGGCTCTATGGGTGCTTCTGTAACAACTATTTCATCATTGTCAAATTGCTTCTTTCCTCTATGTAGACATGAAATGCCTACAAATGGAATTTGTACATGATGCTACTTCACTGAGAAATTTATCCTGCATTTTAGTTTTTATGGATTATCTTTCTTGTAAATGATTTAGAATGAGGGTGATAACTTCTTGCTACCTATCCAGTGAATCTTTTGTTAAAGATATAGATGACATCTTTCTACACCAAAATCTGCACCTTTTATTCATTGAATACAAGGGTCTGCAACATTTATAGATTCGCATGCTTGCTGGTATGCATGCACTGTACAAATGCAGTTGCTAACTGTTTTAAGCACGCATTCAACATGGTCTGCTTTTTGCTTGCTGTCATATGGATTACAAATCATCATTCTCCGTCATTATCCATGTGGAGAAATAGAGACTTCTGTCTTAATGTATGTTTTGGTTGTGCTCGCAGAGAAGTAGAATGTCGAAGTAAAAAAAAATTATGGAGCATTGTTTCACTGACATCATTTGGTAATTCTAGAATGATTAGGCATGTACCAGCTCTTTCTGCAGAATTATTTCTTAGAGCGTGTCAAGAAAGATAACACAAGTGAATATTTCTTATGGCAATTCTTTCATGCATCAGCTGATAACATGTCTGCACTAGCCATTAATTCACCAAACCTTTCAATCTCAGTATTGATAGCTTAAAAGCCCATTCCTAATCATTAACAGAGTAATACGAAACTGGAATTTTGACATTCCAATGTCCCACAATGGATGAGAGTGGCCTTGTGAAGGGATTCATAAGGAAGACCCGCCCTCAAATGGTCACCACCTTTTGTGGTTCTGCTAGACTACAATGTTTGGGGTTTGGCCCATGTGGAAAGGGCTTGGTCGTTCCAAGAACGATACAGTAGGTGCTCTCTTTGTGAGAAAGGGTGAACTACAGAGGAGGAAGGACAGTCACATTTTGGTGCACAGGTGGCGTTAAGTCAGTTCTCTTGATTGTCAAGATAGATGTCGTAATAAGCTTCCGTCTGTCTAGATATAATGAGGAGACGCCACCTGGCATAATGTCAGAATCCAAAAGACATAGTTCCAGGAAGTGAATAAAACCTGCACTTCTACTGATCTATTGTAGGGACTCGGTAGTCTGAGCAGTAAATCATCTTCAGGCTGAGCTGAAATTTAGAAGAAAAGAACCTTGTTCGTTTGCTGAAGATTGCAAAATCTGGTTGAATGGACTCTTTTACATCTTGCGCTAATGATATTTTGTTTAAAGCGGCATTCATAAACCTTTTTTTTTATCAGACAATATTCCGGAACCCTAAAGAAGTCAGACCTTATACCGTCCCGACACCTGAGAGATGCAATCTACCTGCAGCTGCAATGCATGCATCTTCAGATTCAGTTGTCATTGTTGATATAAATGCTCCAGCGGCACATGTTGCGCAGCATAAATGGCAGCCAAACACACCTGACGGTCAAGGAACTCCTTTCCTCTTCCATCACACAAGGGCTGCTGCAAACTCCACTGGTGGAACATTCATGCGCATGTTCAAAGGGACCGCTGGACCTGGTTCAGATGAGTGGAAATTTCCCCAAGCACTAGCATTTGCAACATCAGGAATTAGAAGTTCAGCAATAGTTTCCATCACATCTGACAAAGAAATTATCACAGGTAACCAACTTGTGCAAATGTCATTTTTTCCTATGGATGGTCATATTGTCCCAAATTCCGGGGAGTTTGATCATCTCCTTGCTTCAAATACATGAAGGAAAGGAGGAACAGAGCAAAAGGAAGCATAAATAATTCTAGGAGTTTTTAAGATAGTTGTGTGCTTCTTATTGTCAATAGGTAACTACAGGGGTTAATTAAGGGAGGAGAGATTATGTGAACTTGATGTTTGAACATCATATACCATAGAATTTGTTATGAAGAAAGCACTACTTGGCAGTCATATCAACATGTCTTCGTTTTGTGAAAATGTCTTTGTAGGAAGCATTTTGCTTGTTAATTTTGAGATTTCCATGTCTCACACAGAAAATTATGACTTCCATTATCTGAAAGTTTTAGTGATGAATCAGTTATGAGTTTGCTGGTGTGGACAAGAACGAGGTAGTTGTCTGACCAATGTGGGCAAGATGAAGATGCTTCTATATCTATTCCAGAACATGCCAATACACAGCAGTACTCTTTTGAAATACTCCCCAAAGAATATCCAGCATAAAGATGGTGTTTGCCTGAGACATTTAAACTAATTTATCCAAACTAGTTTGGGCATGTGAAATGGCATCCTCATTTTGCCAAAGTTGGAACTCAAAAAATTTATGCAGTGGTCCACGTGCTTGAAAGTATTATCCAAGAAACAGAAAGTACTCATGAATGGAAAGTCTGCAGAAGGACCTTTGCTATGTTTTTTCTTTCAAGGATAAAGGTTTTAGATAGCTCACAAGCTTGTGATATTATCGATGACCTGGGTAATGTTCTCAATTCTTAATAGCAGTGTGGTTTAATGGTGTCAGGGTCTGGAATCTTAGGGAGCAATTAATGTGCTTCTATTTTAAAATTGTTCGTTGTTATTGGCTGTATACTTTTCGAGACAGTGAAATGTTCCACAAAAATCGATTTTGTTTCATTCTTTCAGACCAGAATGTCTATCCTTCCAAAATTGAAAATGAGAGAAATAAGTTTTTTGGGGGTGGGGGTTGCTTTCTCAGCTTTTTCATGGATTCCTTATATTGGATTACTCTATTAAATGGTAATTTGTTGAATATCGTCTTTCTCAGCTTTTCTATGGACGTGAGTTCCCTATACTGGATTACCCTAATAAATGGTAATTTGTCAGCATAATTTCTTAAGGTGTCTGACTGAGGTCATCCTAAAATCTTTGGTTTTTGAATAGGTGGACATGCGGATAATAGTATCAAGGTAATATCTTCTGACGGAGCAAAAACGCTAGAAACGGCAATTGCACACTGTGCTCCAGTGACTTGCCTTGCTCTTTCACCAGATAGCTACTACCTTGTAAGCGGCTCACGGGATGCGACAGTTTTACTTTGGAAGATTCATCGGGGCTTTGGTACTGGTTCAAGTAGCATATCAGATCTTCCTACTAGTGCAGGCACACCAACTTCGGGCACCAACAGTACCCAAAACATCCTGGCTGACAAAAGCAGAAGACGTCATATTGAAGGTCCCATACATGTTCTTCGAGGCCACCTCAGGGAAATAAGTTGCTGCTATGTTAGCTCAGATCTGGGGATTGTTGTGTCATGTTCCTATTCATCTGATGTTTTATTGCATTCAGTAAGGAGGGGCCGGTTGATCAGAAGATTGGCTGGGGTTGAGGCACATGCTATTTCCCTTTCAGCCAAGGGAGTTATTATGACTTGGAACGAATTAAGGCATACACTCTGCACTTTTACTCTTAATGGTGTACCAATTGCTACAGCACAACTCCCTCTTTCTTGCAACATCAGTTGCATGGAGATTTCTATGGATGGGGAAAATGCTCTGCTGGGAATAAATTCATCTTCAGAAAACTCTGGATTCTCTAGAAGTGACAAGGATTTGAACTTCAAAACCTCCGTTCTTGAAGAGAATGATAAGGAGTTGGATGAAACTGGTCGAATGTTAGATATTCAGTCTCCGTCACTTTGTTTCCTAGATCTCCATACTCTTAAGGTAACAAATAAGTTTTGATTTTGAGATTAGCATGATCATCCGCATAAATTGTCATGCCTTAGTTGGGTGGCTTCGACTATGTGAGGAATGAATAGCATGAATAGGTAATCAGTTATCACTGTACTCTCCATGCGATCACATTAATAGCATGAATGCAATTGCCGTAGCGATTTCTATGCGGACATATGGCTGGAAGGGAGAAAGATGGCTCGGGTTTCTAAGAGCTAGAATTTCTCTATTATGCAATGCCATCGAATGCAGTTCAGCATATAATTACTTATCATGCCCTAGTCTCTGAGATCAGTTTAGTTTTAACCTTGTAGCCGTTTTTCATTTTCGTTTTTCCTGTAAGCATTGTTCTGTGCTTTCTTTGATGTCGGCCCTTTAAACTCTCAGTAGCTCACAGTTTCTCCTTGTCTTTTGGTATTTAATCTACAATTTGATCTTGCAGGTGTATCACACACTAAAGCTGGTGGATGGACAAGATATCACAGCCGTGGCACTGAACAAGGACAAAACAAATCTTTTGGTGTCTACTGCAGACAAGCAGTTGATAATATTCACTGATCCAGCAGTAAGTAAAACTCCATCTTTGATTGCTCTTTCTTATTGATTGGCGTAGGTTGATTTCAGAGCCCTGTGTGGGAGTCAGTTGATGTTAAAGAATATGATCCCACATATAATGATTAGTATCTATGGTATTTAAAAGTTGATGCAAATATTAAGAGTCATTGGACTTGTTAGTTGCCATGGCTAGGACCTTTTCCCTTGCAGAATATTTTATTGTCTTCTTCGTAATCTCTCTCTTTCTCTCACAGTTGAGCTTGAGAGTTGTGGATCAAATGCTCAAGCTGGGTTGGGAGGGTGATGGGCTTAGCCCTCTTATAAAACCATAGTCGAAGGAGATTGAACCTTGGTCAGTTGATGAGTCCAAGGGGACAACTCCACAGCTAGACGGAAGAGCAAAGGTTGGAAGCACAGATTGAGCGGCATTTGTGACTTTTTCGTCAATGCTGGACTCGCGGCTTCGCTGATTATAAGAGTTTACAAAGTTGTATAGGGCAAACGGATCAACCTGCGACCCTTTGAGTATGCAATAGTTTCTTTTGGGACGGTTTAGTTATTGTCATTAATATGAGTTGAAGCCGAGAGAGAGAGAGAGAGAGAGAGAGAGGGGCTCTGTGGATTGAGCTATTCATTTTTGTCGACCATTTTTTTTTTCATTAGAGTAGAATACGAGAGTATAGCATTTTTTTATTCCTGTGATCCATTTTCTTATAATGGCTGTAAATGGTGTGACTGCTCGGTGCTTTTGAAAAGGTCTTGTAAATTAGATCTTCATATTAGTCAAAACTCATCTGTACACCTGAATATGCTGAAGCAATTAGCGATTTTCATCTTCTATGGTCTGATGCTTTTTCCTTTCCTTCTTCTGTTGTGACTGATATTCAACAGAAGTTTACGCTGTCCCTCTCCGAAGCCTTAACATCTCATGAATTTAAGATGAAGCAATTACGCGAGGTAGCGCAATGAGGGAAATATTTCTGGAGGAAATTCCTCCTCTTGAGCAAATTAATACTTGTCCGATGTAATTACATGCGGTCGACCGATTAGAAAAGCTTGCATGATATGGTGCCTTGCTCATGTTCTCGTCTCCACAAAGTTAGACCAGAAATGTGGAGAACGCAGCCGGCGTTCGGAGACGTCAAAGAGATATGCAGGTTAAAATTCGACAATTTTCATTGAATTTGTAGGATCCTGTGAGGAAGCAGCTGAGCTTCACTTACTAGAAAACTCTTGAGGTTGGTTAACTACTGGGATTGTTTTGGAACCTGCATTAAGATGCAAAATACTTGGTATGCTCTTTGGAAGTCCATAATTCCAATGAGCTCAACAAGCCCAACAGCAAGTCCATCAAAGTCACAGAGAATGAAACACAAGCCACCCTTTCTGGGTTACGGCCATGATCTAGCAAGCCAATCCAAAGAAATTTGCATACTGTAGGGAAAAATTGGAGATGAAAATATTAATATGACAAAAATAGTTTCAAAACTCATGATGAAAATGTAATTGAGTCATAAGAAAATACACAGTAAGTCAAACCATATTAATACGGCGTCCACGTGGCTTAAGTGATAGAAAAGTAATGTCGTTGCAAGTAAAAATTCATTCGATAAAATTCTGAAAGAATAAGGCTAATCTATCATATGAATATAAATTTGAGATTTTTAATACAATAATTACGTTATTTTTTCTTATAAATAAATAAATAAAATATATATTCATCGTTCATGAAAATATCTAGTCCGTACCAAAAATATTCATTTCCGCGATGATTTATCAGAAGGGAGAAGAGAAAGCAGTTCAAGGAATTGCGCCAGCCGTCGACTTTTTTTGAATTTAACAAACGAACGTCTACATTTGCGGGCCCCGCGGTTCTTCACATTGTTTATGCCACGCGCGGTTTTCTCCATGAAGCGATAATTACTGGAAAAAACGATGTCGTCCGCCTCACGACACGGAAGAACTGAACTCCCCAGGAAAAAAAAAAAGATTAAAAATTTAACTTTAATTTAACTTAACTTGAATCCGTTGAGTAATTTAACTTGCGTAGGAGAACACTTCTCTGCATCTTTGCTTTTACTCCATCGGCAGCGTCGCCATCCTCCCTCGTCGTCTTCACCGCGATCCGCATTCCCCACCAGAGGCGCTCTGCAGGCTCGGCCGATCGGAGCTTCACGATCGACGGCGCGGCGGAGCACGGAGGACGAGGGACTCGATCCGCTCTCGTTCCGTTCATGCAAAGCCGAGGAGCTGAGTCCACAGCGGAGTGACGAAGAAACCGTCGCTTCCTTTTCTTTCTGCTTCTTCTTCTTTTTTCTTTTGTCGTCGATCCTCTTTCATCAGTCCAATCCAAGTCGCCGATCATCGACACGTTCGTTGGTTTGACTGATCAGTTTCCAGCGGCGGCGTAGACTTCTGGGAGAAGCAGGGTGGTTTCTTTTATTCTTTGTGAGAAGAGATTCCTTTGGTTCGAGAGTTGACAGAGAGAGAGAGAGAGAGAGAATGGGGCTGACGTCGGGAGTTTTCATGGGGACCGTGGTCGGGGTCGCGCTGATGTTCGGATGGAGTTACATGATGCGGTACCGCAGCGCCAAACGCATCGCCAAGGTAACCGCTGGATTTCCTTTCTGTGATTGACCGGGTTCGGTGACGCTTTGAATTGATCAAGGTCGCCTCCTCGTTGTGTTTCCTGCTTTTTTCTGGACTTAATGTTTGAAATGCGAGATAGAAGTTGGAGCTGGGATGGAAGTTGGATTTTGTTTTTATCAGTGACTGATTCAATGACAGTTTGAATAGGGCATAGTTGGCAGTCCATTGATGCTGCTTTGTTGAACTTGACGTGAACTGCTAGACGGAAGTCAGAATTAAATGTAGTTGTAAGTATGCAATACGGAGATTGAGGGGCAGTGTTGTGGCGCATAATTGCAAGCTATGGGCAATTGATACCGTCCTATGCGGCTTGTGCCAAATTGTTAGCAATAATCTGAAGTGGAAGCATTCACAGTGCTACTAAATTTGCGATTCCTTGCAATATGATGCCTCAGAAAATAAAATCAAGCGCCTGATTTGTCTAAATCTCGACCACGGGCAAATTGCAGTCTTCCACAAGCTTCCGCTCTTGCTGCATTGTGGCACTCTAGCATTCTATTTATGCAAAAATGAGTCCTTATTTCTTACAGATGCTGAAGCTTCGCTGACTCTGGCCATTTTTATTGATTAAGCCAGATTTTTCTTAGTCACTGATGTGCTCTATTGTACTTTTTTTTCACAGGCTATGGATATCAAAATACTGGGCTCTCTAGATCGAAATGACTTGAAGAAGATTTGCGGTGATAACTTTCCTGAATGGATATCTTTTCCAGAATTTGAGCAGGTTGGTTTTCACCTCTCCCACATCTCCGCACGGTTCTTCAGCTTGACAAAATGTATGGAATTCTTTCTTTACATTAAACCGCACATTCCTCTGTCAGTTATTTCCGTTACCTATGTTTACATATGTTATTATCACATAATCATGTAGAAGATGGTGATCAGAGGAAAGCTATTGAAACATTTTGAAGATATCTGTAAATTATCCGTTGAATAATCATGCAATGCTTGGCTAGTTAATGCACTGGTGGATATGTACATATTTGTTTAGATTTGAGAATGTTGATCAAATTTACTTATTCTTGTAATAGAATATGTTGCTCTGAATTTTAATTGAACCTCTCCAATATGGTACTTGCTGAGAAGCAAACTCATTTAATATTCTTCTTCTTTTTTATACTTGGCTTTTCTATTATAATATGGTGTATCTGCCTTCTTTTTAATAGGCTAAATGGCTAAACAAGCAACTCAGCAAACTGTGGCCTTATGTTGCAGAGGTAACGTGTCTATTTCTTTGGCTGCTGATAGGAAAGTATGAAACTAATTGTCATTTTCTGATCATCCTAGTAAATAAGATTTTTGGAGTTGTTACTTTGCAGCACTGTGATGCTTTAACGCTCTCGTCAATGCAATTTTTTTCAGCCAGTAGCGTGTGAAATGTTTGCTTATGTTTTCTCACAGTGGTTGTTACTTTCTTTTTCTACCCTTATTTACTGATTCCTAGATATGTGTCAAGAGAGAAACTTTTACGTATACACTGTTAAAAACTCCCTATATGCATGCTTCTGATGGCACCCGGCCCCTTGCAGATTAGTTATATCCTGTAATTATAATTTTCTTCAAATGAAGCTTCATTTTTTAACCCAGAATCCAGATAGATCATTTGCTTGACAAACAGTTTGACTCATGACAGCACTATATTGGAATTGGACCCCTGAATATGTTTGTTTTACATGTTGTGCATATTTTACCTTCCGAAGGATCAATCCTACTGGAAAAAGGGGATAATGACATGAGAGCGAACTGACCACTGAATTGAGGGCAAGGGGTCAATTACAGAGAAATGGAGCTGTGTGATTATTCCACGGCACAATTTTACGAGTTCTTAAATAAAAATTCTTGTCTTTGTTCTCAGGCTGCAACAGCAGTGATTAAGGAATCTATTGAACCATTATTGGAAGACTACCGGCCTCCAGGAATAACTTCACTGAAGTTCAGCAAGCTGTCTCTCGGAAACGTGCCACCAAAAATAGAAGGTATAAATAAACAAATATATGGTGTCTTTTCTCCATAAATTTGTTAATCTACTTAGGTTTGCTGGTCTCTCAGCCATGACATAAGCTGCAGCTATTATAATGTCTCATACATGATGTGTGGAGATTCAGCTCCTTGTCTGTGTAATATTTATGACATAACCTATATAAATTGTATAAGATATTAGTGATTCATGTTGAATGTTCTTGTAATTTTTCATCTTCATTTCCTTGTATATATGTTATTTTAAGGGTGCACTATTGCACACTTCTTCTTTTTTTAGCTTGTAAATTGAACGATGTAGGTATACGCGTTCAGAGTCTTAAAGAAGGTCAAATTACTATGGATATCGACTTTCGATGGGGAGGTGATCCCAGCATTGTCTTAGCAGTACAAACTGCACTTGCAGCATCAATACCCATTCAGGTTGGTGCGGCGTGATTTTTGTTATTTAAAAAAACAGTGCTTTAGCGTCAGTATTATACTGTCATTTTTTGCTGTCAATTCTCCGTCACAGTTCTTAGTTTCTGAAAAGGAATTGGTTCAGTACAATTAATTTGGGAAAATACCAATTGCTCCAGTTAAAGGATCTTCAAGTTTTCGCTGTTGTTCGTGTTATCTTTCTACTGGCTGATGAGATCCCATGCATTTCTGCTGTTGTTGCTGCCCTGCTTTCTGAGGTACATTAAATATGCATTATATTGATTACTTACTAAAGTTGGTGTCTATTTGAATAGTTGGTTTTGATGAAACATTATTCCATTACTTGATATATTGTTTGTTCCTTCTTTCTCAATTTGCCCTTCATCTTAGCCTACTGGGCATTAATAATATCTCCATCAGAAGGAACTCTTCATTTTGTATAAAAAGACTTTGCCAGTAGTTAGTTGTCAAAGTCACTAACTATCCTGTACAACTTACCAGCCAGAGCCAAAAATTGATTATGTCCTGAAAGCCATTGGCGGAAGCTTGACAGCCATTCCTGGACTTTCAGACATGATTGATGTGAGTTTTGCTACAAAGAACTCCAAACTTGCTCTTGGTTTCTTGCAAAGGTTGACATCTGGTAATATCATGCAAATGTCAGGATACCGTGAATTCAATTGTGACAGATACGCTTCAATGGCCCCACAGGATTGTCGTTCCGCTAGGTGGTATACCTGTAGATACAAGGTAAATAAGCCATTTGCCTTCCGATTATGGTCTTTAGATCAAGAGTATATATATTTATTTAAAATTTGATCAGATGGCTTCTGTTACATTTGACTGACTTTTAATTACAGGAGAAAGGCTTCATGTTGATGAAATTTTTTAAAATTTTGTGAGGTTGAAACATTTTTTCATGAGTGAAGAGAGACCTAACTCTTTCCTTTCTTGTAGTTGGTGTGTTCTGTCTTCCTTTATGTGAGGAAATCTTTAATGAAGCATTTTACATATCAGTTTTTAAAATAGAAAGTTAGAGGCCTTTTACATATCAAGCTGAAGCTAATATGCATCATATCAGGAACTAGTACTAGCTGTCATAACCGTTCATGGATGGTTATCATAGTTTAGATGTATTCTTGACATACATCGACAAGGCAATTTAATGAAGTAGAAATTGCTATATCACACAATAGACACCATTTAGCCTGAGTTTGTCCTCATTGGATGCTAATTTTGGAGGACTAAGTCACTGTAGTAGCTTGTGAAATTTGCTTTAAAAGATAAAATATCACTAGCCTTTTCTGTCTCCAGCATTTGTTTTTTTGAAGATACTTATTCACTGATTTGCTCCTTGGATGTGTACAAATTAATGCTCTTTCGTTTTATCATGATGCTTAATGTTGTAGATTATGGCTGCAAGATTTTTCTTTTTATCTTGTTAGTCTTGGTTACCCAACACTTAATTTGTAATTTTTTTTGTCAAGAATTCGTTGAGTTGGATGGCTGTAATTTGATGTTATGGGGAAGTGAAAGCATGGCCATACCTTACGTCTGTAGTGGTCTACCTTTCGTAATATTTGCCTTTGGAGCATTTTTAGTGATGTTTAGCATATTGGAAATAAAGGAAATCATGAATGACTTGTCTGGATCATCAAATTTTTATCAAAATTAAAGGATTTCATTATAAAGTTTTGTTTATTATGCTGCAAAATGCTAAGTTTCTTTCGCTAGTATAGTTTCTTCATGACAACATCCTATAGGGGAAGAAGACTCTCAATAGATCAGAGTCGATCTGTTGCTACTCTGTCTGCTACATTCGTTTTCTTAGATATCCTACTTTGAATAG
Organism: Melaleuca alternifolia; assembly: GCA_019926035.1. Taxonomy (NCBI): domain Eukaryota; kingdom Viridiplantae; phylum Streptophyta; class Magnoliopsida; order Myrtales; family Myrtaceae; genus Melaleuca; species Melaleuca alternifolia. The sequence goes on along the minus strand of JAGKPW010000021.1, from coordinate 2,804,247 downwards.
TAGCTTTCTTATGATGCAGTGAATTAGAACTGAAGCCACAGGGCAAGCTTACAGTAACAGTAGTTAAAGCAAATGACTTGAAGAACATGGAGATGATTGGAAAATCTGACCCGTACGCAGTTGTTTACATCCGGCCTCTTTTCAAGGTTAAAACGAAAGTTATTGACGACAACCTGAATCCCATTTGGGATCAAACTTTCAATCTGATTGTCGAAGACAAGGAGACGCAGTCGCTAATTGTTGAGGTTCTAAATTGTTTTCTTCGTCTCTTTTTGGCTTTCAGCTCATATTCTCTCCTTTTTCAGAGACTTTTACCTTTGCTAGAAATGTATCTAAAAGATTGTTTTCCTTCTTAAATAGCTCTAGGTGGAGGCTTGCTAGCTAATAAACATGGAATCATAGCTAGTGAGCCAATAGTTGGCTGTCGCTGTTATGTTGAAGAACCTGTTTCAGATCCACAGATAAATGCAGACACAGAGACACAAATCTAATTTTATTCATGCTGATAAAATTTCTTAGTATTAAACTATAATCCATGAATGGATTGCCCAACAGGTTTTTGATGAGGACATTGGACAAGACAAACGGTTAGGAACTGCAAAATTGCCCCTGATTGAGCTGGAAGCTGAGACTTTGAAAGAGATCGATGTGAGATTGCTTCCATCACTTGATATGCTGAAAATAAAAGACAAGAAGGACAGAGGGACTGTTACCCTCAAGGTATTGTTTGCATCTTATGACTTAACTATAGCGTTAATTCTTCACAAATGAGGGATGGGTCTACATGGCTAATAGTGAGGGCGATAGCCTCCATTGATTTTTGTAAGAAGCATTTATTTATTTTGTATTTTGAAGAGAACTTCACATCATGCCATAGAAAATTTCGAGTCATTGTCTCACTAGTTTTTCTGTCTTGCCATGGTGTTTAAGAATTGCAGCAGATAAATAGAGATTTAATTTCTGTACATAGATAAAATCTATTCAATATCACTTGACATTTTAATTTTCCAAGCACAAAACACCAAGTTTTTATTAGAGCCACTGCTAATGCAAAACATAATTACAGTCAGAAAATTAATTGCAAATACACGTACTCGTCCAACGATGAATGAGCAAATTTCTTTTTTCCACTTGCAGTTGACCTAAAATTAGTTTCTACATTTCTATTTGTTGAACCTTCCTACTGGATAAAGTTTCTGGATCCATGAGAGCATAGAAGTAGAAGCTCTGGTGCTTATTTTTAATTGTTGCCGCATATTGAGTTTTACTATTTCTTGGTGCTTTAGGATGCTTCTCTTTTTTCCTCTCTCAATTTATGCTGAAGCCATCCCTGCTTGGATAAACCTTGTTGATGATAACGTTGGGGTGTATTTGACTTTTAGTCTTCTCTTTTATGCCGGTTTGGACTTTCAGCTTTTCTATCATGAATTCGACGCGGAGGAACAGTTAGCAGCTCTAGAAGAAGAGAAGCAGATCTTGGAAGCGAGAAAGAAGTTGAAAGAGGCTGGAGTCATTGGAAGTGCGATGGATGCACTTGATGGAGCAGCATCCTTCGTTGGATCCGGGGTGGGAAAGGTCGGGACCGGCATTGGTGCAGGAGTGGGTCTTGTTGGAAGTGGGTTAGGAGCTGTTGGAAGTGGCCTAAGCAAAGCAGGCAAGTTCATGGGACGTAGCCTTACAGGAAACTCGAGCTCGAGCTCGAACAGGAGGAATGGCAGCACGACTCCAGTGAATGGTACTCCAGAAAATGGCAGTTCTCGGCCCCTGCAATAACTATAACCGAAGGATTGTGATTTCATGTGGAGGCTTTTGCAAATTGACGGTTGGTTCCACCTTGCTTCTTACTCTGTTACTATGTTATTGAGGGGAAATGGAAACTCATCTTCAATTTTCTGTTTCTCTTCCGACGTATCGTGCAGGCGAATAGATGGCGGCGGTAGTTTTGTTTCTCCCTTGGTATAGAGCTTGGTTATACCCGCATATATGTGAGTTTGTCCATTACCGGACGATATGCTGCTTCACTTTGCTGCTGCAATGTTTTGTTTTTTCAAATACCTTTGTGGTCGTGAATCATGTTCCGAGTTGGAACGCTTGCTTGCTGAACTGCCATTGTGATGCAGGCGTGATTCACATATAGGATGTGTTTGTTTTATGAAAGAGAAATTCACAAGATCATTTTTCTTACTATTAGTGTATTTTGTCGCTAAAAGCAAGCGAACCATCAACGCAGAAGAACTTTATGATCAATGAAAACGGCCATAGTTAATCTGAAGGGAAAGATTTCTCCATCCTAAAAGAAAAAAACATAAAATTCACTCGTATTTACTTCTTTTCTTTTGCATCTTCTTTTAGGTTGCATCATTTCGATAATATGAAAACATAAAATTTATACTTCGTGTATAAGTAATCATCTTAGAGATTAATCATTCTATCTTACAATAGAATAAGATATAACTAAAATGGTTAAGAGTAACTTCTCGAAAGTAGAATCCGAATATTGAAAACTTCTTCCCTTCAACTTATAAATACATCACCAGACGATCGGAAATCAGAGTCTCTTGTTCTCGAAAATGGTTTTCACGAAAAGCACAAAAACACTTTCCTTCATCAAAAGGTTTTCTCGCACCCGTAGTCGATACAACTTTGCAATTTGCATGCTGGTGTATCAAAATCAGGTTCCCCAGCATTGGTGCTGAAGATGTGGTCGCGGAGAAAAGCCACTGGTTCTTCATTGCATTCCCTCCAATTTCGCTTCTGTCACTACCACATGCTTTTGTTTCCTTCCGTCCCTCTATTTATTGCCTTTGTGTTTTAAAGGCAAAGGTCCCACAAATAATTTCTCAGAGACTCCCAGACACAGAAAAATTTACTGAGAAGAGGGTAATTTTCGGTACGGCTATCTTTTATTTCTCGGATCCCATCTAGGGAATAATATTAATTTCATGTTAGCAATCACTTAATATTCATAGAGACAGACCCCCCGAAAAAAAGAAGAAGAGGATCTTATGAAAAGATCAAAGTGAGCACGTTATTTGAAGACCAGGCACGGTGGCCGGGGAAACACCGCGCAGGGCGGGTCAGCCCCCGACAAGCTTCGGGCCTCCCCCTTTTCTCCGCCCTATCTTTCTTTTTTTTTAACTTCACATTTGCAGAAGAAGTGAGTGGGGCTCACGTGATCATCGCCCGAGAGGGGGGCAGCCTCGTTGTATGAGCATGATGCCGCACATTTGGCTCTCTCAATCACTATAGTTTTTTAAATGTCCACCCGAATATTTTCTAGGATTGCGAAAGGATCCGCAGAAAGGTGAGATTTCCGACCCGTGAAGAACTTGGCCGACTCGATCGGATCGCACAACATGCAGGCCATGACTCGAATATACGACTTGAGACGGGGAATCGTTTAGAACCTGGTGATATAGAAAACCGATCGCGTGCCCTGCGTTCCACCGTTTTTCAATGGCTGCGATTTTGAATTCTTTGATATGTGCATCTTTTATAATTTGGTACATGAGGAAACAAATCTTGGTCAATTGATACCATATTCATCTTATAATGGAGGAATAAGGTCACCTCTCTCTCTCTCTCTCTCTCTCTCAAAGGTGAAATGCTTTAACTTTTGGGCAGTAAAGAACTCTCTCTCTCAAAGGTGAAATGCTTTAACTTTTGGGCAGTAAAGTCTGTTCTCTGTCCTTTTGCTCTCTCCGTTCAGACTTTGCTCCCCTGTTTTTTTTTTAACCTGGTGAGCGACAAAGTCTTGCTTTTGGCACTATCTATATTTCTCAGAAGATTCTCTTTACCAAAGTTCAGAAGTCAATGGAGCATCGTGCGCCACCCGCCAGAGATCCCCTTCTTTTGTAGAACTGCTCTCCCTTTGCGTTCTCCCCTTTTTAATCTGTCATGCGGCATAGCTCTAGGCGAAATATCTTCTCCCGCCGTGGAACATCGTCTCTTTCTGAATTCATTTTTGTTGGTAGTTCTTTTACTTCGTTAGGGATCTCTTAATCAAGGGCGGGAGGGCTTAGGAAAGACGGCTGGCAATTAATGACCAAATAGTTAGACGGAAATCGTGGATAATTCTAGACAATAAATTCATCTGGTCTCTTTTGGATTGCTTATAATCGAATGCCATCTCGGTATTAAGCCAACACCCACCAACGTCTCAATCCTCGATATCCATAGTTGTGGGTTTAGGGGCGAGAAAAGGGCTACTTCATGTAGGCACTCAGAATTTGTACCCGCACATCTTGGACAAATTCTTGATCGTCCTAGAGAGAACGGCATTCCTAATTACCAAAGACGATCACAACACCTTTGGGCACCCTTAACATCTGTCACTTTCTCTCGAAATCTTTTCAAATGACAGTGATTTTTATTATATCGCGACGAACGATCTTTATTGATGCGGCACTACCACAATACTCAGACAGTTTTCTTATCAATCTCACCTTCTTACATGAATCTTTTCGCCACTTTCGTTACCAATTCGAGTTTAGAAATATCGAGCAACCATTCTTCCTGACGATCAAAAGCAAGAAAAGGGACAAAGAAAAAAAGAAGAAGGAGAAGGAGGAGGAGAGAACATGGTTGCTCCGGCGGACCAGCTCAGGGGGGTCACGGGCTCACGTGACAGGGCCGGGTGGGGACCACGCGCGCGTCGAAATTGGCGCGTGTGCGCGAGCTTCGGATTCCCGAGGAGAGATTAAAGGATCCCACCAACCAGGAACCGCCACCTGTCGACACTCACGGGTCAACGCCCCCGCAATAATGACCCACGCGAACAGAGACACGCACCGTCGCTGTCCAAGCTTTTTTGCAGGAGATGAGAAGGGCGGGGGGTAAATTGTTGGGAATTCAATGCGCCCTTCGTCGCAATCTGCACACCCGATTCCTTGGGACCCAAAAAAAAGACAAAAAATCATTATAGAAATTTTCTAAATCTTGCTCAAGATAAGTACTTCAATATTTTTTTTTTGTGCCGCTAAAAACCTCAAATTTATTTACTGAGATATAAAATTTATATTTAAATTGATATAATAAATATACTCTATATGAAATTTTAGATTTTTTTTGTGATATAATTCGTGACACCACAAAAAATTTAGATATTTATGTCATAGCTGGCATTTATAGATTTTAACTTTCATATTTTGTGAAATAATTTGTGACACGCAAAAATTAGATTATTTATGTCACAATTGGCATTTATAGATTCTTTGTGACATATATAAAACATTTGGGATATTTATATCACAATGACCATAATTTTGGATTTTTTGTGATATAAAGTCTATAATGATATACGTTATGGCAAATTTTGGGTTCGATTCCCCAGGTAAGCGCCTGTAATTTAAGTGGAGGGTCATGACGGTAGGTTACTCTGCTAGTCTCCCTCGAGGAATAGTTAAGGTACGAGCAAGCTGGCCCGTGACACCTCGGTTATAAAAAAAATCTATAATGATATCCAATAACTTGAAATTTATCTATAATTAAGTCTAGTCTTACGGAAAATTTTAAATTAATATCACATGACACATTTTATCCCAACTGGTTTTCTTTTTATAAAAAAATCTCAAATTGCTACTCCCAATCCAAATCAACAATCCATTAGCATTAGGTCAAGTATCCCATCAACAATGGCATGTGTGCCGAAACACATGGGTTTTCCACTTCGGATTCGGTATTCTCTTGTTGAATTCATCATGTCATTGTCAGAACTTGTCACGTAAGTTGACACGTATATATTTTAATAGGGTATTTGTCAAAATGCCCATAAAATGGTCCATTTGAGTCAAGGGTATAAATTCGAGAGTTTTGCAAGCAAATTTATCATGACAATTTTTTTCTGGTGAGAGAACATATCTGGTTTGGCGTAAATGTATTACCAGGGCAAAAATTTTAAAATTCTAAATGACACGGACCCTTGAAAGAATGAAGCAATATTTGGCTTAAATTTTGAAGTCCGGATAAATGTCTTGTCGATCTTGGTATAAATCTCACCTTTTTTAACTTATAAAGTCCCTTTCTTTAGCTCTGTGCACCAACTTATATAGTCTTTTATAATCAATAAACCATATATTTATATACCCAGAAGGACTTTAAGCCTAATTTGTCAAAGCATGAGGAACAATTCCCAGGATAAGAAAACAAAAATTCATGTCAAATTCTGGGTAAGATTCATAATCAAAGACAGAGATATCTTAACGTTCGATAATTTTATAATGGTCGGCTACACATCACTTTTCCCCCCTTTGAAAAAGCATCGCGTTTCAAAACACGGAGATGTTACGAAAGCCATGCAAAGAGCACAAAGACAAAAAGAGTACGTACTGTCCAACACGAGATTTAAGGAGGGGAAGAAGAAAACCACATCGGACGTAGGTGAAACATCATAACTCAGGAAACGATAGAATTGTCGGGTAAGGAATTGATGAGTATCTTTAGATTGGGAACTTCGAATGGCGAATCGGTAGACTTGCTTTCAAGTTCGATGGGTATAGATTGCTTAGAAGATACGTGTAAAGATCCGAATATGAATATTGATATTCGGTTGGAGGATCCATCGATACAGATAATGACCACGACTGCAAGACTAAAATTGGTCGAATGAGATGTAAACTCGTGAAAACGGGTTAAGTCTAGTTTTAGTCCTCCGAGTTCTGTTCTCCCTACATTATTCGTCCTCCAAGTTTCTTTTGTGAATTCAAGCCCTCGAATTTTTCTCAATTTGCATAACTTGAGTTGTTTGATTTTCATTGGCAAACTCAAATTATCAACACAAATATGATGTGGATAAAGTTGATATAGGATGATATATAGCACTAATTACGCGCCACATTAGTGAAACATGGCGAAGCAAATAGAGACATCAGAGCGGGGTGAGAGAGAGAGAGTATCTGAAATTTCTTTTTTTTGATGATCGAAATCGACTCAAAAGTACTTGAAAGGGATTGAAATCGCATCAAAGTATGAACCTGATCCCGTTTGAAAAAATGTGTTACATTTTCTTCTATATGTGTATATTTAGCCATATTCCTAATTATTAATCATAATCAATTTAAAAAGTATAATAATCCTTCCCATCCTTATTTCTCATTCAAAAAGCAAGCGATGACATGATAAATTTTTCGAAGTCATCCAGACACGTGGCTTCGCAAGTGCGCCCTCGCTGCGTCCAGCATCATCGAAAAAGATATTTGCTGAAAAAAAGAGAAAATTATCCAAAAGGATAAACTCAAAGGCGAAAAGAAAACAAAGAAGATATTTTTCTCCCTCTCTTTTGGCTCACAGCGAAAAAAAAAATCAAGTATTTATATATTTATATATACACGCTCGCGTTGTTTTCAAATTACGAATGTAATTTAAACTCGAAGTAAGAAAATAAAGAAAAAACAATACATATGCTTCATGAATTTTGACTACGTATTTAAAAAAATATTTCACAAATCTTCGATTTATTCAACGCGATTTTTAAACTTTTAGCAAGTTTTCAAATTAATTATTGAATTATTTAAAGATATTCAATGCAATCATTTAATCAAATTTAAGTTCATCGATAATATTAAACATTTTTCAAATAGTTCAAGGATTAAAAATTTAGATATCACATTAAATAGATTAAAAATTTAAAAAGCAAATGCACACCGAGTTAAAATTTAAAACACAAAAAAAATTATCTCCACACTTCCAACCAAAAAGCGCACTCGACAAATTTATTTCGTTAATCGTACAGCGCAGAAATTATTTATATATATATATATGTGGAGCGAATGTCAAACCATGGTGTGTATACAAATGCAGGCCATCACAAGCAATCTTCATATTCAAATTAGCTTCTTCTTTTTTTGCCCGGTCGAACATATATATTTAAATTAGCTTATTTCTCCATAAATAAACTTTTCTTAATAATATTCGCCGCATACTAAAAATATTTCCCTGATCAGAAATAAATTTCTCTCCCTCCCTCCCTCCCTCTCTCTCTCTCTCTCTCTCTCCTGCAACTCACGCTACTCTCTGCAACTCTCAGTATCTCTCAGTCTCTCTCTCTCTCTCTCTCCATGGCCATGCCCTCTTCCCTCTCTCATCCTTGACCTCCACACTCACCCAAGTACCATGCTTTCCCGCCTTCCTCCTCCTCCTCCTCCGCCGCCGCCTCCTCCCGCCGCCGCCCACCACCATGGCGGCCTCCACCCCTTCCTCCCCGCCATCCTAGCCGGCGCGGCGTCCCTCTCCCTCCTCCTCCTCTTCCTCGTCCTCCTCCTCTCCGTCTTCCTCTACCGCAAGCTCTCCCGCACCCGCACCGCCCCCGCCGACTCCAAGTCCCCCCACCGCCTCCACCTCCAGCACGAGCATCACCTACGCCGCTTCTCCTACTCCCTCCTCCGCCGCTCCACCTCCTCCTTCTCCCCCTCCTCCCTCCTCGGCCACGGTGCCTTCGGGTCCGTCCACAAGGCCCTCCTCCCCTCCCACCCCTTGCCCCTCGCCGTCAAGCTCATGTCTTCCCCCTCCGGCGCCGCCGCCTCCTCCGCGGCGGCCGCCTCCTCCGACCGCGAGTTCCGCAACGAACTCTCCCTCGCCCCCGTCCTCAACGGCTCGCCCCACATTGTGTCCATCCACGGCTACTCCACCAACCGCCGAGGTAACAGGCTCTTGCTCGTCTACGAGTTCATGCAAAATCGGAGCTTGCAAGATGCTCTGTTCGACAAGAAGTGCGCCGAGCTCGCCGAGTGGCGCAGGCGGTTTGAGATCGCGGCTGATGTCGCGAGGGGGCTTGAGTACTTGCACCACTGTTGCGATCCCCCGGTGATTCACGGGGACGTCAAGCCGAGCAATGTGTTGCTGGATTCCGAGTTTAGGGCAAAGATTGGGGATTTCGGGCTCGCTCGGTTGAAGACCGAGGAAATAATGGAGGAGGGTGATAATGTGGATGGGGGTGAGAATGGGACGGTGGTGCTCGTTGAGGAGGATAACAATGGATCCATCTTGGAGGAGTCGGAGAGTGTTGCGACTGGCTGTGATGAGGGCAGCAGTCGGTGCTGTGCCGAGCGGTCGCCTGAGAGCTGCGTGATCAGGGTCTTGGATTCGGAGGAGTCTCCGGAGGTGGCTGTGGTGTCGCCTGAAATGGGATTAGAAAGAGGGAGCGTGTCTGAGGGGTGTTTCGATGGGACTAGCATAGAGAGCGGTAAGGATGTGAATCGAGCGAATGCCGGTGGGGCCGAGAAGAAGGGGAATTCGAGGAGTAATTGGTGGTGGAGGCAAGACAATGCAGGAGGGTCCGAGTCGGGGAGGGTGAAAGATTATGTCATGGAGTGGATAGGCAGTGAGATTAGGAAGGAAAGGCCCAAGAGCGATTGGATTTCGTCTCGCACTGCAGTAAAAGATGAGGGGTCGAGCCGGAAGCTGAAGCCGCCGAAGAAGCAGAGGAAAAGGTGGGAATGGTGGGCCTTGCTAGACGAGGAGCGAGCGCCAAAGAAGGAAAAGAATCGGAAGCCGAAGGAATGGTGGAGGGAGGAGTTCTGCGATGAGCTCTCCAAGAAGACGAAGAAGAAGCGGGGGCATTGTTCGAGTGATGGAGGGGAAATGTGGTGGCAGAAGGATGACGACTCGGCGCAGGAGAGGAAGAAGAGGAAGAATAGGAGCAGTCGAAGCAGCATCGATTGGTGGATGGACGGATTGAGTGGAGAGCTGAGAAACGGGAAGAGGAACAGCCAGGAATGGTCTTGCACGAACGCTGGCGACATAATACAGAAGAGCGGCGGTGTTAGTAGCACGCCGAGTATGAGGGGGACCGTTTGCTACATTGCCCCTGAGTACGGAGGTGGTGGGCAATTGTCAGAGAAATGCGACGTGTACAGCTACGGCGTGTTGCTTCTGGTCCTAGTCTCGGGGAGGAGGCCGCTGCAAGTGACCGCCTCTCCGATGGCAGAGTTCGAGAGGGCCAATTTGACTTCTTGGGCAAGGCAATTGGCTCAAAACGGGAAGCTCTTGGATCTTGTCGACAGCTCCATACACTCACTAAACACGGAACAGGCATTGCTCTGCATCACCATCGCCCTCCTCTGCCTGCAACGCTCACCGGCGAAGAGACCGACCATGGGGGAGGTCGTGGGGATGCTCTCCGGTGAGGCCGAGCCACCTGAACTGCCGTTCGAGTTCTCCCCATCGCCACCGGCCAATTTCCAGTTCAAGTCCCGAAAGAAGGCCCGGTGAGCTTTCGATCGGAATCCTAGAATTCAATCCATGGTCTGGTTTCCTCTGACCGACTGTAGAGTGTAAAATGGCCGCTGGGTTTCTGCAATTATCGTCATTTGTAGATTTCTGATGCGACAAAAAAATGGAACAAAAGATTGGAATGAAAACACGAAGAAAGAGAAGGCTTCTTTGGCATCTCACTGTAGATACTTTTTTTTCTAATCCTTTTTGGCCTCTGATTGATTGCAAAAACTCATCATGCAAAAGCTAATATCACTAATATCACGTGGCATGACTACGCAATGTAGCCGATAGATTCATATGAAGTCGCACGATGCACTCCCTTGCGCATTCGGATAATTGCTTAGGACAGTGGCTTCGGCCCTACAACCTGCATATCATCATTCTGGGCATCAAGAGGATTAATGATTTGGTTGGGGACAGAGCAGAGGCCCCCACGAGCTTTTGCTACTCGCAGCTGTTGAATTTGAGGAGTCTCTGTACGTTTGGCGGATTTGGACATTATGGTAAAGGAAAATGATTGTTCTTGGTTGCTTTCTATTCATCAATCGTCAGATCACGTCGCGGAACAAAACATGTTCTGACTTTGCAATTTCCTCTGGGCCCAAGAAAGCTGAAGACTCTTTCTTGGGTGTCTCTCTGCAAAAAGGAGAGCTTTTGAGGATTGGCAGGGTCGCGCAATAGTGGGTGCCTCCTTTTTTGGAGTTGCAATGCTCGGTGCAACTTTGACGGAGGCCAATCGAGTGGATTAGAGAAATCGATTGGGGGTACCTAATTATCAAAGATTGTTAAAGCAAAAAGGATGGTTGCGGTCTCAAGAAGGTCTGCGCCGTGCCGAGGACTGATCCGAACCAACTAGTCTTTCCCTCACCGACCTCGATGATGTTCTAAGCACGAGTGCCTCTCCATTTTGTGACGTCAGACGTGCCCGTGGAACGGAATGTGTTGGAGTTTGGAGTGTCGATCGGCCGACAGCAGAAGTATACAGTTATCAACTCACCGTTTTTCTCGTGGTGAGTATAGCCAGTACTCTGGAAACGAAACCAATACATTGGGAACACTCGATAATCAAGTCTTTTGACAAAAACATTCACGTTGAGGCCTCGAATCCTCCCCGTTTAATTGCTCTGTTCGGTTTCTTCGCCTTTCTATTTTCGCTGTTTACTCATCTTGAATGTTGCAGGCGAGAAGCCCAACGAAGATGAATCACGAAAAATCCTCTCCGTACGGCTTAAGGGTTAATCGTCTCTCTTGTTATCATCACATCGTTGATTAGAGAAGAACCCCCAGTGCATATTTGCAGTACGACCATATCTGGTACTGCAGCAAACACGACCTACCAATACCAATCAACCGTATACAGTACATCAGGAGAGCAACTCCACATGGAAAAGTAGGGTTTGGACCGAGCCGACAACCTCAAGACTCCCCCCATGTACCAAAGTCCGATGTAGCGTTTCCGACCGCTCCCCCATGTATGGACAACGACACATCAATGCTCCTTGGTCCCCCACTGAGTTCATACATTCAAGCAAAGTTTGAATTGGGTCGGTCTACTCGGGCCCGTCTGATTCAAGCTCCGATCCACCCAAATTCAATGTCCTTTCTGTCGTCTCTTTGCCCATTCCGATTGCAATGGACCCAAAGAGGTATGTCGCCCGTGACGCTGGGAAGATTAACATTGATCTCACAGCTAAACTTATTAAATGAATGAGTCGAGTCGGATCGAACTGGGTAGATTAAGATTGACCTCAAAATGAGACCTATCAAATGAATGAATCGGGCCGGAATTGTAATGGGTAGATTAAGATTGAACCTCACAACTAGACCTATCAAATGGATGAGTCGGGAATATGATCCAATCTAAATCGATCAATTTCTATGCAATAGTGACCTTACTCGATTTAATTCATATTGCTACAATACTTTTATCTTTAACCTAATGTTAAAAAGTTTATAGCCAAGCCATGGTAAGAGCACCTATTGAGCAGGCGTGAGATCAAATGAAAGCAAAAAAAGAGTCATTGAAGTGAGATGTGTATGAGTAAGGTATGAACTTATTTGATACCCACATTATTTAGGTCTCACCATTCTAAACCTTTTTTTACTAAATGTAACCGATTCATAACCAAATACATCAAATACAAATTAAAAAATAAGTTTATAACTCATTTTAACAGGACTATTTGCGACATCAAGATATCTAGTGGTGCCAGGGTTCGAATGTCGGAAGTGTGCCTATTCAAATCGATTAGTAACTTAGTATACTGATGTTGGAAAGTAGTCTTGTTAAACCTAACTTTATAGGGCATTGATGCTTGAAATGACGTGAAATGCTTGAAATGACGTGAGCATACAATTCGAACATAATAGAAGTTAGGTATGGAGAAATTTCAATCCGACTTGACCAGATATTACCATTGGCACTAATGCACATTATAATTTAGATATGGCGAGAGTTCGCACCAATGACATGTGTGAATGTGACATGAATTTACCAAGAGTATTTTTATAACAACATGAAATGACACGAACAATGAACTCGAATTTAACTTTATTGGAGCCACTCTCACTTCATTCGACCCGACACTCCTCGCAATCGCCACGTTTGACTCGCCATGGCCTTTCCTCCCCAAAACGACGACGGTACCCCCCCGGTTCCCCGCCCTCCCCCGCCGTGCGTCGTCCTACTTCGGCACCCTATTCAGTTCTCCCTCCTCAACCGTCCCCTCCCCGACAACTTCCGCTTCCTCAAGCCCTGGGAATCGCCGCTCCCCCTCGACGACTTCCTCTCCTCCGCTGACGCCCGCTCCGCCGAGGCGATCGTCACCTCCGGCATTACTCCTGTCACCGCCGACATGCTCCGGCGGCTCCCGGAAGTCCGACTCGTCGTCACCACCAGCGCGGGCGTCAACCACATCGACCTGGACGAGTGCCGGAGGCGCGGGATCGCGATCGCCAGCGCGGGGGACGCGTACTCGGAGGACGTGGCGGATTTGGCGGTCGGGCTGCTGATCGACGTGCTGAGGAAGTTCTCGGCGGGCGACCGGTACGTGAGGCGTGAGCTGTGGAGTAGTGAGGGAGAATTCGCACTTGGTTCCAAGGTAACAGAGCTCGCTCAATCTCTTCATCTGTCTCTGACGATTCTTGTCGTTAATAGTTGTTTGGATGAGTGTTTTAGCAATCAAGATAGGAGAATTAAGTGAAAGTGAGCTTTCATGGAACTTGCAAGAGCCGGCATAATAGTGACCGACCATCTGACTACCGTGTTTCGCCATTGATGATCATGTGCTCTGTTGCATTATTCTTAAAGCTTCGGACCCTAGAGCGCGGAGAGATTGATGGTAATTTATTTTAGCTGAACCCAACCATTTGAACATGGGGCGATTTGGTTTGTATGGATCAACTTCTGGAGAAAGAACATGTGAATAGGACAGCATCGTTTTTGCTTGTCCTTTGAGGTAGAAGTGTTTACTTGATTAGTCCACTGTCAGTTGGTCTGATCAAGTGGAGGATGTTTATAATGATTCGAATGAGCCCCTAGTCAAGACCTTCAACTCTTTGAGCTGGCCAATCACGACTCTTTGACAATAAAAAGCCATGATCGGCACGAAGGGTCTACCTTCTAGTTATTATGGGCCTCGGATGTCTTGTAAGGGGTAATACCAGTAGTTTAAGGTTTAAAGACTCTGTTCAGAAGCATATTAAGCTTTCTCTATCATGACGGGAAGAAAACTGCTCTAATATTAGATGATCTTTTGAAAGATTCAATTTTGTTGTTTTTCCTTCGTTCAACTCTAGCACATATTCAACTTCCAAAAACTTTTAAACTTTGAATTAATAGTGTTTGAGTTTCCTGATTTATCTAGTATTCATGTGTCCGACTATGAAAGTGAATATATGTCACGTAAGATCTTCTAGTTGACATAGATGATTCAACCCCAGGATTTATCTTTGATCGGTAGTTCGGTCTAATACGTTGTTTGACAGAATTCTATAGTCTTAAGCATCCCCTGGCTGGCTTGGCTTAACAAATTTGATGGTGCAATTACTGATTTTATATATTTTATCAAATGATGTACTTGGTCACCCCTTGTTTTACAGCCATGGCATAACTATTTTATAGCAAAGCAATTGAAATTATGAATGTTTATCTTCTCTTGAAAATGTCTATGCTGATGGATTTGGCTGTGAAGCTCAGTTGGACAATTCATTTAGGGTCAGTAACAGAAGCAGCGCACGTAAGGCCTTCTGAACTGGTTGACTTATGTTATGCTTGGGTGGTTTTCTGTCGCTAGTGAGGTGTAGATTTAGAATAGTATGTCGTCATTTATTTCCTTAATTCAGGGAGAATTATTCCATTTATACAACTTGATCTTATTCTCTCAGTCATACATGAAGTGTAAATGATATCTTGTCTACTTGTGGTGATAATTTCACTGGCAGCTGGGAGGCAAGAGCGTTGGAATTGTTGGATTGGGAAGGATTGGCTTAAAAGTTGCTAAAAGGCTTGAGGCCTTTGGATGCGCCATTTCATATAACTCAAGGAAGAAAAAGCCACACGTTGCATACCCCTTCTATTCCAATGTCCGTGAGCTTGCCACTCACTGCAATGCCCTTGTAATCTGTTGTGGCTTGAATGAGCAAACCCACCACATGATCACTAGGGAAGTACTATTAGCTCTGGGGAAGGAAGGTGTGATTGTTAACATTGGGCGTGGATCAATCATCGACGAAAAGGAAATGGTGCAACTTCTAGTCCAAGGAGAGCTTGGAGGCGCTGGCTTAGATGTGTTTGAGAATGAGCCCAATGTTCCTGAAGAGCTCCTTGCTCTTGATCATGTCGTATTGTCACCGCAACAGCTGTTTTTACCCCGGAATCCTTTTCGGACTTAGGCGATCTTGTCATTGGGAACTTGGAAGCTTTCTTTTCAAATAAGCCCCTGCTTTCCCCTGCTTTAGATGAGTGAACCTACAGCTCAGCCGGTCTATATTGGCTCTGTTTGGGTTTAGTTGGCTTTGCTTCTTTCTACAAGCAGGTTTTGTGCGGCTAACTAATTCTCCATGTGGCCATGGGATGGTAATAATACGATCATATTCTTTCCCTGTGCTGGTTTCGTCCTGTTGGATTTGTTGTTAATCCTTTCCATAATCGGCAATAGCTGACTGATCATTCGACTGTCTGTCAGGCGCTACGAAGAGGGTGAGGAAGGAAAGAAATGATGGATGATGATACTGGGTAGGCCCTTGTTTTGACTGTCGCATTTGTCACTGGGTGCAAGACTCTAGAATGGGGACATGTTGATCACTGAACACTTCCCCATGAAAATAAAGATACATCATCAGATCCTGTGTTGTGTATTGTATCTGTAGCTCTGTCTTTTGATGCTCTGGAACTTCTTTATCGTTACGTTTTCTTTTGAGGATTAGCAAAGTGGCGCAAATGGGTTATCTGCTGACTGCTTGTTCTTGGGGTTGCAATGCTAGGTGCATCTTTGATGGAGGCCCGATCGAATGGACTTTTGGCAATTAGGAGAGTCATGCGTTTGGTTCAGCTTTTCTAATGAGTTTTGAGCCTCCAAAATCCCTAGAAAAAAAGTCTTGAGAATGCTGAAAGCAAGTTTCACTAGATTTTAACATTTCTCTAAATCTCATTTTCAAAACCAAATCAAACGTTACCTCATTTTGGGGACCAAATTATGAGACATTGGGAAAGCAAAAGGGGCAATTGTGGGTAGGCGAGTCTTGGCCACATCGAAAGAAGGTCCGCTTCGCATTGGGGTTCGATCCAGATCGACTTGATTTCCCCTTTTTGACCTCATTATATTCTAAGCACGATTTTCTTTTACTTTAGTATTGATCATACACCTTTTCAATGTATCGTCTTTCTCATATTTGGCAGCACAATCAGTGCTTTTACCAAGTATGATTAACTAGTTATTCGGAGCTGCTCATCGACTGCCCCCTCAACAGAAACATCGACATTTAGGTCTACCACTTCGTTGTTTTTTCCCCCCCTTTTTTTTTATATACAAACTATCCACCTAATTCTTCATCGAATGTACGAAAAAGAGAAAAGAAAGAAAAAGGCGACATGAATTCAAGACGGTGGGCTGCTACACAGTCGTGGCGCCAAATTCCTCGTCACCTTTTACGTTCGACCGGGCGCTCCTCTCGATCACTACTTTCGACTTCCCCATGGCCTCTTCTTCCAAAAAAAGAAGAGAAAAACGGCGGTGCTCCTCAGCCCCTCCGCCGCTGTCCCCCGTCCTCCTCCTCCAGTACCCTCGTCACTTTCCCTCCTCCCCTTCCCCGACAACTTCCGCTTCCTCAAACCCTGGGAATCGCCGTTCCCCCTCGACGACTTCCTCTCCTCCGCCGACGCCCGATCCGCCAGGGTGATCCTCACTTGCGACAGGGGTCCGGTCACTGCTGCCATGCTGCAGGGGCTTCCGGAGGTCCGCCTCGTCATCACCACCAGTGCGGGCCTCAACCACATCGACCTGGCCGAGTGCCGGAGGCGGGGGATCGCGGTTGCTGGCGCGGGGGACACAAAGTCGGAGGAAGTGGCGGATTTGACAGTCGGTCTGCTGATCGATGTGCTGAGGAAGGTCTCGGCGAGTGACCGGTACGGGAGGCGTGGATTGTGGAGCAGTGATGGAGACTCTGCCCTCGGATCGCATCGCATCGCAAGTTTTAGCGCTGGCTCAATCTATTTTACCTGTCTCTGACGAATTTTGTCGTTCATAGTTTCTTGGATGACTGTTCAGCATTCAAGAGAGGAGAATTTAGCGAAAACGAGCTTTGATTGAACGTGCAAGAGTCAGCATTCAAATAATCAGCAAGTTGGGAATTGAGTATTGCCGTCGATGATGATCTGCTCTGTCACATAATGCGAAAGCTTATCGACTTCCGGAGAAAGAACAGTTTGAATAGGACAGCATAGTCTTCACTCGTTTCTTGATGCAGAAGTGTTTTCACTCATTAGTCAACTGCATGCATGAAATGGTATTTCGTCACGAGGGGCATGAAAACCTTTTCATTGACAGATGATCATTGGAAAGGTTGGATTGAGCTGTTTTTCTTCGTTCGACTTTGGACGCATTCGACTTCCCAGAATTTATCTAAGTGTTCCTATGTTTGATTGTAACGGTAGATATGACAAGGTCAGTCTAATGTGTTGTCCGACAGAGTGATATGGTCTTGAGCATTCCCTGATTTGGCTTGGCTTGTGCAATTACTGATCTCGTCTTCAAATGTTGATCGCTCCATGTTTACGGTCAATGTTTGAAGTATTTCTATAGTGAGGCCATTGAAATTACGAATGTCGTGTCTTCTCTTGAAAATATCTATGCATATGGGTATGAGCCTAATTTCAAGAAAAATCCTCAACTTTAGGTCTAGTCATAATTCTATCATGATTTTTTTTTCTCTCGTAAAAAACCCATATCTTTAAGTTCAGTCTCAAATCTCTAGTGAATTTTTTTTCTGAAAAAAAAAAGTCCTATACTATATGAAGTCCTCAATTCGTCTTGAATTTTGTATTGTCTAAAAAAAAGCACCAACTTTCAATCCATTCTTAGATCTACTCATGTATTCAAGTCTTAATTTGATGCGTATTTTCATATCGATAATAAACCTATGTTGATAAGGTAACGTGGAATATTATCTTTAAAATGAAATTGTTCTAGACCATAAAAATTAGGAACAACTAATGATGATTCTTATATGAAGGACTAATCTATGTAAATTCGGGACTAAAGTGCATAGTGATAATTTTCTCAAGCAAAAAAAAAAGTTTGGGATAGATTTGAGACTAAATCTAAAGTTTGAGATTTTTTTTTTAGTCAAAAAAAGTATTTGGGATAAAGTTGGGATTGGACAAAAAAAGTGGAGGTAGATTTGGGATTAAACTTAGATTTTAGGATTGTAAATTCTTTGGACTTTTAGGCCCTGTTCGTTTCACGAAAAATATAGTATTTCTAGAAAATATTTCCTGGGAAATCATTTTCCTGAAAAATGATAATATTTTATAGTCTTTGTTTGTCAAAAGCTATCAACTCGCTAGTCTCGAGTGAGATCAAGGCGACTTGTCAGTTGCGAGCGACATTAAGGCACATTGTTAGAGGTCGCGAAATTTAAAGGTAAACAAAAAAGATTGAAAATGTTTTTCACTTTAAAAAAAATGAAAAACATTTCCTCCACTTTTGAATGTATTTTTTTTTTCAATTGATGGAAAATACTTTTCTTAAAATTTGATTTTTCGTGAAAGGAACGCTAAAAAATTTAAAAAATGCTTTCCTGAAATTTGTTTTCTATAAAATGAACGGAACCTTAAATCACTTTCATTTAGTTAGAGCCTTAAATATAATTGACTCATAACCAAATCCCGCAAATATGAATTAAGAAATAGGTTTATAACTCATTTTGACATATCTATCTAATGATTCCATGGTTCGAATGTTGAAAGTGTGCTGTTCAAATCGATTAGTATGCTGATGTTGGAAAGCAATCTTGTTACGTTGATGCTCGAAATGACGTGAGGATACAACTCGAACATAACGAAAATCTACTTTGGAGAAATTTCAATTTGACCCGGTCCGACTTGACCATTGGGACTAATGCACATTCTTTGTTCACTTATAGTGAAGAAGAAGAAGCGAGCTTTGAATTCACATCGGAAAATAATTTAGGCAGGGCTTGAGGTCGCATGAATGACTTGTATGATTGTGTCGGGAATTTATTCTGATTACATTGATAAAGACATGAAATGACGCGAACAATGAGCTCGAACTTAACTGGAGCCGCTCACTCTCCATTCGACACGACACTCCTCGCTATCGCCACGGTTGACTTCCCATGGCCTCTCGCCACCACAACGACGGCGCTCCTCCGCCCCTCCCCCGCCGTCCCCCGCCGTGCGTCCTCCCCCTCCGGAACCCTATTGAGTTCTCCCTCGTCGACCGTCCGCTCCCCGACAACTTCCGCTTCCTCAAGCCCTGGGAATCGCCGCTCCCCCTCGACGACTTCCTCTCCTCCGCCGACGCCCGCTCCACCGAGGCGATCCTCACCTCCGGCACTACTCCGGTCACCGCCGACGTGCTCCGGCGGCTCCCGGACGTCCGACTTGTCGTCACCACTAGCGCGGGCCTCAACCACATCGACCTGGCCGAGTGTCGGAGGAGCGGGATCGCGATCGCCAGCGCGGGGGACGCGTACTCGGAGGACGTGGCGGATTTGGCGGTCGGTCTGCTGATCGGCGTGCTGAGGAAGGTCTCGGCGGGGGACCGGTACGTGAGGAGTGGGATGTGGATCAGTGAGGGAGAATTCGCACTCGGTTCCAAGGTAACAGAGCTCGCTCAATCTCTTTATCTGTCTCTGACGATTCTTGTCGTTAATAGTTGTTTGGATGAGTGTTCAGCAATCAAGATAGGAGAATTAAGTGGAAGTGAGCTTTCATGGAACGTGCAAGAGCCGGCATTATAGTGACCGACCATCTGACAGCCGAGTTTCGCCATTGATGATCATGTGCTCTGTTGCATTATTCTTAAAGCTTCGGACCCTAGACCGCGGAAAGATTGATGATAATTTATTTTAGCTGAACCCAACCATTTGAACACGGGGCGATTTGGTTTGTATGGATCAACTTCTGGAGAAAGAATGGGAATAGGACAGCATCGTTTTTGCTTGTTCTTTGAGGTAGAAGTGTTTACTTGATAAATCCACTATCAATTGGTCCGGATCACCTGCCAGCAGGTGACATAAAGGATCCGGCCTCCATTAATAGGGCAGTTTTGTTTTGTTTCTTTTTCTGAAAAAACCACAGTCGTTCGATCTGAATCGGACGGCTGGAGTAGGGATCCAGATCTCCTTGCAGTACTGCAGGGAATCCATTTCCGGAGGATGTATATAATGATCGAATGAAGTCAAGACCTTTAACTCTTTGGGCTGGCCAATCATGACTGTTTGACAATAAAAAGCCATGATCGTTACGAAGGGTCTACCTTCCAGTTATTATGGACCTCAGATGTCATGTAAGGGGTAATACCAGTAGGTTAAGGTTTAAAGACTGTGTTCAGAAGCATAATAAGCTCTCTCTAGCATGACGGGCAGAAAAACCGCTCTTATAATAGATGATCTTTTGAAAGATTCGATTTTGTTGTTTTTCCTTCGTTCAACTCTTAACACATTTAACTTCCTAAAATCTGTAAACATTTATTTATTAGTGTTCTTGTTTCCTGATTGATCTAGTATTCATGTGTTCGATGATACAAGTAAATATACGAGAGGCAAGATCTTCCAGTTGACCTAGATAATTCGACCCCAGGATTTATCTTTGATCGGTAGTTCGGTATGATATGTTGTTCGACAGAATTTTACGGTCTTGAGCATCCCCTGGCTTGGCTTAACTAATTCGATGGAACAATTTCTGATTTTATTCATTATATCAAATAATGCAGTGGGTCAGTCCATTTTTTACAGCCATGGCATAATTATTTTATAGCAAAGCGATTGAAATTATGAATGTTTATATTCTCTTGAAAATGTCTATGCTGATGCATTTGGCTATGAAGCACAGTTGGACAATTCATTTAGGGTCAGTAACAGAAGCAGCATAACGCAAGGCCTTCTGAACTGGTTGACTTAAAGTTATGCTTGCATGGTTTTCTGTCGCTAGTGAGGGGTAGATGTAGAATAGTATGTCGTCATTTATTTCCTCAGTTCAGGGAGAATTATTCCATTTATACAGCTTGATCTTATTCACTCAGTTATACATGAAGTGTAAATAATGTCTTGTCTACTTTTGGTGGTGATTTCAATTGCAGCTGGGAGGCAAGAGAGTCGGAATTGTTGGATTGGGAAGGATTGGCTTAAAAGTTGCTAAAAGGCTTGAGGCCTTTGGATGCGCCGTTTCATATAACTCAAGGAAGAAAAAGCCATACGTTGCATACCCCTTCTATTCTGATGTCCGTGAGCTCGCCACTCACTGCAATGCCCTTGTAATCTGCTGCGGCCTGAATGAGCAGACCCACCACATGATCACTAGGGAAGTACTATTAGCTCTGGGGAAGGAAGGTGTGATTGTTAACGTTGGGCGTGGATCAATCATCGATGAAAAGGAAATGGTGCAGCTTCTAGTCCAAAGAGAGCTTGGAGGCGCCGGCTTAGATGTGTTCGAGAATGAGCCCACTGTTCCTCAAGAGCTCCTTGCTCTTGATCATGTCGTATTGTCACCGCATACAGCTGTTTTTACCCCGGAATCCTTTTCGGATATAGGCGATCTCGTCATTGGGAACTTGGAGGCTTTCTTCTCCGATAAGCCCCAGATTTCCCCTGCTTTAGATGAGTGAACCTACAGTGTCACAAATGGAGGAGAAACAGAGAGCAAGAACAGGGAAGAACAATACTTTTCTGTATTACTTCATATAGTTACATGTTTGCTGTAGTTTAAAACGAAACCGTTCTAAAATACAAATATTAAGAACAACTAATGATTGGCTAATCCGGGTAAATTTGGGGTTAGAGTGCAAAGTGATAATTTTTCTCAATAAAATTCTTTTTTTGGATGGATTTGGGACTAGAACTAAAATTTATGATTTTTTTCAAGACATTTTTTTTTGGAATGGAGTTAATTGGACAAAAACAAAAAAGATCGGGGTAGATTTGAGACTAAATTTAAAGTTTGACTTTAAATACTATGGACTCTTAAATCACTTTAATTGAGCTTATAAAAAGGTTAGAAGACTAATTCGATGAATCCTCCAACATACCATCATGATAATTCAGTCGAGAATCATATTAGTTAACAAATAATTAAGCGGAATGGAATTGTGTCAAGTGTTGATTGCTCGACAATAGCGAACGTTCATTATTTTCGCTATACTGTCTTTCCCGTATTATATTCGAAAGTGAAATTATTATTTTTTTAATAAAGTATGATAACCGATATAGAAGAAGCACTCGTTAATCAAACTTTTATTCTCATAAATTATAAAATTTGCTATCGAACCTGCACAAATGTAGACATCCTTTCTATTTCTTCTTCTTCTTTTTCGGTTTCTTCTCAATTTCCCCTTTCACTATCTACTTTTGTCATCTTTTTTCTCTTGACCAAACGCATCTTAAACGAAATAGACGATAAATCTAACGAAGCAAATTGCGTAATGTCACCATACGATGGATCCATTGAGTGAGCTACGCAACAGAGGACCCCAATTCATCTCGTCTCTCTTCTCCATTTGTAGTCGATCTTGTTACCAACCGCATGGTTGAATTGAGAAGGATCCCATCGAATATGAAAGCACAACCAATGTTGGGTTCCGCAACCAACATGGACTACCATGCTAATCGACCGCATACAGAACATGACGAGAGTGACTCTACATGGAGAACAAGTTTTGGACCGACCCGACAGCCTCGTAATGTCCCCATGGACCAAAGTTTCAAGTAACGTTTTTCAATTTCCCATGATAGAAAAGAGCAATGTGCACTTATCTTTGTCCAATCCGATTGCATCAGACTCAAAATGAAGGTGCATGCGACGCAATAGTTACATGTTGAAACTGGTTTCTCCACGTTCAACTATCGAGTGATGAAAAATCACATAAATGATCCTTAAACTCTAGATTGATATGCAATACAATTTTTGAACTTTTAATTTATTCAATGTAACTTTTGAACTTTTAGATTATTTGATGTGGTATCTAGACTTTTTATACATTTTCAAATTAGCCTCTCAATACATGAAAATATTAAATGTTGTCCCTTAACTTGAGTTAATGAAATGATGATATTAAATATTTTTATATAGTTTAAGGATTAAAATGAACATATAACAGGAGTTCATAAATTACGTATAAATTATTTCATATCATGATAAAATTTAAGAATCATATTAAATAAATTAAAAATGTAAAAGACCGCACTATATATTGGGTCATTATACTTAAGTGACATTTTCATCGATTTTCCATAAATGAAAAGTCTTCCATGAGACCTATCCACGTAGCCAACACTCGTGGAGACATTCATTTTTCACAATTGGGTTCAGAGTTCGAATCTCAGTTATAACTTCGTAATTTAAGTGAGGGCCATAACAGTAGATTGTTATATCAGTCTCTCTCGAGATATTGATTCGTAAATATATAAATTCGAAAGACTAGGGGAAAGTAAAGCTTATCTTCCTAAGATTCGAATGGCACGAACAATCGACACGAATTTCCAGCAAGGGGCCACTCTATGTACGATGTTATGGCACTGCATTCCTCTCGGTCGATGTCACCTTTTCTCAAGCGACGGCAACAAAATTCTCCCCTCTCTCTCTCTCTCTTTCAATCACTCATTTTCACTTCCCATGGCCTCCCACCCCCAGCACGACGGCGCTCCTCCACCCCTCCACAGCCGTCCCCCGCCGCGCATCCTCCTCCTCCGGCACCCTTCCCACTTCGCCCTCCTCAACCGTCCCCTCCCCGACAACTTCCGCTTCCTCAAGCCCTGGGAGTCGCCGCTCCCCTTAGACGACTTCCTCGCCTCCGCCGACGTCCGCCAGGCCGAGGGGATCCTCACCTCCGGCGGGCTTCCTGTCACCGCCGACATGCTCCGGCGGCTCCCGGAGGTCCGCCTCGTCGTCACCACCAGCGCCGGCCTCAGCCACATCGACCTCCCCGAGTGCCGGAGGCGGGGGATCGCCGTCGCCAGCGCCGGGGACGTGTACTCGGCGGAGGTGGCGGATTTGGCGGTCGGACTGCTGATCGACGTGCTGAGGAAGGTCTCGGCGGGCGACCGGTACGTGAGGCGTGGGTTGTGGAGCAGTGAGGGAGATTTTGCGCTCGGTTCGAAGGTATTAGTGCTGGCTCAATCTCTTAACCTTTGTGTGACGATTTTTGTCATCAATAGTCGTTTGGATGAGTGATTAGCAATCAAGAGAGGAGAATTAAGTGAAAGTGAGCTTTCATGGAACATGCAAGAGCGGGCATATTAGTAATCTGCAATTTGACAAAGTGAGTTTCGCCATTGATTATTATGTGCTCTGTTGCATTATATTAAAGCTTTGGCCTCCAGACTGCAGAGACATTGATGATTTTTTCTAGCTAAACACAGTCATTTGACAACGGTGCGATGTGCTCTTTATGGAACTCCTTCTGGGGAAAGAATAACTGATTAGGACAAGCATAGTCTTCACTTGTTTCTTGAGGTAGAAGTAGTTTACAGATTATTCTGCTATTAATTGGCTGAGCAGGTGGAGGATTTTTATACTGAGCCGGTGAGCCAGCCCCTAAGTCGACACCTTTACCTCTTTGGGCTGGCCAAGCATGATTGTTCAGCAAGAATAAGCTATGACCCATACGAAGGGTCTGGCTTCTAGTTATCATGGACCTCAGACATCTTGTAGGGGCTAGCACTAGTAATTTAAGGTACATAGACTCTGTCTAGATCATAAAAAGATTTTTCGTTACGAGGGCCAAAACGACATCAATAGGTGGTGCTTGGAGAGATTGGATTTTGTTATTTTCCTTCATTCAACTCTACTACCTTCAACTTCCGAAAGCTTTATAAATTTTGATTTGCCAATGGTGATTATTATAGGTAAAATCTTCATTTGAGATAGATGATGTGGCCACAAGATTTATCTTTGATGGGGAGTTTGGTCTCATATGTTTTTTTGGCGGAGTTATTTGTTTTGAGCATCCCCCTGGCTTGGCTTAGTAAATTCAATGGTGCAACTACTGTTTTTGTTACCAAATATAGTAACATTTGTCTCTCCATGATTTACAGCTGTGGCATACAGTATTCTAGGCAATTGAAATTATGGATGTTTTGTGTTCTCTTGAAAATTCCAATGCTGATGGATTTGACTATGAAGCACACTTGAACAATCCATTTAGGTCAGTAACAGCTGCGGGGCATAACATAAGTTCATCTGACCTTATTGGCTTAACTCATGCTTGTGTGATTTTCTGTCACTAGGGAGGTGTAGATGTAGAACAGTATGTTGTCATTCATTTTCATGATTCAGGGAGAATCCCTATGGTTTTATGCGACTCGATCTTATTGTCTCGGTTATGAATGAAGTGTAAATTATATCTTCTCTGCCTGTGGTGGCAATTTCACTTGCAGTTAGGAGGCAAGAGAGTCGGAGTTGTTGGATTGGGAAGGATTGGCCTAGAAGTTGCTAAAAGGCTTGAGGCCTTTGGCTGCAACGTTTCATATAACTCAAGGAAGAAGAAGCCGTACGTTTCGTACCCCTTCTATTCTGATGTCCGCGAGCTCGCCACTAATTGCGATGCCCTCATAATCTGTTGTGACCTGAATGAGCAAACCCGCCACATGATCAATAGGGAAGTACTATTAGCCTTGGGGAAGGAAGGCGTGATTGTTAATATTGGGCGTGGATCAATCATTGATGAAAAGGAAATGGTGCAACTTCTAGTCCGGGGAGAGCTTAAAGGCGCCGGGTTAGATGTGTTTGAGAATGAGCCCAATGTTCCTGAAGAGCTCCTTGCTCTTGATAATGTCGTATTATCCCCGCATACAGCTGTTTTTACCCCGGAATCTTTATCGGATTTATGCGATCTTGTCATCAGGAACTTGGAAGCTTTCTTTTCAGATAAGCCCTTGCTTTCCCCGGTGTTGGTCGAGTGAACCAACTGCTCCACCGGTATATAGGGGCTCTATTACCACTACTAAACTAGAATCAGCTGGCTTTCCCTGAAGCAGTCTTTCTACATACTTTGGTCTCAAAATGTGTGCCTTGACGGCGTCCGTTTTGCATCACTGCAAGCTGTGTATCATGTGGGTAACAAACCATCTGTAGCAACGACATGATAGTAATTCAATGATCTCGAAAAGGAAGCGACTTGATTATTGATTATATAATTCCCTGTGATGATTCCGTCCTATTGTCCATTGCCAGAATTGGCAAAAGCCGACTGATCTTTGTGACAGTGTATCGGTGCTATGAAGAAGCTGAGGAACGAAATAGAGGATGAATTACGATACTGGGTAGGCCTTGTGATCTGTCGCAATTATTGTTGGGTGCAAGACCCTAGAAATGGACATGTCGATTACTGAGTTCCTTTCCATGAAAATGAAGATAAAGCATTACATCCTGCTTTGTGTTTTCTAGCTCTAGCTCTGAAGTTGTGTTCCGGAACATCTTCATATTACGTTTTGATAGCTCTCTTTTTCTGGTAATTGACTTGGATGGAGTGGTATTTTGGTTCAGGCTCTAAGCCTGTATTCCATCTATCCGCTTCAACACCGTCTACATCCGGTGCTGTACAATTTCCGTCCCACGCATCGCTAACAGAGCCTTCACACGACATTTGCTTAAACTGTGCGGGGCGTAAGTAAAGATCAACTCTTTTGTGACGATAGTCGCTTGATCTCTCTCAGTCCCACGAACCAAACCAGTTACAAGCTGCTGTATGAATCACCAGATCTCCATGTAGACTCTCAAGCCTGATTGAAGGTGGAACTGGAAACAGCCCCCCAATCTACGATTCAATTCAGTGAACACTTTAGTGCTGAAATCATAGCGTTGATGTGGACAATTAAGCAAATCGGACTTTAGAGAAATTATCCTTCACGACTCTGATGGGTGGTACGTGTGATCTTTTAACTCGAAAGATCATTATTGGATCGAGACACCAAGAAAGAGAACCAAAAATGGGGTTTGATCACTGTCCATGGTCCACGAATGGGCCATCCGGTGCTGCCCTAACTTGTTCAAAAGCACAGGTAAAGAAGCTCTTTACAAAAGAAATCCTAATAAAAAACCAGATTTCTAGAAAGGGCCAAGACCAACAACGTGAACGACAAAGAACAAACAGAAGATGTCTTTCGAGGAACATTGTAGTCTCAACTTTGTTCTTTCCACTGTCTCCTTCCTCCCCCTCGATTCCATGCTTATCCACATAAACCATGGTCTTGCTTAAAATCGTGAACATGCCCATTAAAAAAGAAAACTAAGTACTTTTTCTAAGGATTCCACAGGCTGTCTCGAAAACCCTGGATTGCGATTAGAGTGACTGAAACGAATGATTAGTTAATTAACCAAAACTAAAGAATTCTAAAAGAGAGACGATGGCGATAGCATTGTGAAAAGTTTGGAAAGTTTTACGTTCCGGGAGTCCCTTTGTTTGTTGCTTCTATTGTTTTCTTTTCAATCGTCCGTACGTGCATGCATGAGCTGCAAATCTGGTGACTCGATTAATGACGTGATTACGGATAATTCAAGCGGCAGATTAGGACTGGAATCTGTAACTAATCTCTCACAAGACGGGCAGTCTCGGTTCAAAGCAGTTCCATGTCAACCTCAGCTCGTCCATGCTATCACGTTTCGACACCAGTGCTTTCCAAACTCTACTGCGACTAGAATTAGACTAATGATCAGTGACCTATACTTGTATTCCAGCCATGAAATCGATGCATACCGACAAAAAAAAAAGTTCAAAAACGCCCCCGGTGGATGTCCAATTGAACATTAGTAATTAAAATGTATAATCAGGATGATTGAAGATATCGCTATTGATAAAGTTCATAGGTTTTTAGTTCGTTGTGCTACAGGCTTTTCCTCTAATACCAAAATTCTCATAAATAATTATGATTCTGGGCATTGCCTTGGCCAAAGATATTTTGCATTTAACCTAACTAAAACTTTTTTAAAAAAATAGAATGTTTTTTGTTTGAATGTCTATAAACATAATTTTTTTTTTATTCAAGTAGCTAAATTTTTTTTTCTCTTTTTTGGATTCAAAAGTAGCTCAATTCATCGAGTCAAAAAATTAAATAAAACCTCCATATCATTATCGCTTTTTCCAAATACATAGCCACTGTATTTTCTGCCTTCGACTCTGAGCAACACATAAACCGTGTAACATCAAACTTACAATACCATTATAATCAATATGAACTCGCGACATGTTTACGAATGAAATAAAAGTAGTACAAACATTACAACTTATTTTAGAACATTGTTATCATACCTTAAAATCATTATTAATAGCAATGAAAATCAATTTAGTTTAAACCTACATTAAGAACATGGGGATAGGACAAAGTTCAGGAGCTTTAGTTTATCATACTATAATTTTTTCAGTTAATGTAACATTCCAAATAAATTATAAATAATAGGTATATTATTTTAACTAAGTAATGATTAAAGATATAAGCTTTTGGCACATAATTCTAACCTGCTTCTTTGCTGCAAAAGTAAAAACAAAAGACATATCAATCTTTGAAGAAATATTCACAAGTAATTAGAAAAAAAGTGCTCTAGAATTTATAACTTTCACTACTAATTTTAGTTTTACTGGAAATTTAGTTTTTGCTATATTTCCCTGAGCTCTTTTCTTCCACTTATCAATCTTTGGACTCCTGAAATTAGAGAAATAATCTGACTCAATAATCCTCAGCTCCTCTTATACATGACATTGCCTCTGATTGACATTATTAACGATTTAAAACCACGAATAAGAACATGGCCGGCGAAGCGCAGGCCAAATATCTAGTTTGTAGTAAAAGGAAGATCATATTAAGCATATGCAGATTATTACTGTATATTCAAACTCTAAACGCTTATGAGCTTTTCTTTATGGAGAAATCCTAATTTATTCACATCTTATAGATTATCTAATTCAAATAAAAAAATCACCGCTTCTTTGTAAGTGATAGATACTATGGTAGAGGACACCTCAAAGTTTTAAAATCGGCATGTATTCACATAATGATCCCATTTATTCAATTTTAACCATCTAAGATCTGCCGTTGCTAGATCTGTGTAAGACTAACTTGATCTACCTAGGAAAGCGACTTAACATAAAAAATGAAGAAAGTAGTCCTCTTAAAAGTTCATCGCCATATTCGCATGCATTCCGGGACTCGTTCCATAACTCCATCTCATCAAGCCCTGGCAAGCCGCGTCTCGAAGAGATCGTTGCGTGTATCGGTGACAAGGTATCGAGTAATCTCACGTGAGACCCATGAACCCTGATGCTTCATATGTATTCAGACTGCATGCATCAGATGCATTTAGACGAGGGATGCATGAAAAAGGTGCAGAGTACCATCCTGGACGACAGAGCCTCGTTTCCTATGTCCCTGGGAGAAGACGCTCGTATGCCCTTCCGCTACGACAACGAGTCAAAAGACTCGAAAGTAAATCTCTTCTGCTCTATCCTTCTGGCAGATGATTCTTTACTTTTCCCCACCGCCTCGTGTCTCTACTGGATCGCCAATGAAACGCCGAAACGTCTTCGTCGGTACAGTGCATTGGTGCTAACTTAGAAAAGTTGACGGTGGTGGGACCCTTCTTCGATCTTTGATTGATGTGGCCCTCCTTGTGTGCTTCTCTTGGGGGTCCCTGAGAAAAACCCTTCTTTGGTCGGGGCGTGATTTGTTCATGATCATGCCCGTAAGTTGGGTGAGTACTGCTCTTTTGGAGTGAAAATGGAGTTGATTTCAATATTTCAGTAAATTCATATCGAATTGATTCCTGATTTAAACGAGACTTTCCAAATAATCATCGATTTGCTTTCACTTCTCAGAGGCGTGTCCGATGTTTCTTCGAAAACTTCAACTGACTCTTTTAAAAAATATAAGTAGCATTTCGGAAGTATTCTCAAGAATTAAGAGTGCAAAGACAATACATCCGCTATACCGTGTATCGATTTGTGATGTCGATGGAGAACGATAGGCTTGGTGTCGCCGAATTATCTAAGTCTAAAAGGAAGTCTAAATCAGTACATATTGCATACGTGATATAGAAGGGGAGCACGCCGGTTGTATCGTACGACACTACGATATTTTACCATAGCCGAATGAGTATGAAGACGGTCGATTACCATGTTCTAGGCTGTGAAGAGTAACTTGCTACTTAATTCCGCAACCGAGTTTGAATGTGTGACAAAAGGAAATGGTCCTCCATATATGTCGTTGCCCGCACTGGAGCTCAATAAAAGGATTGACATGGACCAACCCAAGCTTGTCATAGTTCTTGACAGTTTCTTTAGGAATAGGTCCCTCCATATCTATCAACATCAAACGTCCAGAATTGCCTCCGACAAATTTTCAAGTCATACTTTTTTCTCTCACAGAGAGCAAAGGCAAAGCCCTTGCTTTCGTTTGGCCAGGCTTCAAGATCAACTTCTTGTCATGCTTTTCCGTTGCTCCACTCCCGACCTCCAGCAGTCGGCGTCTATCTCTTTTCCAGTTTCCTCTTTTATCTCCTCAGATGCCATTGTCATCCCCCGGGATCTCTTGTCGATTCTGCCTGGATGCGATTTCCCTGTGCCACACAAATTTAGTGCTTCACCCGGCGACATCGACCTGGAAGTGATCCATGTCCGTGTAGCAGTAAGAAGCACTTTCGAGACACCGGATTACCTCGCTCCCCACTGATAAGATACACAGCAAAAAGTGACGCGCTGCAACTTTGTTTGAATAGTACGTGAAGAAAGTTCATCTTAGAAATGATCTTATATTGAATTTGCTTCGGTTGTCTCCTTAAATGAGATGAAAACTCGGTTGCTAGAATAGGATTATTTAAATTGGAAGACTTGCAGAAATATAACTATGCACTAGTTGAATACTACCACCGCTTTGAGTTAACTGACGAGAATTTAAAAGAATATTATGTTTATTGTTGTGAATATAATATAATTTGACATGTTGCAGACACGTGAAATAAGTAAAGAATTGAAAGATTTTGTATTTGTACGTGTTTAAACCGCTAGGGAGCATGTTTCTCTTGAGCTGAGCAAAAGTGCGAGAAATGAAAGCTTTACACAAAATATTTATGCACGTACGTGTGTTATAGGTAAAAGGGGGCATTATACACCCTTAAGTTTACTTTGGTTTATAACGGGGGTGTATTGTTCTCTCCAGTGGATGTAGGTACTGAATCGTGCAAATTCTTGTGTCTTACTTGATGACCGCAACCACGGCTTTCCCTAAGATCGCCATAACTAAAATCTAGAATATTATAATGGAAAACAGTTTGATTTATTTACTTGATTAGGAATCCATCATTTTCTATGCGGAATGACGATGAACTACAACTCAAGCAGTAATTATAAAGTTTTCAATCGGGCCCTCTCATTACGAGCTATACTTAATTTAGTCCGCGTCAGCTAGGCCCATGTTAGACTGATTAGGAATCTTCATATCCGACCTTATTAGACTGATCCTGTAGAGCTGTTAATTACGATATTAATTAGTTTAGCCCACATCAGGAGAACTTTTACAACCGGTTCTGTTAGTGCACTCACATTTAGTTTGTTCTTCAACATTTTAGTCTTCTCTGTGGCGGCGGCGTTTCACTAACAAATACTGCCGAATATAGTGCGAGATGTTAAGTGGGTACAGAGCTTCTTCTTCACTTTGAAGGGGTAAATTAACTCACTGTAGCCTCTTAATCATGACATGTACCATGGAATAAATGGCACACTCGTTCTCCTAGAAGACTATCATAATAGATAGCCATGAAAAGCACTTGACATGCCACATCCAAAGACATAAATTGTCTTGCAAAACATAAGCACTGTACAGCATATATGGATTATATTGGAAGATACTCCCAATTAGTACAACGAGAAGAGAGAAGAGGAGAAAAAAGCTGCTCATGTTGGGCAACGGTTTGATTTTGTGGCTCCATCAATCGCTTCTTTCTCGAAGCCAGTCAGAAAAGGCATCAAGGGTTTTTGTGTCAGCCCTATAGTGCTTCTGAGTGAAATCTAGGAAAGTTGGCCATGTGAAGTCTGGGTAAATTCTTCTTGAGTCCTGTCCGTCAACCAATTGACTCGGTGGAGTCACCACCTTGTCCCTTCTTGGGCACAGGAAGAAAGCCAGAGATCTCCTCACTGCTTGATCATTCACCACTGCCCTGTGCAAGCAACTCTTGTAGATCCCATTTGATAGAGCCTGGACAAGCACAAGGCCACATACACTTCACTGAGGCAAAACGAGAACCTTTCACTTAGTATACGAATGTCATTGGGCTTAAATTACATACCATGAATGTGTCGCCGATGTTGACAACAAAGGTGTCAGGGTTCGGGCTCACTGAATACCACTTCCCGTCGACAAACACTTGGAGGCCGCTTACTTCGTCCTGGTGGAGAATGGTTAGAGAGGTGGGATCACAATGGGGGCCGGTTCCCAGAGTTTGGTTGGGCTTCTGACAAGGCGGATAGTAGTTTAGTCTCATTATTGAGTCGTTCCCTTCGAAGAATTCCCTGAAGTGTGACCGCCCGACTCCTAGGCTCGTTCCTAGGAGCTCCATCATTCCTAGGGCGAGGTTACTCATTGCTTCACAATATTCCTGGTATGTCTCCCTGAACGAAACCAAGTAAGGAAGGAGATAATTTCTTATCTAGTGTATATAGAAGATCGTAATGCCACTCTCTTACCGTTTGCTCCATTACATTCGATAACTCAGTACTGCTTGTGATACAGCTAAAATTGGTTATCCTAAAGAGTCTGATGCGACGTGCCTCCATAGTGCTTCGGGAGTGAGTCAGATGAAACTAAAGAATGTAAAAATGTGTAAGTTTTTCTTACCCAAACTCCTGAAAATCCTCTCCCATAGCATTCGAGAAGTACTTCTTGACGGTTTCCGATGATTGACAATCGGCAGAATAGCAGAATGAAAGCGTTTCCTTCCAAGGAAGTTTGGAGGTGAACCTGCTGGTGAAGCTACTCGCATAGCCCCAGTGCTCGCCAGGCTTCCTCTGAGCTCTTTGCTTCATTGACAGTTGCATGCTAAAGAAGTATTCCACATTCTCATGAGCTTTATTTATGAGCATTGGATCGATCCCGTGATTCATTACTAGGAAAAACCCATGTTTCCTGCATGCATCATTAACTTGACAAGACGCTTTTGACACGGCGGTGGGGTCTCCTGAGAGGAAGCCCCCTAAATCGACCAGGGGGACTAGGAGTTCTGGTGCCTCGTTCAAAGACGGTTTTTCTTCGTCGGGCCAAACGAACTGTGAGGGTATGTCGGCTTGGTGTTGAAGGATGGAAGCATCAAAAACTGGGCAATGTTCTCTTTCCTTTTTCATTAAGTCCCCCATTGGCAATGGAGGCTGAAGAAGAGGCAATGGGATGCAACACTTTGACATTTTTGTGATATTGTACCTAGTGAGGGAAAACAAAACCAGTGTTCTTATTCGAGAGAGAGAGAGAGAGAGAGAGAGAGAGAGAGAGAGAGAGAGAGAGATGGCTAGTTGGTTGAGGAAGAGAAAGGACTGAGCTGGTGAGTTTAATAAAGGAGGGTAGAGAGAGAGAGGAGGGAAAAGCCAAGGCCGTTCATTGGGGAGGTCGTGAACAAATATTGGAATCTTATTGTTTTAACTGTTGCGTCATTCCCTTCACTCTATCTCTCTCCATCCAAATCATGCCCCCAATTGAAAAATCACTTTGATTTTCAGTCACTTGGTGGAGGGGGTGTTTTTAGTCCTATATTTTGTCACTTCCTGTGCAATAGATGCAACGAGAGTGGAGACCTGACATTGGCCCAATAGACCAAAACCAGTATTTGAAATACTCTATTTGGACTCAAGACAGTAGCCAGAACTGGCATTTAATACTTGTTCATACTCTTGTAGACCTTAAATAGTACAAATATTTAATCAAAACAAGGCCTATCAAGAAGAAGATTCTCTTCCTCGGATGCCAAAACCCACCAATCATTTCTTGTGTTCAGGTGCCTTTGAACTTCCTCTTCAAGTGTTCATATGTTTATTGCTTACTGGATTCATGTAATCGGCTATTTGAGCTCATTCGACCCACTTCCCTCTTAATACATAGACTCTTAGCATGTATAACAGGTGTTGTTATGTACATGACTACAGCCATATTCTGTGAGAAAAGCAATTGCGAGTTGGAGTGTGAAATGAATTAATTGCATACTTAAGAGCTAGGAGTATGCGGAGATATGAGTCTCCCAGTTACATTGGCTTTCTCTGCGAAAGATGCATTGAGTGAAACATTCTTTGACCTTAGCTTACAGGCAAAAGAAAAAGAGGACCTAATTACAATACCCGATTTGATTAACAAAGAAGTAGGCTTGAGGGAATACTTCCCCTTAAGATTAGAGCTCTACGTGCATTAAATTAGTCGCAAATAGAAATTTCGTGATGACTTGACTCTAGAAAGAGTTTCTATACTTGATAGCTTAAATCTCCTTCTTGATCCCTTCCACATTTGCAGGGTAAACTCTCGCGTTTTGAGAGTCACAGTAATAATAGAGCAATTTTTTTTAAAAAAAATGGAAGTAATGCTGGCCAAGAAACAGAACCTGTAAAAAAAAAAAAAAACAGATGCCTTTCTGAGTTGATATCTACTTCTCACAGTTCTGACCACCAAACCAATTGATACTGTGTTTTCTTCCGATCATTGGAGGAGGAAAAATGTGGCCAAAAGAAATTTCCAGGCCACGCCAAGACACTTTCACAGGGATACACAATCTGTGAGGAAGACAGTACTTTCAATTATTCTCAAGATGAAACCTGAGGGCAGGCCATTGCTGATCATTTGAACAATTCTTAGGGAGACAGTCAAATTCAATAGCTAGGAATGTTGGGTCCTTTGCTACCGTTCTTTGAAAGCACAAACGACAAAACATAAACATGTTGTTCCATTCCATCAGAAAAAAGAGGATGTCATGATAATTTGTCCATAAACAAAAGCCAACTTTTTCCATGACATCTGCCTGATCAGAAACGCCAGTTAGAGCCCACGTTCTTAATGTGATCAATCATGTCATGGACGGAAATCGCGGCTTTAGCAATAAAATCTGCCCCCAGGTGATATAAAATCGACCCAGAGAAGAGAGCACGCGAACAGGATACCACTTAATTCATATCTTGAATGAAGAAGGTAATCTGAACTACCCAGGATGGTTCTCTCATCAACAGAGGTGAGTGGGCATCTTGCAGTTCCCAACAAGGCAACAACAAGTAATGGGAAAAAGGCGATCAAATCAGGGATTAAGAGATCTTTTTTAAAAGTTTAAACGCTGTCTTAGTGGACAAAAGCTGAGGGCTGTTGGAGAATCGATCCAGCGTTTTGTGGACAGGAACCACCACGATAATACCCATTTTCCCTTAATCCTACCAAAATACTAATGTCTATGCACTTACTTGCAGTCACTATCACTTAGGAGGCTGTCCTATGTCCAATCGCCTACGTGTGAGTTCACATGTTTGTGTTGCTTTCGGTATTGAAGAGAGAGACAAGCTCATGTAAGTTGGCCATATCACTCCCCTCTTATCTGCAATATGATTCAGCCAAAGTGTCATTGTTCACGTGACTGCTAAGTGCGAAAATGAGGAAAATAAATGTTATGATTCGCCATATGACTCCGAATTAAGTAGGAACTAAACAGGAGACTAACTGTAAATGCAAAAAGAACTGCGTAAGAACAAAGAAAGTTTTCCCAGATTGGAACCTCAGGATACGTGTTATGCGGATCTATCGCACATTATTGAAAATGAAGTTCCGAGATTTTGTGGTCCAAAAGAAAGGAAAAAGTCCGCAAGACTTTGCAGACCAAAAAAGGATGCTTCTCCTAATATGGCTTTGCACAAAAGCGAGCTACGAAAGGATTTTATCTATAAATTACTAATTCTTGACTAGCCAACAGATGCCACGACCCATGAGTAGCACCTCACAAAGTGATGGTTTGACGCAGCATCATGCTGATAAAAAGCAGGGCCGCAAACTCCAATCAAAAGAAAGCTAAGACGGATTCGATAAGCCATTTGCAGGATATTATTAAAATTTTATGTTCAGACAAGAAGATTCTGATCATGAAATATCAGTCTCAGCTTCCCCCCAGAAGCTATTGAAGTTCAAATCACACCCTCTTTCTGCAGCTGCACAATCCGTACACATTGTTCTTTCAGCCTTGGTGATGTAATTTGGGCAGGTGTAATGAAAGCTTCAGTAATGGGGAGCAAAGAGATCTGGAATACTTATCAGGCTTGGATGATCTACGCGGAAAGAGGAGGATAATGTAAAGTGGGCTAAAAAGAGCTTGTCTTGTGCAAGAAAGATAGAGAATAAGAATAAGAGGGGCCAAAAAAAGAAAGAAGAAAAAAATCAGAATCACATCACTCCCATGGAAGGATGAAGAGTCTGGGAGAGATCACTTTTGGTTAAAATTCATAAAGTTAGTCGAAGATCGATGCTGAACTCCGATAACTTGAAGGTTAGTTACAGGGAATGAAATAAGAGATCAATTGCATCGCAAGATGCATATCGAGTCTCCATAGATTTTCTATAGATTCCTGTGTTGGTCAACTTGAGTGTAACACTTGTTTGGTTGAATGTTTCCCCTTCTCAAAGGTCAGGCATCTTCACCGTGGTGGACAAGTTGATCCTCAACTTGTTGCACGAACAGATGAGATCAATGAATACTCCCCTTCAAGATTTCTGTGACCAAGCCTGATGATACAGGTACGACCACGTCTCAACTTAAAATCTTATTCAGCAATAGGAGCAAGGAGTTCATTCCACTTGCTGCAGTATGAGGACTCAAGATTGAAGTGATGGGAGAAAATGGAGGCTAACAATAAAACGTATGACCTAATGCAGCTAACTATGGCTGCTCTACTGGAAGGAATATGACGAGTGCTGAGATCGGCCCCACTAAAATATAGTTGACTTTATAAACGAAATTGCACCAAGAGTCCTAGATATTTTTTTAAATAGGTTAGAAAATCCTTTCCTCAACCCTGTTCAACAGAAATTGAAGAAAATAACAGCAACTGTTGAGAAAAACTCTCTAATTTGTTTTGGAGAGTGACAAAATCTCCCATAGTGTTTATTATATCTTATGAATGTAATTTCAAGTAAATTCTAGTTGATATAATATGAATATTGCATCCAAAGTTCTGATCAATATTTATTTCGTGGACATCATATATGTTATGGATATCATTAGAATTATATGAAAATATTAAACGTGGCTTGAATGTGAAATATCATCAAAACATTTGACATCTTCATACTCTATGCAAAGTCTATTCGGGCTTAAAAAATACTGAAGACTCAGACTCCATCATCTAATACAAAACTCTATTCAAATGCAGGAGGCAATGAATATAATTCGCAATGGCTAGTGATCTGACTCAAATTTCTTTATAGAAAGTGTTAATTGATCTTCAATCATAAAGATTGATCTTGCAATGATCTTATTCGAAGCAAAACATCTTCAATTGATTGACAAATTTTCAAAGACAAGATATTCTTTTCAAACGAGAAACTCCACTTATGGAAACCCAGCTTTAGTTGTATGGGAGATTAAATTTATGGGAAATTCTGATCTCTTCACTATACGGCTAGCCAGTTTTCTTGAAGCGTTTGTATCCAACGAGTAGATCGGAGAATGATCAGAGATTGTTCAATGGCCAAATTGATAGAAAAAGAGTATAAAAGAGTATAAAAGAACTTCTCAGTGTTGAAGAGAGTAAGATAGTGAATATGAAATATTTCCAAAGTTCAAAGAGATCTTCTACCCTTCAATATCGTGATCATCGAGAGTTGATTCTGAGATAGTGAGATATCAAGATTGAGTGTTATTACTCCCTTCTTAACCTCCAATTGTTTCACTAATAAAATCCAGTAAGTAGGTTATTTGCTTGAAGAGTGGATGTAGAATCACTATAACTTCTGTGTATAAATTTCTCTATTTCTTAACTCTTTATCATTGATAATTTATTGCACTCATGTGAATCCGATAATAGCATCAGACTGTTTTCTCGTGAAATTCATTTTGACGGTTCGAAATTAGCTAAAATGACCTATTTACCCTCTCTTTGAATGACATTGCTAGCCAGATCAGCAACTACGAGAGCGAGATCATTTTAGGCAGTCTGCGTTTGAAAGGTAAAACAGAAATCGGCACTTGTCTTAATCAAACCTAACTTTAGGTCATGTCCGGTTGCTGGCAATGGATACAGCGGAATGTGAATAAGATCCTCGTTCCTGTCTAAATTATGTCTGGTCACTGGGGATGAAGGGGAACAGGAGTTGAAAAATCAGAACGAAAAGTTCTCTTTCACTTGATTTTCACAAAACACGGAGGGAGGTGGTAACAAAAGGAAGTGAAGGTGAAAGATGAACATATGCAGATGGTAACTTCGAATTGGATCAATAGTGAAGCTTCGAACTTGGCAATTGCAGGGGAAAGAAACTTGATACGGTAGGTACATATATATTGTCCGTGGGCATCAGAACTTGGAAAATTCCATCGAAAACAAGCTTAGCTCGCAAACCCAACTCAGAATTCATCGATTTATCAAAGCCCATTTGTTAATTATGCGAGCAAAGGGAGTAGATTTCGTCCCATCGAAGCAGCACGACATAATCCAATGGGTCCGACGAGGAGGATGGTAGCCCGAGGAGGGGTTCTCTAGATTTCGAAGAGTAAATGCATGTATCATGCACGTTTCGAGTTTGAATTTGGATGCATTGCCAGGCTAGCTAGAGGGTTGGATTCTAAGTTCTCATGCGGTTTAAATCTCCTATGTCTATAATGTTTCTTGGGTTTGGATCTTAAGTCCCCATGAGCTTTGAATCTTCAGTGTCCTTTAATGTTTCCTAGTCGCTGCAATAGAGAGGCGGTGCATCCTGCGTCGTAGCAATTGAGATTTGAGTTCGACATTACACGAGATTTCCACCTCGCGTGAGTGAAATTCTCAATTCAATTCTTTATCCAATTCGTTGATGGCAACCTTAAAAGTTCATTATCATTGGCCGGTAGAACATTCGTTTAGGCATTGGCAGCAAACTTCAGATAATCTAAAGCTACTTCAATCCAACACTCTCCGCAGCTTCTAAATCGCAAATAATCCTTTATTTTTGACATGGCTCAAGCACGACTTAACTATCAGGGGCATGATCATTATGAAAATTTGTACTGTTGCAACCATTGCAGAGTTCTCATTTTGCATGCGATTATGGCGGAACCAGCTAGCATGCCAACATGGTGAAGATTTGGCTGGACCAACGTGAATTTACTAATTTTTAGTTATGTTTATGAAAAATTAAACTACAGTACTGAGACATACATAGGTTATACTCTTACTCCAAGAGATACTGGAAGTGATAATTTTAAACATCAATCATCGTTCTGATTCCTCGTGATTCATATATCGATTCCTATCATTTTATTCCAAGTGTTGATTTACCGTTAAGCAAACAGGACCTCCGGTGAATTTTGAGTTTATACATGTACGTTATGATTTACAGATGGAGTTCAGTTTTAATACATTCAGTCAATTATACTTGTGGTTGCGGTCTGCAATTCTTGCCAATGTTCATACGAATGCCTCAATACAGAGATTATAGCTTGATGATCTAGTGAATGGTTTTATAATTGCATAAAAGTGGACAGACTGTTCGATTCGACGAAGGTCTCGAAACTTATACAAGTACGATTTGGTCCAAAAGATTTATCAATTTTGATTAGGACAAGGCTATGAAGAGACGTCCTGAGAAGTTTGTCAAGGACAAGGCATTGACATTCACACATGTCTCCGATACCTTCAGGAATAGACGTATGCAACGTAGCTGGAACATCAATGCATCCATTTTTTATTAGGAGGTCTTCCATAAGTTAGCTATTTGATGTATTCTATAGCTATTTGTAACCATATCACCCTTACATTCATATCGACATACTTGTCTTAATGAGTGTGAGTTTTGTGGTGTCGGCTAACACTTTGTATTTTTGGAAAAAGTCAATATTAATCTTAACTTACCAAAAAAAAAAGATTTATGCATTAAATCTTAAAAACTCCAAAAAAAGAAAAAAAGAAGAAGCAAGCATGGCCTCCACTGGGTTCAGCCGATGTGGCAGCTTCTACAATCGGCTCTCTTTACTGCGTGGTTGGTTCCCATCAACCAAGGCTACCTTCGCCTAAACGGCGTCGTTAGCAATAAAGATCAGCTTTGATGCAAGATCGACGAATGGCGTCATGTTCAAGTCTTGATGAATCTCATTTCGCACTCGAAAAAACCCCCCCAACACGCGACCGTACCGTAAAGCTTGCGACGAAGATGATTCCACCTGTTGCGCTCTCATCTTTGTAATGGACCATTAGCTTCGACGATAGAACAAGGGTTCCTTCTATTTCTAAAGCGAGAGCAAGCACGATTACGAGCGCGAGCTGATAGAAGTGTCTGAGCTTACAAAGAGAGATTCGAGATTTGCATCTAACCTAAAAACCATGCTATGATTATTTAATTCGAATTCAATTGAAAATATACACACGAACAATTGAAATCTCTCTCTCTAGTTTGAGTTTGTTAAAAAAATTTACCGCTCAGAGATGAAGGAAAAGCTCTATAATTCTGGAACATTTCATCTCTCTCTCTAGGTAGAGTCGGTACAAAAAATTTACCATGGTCTAATCTAATTAATTACTATTCAGAGATGAACAAAAAGCTCTAAAATTCTGGGAATTTTAATCCACCAGAATTACAATTTCGACCGTGAAATCTTCAATTCTGAATCCCTAAAACTTTGAAGATTAAAAGTAACACAGCATGACACTGCACCAAATTCCTTTGTGGAATGACGTGGGTCTAGGTTTCCAAGAAATTTATGGCTCCCCCAACAATCAAAATCGAACTGGGAACTGTATTTACACGTTTAAATACTATGTTATTTTGAAGGCGTTGGATCATTTGGCTTTTACTAGGTTTCTATAGAAGAGAAGATGCCACTCCTAGTATTATTCACTTTCCCCACGACTTTTCACTTTTTCAGATACAGAACTTGACGAGTCCCTTTCGTGTGTTCCAGGAAGACAAAAGAATAATGACCGATGCATCTAGAAAACAACTGACAAATTCTAACGGTTTGCGAGAGGGGAAATTATGCATGAGAGATCGTGCTAAAACCACCAGTCAACAAATCACATCCATGAACGGCCGCAGCCACCTCAATGTTGTGCCTTCTAAGAACGAATGCATGATTTTAACTCCATAAGGAAGACTAACAAAAGTAGCATCCCAGATGAAGCGGAGCTCTACTTTGACGATGAATACAAAGAAACCTAGAACAGGAAACCGAACAAGTTAAAACCACTTTTACATGATTCTTCAGAGCTAGCAAACGTCTAAAGAATAAAGCAAGTTTTCCAATTCAATGACAAGGACTGCGAGATATTTGTTCATTACACTCCATGTTAGACATAGTGCTGGAGTGGACTACATCAGTGAGGTTTTACAAGTCAAGTGGGACGTTCAACGTTACCTACCTTCAATCGGTAAGGGACAGTGAGAATGGAATCAATGAATCATGAAGCAATTGAAACAATGCGGAAAAGGAGGACCCCTGCATCAACAGAATCTTAATCCCTTCTCAGGCATTGAAATGGTAGTAATCCTTTACCCCACAGGACAGAGCATTCAACTGTACCTTGGATTTCTTTGCCATGTTCAGTCGCTCAACTTGCAGGTCCGTAGATAGGGATGATTGTATTTTATATACTTGGTCCAGTACGGTCGATACTTTGTCATGGCTAACTCGAGCCATGGTTTCATATTTCCGTTGTAATGAATCACAGCTGCATTCTCAATCTCTGTACGATCAACACTTGGGTTGTAACCCAGACCAAGCACATGCCATGACTTATCAAGAGGATGCGTCAACCCGTAAAATGTGATCAACCCTGGTGGCAGTGTTCCAAGCTTCCAAAGAACCCTATCTTCATTCTATAGCCAAGAGAAAAACAGTCAGTTTTTTTTTGTTTTTTGTTTTTATTTTGGTGGGGGGAGGGGAAGAACAATGTCAAACAACCTTGAAACTAGTCACTTTGGCTTCACTAAAGAAACTTGCATTGCAATAATGTATAGGCAATAATTGAGTTGATATATTAAAATCAAACTGTAGGTGTTTACATGACAGGCAGGTTTGCATCTACGATCCAAAACTCTAAGATATAAGTGACATGGTTATCAGTTTTTAAAGGGGAAGCCTCTGGATTTACCCCAAGATCAATAATGTCCATTGGGAGTTTAATGCTTACTGGGAAAAAAGAAACAGGAGGAATGGTCATTGACTCACCATATTTTGCCATTTGTGATATATGCCAGTGATATCCTTCTTTTTCCACTCCTCAAGATCAAACATGTTCATGCCATATGCCCATCCACAAGCATTTGGGTCAAAGTTTCTTGCAATATGAGGATTCGAAAAGTTCAGGTACTTGTCAAAACGATGAAAGCTCTCACCACAGGTTTCCACAGCGCCATTAACTTTCCCATGCAGATTAACTGACCATAATCCAGTCAAGTCTTTCTGGACAACAATATCATCATCAAGAAAAAGAATTTTATCCAATTTAGGATAGACCTGTGGAAGATAGAACCGTAAATGGTTAAGCATCGAGAGATACTTCGGGTTCCGATACTTGAGATTGGAAGACCCTGATGAAAGAGTGGTCGGATGATCTGCTTTAAAATAATACTCTTTCATTGCTGCTGACTCCAGTTGACGCAAAACTGGGCAATACGATGAGTTAAGCCACTTAAACTCATCAACATTCTCAACATGGATTGTTGCTTTTCCAGGAGGATTTAGTAGAAACCACATGTTCATTGCCCCATAGTTAAGTCTATCAGTAACAAGATGAAACACGTGTTTTGAAGGATCCTGCAGTCCAAACATGAATCATTCTAGGTTAAGAGGTCCAGTCAGTTAAGCTATTCAAGGACTAAGAGGAGGAAATATTAGTCCACTATGAGATCAATATCAACAGCAGTCAATCTCATGATTGTTGAATTCAAAGTTTTCATCACAAAGATTTTCTCAAGAGTTACCACGAGTGAGGCATGCCTTATTCTTCTTGAAATAAAATGCAAGACAATAAATACCGACGGTGCATTGTAAACACAAGAAGAAAATCAGAATTCAATCTTACCTTTGAATTCATAACTGTTGAGTTGACAACTACTGATGCCGCCAAAACATTGTCAGAGAAGAGAGCATAGTGGTAAAGATCACGATTTTCCAAGTTTTCACTTCTGGGGAACTTTCTCTTCTCAGGTGGGAGGAGATAGTATTCAATGGTCAAACGCATAGACAAACAGTGAATTGCATTTGGAATTGTTTTAGCAGCCAGCTGACTCAGGAATGTGCTCTGCCTTTTCAAACTTCTAACTTGTTCGTCTGCTGTTTGCAGCATAGCTCTCAGTTTTCCAGTGACCAATTTGCAATCATACAACTGCTCTCTAGCTTTTGACAAAACTTGGCCCATAGCCTTTATTCTCTCAGGTGCACTATGTGAAAGATGTCAAATAGTGAGGTGAGTACCATTATCCCACATCATGAAAATAGAAATATTTGAGGAAATTATAAAATTTACAAGACAATTGCAGTACCTGTGATGCAGATCAGCATCACCACTTGCCTCTCCTAATGCACGCTGACTTTCTTTGATCCGAGTTTGCAATTCTTGGTATAAGTCAAGCTTGTTTTTCATCTTTGCAATGGTTAAGTACACCCTCGCCATTATCATTTGGTCCCGCATAAGCCGTAGGGTTGAATCAGTGTTCTCGTTCTCGTTCTCTTTCCTCCAAATGCTATACTTCCCCAAAACAGCAGAGTCAACTGACTTGGAGCGCTCTATGGCAGCATTTTCAAGTTTAACTGTCACTTCCTCATCTTGTTGCTCTAACTCAGTCGCACGCTTTAGACGTCTTTTCTCTCTAAGTTGCTGCAGAAGTGGTCATAGACAGAAGTTGGAAACAAGCAAGCAATTTGTAAACAGTGCAAAAGCAGTCATAAAAATCGAACTCCCAGTACAGATTTTCCATTTAATTTACAAATTGATGGAAAAACTCTGGTCCTTGGGACAAAATGAGGAACACTGAATAATCATTATAGAGATTCTCATTAGCCAAAAACATTACCCTACGAGCAAGCTTTGCTGGTGAATCAACAAATTGTGATTGTTCATCTGTGAGAGGAAATAAACAAAGATCAGAAAGTCTCCATGAATAAACATCCAAAAATTGCAGATAAAAGAAGCTACCTGAAGAATCAGTCACCGTGCCCTTTGGTGTTTGTTGTTTCATATCAGCAGCTGACTTCTTAGGCTTCGGAAAAAAAAATAATCCAGAATGGCATAATTACACAGTGGTCATAGCTAAGTTGG
This sequence comes from Melaleuca alternifolia, assembly GCA_019926035.1. Taxonomy (NCBI): domain Eukaryota; kingdom Viridiplantae; phylum Streptophyta; class Magnoliopsida; order Myrtales; family Myrtaceae; genus Melaleuca; species Melaleuca alternifolia. Next base: position 2,759,863 of record JAGKPW010000021.1, on the reverse strand, counting down.
CAGATTTTAGTCACATAATAAGCAATTAAAGGTATTAATGAGCAAAGAAAGTCAATAACCTTATGATCAAATGATGCCTCTGTTCCATCTATATTCCATGAAGCAGACATGTTGCTTTTTCTGAAACTATCAAGACTTAGAGGGTTTGAATCGTCTATGTTGGCCGTGATGACGTCAAGTACCTACATTTAGGAGGCAGAAAATAATTGCCATGGCAACATATCTCAATACTATTACATAGCAACCAGCAATCTTAAAGAGGCAGCTCAAGTGAAAGTCGTCAAATTCAAATGTTACCTCTTTAGAGAAAAGAGATGAAAGATGTTGCAAAGCCATCCTCTCTCGCCAATCAATATTCTACAGTTCCAAGTACTTTGTATATTAGCGCAATTAAATTGCAAAGAATCTCGACTGATTAAAATACATATCAAAGGCATACCTCTTTGCCTGAACCATTTAAGGTATCATCATCACCTACAAAAGGGGGAATAATAAATCATCTTTATTGGATGACAATTGTGGATGGAAACACGTGAGCTCATAAGAGGTAAAACACTGTATTGCCACAACATGTACAATCATAGGTAAATTCAAAAAGTTCACAGGCTATAACTGAAATTGGTAATTTCCCAATATCTGCCCCAACCAGTTCATCCTTTCAGGATCCAGGCTTACTCTTAAGTTAGGCTTATAAGAAAGCAATACTTCGGTTGGAATAAAACAAAGATGGGACACAAAGAATGGGAAATTAGCATTCTCACTCTAATGATTAACTGTGACAGAGAAATATGTACAAATGGAAGGGTAATTACTTTTCTAATGTTTGATTTGGGACTACATAGTTGGACATAAGAATGATAATAATATTAAGCTAATTAAACTGTACTCCACAGGAAGCTCAACTTAGGTTCAAATGGAACCAGTACAGGAAGCGCAGAATGGAAATTAGCATTCTCAATCTCATGGTCAAATGTAAAAAGAATGATGTACAAATGTGATGGTAATTCTTGTTCTCATAGATCAACACAGAATAATTATAATAGGAAGCTGCTCAAACTGTATTCTACGGGATGGTTGAAGGCAAAAACGTATACGTCCAATCATTTTCCGATACAACCCAAAGAAATCAAAAGCCACTAAACAAGAATGGCCATTGACAACTAGCTTGGTGATCTATTTCTGACAAAAATTTCATTTCAGACCACTCTCTCACACCACTATCACACGATCATCCCCTTCTCACCCTCGGTAACTCTACCATAACTGATGAAAACACTCCTGATCAGCATCTTTCCAGACAGTGATGTTAGCATGGGAAAATAACTTAAAGCCATGGGCATCCTCCATTATTTCATAATATAATTTGTAGCCCAGGCTTTCCAGCTTCAACATTATAACAAGCTTCTTCTCTATTAGATTCAGAAACCTAACTTCTACAACCTGTTCCATTGAAGAGGCTAGCAAATTTCACAATATACTACCAATAATTCTTGTATTCAATTAAAATACAGACTAACAGGAACTGCTATAAGGCTGTTTCCTCAACCATTTTTTTCCACAAAGATATATCACATCATTTGGTCACTGTAGAACTATTCATTATACAGATAAAATCTTTTTGAAATCTTTTCTAAATAATCGCATAAGCACACCACCAGTAGATATTAACATTTAGGACCATAATGGAATCAATAGAGATGAGTGGAGAAAGCTTATTGTGGGAGATGGTAAGTAGATACATTTTTGGCTTGACACTGGGTGAAATATGCCTTGTCAAAGATCATTTTCCTGACCTCTTTCACATCACTAGAAACAAGGAGATGTCGTGTCAGATTGCTATCATTCCTCCCAACAAAGAATTACTTGGAAGATCAACTTTTGGAAACAAGCCCAAAATTGGGAACTTGAAGCTTTTGTCAGTCCTAAAATTTGCTTTACAACTCTAAGATTTATCTTCTGTCATCACTTTGTCTTTGGTAGATATGGAACATCTGGAAAGTGTTATCAATATTTGCTCGAAAAGAAGACTGTTGGTGGCAGAGAGGCTTTATTTTGGAAAGCTATTTAGAAGATGAGAATACCATCTGAAGTTTCATTCTTTGCTTCAGAAGCATCCTGGGAATGTATTCTCACCTTAGACAATTTGCAAAGAGAGGGATCGTGCTGGTCGATAGATGCTTTTTTGGCCAAAGTGATGCAAAGACTGTGAGAATCTCCTCCTTCACTGTCCGTGGACAAGAATGACATGGACAGCCTCTTATTCCTGTGCAGGCTATCTTGGGATATAGGAGGATCTATTTAACAAGGATTATGGGCTTAGCATTGTCTTCTTTTGCCTCAGGTTACGAAAAAATGGTTCTCTTCAGTACCTCTTGCTTTTTTTTTGGTTGATTTGGAAGAGTGAATCAGAGAGCCTTCTTCAGAGAGGAGATGCCCGTTTTTAAAATTATTGGAAGTTGGTTGAAAGTCTTACACTTATTGTTTAGTGGAAATTAACTGTAAATGCCAATGCTTTCATCAACATTGTAGTTGATCTTGTATCTTAGCTCTTTCAGATCAGAGCTCTTCTTGTATATTGGTCTGCACCCTGCTCGGTGTCTTATAATAGTCTTTTCTTTTAACTATCAAAAAAAAAATCATGAATTTTCACAAGCTCCTCCTTTTGATGAGGACAAACTAATGAACCATATTAAGTGGGTAGTTTAGACCCACGAAATACCACCACCAAACTCATGAAGACCAAAGCAACTCCTTGAAGGATGGTAGAACTAGTCTCCATTTGAGATTGCAACTTTTTAAAATATTATCCTGCCTAGAACCACAGAAGCCACCTAAAACTGCCCTCGTAGACATCCTGAAGAAGCTTAAATCAAAGGCATCGCCTTTTTCTGATCCTATTCCTCCTTGCAGACTTTGTTGCTACATAACTTCAACGTTAGTTTTAAAAAGGTTCATGCGATCTTGGGGTCATATATAATACGGCCATGAGTAAACAAAAAGAGGGGCACTAATTCAGGTCCATAAACCTAGCAGCAGAAGTATAAAAGTCGCTAAAGAGTTGGCTGACACCAAACCTCAACCTAAACTTCAATAATGTATTTAGGCTTATTGAAATCTACTTCTTGCTACCTTAACGTCATTGCCTATCCATCACAAATCGAATCTACTTAGTTCAATGTTGTACCGAAACAATGCTGGCACCATCCAGTCATTTAGAGAACAAAGTCAAGCACGGCATACTTCCTCATTCCGAAACAACTCCTTAATAATATATAGTCCCGATCATCTTTGTCATAACAGCCAATGGAGATCGAAAAAAAAACACGCGCGCGCACACGAGACAAGTGCGAGGTCAAGCACACTACAATGGGAAAGGAAAGCTCAGCCAATCGCCCATCTCATCACTTAGCAAGATCTCCACATCCTGCTCAAAGACAATGCCAAACGCAAATCGACACGTCAAAACGACAAAAAAAGAAAATCGTGACTTCAACGCCACGAGCACTGACCGTGAGCGGAGCCGGTGTGGAGGCCTCGGCCGAAGAAGAAAACCAGCGGCGAGAGCACACAGAAGACGCCGAGCGCGATGAGCGCCAGCCGCGATCCGCCGCTCCTGCTCCGGCCGATCCCGACGCCGGATGCTCCTCGCTTCAACGCCATCGCACCGCCGAAACCAGAAAAGGGAACCTGCAAACCGCCACGAACGCACGAATCAGCCGCCTGAACATTCAAAATCCGCGAGCCGAGCGAATGCGACGACAGCGAAGAAGTGAAGAAAGGGACAGGGACGGAGTCCCGCACTTGCGGCGCTCAAATCATGGAGCGATCTCGAAGCGGAGATTGGGGAGGTGGCGCCGCGACGTCGCCGCGGAGAGGCCGTTATCCTCCGGCTCGTGAACCGGGAAGCGGGCGGCGACGGGAGGGAGCGGCCGGGAGCGTCGGCAAGCGTGGGCGGAAGGCGAATTGGGGGGAGTGTGAGTAGAGGAAATTCAGGAAATGGAACGTCCGAGAGAGAGAAAGAGAGAGAGAGAGAGCGATCGCTTTCGAAGACATCTTCGCTTAATGATAGCCGAGTGTATATATCATGCTCTCAAGATCATCTCCTTTGTCGATTAAGACGGGATTACCACTAAACGACGTCGTTTCGACCTGTGGCGCGGCTCTCTGCTGGTCGGCATTGTCTAATTGTGGGTTTAATCGAACCAATAATCCCTAAACTCTGAAATTTTGGTACATATTCAATTTTTTTTTCCTAAAATTGCTATAAAGTATTTAATATTATCTCTAAACTTAAATATATAAATTAATTGCGTCGAGCATTTTCACATAATATAAGGGCTTAATTAAATATGGATCAGAAGTTCATGAATCATGTATCACAAATTAAAATTTTAAGAATGACATTACACCTTGAATTAAAATTTATCAGTTATATTGAATAAATTAAAATTTTAATAATAATATTATCCATTAAATTAAAGTATAAAAATCCGTTTATATCGTTTATATATATGTATATGGCAACACAAGTAAAAAAATTCAACGAGTTTGCGTTCCACGTCATGTTATCGATCGTTTTCTTCTCTCTTTTGTTTTTTCTTTGCGTGAGCGGAAGTTTAATGCACCGTTTGTGCGATGTTCATCGACACATCTGAAGCGGAGAAAATTTTGCGATTCCATGCTGATGTTGTCATTGGTTATCGATCCGTCGAATTTGAGATTTCGACGTGACGTCTTAATGCATGTTGTGTCTATAGCTGGACCACGGGGATTCCTGTCGTAATCAAGGTTCTGCTTCTACGAAAACACGTCTCATAAAAATGGAAAAGATTAAAGTTGTGCAAGGAACGGGGAAGAAGCATCTTCGTTGTATTGTTGTCAAAATCAAGCTAATCGACGGGCCCACATTCAGAACACAATCTTGAACTCACGTGGCAGAGCCACCAAAATAAATAATCGTATCTGAATTTTAAAAAAGGGGTCTTGAGAAAAAAAATATTATATATATGAGAGCTCAAATACCTTATTTATTTTAAGAGTTTTGGATACTTCAAGTCGGGAAAAAGTCAAATACGTCGGTCGTAAATAGGAGTGTCGAAAAATACATCATGGACTCATGTTCCAATTTATATTTTATTAGATGGGTATTATATGGATTGCCTAAGATTCACAATACGAGTCACAATGAATTTAGTAAAACAAAGCCGGATCGATGATCGGTTCTAATGACTGAAAATTATTTACTTTCGGCCCATTTTATTACGTGAGTCCGTCCGCTTTCAACCTGCGAAGAACAAACGGCAAGGACATTCTCCGATATTTGCTTCGTCCCTCCATTCACTCTACTTCCGATCGCGGTTCTTCACTCCGACATCGCCATAGCCATCGTCGCCGTCCTCTTCTTCTGCATGTCCGTCTTTATTTCCGCCGTCCGATGCTGATGGGGAGGGTCCAAGATGATGCAGCCATCGGATTCGGCGGTGGTCCAAGGATCGGGTCGAGGTTGCAGGCATTTGGGCTTTAAAGGGGGCTAGGCTTGAGGGGGCTCTTGATGCTATGAAGCTCCTCCGTTGGTCGTAGCTCCTCAAGGGGAGGATCGTTTTGGTCTTTTGTCGATTAGCTATAGCGCTGTGGTTGGTTATTCGGGCGATTTCGTTTGCTGCGAGGTAGGCCTAAAGAGAGTGGATTGTTTGATGCGCGTGGTTGATGAGCGAGATCAGGTGAGTTTGGTCGCATGCGTAGGAGAGCCTAGCTTGGATTGCTAATAGTAATATCGCTTGGATTGGAATGGGCCAAGTCTCTTGATGAAGTGACAGCATACCCGGTTCCCATTTCTCTCTGACGATATGGTTTGTCTTAACTCGTTTTAGCATGGTGAATTTTGGTGACACGTAGCTAGGGACGTCAAACGGGTGGGTCGGGTCAAATATGAGTCGGACCATATTTGACCCATTTAACCCGTTTTGACCCATATTCATGTAGAGTAAATATAATGACCCATACCCGACCCGACCCAACCCCGACTCGTACCCGTACTCGACCCGTATTGTTAAAAAATATATAAATAATCACATTTTTTTAAAAAAAATAAAATAATTAGAATATCAGAATTTTCATAGTTAAAAAATAACTTGTTAATAATATTTAAAATTATTTGTTAATAATATTTAAAATTAATTAGGTAATCCATTTATGACCCGTTTAGAACCCATTTAAGACCCACGAGGTTGTTAAGTGACCCATTTTAGACCTAACTAACTTTTAAAGCTAACTCATTATGACTCATATTCTCAAATATGGGTTAAAATATGAGTCTTTGACCCATTTTGACACCTCTACACGTAGCCAAACCAACATGATCCAACCCGACTGTTTGATAATAGACTAGGCGTTTTGGACAAGTTAGGCAAGGAACAATTGTTGGACCTCTAGTTATGAATAGCTTTGGGACCAAACGTGTAATTCAGCTTACGTAGGGGCGGAGGGGGGAGGGGGGTTGCTCTAGCTCAACTTTAAAGGAGATGATCGATGGTTTGAAGCTCTTTTATAAGGAAACTGGATAATGTCCACCCAAACACGAGACATTCCGTTACTATTTGATTCTTTCCTACGACCTGAAAATCAATGTTCATTGTGATTACAAGGCCCCTTTTCCCATGGTTTGGGAAAGCAACGCATTGTACCCTACATAGATGACCTTTAAGAGTGAAAGTGTCTGCAATTTAAATAACTTCGAGGTACCTCTTGAGTGTAGACCAAGTTACTCTCTATTTTCAGTCAAGCATAAATAATCGACTTACACATATGTATGTTAGCATTGAAGCAAAAGCCCGAACCCATTTCATAATTTAAAATGGCCCCCGAAAAATCCCTTCACCATCCCCATCCAAAAGCCGGCACCTGGGCTCACTCAGTAACTCATCAAGCCGCTCCATTAAGCCGCCTATACTTCAAATGTAACAATTTAAGAAGAAAAATTGCTAAAGATGGATCCCACATTGTGCCAGGTATGATTGGGTACGGACTGATAAATTCGTATTGCAACAAGTCAATTTGGTTGGACCATTTTCAAGCCGACTCAAACTTGACCCATCCATTTGAGGGTCTTAGTCGCAAAATCCAAATCAAGCAAAAAGAAAAAAGTCTACACAGCCACCCAATGGGATACCTCGTTCCGTGGACGGGACCAATAGCCAGCACCTACCAAGGATTTAAAAGCCATAACCAGCTTTTCAAAACTCAAAGAGTCCAGAAATTCTATCGAAAAGAGATAGACTGAAGCCCTCTCATGTGAGCAAAAGATAAGTTAACACATTCTACCCTTAGGATCTTAAAAATGTTGTAACAAAAACTCATCACAAGCAGTCCAACCTAAAATTTAGGCTAAACAAAACATAAGGATCGAAATAACACTTCTTTACAGAATTGCCACGTCCAGATAGTCTCCAATCTGTCAAGACAACAAAAGGCTTCAGTAACATATCCTGATTGTAAGTTGGATAAGTTACATTCAGGAGGGTGATATCTTTACCTGAAAGCTCAGTTCAGCCAATGTCTTCACATCGTCTAGTCGTCTCCCATTGCCATAAGAAAAGGTCTTTCCCACCTTCATGGAACAAGGATGTATCATTAATAAAGCCACTGAGTTCAGGCCGTGCAAGAGGTATGGCTCAAATTTTTTATGCATATATGCATAGCAAATATGTCCTTTAGGTAAAAATTATGGTTGAGTTTACAATAATTTTATCTTCCTACTCTCCAAAAACAAACAAAGAAGTTATAGAGCTGATCAACCTTCACCCCCAGCAGTGACTATCTATTGATTCCAAAGAATCTTGATGTCATGAATTTGTATACAGCAAATACAACTAGGACCCAGGATCATGAGACACTCATGGATGCTTCTTTTACCTACCCAGGCACCTTGGATCCTATTTGGATCTGTCAATTCTTCATTTTCCTCAAAATCATACTAGACAACAATATGCGCATCTTCCTTGTGTCATAGATTTTATGCATAACAGCTCAACGAATGAGAGAAGGATTTCAGAGATTACAGAGACAGAGAGACAGCAAACAAAAAGAGCTACTGATACAAAAGAACACAAGGCTATATCAGCACTAGTAATGCATGTAAGAGAGTGAAGAACAATATAGAATGATGATTGAAAAGTATCCATTAATCATAGTCGGAAAAAATTAGACAGACCGATCAGTTAAAAGTAACATTGAATACAATTATAAATGACAATGGACCATACTATACAGAACCTAAGAAGCATAGCTTTTGTCAACAGAGACACATAGCTTTTGTCAACAGAGACACGTGTTTGTGGGTGAAGGTGTGTGTATGCCCTGTGGATATGGATGGGTGTGCACGACGTGAGAGAGAGAGAGAGAGAGAGAGAGAGAGTCACCTCTCTAACCACAAAACGACCATTTTTATCTGGATAAACAAAAGCAAATGATAATTTTGCATCCCTTCTCCTGGCTTCCGGAGCTACCTCTTTTACCTACAAAGTGGTAGAATATACATAATCACAGTTTTCAGGATTTTAGAGGAAAAGCATAAAGTACCCTGTTAAAGATAAAACAAACAGACCACAAAGAAAATGAAGAAGTACCTCCCAGCACCAAACAAGCTAAATGAAAATGTAGCAAAGTTATGCATGCATCATGTCAATGCCAACTGTATGTCCCTCCAGCACTTGCTAGCCAGGACCCTTCCACTTGCTCATCTATTTGTCTCATAACAATCACTCAGTGGAAATCTTTAGAGACAGGAATTCCTACAAGTTCTCAACTATGATCTGGTTCTCGACGTGATCCAAATGCAAATTAGAGCTCAATTATTGCAAGAAGAAAGCATCGTATCCCCTTTATTCATACTTTTTTCTTGTTCCTCAACCATTTACCTTCACCATGCTCTTCAATAAGTCAAGGGATCTAAAGCAGTTCACTAGCGAGTCAAATTTTCCACTCCCAGTACCCTTTTGTCCTCTTCTAAACCTTATACGGAATAGAAAACATGCTTCATCCTTTTACATGCACACCTAATTGGTAATGCTACATTTAAATTTTCACAGAAGATAATTCATTATTGGAGTTTTACAGTATGAAGTCTTCACATTCCATATATAACCGATATCAAATGCATGGACATGCATAGACAGGGATACTAATAATAAAATAAAGTCATGCAACACCGCATACCAGGTCAGTCAACTCGCGCAAAGTAGCATCTTTCCATGTATAAATCTGAACCTCATCTTTGGGCTCTTTGCCTCTTACTGCAAAGTCTTCCTTGGAATGATGGCCCCCAAGCTGTTGAATTCAATCAACACATAGTAAATGAGTAAAGTTCATGGTATAGGCCACCTCTGACAAACACCTCAGACAAGTAAACCAACAAGAAACAACCCCAACTGATGGTGAACAGTTAGCAATAATGTAGCCATCTTCATCCTTCCTTTTGCAAAATTAAAGAATTGTACGGGCAGAAAGTATTGTAGACATCACGGAAAAGGACGCAAGAGAGTTTCACAGCTCTAAAGCTAACCGGATGACCGTATAATTTCTCTGAACAGGGATGTTTTATCAAATGGAAGAGAATCACCACATCCAGATATACAAAGAGTGCACAAATGATGATAGGTAAAGAAAGTGATGTGCTGCTGTATGGCAGGTGCTCTAGCACAACCATACTTCCAAGCAACCGTAAAGATGCCTGCGTCAAATGTAGGATTCGGTTCCCATACATTGATGAAAGAGAATGAGAATATACTGCAATGGCCTCTTCCACTTGCTGATGCATTCTCTGTTGTTCCTTAATTGTTTTTTGATATTATATCTTCTTCTTCGTTTTCTGGGGGGGTGTGTGGCGAGATGAAAGGGGTAGGAGAGGAGGGGGGGAGGACTGGGAAAAACCTTCCCAGTCGATTTTTTGCAAGAATCACACAAAACAAAAGGAAAGATGAATAATGACAGTAACAGTTTTTTCATCATCGAGGAATGAATAACAAGTAATAGTTCAACCAAGAACCTATTATTCAGAAATGAAGCAATTAGCCAGCATCCATTATGCTATACCTAGACGACTTGAAAATGTCGTAGTCAAGAATGAGGCCATTTCCTACATCTTCTAATCCCTTCTTTATCACTCTTAATTATTTTAAGCTGCTAGCTTCAGATTATGACAATTCAATTAGATAGACGAAGGAATCCCTTCCATGGTTAAAGCTTCTCAATAAACCATAAACTGTTCAGAGGCTTAGAACGAATGACTCCACATATGCAAAGTGCAAAAAGTGAAAGGAACAAAAAAATAAAATAAAATAAAGCATGAGCATACCTTGGTAAAAACACGAAGCAATAACGGACATGTCTGCATTATAAGACAGGAAAAATCATCAGTTACAGAGGTCATCATAAAGACCAAACACCCGTGATAGCATGCTCAAGAAATAAACCAATTCTTCTCTATCATAGACCCCCTTCATGCTAGAGCTTATGTACTATTCATTGTTTCTAACACATCATCTCTACTTATCAGAAAAGCAAACAATGGCTTCTCGATCTTTTTCGACAATATAAAATCACACTAAGCTAGCCACTATCACAATGTGCGACTTGATATTAAAACAAAACGAGACCCGAGCAATCACAAAAACCATGTCCTGTCAATTGCAAAACCTTCAGGGTACCGAAACACGAGAGAGAAATAGAGAGATTGCCAATAAGAATTTCATCCAATGCTCTGGGAGAACGCCCACAGGCTATACACCACGTCAGAATCCTCGCCGCGAAACTAAACCCTAGAGCAAAACGCGCCCTAATACAGCACCTACGTCTGCGTCTATGGCTAATTCCGAACGACAGACAATGCATAACACAGAAGGCGTCATAGGAGATGCAAGTTGCAGATTCATGACATCCCCGCAGAACGAAGCAAAACAAACTGGGACGACATGCTCCAAGGGAGAGAACCTTTTCTCGCTCGACGGGCTCGAAGCGGGGGCGAGGAGGCGGCATCATTGGAGGACCGCCTCTCCCGGGCGGAGGCATAGGCCGTCCTCCTCCTCCTCCTCCGCCTCCTTGTCTCTTCGGTGGCTCTGCCATGTCTTTCGAGAAGGTTCTTCCTCCTTCTTCGGCTCTGGGACCTCTGTCACTCCGGTTTCTGTTCAGTCTCCACCAAGATCACACTTCAGATCAAGGCTTCAGAGCTTAGTCCCAAATTGCGGCTGTTTGGGCTTGGGCTTATGATTAAACCCGGGCCTGGACCTGGTCCTGGGCCTGGGTACTTGCTAAATCGAACGGCCGGATAGAGAACTTCGCGCGAGGGGAATTGCGGTGCGATCTCTTCTTTAATAAGCAATGCTCCAGTAAGAATGATAATGAGCCTCCCCACGAGAAAATTGGTCGTCTTCAAAAGTTGTGATTGGCGTCTTTGCATTTGCGTCGGAAGTCTGTTTCTTTTGCTTCTTGAACGATGAGACGCCCACATTTGGTAGGGCGAAACAGCAGGCCCGCGAAATATCCTTATCGGCTTTATAATCAAGTAAGACACACGGATGAAGGCCTCGTTAGGTAGATCAATTAAATGGGTGGGGTTGGATGGAGTTTGACTCTGGTCATAAATGGTCAAACCCAAATTAACCCATATAACCTGTTTATGATCCATTTATGGGCAATACAAGTTTCTCGGCCCATACTCAATCCGACCAATTTTAGTAAAATGTTTCCCTAATTATTCCAATATAGGAAAACTTGTTTCTTATAAATTTTCACACACAAAAAATTATATTGTTAAAGTACCATGGGCAACTATTATAATTATTTCTTTAAATCAAATCCTTAATTATTTTTTATTTTTCTTTTATTTTCTTGTTCCTTCTTCTTCGGCCCACGGGGCCGGCAATCGCCCAAAGAAGAAGCAGAAACAAAATAATACAAAAATCACATAATTGATAAAAATATTTATTTTATTATGACTCGCTTGAAATAATTAGCTAATCCACTCAAAGCTCATTTAAGATCCATTAAGCTGTTAAAGTAATCAAGTTATAACTCGCTTAAGCTTAAAGAGCAGACCAAGGATCGATCAGAGGATTGAAGTCTCGTTCGACTCCGCCACTTTCGCTCTTCATTGCGAGGGGACCAAAAAAAGGCCAGCGTGCTCTCTGGTGCGAGAGGATTGATTGGAGGTGGGCCGGGGGCGGCGGAGGAAGGTGCGTGCATTCCCAAAATGGCAAAGCGCCCTCCCTCAACCACCGCCGGCTGGCCCGCCCTTGATGTGGATTGGGCCCTTCCTCAGGTGCACAACTTGTGCCGAAAGCGGCGGCAAATTGAAGGGACTGCTGGTCGACGGTGTGGAACCCGCCGCCCGATGGCAGCGTGTTTCGCGGTAAAACTTTTGTGCTTCGGCCTTGTTTTATCTTCCCGGGTTGTGCCGTGCTAGGCTTTGATCGAGCGAGCGGTTCTAAACGGATTAATCGGGTCGAATCTGTAAGGAAGGGAAAGGGGGCCGGAAAAATTACTAATCCACTCTTTGGGGGAAAATGGGATTCGGACGACAATCCGGTTCGACTTATGCGATATGATAGGCATAATTCTGTCGAGTCCGTAAGGCCTTTACAGTCAAGGCCGTACTAAACTAAGTCGCGATGCAAAGATCAAATACGGGAGTCGTACGACGATCCCAACCGTTCGACTTACGCGATGCAATCGTTTAACCATGCAGACCTGATCTAGGCAAGTATTTTCCGAGTTCTTTAAGAATTGGATCGATTAATCTTGCATCACCAGTCCCAATTACATCAAAATGCTTCAAACCCTCTCCAATATCTGAGCTTCTTCAATATTATTTTCGACCCGGCCCGATGATCGCCTCCACACGTCAATGATGACCACATCAAAGCCGTTAGCGGCGGCCGATCTATCTCTTTTTAAGTGCATTCTTTAAGATGAAGGATAGCAAGCCCTCAAATTTTGCCTTTGAGTTTAAAGGTGTACGCATTACGGATTTACTAGCTAGGATTTTTCGACCAGAAAACAAAAGACAAGCTAGGATTCCGTTTTCATGAGAAATAATTTCAAAAGTTCATTTTGTAAGATCTCTCAACCCCTTACATCAGAAATGGAGATAGAATTTTTCGAGCCGATGCTTTTTTAAGTGCAAGACCGAAGCATTGTATTCGCTAATCAAGAAATCATCTCGAGCAACATCCCACATCGACTAGGGCTGAGCATAATGTACCGCTCAACCCAAGAACCGCTCGGACCAACCGGATTGGTGCGGTTCTTCGGAATTTTGGTCTGGTCCACGGTTCATAAATATTAGAACTGATTCCTGAGCGGTCCGGTTTCCAGTTCCTGGGAGGGCGAGACCTAACTGGACTACCCGAACCGGACCACGTGGACAAAAATTAAAATCGGTCTAGTTTCTCTGAGTTCCCTCCCGTCTCCACTCTCCAACTTAGTATCTTTGTCTCATTTTCTCTTGGACAATGCATACATATGCACGTTTCTGAAGGATCGAAAAGATTTCTGAAGGATCGAAAAGAATTATCATGCTTAAATGCTGACGATACCCACTTCTAAAAGTTGACCAACGGTGCATGCCTTGCTGCTGGAAAACCAAGGACATTGACGTCAATCAATTCTTAAGGGCAATTCTCAACCAGAAAAACAAAACAAAAAAAAGAACAATAGAAGAGGGCAGGTCCATGTTCTGCCTCTTTCATCACCACTTTTTCCACTCGATCATTGTCATATACCTAAGTTCGGAAACCCTAAGGGTCACAGCGTGCGAGAAGAGATAAGTTCCTCAATTGCCTTCTTGAGAAGAGGCAGAAAAGAAAATCAATTTTGCAAGTGCAAACTTTGAATTTATTCCGCCCGAGTCCGGTCCCAAGATCGGCCAATTTGGTTCCCCTAGAGAACGGGAACCGGTCCCACCGGTTCAGTTCCCGATTTTGGGGGAGGGGGGAATTTGACCGTCTAGGGAACCGATCATCTCTAACATCGACCAAGTGAGAGGTGATACAGATTTTCCCCAGCGGCGGATACATCATATAATTCATGTCCTAGACACGCGAGACTTTGTCGTTGCCTCTATGCATTCAACTCGCGGTTTTAATTCCGCTTCTCGAAAAAAGAATAAAAAAGAGTCCCTTTTAGCTTCAATGAGAAAATGTATCAAGAGTGGAGCTAATATGGAGCGCATCCCATGTTCAGACTGCATAATCAATATGGCATTCGACTCTGATTGACCAAAGAGAATTTCATTCCATTTCTCACAAGAAAGTCACTTGACCTTCAATTTACATTTATGCAAAAAAGAGAATACATAGAAGAGAGATTCAAGATCGAACTCCTGAAGGGGAAAGGTAAATTGACCTTTAATTAATGAGGGGGGAAAATTATTTGTTCATCCCATGATTTTTGTTTCTTTGTTTTGTGAAAGACATCAATCATGATGACAAGGATCGAATCAACCGACACGGTCCACATCACTGCACACTATCAGTACTATAAAAGGATACGATGGTTTTGTGAATTAATGTATTTGGGCTGTAAAACCTGTCCCAAGCACGTGAGAAGGTGTCACACTTTTTCATGTTGACATTTGACCGATTGGGGATAAGGTTGTGACCGCATTTACAAGCAGTTTCGGACTTCCAAAGGCCGTCGATCTAAAATTTTGGTATTTGGTAATAGAATTTCGAAAACTTCGGTGCAAGTTTTACTTTGAAAATGCTCAAAACTCAAGAAGAGTCTCTTTGCTTTGACTTTGAGGGATTTAATGAAAATAAACTCGAGGCCATTGATTTTTTTTTTTTTGATTTAGCATGGAGTCGTTGTTGTTGGAGTTGACGAATATTTCGGGGACCCTTATTTCTCATACCGGACATTGCCCACATGAGTTTAGGGAAGTCGAAATATAAATCAACAGCTTATAAACTCTACGTACAGAATAACGGGAGTTCCGCTCATTTAAACTTATGTTTCCTATTTTAGTGTGTGATAAAAAATGAATTAATGAGCTTAGGGTTTTGTGCCCATTTACTATTACTATATATTAACCTTTTGAGCCGTAAACTATTGGCATGACATACCCCTAATTTGGGTGAACCTAAATAAACCTTTGTATCATCTTCTTTTTCTTATGTGATCTTCTTGATTCGGTATGCAATACACAGTATTCCCTTCAGCTGTGACGTCAATACCGTGGCCACTGTCGTGTCACTTGCCTGAGCTTTCTTATGTAAATTGCAAATTCCTCCATTCTCCATCGCGTTATTTTTACCTTTTTGTCTTACTTTAAAATTTTGTTTTGCAATAATTAGTCTAGAACGCGTTTACCGAATGCTATTTTGTTTTTTTCCAAATTTTTTTTTTTTAGAGTCAATGTCCTTTTGTTCAAATGTAAAGTACTAAAGTCAAAGCGTGGCCAAACTCGCCACAGGTACGACCGGATTAATTTTTCATATCCTTTTCTGACAGGAGCTCGAATTCTGTCCTTAGAGAGTGACATCTATTACATAAAATACGTTTTGTTAATTGAACTTGCTTAAACTCTTCGATGCCCATCAACAATATTAATTCAAGCAGCTTAAAACCTTTCAGCCCTAATAATTAACGAATAGAAAAGAAATTATTCAGAAAAAAAAAGATATGGGATTCCCATAATAATAACAACATTACTTGTTCCGTGATAAATATTATATTATAGAATGAAATAGCTTAGTCGCTAGATAAAATTATGAGACCCGCCCAATACATGCTCGTCGTCTTTTCTAGAAGCTTGCTTGACTCAGTTTTATGCATTGCTCAAATTAGAAAAAGAAAAATACTACCAACAACTCCCGAACTATACCATTTGTGATATGTTTACCCTAAACTTATTTTATGACACCAAAAATCCCAAACATATCTCACTGTGACACATTTACCCAATATTTTTTCTTCTTCTTTTCTTTATTTTTTTTTTAAATTCACTTTCCGGCAAGCTGAGCAAGGACTGCCCCTAGCCGCTGGGCGAGGGTCACAAAGCCATTATCGACGGCCCTTGCAGGCCAAATCAGATGCCAAAAGAAAAAGAAGTAGGAAAAAAAATTTAGAGTAAATGTGTCGCAAAAATACAAGTTCATGGTTTTTAATGTTACGAAATTTTTTTAGAATAAATGCATCACAACGAGATAAGTTCGGGATTTTTCGCGTCACCAAATTTTTTTAGGGTAAACGTGTCATATACGTAGGTACACATCACTGCACACTATCAGTACTATAAAAGGATACGATGGTTTTGTGAATTAATATATTTGGGCTGTAAAACCTGTCCCAAGCACATGAGAATGTGTCACACTTTTTTCATGTTAACATTTGACCGATTGGGGATAAGTTTGGGACCGCATTTACAAGCAGTTTCGGACTCCCAGAGGCCGTCGAGCTAAAATTTCGGTATTTAGTAATAGAATTTCGAAAACTTCGATGCAATGTTTTACTTTGAAAATGCTCACAACTCAAGATAAATCTCTTTGCTTTGGCTTTGAGGGATTTAAGGAAAATAAATTCGACGCCATTGTTTTTTTTTTTTTTTGTGGTTTAGCTTGGAGTCGTCGTCGTTGGAGTTGGCGAGTATTTCGGGAACCCTTATTTCTCATACCGGACATTGCCTAGATGAGTTTAGAGAAATCGAAATGTAAATTAACGGCTTATAAACCCTATGCACGAATAACGGGTTCCGCTCATTTAGACTTATGTTTCCTATTTTAGTGAGTGATAAAAAAAAGGAATTAATAGGCTTAGGGTTTTGACCCTATATATTATGTTTTTATAAGAGATTCTTGTAACATTTTGAGCCGTCGCAAAATATAGTAAAACTCTTTACATGATGTGATCATAATTTGGGTGAATCTGAATAAACTTTTATGACATCTTCTTTTTCTTAAGTGATCTTCTTGATTCTGTTTGCCATACATCATCTTTCCTTGAGTTGTGACGTTAATACCGTGGCCACCGTTGGGTCACTCGCTTAAGCTTTCTTATGTAAACTGCAAATTCCTCCATTCTCCATCGACTTATTTTAAAATTTTGTTTTGCAATAATTAGTCTAGACCGCATTTACTGAACGCTATTTTTGTTTCCCAAAATTATTTTTTTTAGAGTCAATGTCCTTTAGTTCAAATGTAAAGTCTTAAAGTCAAAGCGAGGCCAAACTCGCCACAGGTACGACCGGATTAATTTTTCATATCCTTTTCTGACAGGAGCTCGAATTCTGTCCTTAGAGAGTGACATCTATTACATAAAATAACGTTTTGTTATTTGAAATTGCTTAAACTTTTCGACTGCCCATCAACCATATTAATTCAAGCAGCTTAAAACCTTTCAGCCCTAATAATTAAAAAATATAAAAGAAATTATTCAGAAAAAAAAAGATATGAAATTCCCATAATAATAAAAACATTACCCCTTCCATAATAAATATTAGATTATAGAGTAAAACGGTTTGATCACTAGATAAAATTATGACACACGCCCAATGCATGTTGGTCGCCTTTTCCAGAAGCTTGATTGACTCGGTTTTATGCATTGCCTAAATTAAATGTTTACCCTAAACAATTTTTACGACACCGAAAAACCTAAACATATATCATCATGGCCCATTTACCCCAGATTTTTTTCTTCATCTTTTTTTTAATTTACTTTTTCCGACGAGTTGAGCGAGGACCTCCCTCAGTCACTAGGCGAGGGTCACAAAGCCATCAATGGCGGCCCTCGCAGCCAAATCAGATGCCAAAAATAAAAAAGGAGAAGCAGGAAAAAAATTCTAGGGTAAATGTGTCACAACAATATAAATTCATGATTTTTAATGTCACAAAAAAATTTAGGGTAAATGTGTCACAATGAAATAAATTCGGGATTTTTTATATCACAAAGAAAAGTTTGGGATAAATGTGTCACACATGCACAAGTTCATGGTTTTTGGTATCACAAAAAAAGTTTAGAGTAGATGTGTCACAAAGCGTATAATTTAAAGTTTTTTTGTGGTATTTACCCAATTAAATATATATCAAGTTAATATTTATTTATTTATTTGTTTCCATTTTAAGTAGCAATAGGCACTTGCGTGGGAACCTACCAATTCAAAGCAGTTTAGCCCAAAACGGAAACAAATCAACTCGGATATTCGTAATGATTATTGGCCTGGAAAGGGAAAAAGGATTGCAGCTTTTCGTATAATATCTCGCAACTACCTCCAATACATCAAGCTTCATGCCCATAATAATTCACACTCACACACAAAAATAGAAAAGTTAAGTATGAAAATGACATTTAACCAGGAAATTTTCCTCACGGACACTTTTGTGTTTCGGGACGACCCACGATCTTCATGCATGCCTATTTTTGTGATTGCATAATAAATTTACAAGTGTGAATTCACGTACTAGTGAGGGGGATTTATGTTGACTAATATGCTAATGCATAACGTTTTCAATTGGCTAAATAATGCGAGTTCTTTTGATGATTCCGAGCCTAAAGAATAACGGATTGTAACAACTTGACTTGATCCGCGTGGGGTAAGGACTTAATGGAGTACTCCAAATTACCACGCAAAGTGGTGACGATGAATATTGACTTGCGAATCAATGCGAATATTGACTTGCGAATCAGTTATTTGAAGACGAATATTAACTTGCGAATCAGTTAGCAGTCCTTTCCCAATTAATGCGAGGCTTAAAATGTCAATAACTTCGTTTTTTTTTAAAGTATGCTTACGAAAGAAAAACGCAAAACTGGGAAAGAAGGGGTTGTTATCCATTATTTTCAAAGGCATCGTGTTATCATGAATGCATTCTCAATTCGGAAGTGCCCAAAACCTTATTATCTCCATCTACAATGATCTTCTATTAAGTAACTATTTGTTGTGCATAGATATTCTAATCCCCTTATTTACATTCTCAACTATACAATTTCACATTTTGGCATTCGGCGATGCCTCACCTATGCAAGAAAGGTAGTTACACAACGTTATCAATCGGTACAATTTATATATATTTATATATTTATGTCTCCATGACAATGTCAAATCTTAGATCAATCAATAGCAGTACTATAATATGCATTGTCCTTTTATCTAACCTCTTATACATCATATAATATGCATTGTCCTTTTAACTAACCTCTTACACATCTGAAGTCTTCGTAAGGCTTTCATATCTTGCGTACTTATTGCAAAGGGGAAGTCACAGCCCTTCTTTCTTTTCTGCTTGTTTTTTTTCCCTTCTGTTTCTCTGCTTTTCTATATCTACTCATGCTCATCTATCGCTAATGCTTGCCTAGAAAGCTAGGCAAAGAAATTATCAGTACATCTTCTTTCACCAAATACAACGAGAATACACGCACCGTCTCTCAGACTCCGTTTTAGTACAGCAGTCCCGAAACCCCACTAGGGAAAAGCCGAACAACCAGGAGGAGAGGCTAGCTCTATAGTACATATATCTTCTTCAACCTTGGCGAACTCCACGACTAACTTTTTCCATATCCAAACACTGTAGCTAGAGAGAGAGAGAGAGAGAGAGAGAGAGTAATGGGGAGAGGGAGAGTGGAGCTGAAGAGGATAGAGAACAAGATCAACAGGCAAGTGACCTTCTCAAAGAGGAGGAATGGACTCTTGAAGAAGGCATATGAGCTCTCTGTGCTGTGTGATGTGGAGGTCGCACTCATCATCTTCTCTAGCCGTGGCAAGCTCTTTGAATTTGGCAGCTCTGGCCCTTCTGGGTACTCTCTCTCTCTCTCTCTCTCAATTTCTGTTGATCTAGTTTTGTTATTGGTTTTCTTCTCTTCTTTTGTGGGTTTCATCCAAAGTATTATCACTCTTAACGATTCTTCCTCTTTTTTTCTATTTTTTTTTCCTTCCCGGAAAGTTATTGTGAAAAAAGCTTGAATCCAAGAAACCAAACGGTGTTCCTCGTCCTCTCCATGTTGGCTTTTAGCAACAAGCGGGTGTTGTTTCATCAGTTCTCACTTTCATCTCGTATCTTTTAATGCCATTTTCATCACTTAAGCTTCAGTGAACTGCTCTCTCTCTCTCTCTCTCTCTCTCTCTCTACTTCACTCTCTTTCCTCTCTTGTTTCTGGTTCCCTGTCCATGGTTCTGGTGTCTGTCAGGATATTTTTGCTTTGAGAGCTTTTCCTGTTTTCCTACTAGCCCTTTTCATGTGCGTTGTATTGGATCTCTCAAGACCGCCATGACATGTTGCCAATGCAAGCTCGACACGCCTCTCTCTCTCTCTCTCTCTCTCCTCTCTGTGCTTTTGCTGTAAAGCTTTCTTTCTTGTTCTTTCATGGAATTGTCTCCCAACAGTGGTAGTGGAGTTGTACGGGTCTCCTCTGAAACAATCACCTGAAGCCAATATTCCTCATTTTGCTCTCCCCCTTAAACAAATAACTCGCGTCATCTCTTGGACCTCCGTGCAAGTCGGAGGATCTAGGGTTCTTTAGTGCTCTATCTCTCTCTCTCTCTCCAGAGAAAGCTAGTTGCATAGTAAAGAGGGTACGGGTTTTTGTCTTCATGTCTTTTAGTCGTTCGATCCTCTGGGTACGCACTTACTTCTTCAAAACAATTTTGAGTACCGCTTTAGGTGAGGATGGTGCAGATCGATCACATTCATGTCTTCCATGGAATCTCTCTCTCTCTCTCTCTCTCTCTCTCTCTCTCTCTCTCTCTCTCTCGTGTGAAGGTGTCAAATTTGGGTCTTGCAACCTATGACTTTAAGGTCATGTAACAACTTCTTTCTGTAGAGCTTGTACCCTCTCTCGGACCTCTGTGCAAGTCGGAGATCTAGGGTTCTTCAGTGCTCTCTCGCGCGCGCGCAAACGTGGTTCTTGTGTTTGGTCGTTTGATCTCCTGGCTGTGCATTTTCGTCTACAAGATAATTTCGAGTAATGCTTCAGGAGTGAGGGTGTTGTAGATCAATCACATTAATGTCTTCCACGGAATATCTCTTTCTCTTGTGTGAAGGTATCAAATTTGGGTCTGGATATCCCATAAATTCTGTCATGTAATAACTTCTCTCTGTACAATCTGTCCTCTCATTTCATTTATCTTTTCTTCATACCTAGAAGAAAAATCATGTCCTTGCATCAGACTACTCTACTAAGTTTTCTTCTGAAGAAAAAAAAAAAAACAAAAGAACAAAGAAGAAGACAGACTCTTTTCTTTGGGGAACACATAAATGAAGCACATTCAAGTAAAAAATGGAAGCAATTCCCCAAAAATGTAGCATGGGGACTTTCTTCTCTCCCTCAATTAAAGAACTTGCGGTTATAATGGTGAATAACTCTCTTTCATTCTACAACAAACAAAAGACAGATATGGCATGCATAAAGAGACAGCATAATGCAGCAAGTGTTTCCTGTGATTAATCATATGCCATTAGTTATAACCTAAAACCTGCAATTTGTGGAGGAAGTCTGTTTCAGTTGCAGTACAAGGAGGGGCTACTTTTCATTATTTCATCTTAGCGTAGCTTACATAAGTACTTGTTAATGAATGCCCTTTTTTTGTGGTGGTTCTTGTTATTTGAACTATTTTGGTCATATTGACCAATAAAAGCCATATGTGTGGCCCATACTTAAGTCAAAAGGGCATTTCTCTAGCTTCAAGGTGTTATAGCTCTCTCTTGCAATCCCCAGTCCACAGTTCACTAACAGGTTTAGAAATCTAAATTTTCTAATAGATTTAAAAGGAAGCGAGGGAAAGTCCGACTGATGGTCTGCGTAAATTTTTTTACACATTTCAAGTGGTTTATCTAGAAGATTGGTGTGATTGTAGGACTTTGTTCCATAACTCTAGAGTTAGAACAGATCTTTCCCATACTAGAGACCACTACCAACATTAGTAATATAATGGCATGATTTCCATATGCAAGATTTGTGAATCCGTATAGTTAAATAGTAAGGCGAGAAATTGTGATTGACCTATATTCATCTGCATGCTCGCAATCAATGGTTATAGGCTCTTTGACAGGTTCGTGAGTATTGTCTGAAAAGGATTGGCTAATAACTTTGCATAGAAACATATTTTTCTAATTGGGGATGAGTAGAAAGTGGAACCCATTTGCTTATATATAGTTACTTGTTCATAGGGGCATGTTTTCTTGGCCGGTTGCCCAATTACGTTTCGTAAATTTTGATTTGATTGGGCAGAAAGTATGTGAAAGTTAAGAATCAAGATGACTAAACATTTCTATATCTCTTCTCTGCAGCATAACTAAGACGCTCGATCGATACCAACGTAACAACTCCGCTCCTCAAGACAACATCGTTGAACGTGAAACACAAGTTTGTATTCATTGCACCAGATAGCATATTTGCTGCTCAATGAAATTTAAGAAAAGAAAATGAAAAGAAATTCATTCTTTTTGGTCAAAGCCTCGAACTTCATATGATTTAATGCTGATACTGTCAATAGTGACATGCCGGGATTCATATCCGACGTGTTAAAACAGCTGCATGATAATTCAACATTTTCATGCTGTAATGAGTGTGAAACAGCAGTTTGTCAAGGAAATTTAGTATATTTACAATATTGGGTGTTCCTTATAATGAAGCGTAAGAGATGTCAGTCTTCACTTCACTTGGTGCTTTTCTATGTTTAGCAGAACTGGTTTCAAGAAGTATCAAAATTGAAGGCAAAATATGAATCTCTTCAACAAACTCAGAGGTTTTGCTCTTTTCTTATTATTGCCAAAATATCATCTCATAGGTTCAAGTCTTACATCTCTCCAAGGAAATGTCTTAATCGATCTATTTAGTTTAATATGCTAATACCATAATATGTGCTGACACGGAGTACTGAATTAAGGCATTTGCTCGGAGAAAACCTCGGACCGCTGAATGTAAAAGAGTTGCAAAATCTCGAGAAGCAGCTTGAACAGGCTCTTGCACAAGCTAGGCGAAGGAAGGTATTTTACCCAACCCATGTGCCACTAGTGAATGTTGGACCAGCATGGTCAAGGTTTTTCTCCAACTTTTTTAACTGAACATAAGTTTTTGTTTAACTTTAGTCGTGTTCACCGCACCTGAATTTATTTTTGAACCAATCACAGATGGTTATACACATTACTGTGAGTACATTATAAAGAAACTGGAACTTTTTTTTGGCTGAATTAGACAATATTGATCTTTGATTGTCACGTCATGTCTATTAAAATTTCAATCTTCATTCACTCTCATGGTTGAGTAGTACAGTTTTGATAAATTGATCTGATTTCCCTAAATGAATAATCTTTTGAAGGACTTACATGCAACTGATCACGCATATTGATCAAATTGTAATGGCTAATAGATCCATGCAAGTAAGTATCGAACCAGGTAAAAGGGAGATCCATCATTGAGGCATGTGAAGGTTTTATATATAGTTCATTCGTTGGTTCTCTTCTATTGATCTTATCATCATTTCAATTCTGGCATAAGAAAAATGGTGTACTCTAAGCGCAGTTGTCAATTAAATCTAAAAATCTTATTCATATCGTTGATCCTCAAGAGAAGTTAATTCTCCAATCTCTACTTTTTTCTGGATGTAAACTTAGTAAGATCCTGAATTTACACTATGTTTACATCTATTTTGGTTTTCCAACTTGTAGACACAACTTATGTTGGAACAAATGGAAGACCTCCGCAGAAAGGTAGGCAATTTATTAAGTAAGTTCTGAAATTACGCATTTCACTTTGGATCTGTGTCATCTATATTAGAAAGTAAATCAACTCGAGATGAAAAACAATTTTCGACATCTATCATCCCAACTGAATATAAATTTACTGTTCAACTATGTGTGATGATTTCATGAGTACACAGTGAGTCTGCTTATTGTACATTTGAGAGGATCCATATCCTCCCTTTCTAAGCTAATCCTCATCGTATCTAAATGCGATGTTTCTATGGCCTTCGATGACATAATGGCAGGAGCGGCAGCTCGGAGATCTTAATAAGAAACTCAAGTTCCAGGTACCAAAAATTGCCATTTCATACATTATACCTCATAATCATGACAAGATCAATGTCCTTAAGATGCATTAGTTAGAAATTTTCAACAGTCACTTGATGCTTGATGATTCATGTTTTCTCAGCTGGAGGCAGAAGGACAAAATCTCAAGGCCATTCAAGGGCTTTGGACCTGCAATCCTGATGCAGTGGGAACTAGCAGCTTCCACGTCCACCATTCTCAACCCAACCCCTTGGAGTACGAACCCGAGCCGGTCTTGCAAATAGGGTACTTTCTCTTTGCCCATTTTCCTTTTTGTGAGTAGTAACTCTTTACCATGTTAGATCAAGTGAGTTCCACAGAAGCTCATTGCGCAGACAGTGTTTTGATAGGATCTGGCTCAATGGTGCGACACTAGAAACTGCATGCTATATCTTCAGTTGGGCAGATGAAACTCGTGCTAAATAGCATCTCAAAAGAACAAGACAATGGATTTGGCTGGGAATATATATTAATTAACAACTGAAGATAATTAAGAGAAAAAATGCCATTCAGATGGGCGTGCAAATAAATATTGGGAGATGTCAAGCATGCCATAAGGTGAGAGCGAACACAAGCATGTCTATCATAAAAATAACATTATTCAACCCTTTTTGAACAAATTGCACTGACTTGTATAATCATCTACTTGTTCTAGCATGAATGAAGTAGAGGTTAAAATGAAAACCTTTATGCTGTTGAGCATTATTTCAAGGGTTATAAACCCTTTTTTCCTCCTTTGCCTCCTGTATATTATCATCATGATCGTGATCATCTTCTTTTTCTTCTTTGGTCATATTCTTCTTTATTTTTTTTGTTTATTTATCTTTTTGAGCGGTGCATTAACAGGTACCAGTATGTGCAAGGAGAAGGTTCATCTGCTACAAAGAGCGCTGCTGCTGAAACCAATTTCATTCAAGGATGGCTCCTCTAAACAACATATGGAAGACAGAGTCAGCATCTTCTATAAATATGATCCTCTACTTGATTTCTTGTCCTAAACATACTCTTTAAGCATCGTGTAGTTTCCAATGAATTGGCCATCCTGAGGCGGGAGGTCAGAGTGAAATGGGTTTGTCCATCAAATTCACTGTGTTCTCGGTGCAAGTAGAGCGCATGCCATGTAAATATATATAAATCTTGTTGGGATGCATTCCAGAAAAGACAGGAGTTTGGATTACGAGAACAAGTAAATGTGCTTCAAAAAATCTCGGCATCAAGTAGCCTTGTCATATACACAGTTCCTTAGCCATAATTTCAACAGGTATGGTAAGATCTTACCTTATAATTTCAACAGGTATAGCTATCGTAACTTACTTTTGACATTCATAACAACTATAATGGCATCTAAGTTCCAGTGTTTCAAATGACCACGGGCAGCACCGGTGCTGTCTGCTTATCTTTTAGATGTTATTCACTGTTTCATTCAAATTCAAAATAAAAAAACTCAATGCAATTATTATTGTGAAGATATGGAATTGGACTTGTGCAAAAGCAGGCTATGCCTTTCTTGGTGGGAGATATAAACTTCCCTGGTGAATGAAAAGGGACTGCTCGGTTCTAAACTACATAGAAATTTCAAATTTCCCAGTGTCCATTGTTTATGCTCGGAAATTAATCCCAAATTGACCTGCGACACACGTAAGGCTCAATCCAGAAACTCAACTCTGCTAGGGAAAATTTGAAAAACCTTATTTCAGTAAGCAGTAGGTTACGATGTCTCCTCTTAGTTTCTTTAAATCCAAAAGCAGAATGGACGGACATCTGAGCAAGAGCAGAGCAAAAGATTGTGCAGTCACGTTCAAGCAATTGCACAAGCCTAGAAGTTTGCCTCTATGCTTTAGTTTAACCTTCAAACACACTTCTGACCAAAATAAGGACGCGTCCAGCTAAGAATTCTGACTAAATTGGAGTTGGCGCACCCTTTACATTCTTGATGATCTTTGAAGTTCCTATGTTTTTTTAAATAAGGGTAGTGCTTTTAATAAGAAATCCATCAATATTTTGACCTTTTCTTTCACATTACAGACAGACAGGAGCATATAATTTCAAAGCTGTTCTTGGGCGGCATTCAAGATGACTCCGCAGCTGATGATACTTTTCTTAACTTTCATTTGTTAGACGATTTTAAAGCTTTCTTTTTCGAAAAAATAGAGATAAGAAACTCTACTTTTCTCCCAGATCGTTCTGGGAGCTCGCCTCCGAAACCCCACCGCCGCAGCCGCATCTCCCATTACATGTTTCCATCAATTAATTAAACTGATAAAACACTCTACCACTTGGGGTCCAACGATTTATATTAAGGGCGGGACCGTCACTGTCAAGCTCAAGAAACGCAAAGCTAGGGCCTTTTGCATTGTGGAAAAGGGTTCACATTCCAAATTTATGCGTCGCATGGCAAGGGAATGTTTTGAGTTGAAGATGGCATCTGCAGCTCTTGCAACTCTTGACGAGTGTCACAAGAAAGGAGCTCTTACTAAAGACGAGTGAACGACACACAAAAATAAAAATGATTGATTCTGGGTGGATAAATTTTTACCTAAAAGAATTTGGACTAAAAGAATCGATTCCTCATTTGTGAAATCCAAAACCAACCCACCTGGTCTTAAAACCAATTCAATCCTCGAGTTAGTCCAAGAACCGATGATGATATGTCCTTTTTGTTTTCCCTATTCCCCACAAGACTACAAGCATTGTTGCATGGTCTACACTCTCATTCTCTACCTTCAAGGGTCTTTTCACTTTAAAAATCTTGGTGGAAAGACGTTAAAAGTGAGATAAAATATAATCAAATATCATCAACTTACTAATAAAACGTAAAAAAAGAAAGTATCTATCCAGTCCAGTTGGTTCAATCTACGCCTGGAACTGAAAATCAGACTGACAATCACCCACTCTCACTTTGATCCGGTTCCAGTGCTCGCCCTCAAACACGAACGGGAGCCGTAAAAGGGTCATCTAACTGGCCTTTTGGCATCAAATACCCCGTCAAAATCAAACCTTAAAAGTCAGAATTGGAAGTTACTAGCCCAAGCTTCTTACTTGATTCTTTTATTCTTTATTTCCCCTTTCGGTTTACCGAATAGAAACACTCCTGACAACCCCACTTTCGTACTATAGACTACATGGTCGTCGGGCTATGCATCATCCGCGACTCCGGCATGCATTAGCCAGCATGTCGCAGCTTCCGTCAAGAGTTACTATATTTTGGTGTTTTCCAATCGAGAGCTCCTACTCCAAGATACGAAAAAACTACCTTGAAGGGCAATCTCAAGACAAACAGAGTTCCTAATCCAAGAAAAAAAAGAAAAAAATTTGAAGGGTAATCTCAAGACAAAAACTTGGACGTTAATTTGATACAGGGTCTATTTATGAAATCTCTTCCCTACTAAGGGGCACTGACAAAAACGAAAGCACCCCATTCTCTCTCTCTCTCTCTCTCTCTCTCTCTCTCTCTCTCTCTCAGAGATCAAAACCCGCTGGAGCAGCAAACAATACAAACTTTACCTAGCATGGAGCAAGAAAACCAATAGTCAAACAATTTCATCAGGTGTTCGGTCGCTGTCTTCTAACGAATCATCGTGCCATAAACAATGAGAGAAGAGCGCTATTAGGAGCGGGTTTCTTCTTAAGCAGGACATGAAGTCGTCTTTGCTCACCCTTCCATCACCATCCCCATCAAACAATTCGAACAGTTCATGAATCTGCAAGAACATAGCAGCACGGTTGTCATGTATAGGAAACAAAAGAGCAGGCAAAACACAACGCAAATTAATCAAAAATTCTGTTTCGAAATATAAATAAATTATTTGCTCATTAACATTTCTAAATAACCCGAAACAAACATCAGAATGCAGGTTTGTTACCTCTTCCTTGCTCATATTCATCATGGTTGCTCTAAGGCTGTCTCCCAGCTGTTTCAGAAGCAACGGGAGACCGAAGATCAGTAGAGAAGGTTTAATTTGAGAAAAAGAAGACTCCTGAAATTATATAAGGGCTGAAAAAGAAAGGCTCACTTGTTCCTCTGAGACGTAACCTCTGCCTCCTACATCACATTCCTGAAGTGCCAGTTGGCAGGCTTCTCTAAATAATGGTTGCTTCATAACATGAGCCGACCCGAACAAAAACTGCATATGCAGAAACAAATCATTTCGTTCAAATTTCAACAAGAACAGCACCTAAAGCCAAGTCCCTAGACAATATATTAACCTAATTTAACCTAAAATCGCCTGATTAGTTCTGTCGGTCTTAGAGGGAGATGTGCTTGCTATCAAAACTCAGAGGGAAGATTACCTGCTTGAATGTGATTGTTCTGTAGTTATCCACGTCAAGGAACCTAAATATCTGTCATCCAAAATATTCTTACTTAGTATGAAGACAACGGAAGAACAATGACCAACCTACAAGATAGATCTGAGTTTTGTTTCACTTTGCTGATCTTTTTTCTCAATTTCACAGTCTAAAAGTAGGAAGTTCACCCAAAACAGCACCAGAAAACTTTGCTCAAGCACAATTATAGAATACATTCATCTAACTTAACATGAAATTTTTCTGGATACTTGATAATCCACTGAATACCATGCCATTTCTTTTAACATATGCTAAATCCAATGCTTTTGCAAGGGGGATGGGGTATGAGCAAGTAGAACTTTACAAATTTGAAAATTCCATGTATGTAAAAGGTGAATGAGCAATGAGCAGAGAGGCAAGTGCCAAGCTCTTAAAGCTGGAGCATCCGTCTGGCTATGAAGAAAGGCTTAACCTAGAGATCACTAACCTCTTCGGAAAGAGTAGAAGCTCTCAGTCTCAGGCCCTTCAAAAAGCCATCCATCGACACACGCCCACTGAAAGATAGCACTAAACAATCAGGTCGCAAAAACTTTACAATAATATGACAAGCCAAGAGAATTCACTCATCTCAACATCTTAGCCACGCTTTCTGTTTCCTTTCATCACATTATTAACCAGAATTGCAGTCACTAGACAGTAGTAGTCTTATGCTTAAAGATAAAGTAATAGTGCACTCTACAAAGGTGGCACCAAGGGAATTAATTACGAGACACCAGGGGGTGCTAAATCATCTACAAAAAGAGCTCATTTCCAAGACAAGGAATCCACAGGTACTGAAGGGGAGAAGACTTGACAACAGAAGGATAAACATTTTGATGCCAAAAGGCATATACAACAGCAAGGAGGGAGGAGTTTTATCACAAGATGCTACAAAAGCAACCTCACATGGACAATAACCTATCGTGCATCATTCCTACTAACAAGCAAACGAAAAGAAAAATAATCATTTCTACCTGAATGAGAACCCACAGCCAAAATACATAGAACATAACCGTTGCTAAAACTTTGAAAGAGGCAAGGCGCTAGGGATTTAAATATTTTCAGGAAAATGGCCAAGAGTACCTTGAGTCTGGATTCATCGACAGAAACTTATCCAGAAAGTCAACGGCTTCCATGCTGCTCAAATGGAAGAGCTGAAACAAGAGGTTAAAAAGTTGTGTTAAATAATCCATCAAGACCAATGATTCTTGAAACATAAATGATAAAAAATTCATCTGGATTAACACCTCATACAATAAGCATCGTGTCCACAGAGTACCAACGAAATTACAGTCTAATTTCAAACAAAAAGCATGATCTTTCTTGTGGGTCTGAATCTGGATTAACATCTCTAACAATGCCTGTCATGCCTCCAGAATAATAAAGAAAAGGCCAAATGACAAAATAAATCCAACCATTTTTAGGCTTTCAATTTTATCCTGATCTTTTATTCCTATCGGAAAAAATACCCATGATTTCAAATTTCTTTCAAATCTCTCCTAGTCTTTTAACACCATTTTTGAGAGAAAATGTTTTGCTAGATTCCTTCCCAAATTTCGATGTTGTTCTTTTCTCCTTTTTTGCTTATATCTAGGATCCCCTCTTTTTTTATTTTCAATGTAGCAGCAAGACTGTTCTAATGAAAACATTCCCCATCTCTTATTGCCTAACTATGCTAAAAGAAGGAAATCCATTTAATTCTGATGAGAGAAAATTTATTTAGTTATTCCATGGAAAGTATTTAAGAGAGAATAATTTAACCAGTGCAAAATCGAAGGGACAATATCTATCTGCCTTCATATCAAGCATTTTTTAGTAATTAAAATGAGAAAAGAAGAGAAAATAGAATCTTCTTCTCCAACTGTAGCCTAGGGCACAATGTCACTTCTCAATCTAGTATCAGTCTTAGAGCAAGAAGTTCCTCTATCAAAGAGCAGTTACACATTCAAAAAGAGCTGCTATTCCACAAGATCAGTAAGTCCTTATCCGTAAAGCAGTCAATGCGTCCTTATCCGTAAAGCAGTCAATGCAGGAAATCCAGTGACGAAAGGCAATTGGTCTATCGGTTTTCAAGACTCAATGCCTTTAAGCAGCTGAACTTTTTCTTCCTCTTTTGGACATTGAATAGTGTCAGTTTATGTCATATCAGTTCCTTCCCCAAATCCCCTCACAGATGAAGCTTCGACTTAGTTCAAATAGCCCTAGCTAGATTCAATAGGACCAGATTTTATAGCAACGGACTAGGCATACTGACCAAGAAAGGCACCAGGACGAAAGAAATACACCCGCACATCAAAAGCCATGAAAGCTAAAAGCGGATTCAACCTATCCTGACTCGCCCATTAACGCTGGAAGATTAGGTTCTTCAAAAATACACTCTTAGTGGAATTTTATAAATATTTAAGACTAAAGAGGGCAAAATGGTTATCACAAAACAATTCTTGGTGAGTCTAGCCTAGTGATAAAATTGATATGATTTCAAAAGAAGAGGATTTATCTTGATAAAAGCAAAGAGATGGGAATAAAACTGAAAAAATGAGAAATGATGAGGGTTTTTTTTGCTATGTGGCCTAAAGAAGACTTATTATTTCTTTTGTTTCTCTCCAACAGCACCTTTTACTTGTTAAAGGTCATATGATGCAACATTACAAAAGCTGGTTAAAGGATCACCAGAGAACTGCATCTCCTGGTCTAATACAGAATGAAGCATTGCCAGCTGCATAACATTGCTAAGAGCCAAATAGTTGATAGTAACCATGACATAAATAAATTCCACTTTAACATTCAAGTCGAGGGAGTTGACTACAATAAAACCACAATCCAAAAATTTTCACGCTTTAGCATTATGGAAGAATCATTTCATCAAGGGCAAATGCAGAAGCTAGTGCTGTAGCTCCCATCTACTAAAGACGTAGATATAATGACATTCCATACAAGTAGCACAGAATCAAAACAACTTGGTGACTTCTTAACTTGCAAGCATAGTGTGACTTATTTATAAGTAATGGAAGAGAGACAGAATATCATCAAATTTACGAACTTACAGATTCCGCCTGCGCCATTTCAACCATATAACTTGAAGGCTTCTCCTGCAACATGTGAAACGAATATTTCAAAAATAAATGTGGGTATGACTTGGTTTGAACAATTTACTCTCACCTCTTACACTAAAATAACATTGGAATTAATATATCAAAGATAACAATATTTATTTCTTTCTGCAGTCTATCTCAATTTGTAATATCTATGTTTAAAGCGAGCACACCACACAAAGCCATTAATTTCTTCCAGTCACATGATTTCAAAAGACAAATGTAATCAAATTTCTTCCAGTCACATGATTTGAAGCTTCTACTCTTGTTGTAAAGTTTCTATTGCCAAAAAATCAGAGAATAGAACACTAACCTGCTTTGACTCGGAAGCTTTCATAAGAAGCATCACGTCCCCATAAGAATGGGATGTTTGGGTGACGTTTAGCGCTGTTGCAATAGCATGGCTAGCCTGCAAATAACAGAAAGACAAATTTAAACTATTTAGACACAGAAAACTCAAGGGAAAGAAAATGCTACCCTATTCTAAAATTCTCAAATTCCCGAATTGCTCCATTTGCTGTATATCACTGTTTGGGGAGCCACTTCCTGAAATCTCTCATTCATCGACACAAGTAAAAGTAAAATGATAAGCATGTATATACTCACTCTCTTTGCAAAACAGTCAGCAGTTTCTTTCTGGTCCTCAAGCGGATAAATGACAGGAAGGTATTCCACCTGACAAAATCCAAGAGACATCAATGAACACTGAAAAATAACTTATAAGGTCTACTACTCCAGCTGGCAAGTATCAGAAGTAAATAAACCTACACAATTACCAGTGTCGGTAAGACCTTATTTTCCGTGATGAAATTACCATGTGTCTGCCAATTCAAGTTTCTTGACGTGTGGAAACAACATTTACTGAAGAAAGTAGCAGAAAATATTGAAATAAATGGTAAACACATCTCAGTGTTTGAGGAGTTTGAAAAGCTGATATATCTATGAAAACATGAAGCCCACACCTGGGAACTGAATGAACCACCATCATGTTGCCTTGTCATGATCTAAGCAGTCATTTCTTTCTCAAACATTGAAACACAGATAAAGTGATATGTCAGAACAAAGTCCAAACCCCTACCCTTTTTCCTCCCCTGACCACAAAAGAACAAGTAAATTTCACAGGTCATCACTAAACATTAGTGAAAGTTGCAGCCAGGCAATGACTTTGATTTTAATCCCCCAATAAACTAAACTTCCAATTCTAAGTGTGAACTGCAAATTTAGCATTGACATGACATCTTCAACAACCATGCGTCCAGAAGGCCAGACCATGCGTCCAGAAGGCCAGAAGTTTGCTGGAAAAAAGACTGGTTCTGACCAAAGTGCATAATTTCCACAACATTCAGTAATCGAAATCAAATTTTAGTGAACTAATTGCAAATTCCACTCAGTGACCAAAAAAGCTCATCATTGATACACGAGAGAGAGAGAGAGAGAGAGAGAGAGAGAGAGAGAGAGAGAGAGAGAGAGAGAGAGAGAGAGAGAGAGACCTCCATGAAATTGTGAAACTGAGTGAACATCCTGAACATGAGCTTTGCCAAGGAGACATTTCCCCTGTGCACGATCAAGAAAAAATAAAAAGAAAAGCCAACCAGAGTTATTTGAATGATAAATATCGCAAACAGCACCAAGGACACAATTGAAAAAGGAAAAGGAGCCTTACCAAGATTGGTCAAAGTGTACATGAGGATAACGGACAATTACAGGTTGTATCGGGTAAGAAGGGATAAATGCACCAAGTTGAAATGAAATAATGACCCTTCCATTAGTAGTTGTTCCCTCAGGAAAGAGCAGCACCCGAGGAAATCGATCGCAGGCAACCTTTCTCTGTATTTAGAATAGAATCCCTAAACCACATTTCTGTATCAAATAGCTTGAATATTGACTAAAGGATGGAAATTTTAGTTCATAAAGCAACTAAATTACCAAAGACTTCTATTTACTATAATATTACAACGCATGAAAACCTTAATTTTTGCACTATGAACTATGATGCTACAACAGCACAAATTTAATAAGCATAGTCTCCTTCGAATTTGCAATGTCCAAAGCAAACAAATAGATCTAAGGGATCAACGACACTACTTCAGTAACACATGTAATAGCTGCTCAAGGTAGGCTCACTACTGAGAGGCCTATAGAATCATCAGAATAATGAAATGCGAGGAAACTTGAGTACCCAAACTTACATGGCTATCAAGAAAACGAATGAACCACAGAGAATATCAAATCATGACATAAACGACCATAATTCTTTTTTAGACATCCAGTTTTTCATAATGAATTTCATCATCGCGGAGATATCAAAAGAAAGAAGGGGCTTCCAATATGACCAAGCAGATAGACAATGAGCAATAAACATAATGTGCCCTCCTTGTTGAGGGACATGCAAAACAATAGTTGTTTCATGACAATGAATGATTTGCAATTTTTTGTTTAAATGCACAGGAAATAAAACAAAAGAGAAATAAAAGCAGTAGAATGTCTCAGCACTGACTTGATAATCCTTCTTTACAAAGAATCAGAAGAATGTTCAAAAGATTGCCACCTCAAACCAAGTTTCTCAGAGGATAGAAGCTTTTTACCTTTATTTCGTTAACCGCATTCTTCCTCGATGAAGGAATGAACCTGTTAACATATATAACCTGAGAACACAGAAAAATTATATCAACTGTTAAGTGAGAAAAATATGACATTCCACCAACTACAACTTCCACAGTTAAAAGTGTGAAAAGCTCAAAATCACAATGTCATGCTTCAAGATTACCTGCATAGCTCTGATGATAGTTCCGACTACGGGTAAAGAATCATGGGACTCGGCAGCAACCATGGTAGGGAACAATTCATAAAAATAAAAGATGGGTTCGATATATGACACATGGTTTGACACGACTATAGGAGCAGTCTCCCTTGGAGCAGGTTTTCCTTTTCTTCTTATCCACTGGTAGCTGCAAAAGGCGAGGCCCGATCAATCACCCATCAAAGATATTCAAACGACTGAAGTTGTTCAAACTCCAAATGATCACACACTGTTACCACCCATAATTCGGAGTTTGAAATTTTCTGTGAGTCCAGCAGATATTGACAACATCTGCCGCTTATTGTTCTTTCAAACTAAATCAATCATTCAATTCAATTCATAGGCCACAAGGGACTAAATGCACCATCTACCATATTCTACCAGGAAAAACCAATCAACTAAAAGATTCAAAAAATTTCCCCCTTACCGTAAAAGAACTCTATTTCTTGAGCAACATCCAAAACGAAATTCCAGTGAGCTAGAGAAATTAAAACAAAAAAGAAAAGAAAATTCAAACTCACCCAAATGAGAACAAAATACAACGGGCACAAATCCGGGTCACCCACATTAGCCGACACCTCCATCTGGGCATCGGATTCTCCTTATCCTTCCAACCCAGAAGAGCCAGTTTGGTGGCAACGAACCCCACCGACAAGCAAGCCCCGAAAATCACAAGCCTCACCAAAGCGATGGGCACGCACAGCAAAATCTTCAACACCTCGTAGACCCCATCGACCTTAGCGGTGCGGTTCAGGAAAGGGTCAACAGTGCTTGCCGCGGGCACGGAGAAGCTCCTGGAACCCAAGAACTCGAAGGGGTTGGCCCTCTCCAAGTGGGTGTTATTATTGTAGTGGACGCGATTGCCATGGTTGTTGTTGCCGTCGCCGTTGTGGTAGGAGTAACTATCGCCGTTGTCGTTGTGGTGGTGGCGGTGGTTTTGGGTTCTGGGTCTGTGTTTCCGAAGGTATTGCTTGGAAGGGGAGCGGCCTTTCTGGTCGTTTGCTGACGGGTCCTTCTCGTGTATGGGGAGGACGGAGTGTGGAGGATCGGACGGCTGTCGCCGAGGAGGGAGGAGAGGGGAGGTGAGATCTTGGTTGGCCATTGAGGAGTTCAGAAGGACGGGGGAAGACTTACACTGAGAAAAAGAAGAGAGAGAGAAAATGTGGGAAAGTGAAGAATGAAAGGTAGAGAGAGCACGCGCGTAGAAAGATGGAGAAGCTTTACTCTAAGAAACAGAGAGAGAGAGAGAGAGAGAGAGAGAGAGAGTTCTTATGTTTGTTTAGTGGGCCCAAAGCATGAGATGACATCTGGGATGTGCAGAAGGGCAAGGAGATACAGCACTCATGGGGGGTGGGAAAATCATAAATGGGAATCCATTTAACATGACATACGCATTATTTTCATCCCGCCTCTTTGACCATCATCTGTCGTGCCTGGATTTTTCCCGAGAAAATTCTTTTCTTTGGGAGGCCGAGAAAGTTTAGGTGGCCCACCTGATCTTCCGCTGCCGCAGGTTGGGGTAGGTCACGACCCCGGCCGCCTTGCTCGGCAAAAATGCCTTCTTTCAAAGGATGACACACTCGCCGGAGAGGAGGGGCGTGTGTGACCGTGAGGGGGAGGCGTGGACTATTAGTTGAGTCTTTGAATGTCGTGCGTTGCTCTCAAAGATTCTTTGTGAACCGGGGAAAACATTTTGGTGCTCTCAAAGAAATTTTTTCTTTGTGAATGTCGTGGCGTGGACTTTCTCGCACTTGGGGTATCTCCGTTCGTATGCTCGCTTTATACGCAATTTTGGTGAATAATTACAGTGCGATTATGTCCGCGAAAACTTAAACTTCCTGCTAACCAAAAGAAAAGAAAGTACTGAAATCATTTTCAAGAAAAAATAATTGCTGCTTATTTATTTAGCCGTTCGATAAAGTGATTTCCGTCTCGACTAAAGGAGTGATTGTTTTTCTACCATCCGAACTTCTCATTTTCACTTTAAAGAGGACCTCGATTAGTTCTCCTCCTTCCAGGTGCCAAAAAGTCGAAAAATAATTTCCCCTCAAAAAATTATTTTTCTATAATTTTGTTTGCTTGCCAGAAAATAAAATAATTCAAAAGATAAACATCACAAAACTAATCGATTGTACCACTCGCATGGGTAAACGAACGAAATTTCCTAAAATGTTCAGCTATAAATTGTTGTTCAAATTTTTCATTGACCAATTCTTTTGAACGATACGAGCATTTATATTTGGAAAACGAAAAAAATTTCCAAGTCATCTAATTTCCACCGAGCAAAGAGGGCCTTTATTCCTACTGTGTGTTTACTAAGGATACTTCCCGAATCGGAATTGCTTGTGTACTGAAGCAAAGGGTTTTTATCTAAGATGCAAGCTTTCTTATGCAGACTGCTTAATGAGGAGTGCTCCACAATCACATGCATAAGACTGCCTGCCCTCTTTCCACTAAGCTATATGTATAGAGCAAGAAAAGGGCATCCCTGGTTATTACCTTCCACTCCAGCCCAAGCGTTAACCCGACTCGTCTGCAGTCGGCATAAGACGACACGCCTTTATCTTCGGCAGGAAGCAAAACGAAACAACACGTACAGATCCCGATAGTTTCGACAGAGGATCCAACACGTCACTGAAAAGAGGGTCAACCATACGTTTCGTGGTGGATCCAAGACCACAAGACCGCGCTTCACCGTTCACGAGCCCTCGACCTACACCGTGGAGGGCATTACCGCAGTGGACGATGATGGCTTTACTCCCTTAATTCGCCTACTTTCTTGATTCTCGTCCGTCAATTTCCTTTGCAGCGTTCCTTTAGGCTGTGAAACATGACATGGGGGCTCCACCAAGTTCCTTTAGCTTTTCGTCGGCGACAGGTGGGGACGACGGACGACGGAATCAGCCATACACGACCTGGGCCCTTTTCAAATCGTGAAGGAAGGAGCCATCATTGTACTATTCGCTCCGTCCATCTTTGAAAAAATGAACGGTCGAATATGGAGTGGCGGGTTCACACGCCTCTTAATCGAATTACGTTGCTATAAGGATTCACCACCATGTCGCCCTGGAAACAGGATCCGATCGAGGGTCTGTTTTCCTACAGCTTGCCCACGTTATTTTTACAACCATCATCATCACTCGACGGGCACTAGGGATGACTGAGTCCCAGTTTCAGTTCTCATCATATCATGCGAGAGCGAATTCCACAACCGTAAAGGATAGAATAAATAGTTTTAAGGGCTCTTCAACACACTGTAGTATCAACACACTAATGAGTTTACCAGCTCCTGACGCTGTGTGCTGAAACCGAAGGTTGAGATGCATGGGAAAAGAAAAGCCCAGCCCCGGGAACAGAGCCCGGAACAATAACTTGGTTGCTGAAGATCATATAGAGGGTAGCGGGGGTGAGAAGCGAATAACCCCCACCCATGCCTATGCTCTAGAATTGTGAGAAGCCTCTTTTCCAAATAGTACAATCCATCCTTTCCGGTTCTCGGTTCTCGTTTTTTCCCTTTCGTACCGAGATTGAGCATATCAGTAATTGCTTGAGAACTCTCCAGGAAGTTTCCTGGGACGTGTCTCTTTGAGTCCTGGCAAGCAACACAAAAGCAAGACTTTGCCTTCTGAAGTTGTGTTCCCAATACAAGCTTCATCTAATTCAGCAAATGCACAGCTGGCTCTGTTGCGTAAACTCAGGAAATGGACGAGTCATTGTCATCACTCGAGCTCAACCACTGCTCGTTACTACTGCTATCTGACCTATGAACATCCTCAACACCATTAAGTAATATGCCATTTGGAATTTCATCCCAATCCATAGGAAACTGCACATCCTCCAGAGGCTTATAATTCTGCCCTCTCCATATGACAATCTGTTCCTTCTCAAATGTCACAAGGATGCAAGGAACTAGGTCCTACATGAACAGAAAAATGGAACATTATTGTCAGCGTATGATACTGTTCCCATGCACACCATTGCCCTCATCTGTCCAGATGATAGCAGCAATAAAGAAGATAAGGTTGTAGAAACTCCTCAAAACAGGTACTGAGGAGACTTCCTCATGTCACATAGGATATCTTCCCATTGAATAATACCCTTCTATTGGCACAGCTGAATATATTGTACAAACATAATTCCATTTTCCCACAGCGCAGACACTAAATAGAATCCAAAGGAAAGAAATGTCAAACAATTATTCAATACACTTTCCTTCTGATGAAGCATAAGTGCTATAAGCCTAGCCAAAAAAAGAAAAAAAAGAAACACAAGTGCTATACTGCAATAATCAGAAATTAAGGCATAGAACGGCAGCACTCATATCCTATTTTTTGCTAAATGCAGTGAAACAGCCAGTTAGCATAAGATTTGATTCTATAAAAATAACGTATTTTGAACAGATAAAACATATAGAGACTTAAATAAAATGCCATAAAATTGTAACGAACTGAAACTGGAACTGATGAGGGAGACAGAAGGGATAACAGAATCTTACCCTAAGTTTGCAGCCTATTTTCTTATAATCACTTTTCTCAAGTCCCCGGCAGTCTATACGAATGAGCTCACTGGTGAGAAATGCATCCCTGACCATCGGCACCAGACTACCATAGTACCCGTTTTTCGCTGCATTTGCAAAATGACTCAGAAACAGCATCTAAAATGGTCAAACAAACCAAGAAAATATGAGACTAAAGATGTACCGAGTTTTGTTAGAGGGGGCACAGCTAGTCCTTTTTTCCTCATTTCCTTGGTTTCTTCGATGGTCAGGCCCTCAATCGTGGTTTTGATCAACCTGGGATATATAGGTTCATGGGGTTTCCACAACATTAATGGTATTGCAGGCCTTCTCTTGGAACTATAGTTTCTACCTCTGTACAAAACAAGCTGACCACCGTGTCTATGAATTATCTTTCCAAAGGTTTTATCCTGAAACATGCGCATTCAACTTGCATTAGACGATTTGGACAAGGAAACAAGAGACTGTGCTATAAGATTCTATGTATATTAGCAACTATATATCAAATAATAAACATTGAAGCATTGAACATCTACGCGCCACTTCTTGTGTAATGAATGGTTTATGCCAAATTTCACCATAAACATGGGTAAAAAGACCATACACAAAGAACAATAAGTCAACCAGATGATCTACAGGAGACAGAGAGAAACCAGTGCACAACAAATCGCTGTCCAGAAAAAAAGATCCAGTTTGACCAAACAATAAAAAAAGAGCAAAACACAAAATACCTCCAGCTGGAAGCAAACATTTTTCATATCAACTGTTGGGACACCCATACATTTAATCCTGACTGCCTCAGCACGCCTCCAGTGATTA
Organism: Melaleuca alternifolia; assembly: GCA_019926035.1. NCBI lineage: Eukaryota > Viridiplantae > Streptophyta > Magnoliopsida > Myrtales > Myrtaceae > Melaleuca > Melaleuca alternifolia. The sequence continues at coordinate 2,720,278 of JAGKPW010000021.1, read as the reverse complement.
TGGATATCATTCAGCATGTTGTGAGTTAAGCCATCTCTCCCTACATAAGGATACAAGGATGCCCATATTACGAAAGCAGCGGTATGCATGGAAAAGTTTTTCAGTTAAAGGGTAATGAAGTAAGGTAGTTGTAACATACAAAAAGAAAAATAAAGAGCATTTATTCTGACTGGCTTGACTTGAATAGCGACTGAGGCCCAATTTATGGGATATATAATAAGAAAACATACTTGAAAATTATGTTTTATTCCAAGTAAATAACAACAGAAATCTGTTCAGAGCATACAGCAGAAGCTTGGAACTTCTATCAGGAAAGATTGCCAAGAGGAAGCCATTCATCTAGTTGGACCCACCTTCACTCAGTGCATATCTCTTTGGGGACACTTGTGGCATCGAATGTGAGTACATCACTAAAAGTGGAATGCTGGAAATCTCTCAAAGTGTCATGACAGAAGATGAAATAGAAAGTTAATCAATCTATCATCTACCGAGAGAGCCTATGACAGAGCCTATGACACGAGCATCAAACTCCAGCTTGACTCAATTATGGTATATATGTTAGGGACATCTGAGTGAGGCCTGTATAACAATATTAAGTGAGAGGAGGTTGTTAGAGGGCTGGAAGACAAGAAGCTGGACTTGTGTGAGCATTGCATCTTTGGGAAGCAGCATGGGACATAAGTCAGTACAGCTATTTATAAAACCAAACAAGTTAAATATTCTTCATTTAGATATCCAGGGCCCATCTCCAATTCCTTCAAAGGTTCTCAATATATGCTGACATTTATCTACTATTATTCAGTGAATATATTGGGCTTTTACTACGCGCTTCCAACAAAATGTACTCCTATTGTACACTAATTCTTTACAAGAGAATACTACAAGGTCACTTTACCTCCCAAGTATGAGAGAGTTCTATACCCTAATTAACCTCGAGGAAAGAGCCCATATGAAGAATGTATAGACCCATATCAAACTCGTGTACATATTGAATCGTCCATTTAGATGTATTTTTGTCAAGTTATCGTATTTCTATTAGACTAGTATTGTGTTTAGGGTTGCTTCTGATTGCATCCAACACTAAGTACATCATACTTTCACATAGTGGATTTAGAGCCGTATTTCCCTGCCAAGATGACGTAATCTACCACTGAACATATTAGAATTGTACGAAATTGGATCAAATCGTTCTATTTGCTATAATATTCATGAATGATTTAGAATATTACAAAGATTAGAATCTTTACACTGTTCAAGATGGGACTACTTCATTGGTTTGTACAAGTATTTGGGTTTCACTGATGATTACTATTTTAGATACGTCTTGTTACAAGATTATCTGGACAACAAAGTCAAAAGAGATAATCAAGCAAGAATTGACAGGTAATAGTCAACAAATCAATTGTGAATAGCCAGGACATTGAAAAACCTCCAGAAAGGTATTTAGGGAATTGGTGTGATTCTAGCTACGTTTGTTCCATATGAGAAAAGGAAGCAAGGCATATGTCACACCCATGAAACTACCATCATAGTCATGTTTGGTTTTAGATTTATTTTCTCAAAAGAGAAGCAGTGACTTAGCCTAAATAAACACAATAAATTACTTACAAACAATTAATTTGACAGAAGGAAAATTTTTCTTTTGAACCAAATTTCCTGAAGTGAGAAGTAAATTTATAAGAGGTACCGCAAAAAGATAACATGAATAGCTCATAAAGCTACGACTGGCAGAAATCTATGTCCAATCCAAGTCTCCCACATCTTGAGATATGAGAATAACATGCTCGTTAAATACAAGTTTATTGTTTTTATCTAAAAACAACTCAATCAGATATAAAATTCAAATTTTCCAATTTCTCTTGATAAAAGACACTAGAACTAGGGGTAATGACAGTTAATGGAATCACCTTCTTAGTTCAGCTCTACCAATATTTGTCTTCCACACTACTTTTCTCACAGCAGAAGTTGCCGCATCTTATGTGTCAACAAGGCGACACAAAACTTATTTAATCAATCTTGTTATTGGCTTAAAAACTTAACCCTCTCACCTTGAACTAAGGCCATAAGTTCGTTGCCTAAAGCCAACGTATGTAATCTTAGCTGCTAAACATAGTGTGAAGACTCATCAATAAAAGTACATCCTTAATGATTTGTATTTAGTCATTTGCACATCCACCTAAGAAATGTTTTGTTTCCGACCCCTGAGACCCTGCAGAACTTCATGACTCGAAGATCTTTGACAGTATTTAATTTCACAAATAAGATATTTCTGTTAATCACCTATATAGCCCCCACCCTTTTGAATGTTCTGTTGATCATTAAATCTTTCAGCTCTGCATGCAATGAGATATGCATGGGAAATATTTCATGAACTATCCTTCTTATCTGCATGAGTCTGCCTTCTTCAAAAATGGTTTTTCCACCAGTCAACTCTCATTCAGATTTCAGTATCACACTCAAGCTTAAGCCCTTTAATTTAATCCCAGAAAGGGATATAGGTAGGTAATTCCCAATATTCCAGGACAAAATCTGAGGCAGCACATTCAAATATCCAGTTTCCTCAAAAAGAAATTAGCTAACTATCTTCCAACAAAATTCAGGTCCAACGGAGGGGAAAGATCGAATATATCTAACGTCCAGGATTTTCTCCACATACTGTTAACATTATGTCTGAAATACGACTATGAATATAAATTCTCATATCCTATATGATTCTAAACTCTTTTATTGGATTAAACAGAAAGTCATCAGTGGGAGAATCAGAGAGCAAAGTGCAGGTAGGAAATATAAATTCCAGGGGATATTAACTGTCAACTTGCCTACTCGCACTCAAGATTATTACTAGCAATACTCACATGTACGCAGTCAACGCACCAAATACAAAAGCAGACCATACTGACACAATCATCGTATCACAAAAGAACGACAAATCAATTAGCACATCAACAAACAATACAGCCACATACACAAATAGGATAAACGAACAATATACCTAAATTAATCTGGCTTTTGGTCCTGTGTCTCTGACACCTCTCCACCAGAATCTTCCTCTCAGCCCCAGTGAGCGGCTCCCCCTGGATACTCTCCCTCATCGCCTTCCTCTTCTCCTCCAACTTCGGGTCCTCCACTCCCTCCTCCACCGACCTCGCCTTCCGGTCCACCGCCGGGGCGCAAACCCCGGTCCACTCCCGATCGAACCTCCCCGGCCCGAACGGCGAGTACTTCGGCTCCCTCAGCCCGATCGGCCTCACGTCGGGGCTGCTCTCCGTGTAGCTGAACCGGAAATCGAACGGCAGGTCCGACTTCACGGCCTTGATCTTGGTCCGATCGAGAGACGAGGGAGGTCGGTACGGTGGTTTGGTTTTCTTCTTCGACGGGGGCTTAGGGTCGGGGCCGGGGCCGGGGCCCTGCGGATGGAGAGAGGGCGGGGGTTCGAAGGCGTAGAGAGAGCGGAGCCTTGAGGAGGCGGCGGAGGCGGAGGCGGAGGCGGAGGCGGAGGTGGAGAGGAGGTGGCGCGTCGATGAGAGAGAGAGGGGAGGTGGCCTTTGGCGGGAGAGCTTGGTGAAGATCATTGCAAGGGTTTTAGGGTGGGGTTTAACGATTGCAGAAGAAGAAGAAGAAGAAGAAGACGAGCAGAAGAATAAATGGAGGCAATGGGTGGAATTTTACGGTCGATATAGAATTTGAAAGTGGAATTGGGTCTATTTGAAAAATTAATGAAGAGTTGAGTCCTTCTCTGCAAAAGATTGAAGGGAGGGAAGGGAAAAAGTGGCAGAAAAATTATGTGTTGGCCACAATGTGAATAGGCCAAAGATCATATTCATAATGACCCAAGATGATACAAAGATGTTATGTTTAAATTTAAGACGTTTGAGATTCATGAATCATAAGCCAAGTTATTTATTAAATTTACACTAATATTTAAGACACGCGGCAGGTGCACAATAATTGGATGGTGAAGTAATTTGGGCAATCATCTTATAAAATGAAGAAATTGAGATTTTTTTAAGAACGTGTATATTTGTAATCGTAGCATTGATTAAGAAAACCTCAAAAGGGATATTCAGTAATTTAAATATAGGCCACATTTTGGACGCGTGCCATGCGTATACATGGTCTTTAAAATAGAATCGATTGATAGTATGCTTCGATAATACCATATATCATAGGAATTCTATTTTAAATACATCTCCCGTTCGTCTTCCTTTGCATCGCTTATTGCTTCACTGGATCGGACTCAATCTTAGATTTGATAATATTAAAGTAAAGTATTGAAGTACTTTATAGGGTGGACACCAGAATTCGAAAGTCGACTTTCTATATAGTATAGATAAATAAATGGATTGAAGTTTGTGTTTTTCATTTTACCTTTTGCATTATGATTACTAAATAACAATTTATTCTATTTTATTCTCAAATCCAACTAAATTAATTAAAAATCTTTACGAGCATCGCAGAAGGTTTTATTGTTCGTTAAAAGCGAATTGGCATGACTCTTGAATTATGTGAAGATAACTTTTCATACTTTCATTTTTGGAAGAGAGTCAAGAAGGCTCGTCGAACTCCCGTAGAATCTTTACTTCAAGAAAAGTGCCTTGCGCCTCATCGTAACCACCAAATTATGGAAACAAAGCACCCCATTTTCTTACAAGCACATCGCCACTAATTTGCCTTTATTATTGTAACAAATCGATTACGGAAAATCGAGTTAGATTCTGCAGTTTTTGCTGATGCATTAGCTTGATGATACATGAGCATGAAAGGAATTCATGAATCAGTTTGATTTTCTTATGAGGACTATAATCATTTTTTTTCGACTTTTTAACCTCTTATTGTGCGGTGATAGGGATGTCAAGATGAATGGATTTGTCGTAGACGGCTATATTTAAAACCCATATTGACCCATTTTTAAAATTCAGGGCCGCATCTTGTATCGTGTGCGGTGCCATTCTTGGCTTCCACTTCACTTTTTATGATGAAACAATTACAGAACAATGTCCTACTGCAAGTCCAGAGGAAACTTCTTTACTTGGGACGGACTCAAGGGTTGCATTTGATCAGGGTTTACAAGCCCATGTGTCATCCTTGTCCCTAACGTGAATACTTATTCATTCGGAGCATATCCATTCTCATCCATGACCCTGTAAAGCTGATACTCTTTTATTCCATGGGCGCAGCTCAAATTAAGAATCAGGATCACGTGAACACGACGCATTCGATTAGCCAAATCGGGCGGAGTCCTGTTGGGGCCTGTCTAATTTAAAGAACTACTGGACGAGCCGAGTTCCTGTGAACCAAACCGATGAGAAACAGAGTTGCTCTTAACGTCGTCATGCCTTCTTGATGTAGGCGCCTCGCAAGGAGCTACTGCCTTTCAAACCTTGATGTAATAGCTACTGCCTTTCAAACCGAAATAAACTCCTTGAACGGCATTTGCAAATACCTCAGAGCTCAAGATCCGGAAGGTCAAAATATCGAAGTACCTTGCAATAGCTTCCCAAGAGCTGTTCCACGCGGTGTAGGTCTAGAGCACATCATTGCGCGGCCGCAACTTCTTTTGAAAAGATGGCCAAGAAAGAGATACTTCCCTCTTTAGAACTAACTAGTACTCAAATTGCTCAAAAGGCCCTTTTTTATCAGCCCTTCCTTGCAATCTCCCTTCAAAAGTCCACCCGATCCGTCCCACTCCTGCGCAGTGGCGCAATCATTCTCCGTCATTGTTGTGATTCAAGGACTGCCCAAGTTGAAATGATCTTTACCTTTTGTTAGCCCTAGCAGTAAGAATGTACCTAGGTACATGAACAATACATTCTCCTCTCATAGCATTATTGAAATTCAATCACATGAGAATTGTTCTAGACATAGTTTTACTCAGACAAAATGCGCTTAAAATCGATAGTGACAGCACATTTTGCGGACCCATTAACATGCGATGTCCCAAAAAAAAGTAATAATCAAGGTCGCATGATTGGCAAATACATGTATATTCTATTACTCTTCCTTGTTGAATGAGCCAATTCAAAGTGAAGAGTGCATATGAATGTCGTGACTAACCATGCTCTACTTAGATCTACTCTACTATGTTCCACATCGACAAATCGTCACATTAAATCCCATGTCACAATGACAAAATTAAGCATAGCATATGCATGATTAAATTCTATGATCACTCAAACCCACAAAACAGTTGAACTACTCCAAAGTGTTCCCGAAGTTTTGATCAATTGAAGCAAATCACCCCTCAAAAAGATTGTTGAAAAAACAAATAAAAGGAAGACATGATTGACAAAGAAAAGTGACATCTTGCAAATGCTCTCGCTTTGATTCATGGGTACCTCACGCCTGTACTAATGGTCCCTCCTAAGAACCTCCACTTCCATTCACGGCATTCATGAGTGTTCGTGAAGTATCACTACTATGACTACACGTATTCATGGCCCTTTCCTTTTCAGTTCCTTTTTATCCTACAAAAGGGCATGCGCAGATCTATGAAGTAGAAAGTGGGCAAGATCCAATTCTTTTGATAATGTTGTAATTTGATGGGAATAGGAGACCTGACCACCTCTTATGCACATCACATGCAGTCTCTTCCCCCCTCTTCTTTTTTGGGCCTATATAAGTTGCATTGCTGTCTCACTTCCCTCCCACATTTATTCACTACCCAATCAATCTTTGAGGCAGGTTAGACATTGATCCTTCCCCTTTCGTTCCCTTTCTCTCTCTTTCTCTCTGTGTGAGGTCTTGATTAGAATGTAATTTGGAGTAAGTGTGTTTCTACATCATTGGTTATGACATGCTTTATTCATGGCTTCATCTTGACTCTGAATTGTTCAGACACTTGAACCAACAGCCTCATTACTCAGTGATAGTGTTTTGGCTCCCTTTTTAAGAAAAATCATGCACTTTTCCATATAGCACTACCATATCAACTGCTGCTGCTATTTGGTTTCATGAGATTATGGTCGTGGGTGAATTGAATCTAATCCTCTGCAATTCCAAATAAGGCTCAGAGTACACAGCAATATAGCACCTCAAAAAACCGATTCTTCCAATTCACTGACCTAAATCTTTACTCTAGCTAAGTCTGCAAGCAGGTCACCACGATCGACATTGATGAATATGTGAGTTGATCAATTACCGATATCCTCGTCCCTACATATCCTTCTAATGTCTGAATTCTGGATAATGAGCTGATTTTTTTGTTCCCTCTGCACATTTTGCACATTCAGAGCAATTAGCTTTGATCAATTGACATGCCTGCTTTGATTGATTTGCTTTGATCTGCACTCTGTTCAGAGCCACAATGAACTCATGGACATTCATCCTATTCCTAGCCTTCTTGATCGCAACCACAAATGCTTCAGGGGACACAAAGACTTACATTGTTCACATGGATAACACCAGAATGGCCCAACCAAGTAACATTGATCAAGGGGACTCAAAGCAATGGTATGAATCAATCCTGGAGTCCATCACGGATTCTTCTTCTTCTTCTTCCTCTTCCTCCTCTCGGCTTCTTTATGCCTATGAAATTGCCATCTCTGGGTTTGCCGCAAAGCTTTCATCCGAGCAGCTTCGCTCATTGACCAACGTCGATGGTTTCCTCTCTGCCACAGAAGATGAATTGCTTACTCTCCACACTACACACTCACCCCAATTTCTCGGCCTGCAAAATGGCAGAGGATTATGGGAACATACAAAGCTCAAGTCCGACGCGATAATCGGTCTTCTTGATACTGGAATCTGGCCAGAGCACGCCAGTTTTCGAGACACGGGCATGCCCGAAGTGCCATCTCGATGGAAAGGTGCTTGCGAAGGCGGCACGAACTTTTCATCTTCGAACTGCAACAGAAAGCTCATTGGCGCGAGGGCCTTCTTCAAGGGCTACGAATCTGTCATCGGAAAAATCAATGAGGTGACAGATTACCGATCTCCACGCGACAGGCAGGGTCACGGGTCTCACACGGCCTCTACAGCTGCTGGCAATATTGCAAAAAAGGCAAGCTTTTTCGGTTTGGCCACGGGATCTGCCACCGGCATGGAGTACACAGCTAGGATCGCCATCTACAAAGTTTGTTGGAGGCTGGGCTGTGCTAACTCGGACATATTAGCCGCGATGGACAGTGCCACATTGGACGGTGTCGACGTGCTGTCACTTTCTTTAGGAGGCTTTGCAAGGCCTTATTATTCGGATAATATTGCGATAGCCTCGTTCAATGCCGTCCAAAGAGGCATCTTTGTGTCATGCTCGGCAGGAAATTCAGGGCCAAGCCCTTCGACTGTGAGCAATGCCGCCCCGTGGATCATGACGGTCGCTGCCAGCTACCTTGACAGGAGCTTTCCGGCTAAAGTCAAGCTTGGGGATGGCCAGACTTTTGAAGGATCATCCCTATATTCAGGCAAGCCCACTGAGCGGCTTCCACTCGTGTACCGAGAGACTGCCGGTGGCAAAGGAGCTGAGTATTGCACGGCAGGCACGCTGGACCCGAAGCTTGTCAAGGGCAAAATCGTCATCTGCGACCGGGGGCTGAACAGCCGGACCGACAAGGGACAGCAAGTGAAGCTAGTGGGCGGGGCCGCAATGATCATGCTCAACACCGAAAATGAAGGCGAAGAGACTCTGGCTGACGCCCACGTTTTGCCAGCCACCTCTATGGGAGCCTCGGCAGCCAAGGCCATCAAGCAATACCTCAACTTATCAAACAACCCGACCGCTTCGATCTCTTTCCGAGGCACGGTGTACGGGTATCGAGCACCGGTCATGGCCGCATTCTCTTCGAGGGGCCCAAGCCTGGTGGGTCCTGAAGTCATCAAGCCTGATGTCACCGCCCCGGGGGTTAATATACTGGCCGCTTGGACCCCTGTTGCCGCCCCTTCGCTCCTGGGGAGTGACAACCGGAGCGTGCTATTCAACATAATCTCGGGCACTTCGATGTCATGCCCTCATGTAAGTGGCCTAGCCGCACTCCTAAAATCGGTGCACAAGGACTGGTCACCGGCTGCTATAAAATCTGCCCTCATGACCACATCCTATACTGTAGACAACAGAAGGGAACCCATTTCCGATATCAGCTCCGGCTTCGAAGTGGCCACGCCATTTGCATTTGGTTCGGGCCACGTCGATCCTGAGCGAGCCTCGAATCCTGGACTGATCTATGACATATCAACTGTTGACTACCTGAATCATCTGTGCAGTCTCAAGTACAACTCCTCGCAAATAGCTCTTTTCGCAAGGACGAATTACACCTGTCCTAGAAAGGCAGCCGCACATCCCGGCGACTTGAACTACCCATCCTTTTCGGTACTGTTCAAGAAGGGCGCTACGAACGCGAGCATCACACACAAAAGGACAGCCACGAATGTCGGTAATCCAATGAGCGGGTACAGGGTGCAGGTGGTTGAACCCGACGGAGTGTCTGTGATCGTCAAGCCGAGAAATTTGGTTTTCGGGAAACTAGGAGAGAAGCAGAGTTACAAGGTGACATTTGTAGCACTAGGAGGAGGTTCTGTTTCGTCCAGTTCGTCTTTCGGGTCAATTGCTTGGGTCTCTGGGAGGTACATTGTGAGAAGTCCAATAGCTGTGACCTGGAACTAGAACTGGGAATGATTTGCGAGAACTGGATCAGAGACCTAGATTGGGTTTAAGGATTTACAGGGGAAGGGGAAACTCTGAAGCCAGATGATGAACTCGCACGGCACCGCCTTGCGCCGCGAATTCTTCCAGACTTGAAGATGCACTTCTTTTTTTCTTGTTTCGATTAGAAACAATGCAATTTGTCTCTACTATTCCGTCTAAGAAAGCGGATGCTTGTCCGTGCCGAGAAGCTGTCAGCGAGGAAAGTTATTGATGACCCGATTTTCTAGTAAGTGTAATTTATTTCTCAATGCACGTTGATTTTTGCACCTTCCCGGTTGAAAAGGAGGGATGCAAAGTGAAAAGGACTAGTGGTGTTTTCCGGAAACGTCACCGGTTGCGAAACCCACGAACCCTGAGGCAACAAGACAAAAAAGGAACTTGGTCCTGTCAATTTGCATTTGCTCTTCTGAAAGGATGACGTCGTGAGCCGCAACGAAACGTGTTTGAACAGGCAAGGGCCATGAAGAAGTCGTGTGTGTGGAAATTGAATGGAGTGGGCGAAAAGTCCAACTTATGACATGAGAAGATGGGTTTCCACTTGGGAGTCGGTTGAAAAACCACAACCTTGAAGTTACCAAGGCAAAAAAAAACTAAAATAAAATTGGGGGGCAAAAAAAGAAGATCGTTAGTGTAATTTTGGTTTGTTTTTTTTGTAATTGAGGTGTCTAGGCCAGCTTGAGCGCACCTCGATTATTTCTTGAGAGAGATTAGCACAGCAACCCATCGTTATGGTCTCCCACTTAAATCACAAGCGTTTCCCTAGAGAATTGAATCCAAGACATTAACGAAATCCAAGGTCGTCCTAACCAGTTGGGTTACCCATGGGTGGGTGTGAAATTTTGGTTTTGCTAGCCACAAAGTCGATGAACTTGCCACATTCCCCCAATGCAGCCGTGTAGCCGCACAGGACGGATACCTAAATCCACAGGCTCATCGGGTCGGAATTAATTGCGATGGAATGCGAGATCCCGAGGCCAATGAATAGGTCTTTGGACCCCAGAGCTCTGGCGAAGTGATTGAAAGTGACAAGGCTCGCCTAAATCAAACTAACAGGTTGTGATGCTGCTAAATGCCTGATTTGAAACAGTTTCCAAGCATAAGTCACTAACATTTCTTGCATCCTTATGACACTTGAATCTGCGAGATTCACGAGGTTGGACCTACATGTCACAAGATGCGAGATTTTTAAAGCCGGTGAATAGGTTTCCAGATCTCTAGCGCTTTGATGGGGTTAAGGTCATGAGAATCCTCATCTTTGGACTTAGAGGTAATGAGCGGTGCCGAATATCCAACTTGAAATTGTTTCCAATAGAAATTATTAATGTTTGTTTTCCTACTTAAGCAATAACGTTCAAAAAGATAGTTACCCCGATCATCTCTTTTCGCCTTTTAGCATCCACATTAACTCTTTTCAAGCCAGGGTACCACAATATCAAGATATATATACAAAGCACAACATATCATACACATAACTAAGAAAGATAAGCACCGGATGTCTAAAAACAAATGAGTCTTCATATGATTTCAATAACTCTTAAACAATTAGTAACCTTAACAAAAAAAAAAAACAAAAACACTAAGCAAATTACTTGAAGACGGTGAGACCGGTCGTTCTGGTCCCATTTGATCCAACGGTGCACATTTCGTCAGAATGTGTACCGCAAGTGCGCACGGGGCATACTAACAATTTGCCCATATGACGTACTTAACTAAGCAATCCTTATAATAGAACAAAGAAATTCAGACAAGGACTTGGGATTTCGTATTCTAGAACGGCTTGGACCTTTTGCGTCTTCCTCGGACCTCCCGGTACCCAATAGCAGTTGCCCACGTGTCGGACACCCGTTGAGTTTCGCGACATACTGGTCGTTTAGCCGGTTTCTTAATTAGATCTTGTGTGTGAATGAAGATAATCGGGGACCGATGTTATCCGAAATTACCTCTTTGCCCCCTTGTCGCTCGTCCGTCTAACATTCCTCTTGTTGGCTCTCACGTCTCTGTTCACCGAATAGAATCGCACCTCTTATATTGTACGTTCTGTAACCCAATGGACTAGTCACCATGACCGAGCCATGTACCGGCGAATTTGTCGTTCCACATTTTTCAGTAATTTTCTCATCTTGCGTTTGACTTGAGTTACAAAATCCGTTAGCTTCCGCGTTATTTTCATAGTAAAAAAAAAATTCCACAGATCAACCAATCGATTGACATTTGACTGATGAAATGTTCCAATTTGATGGAGATCACCGAACATTTCAACAAGCCAACATTAAGATATAGTTTCAGAATTCATATATATATAACGAAAAAAAATTCAATATATACTTATAGTAATGTTATGATATTTACTATGTACTCTATATCATTGAGAATTATGCATATAAATTCTCTTTTATTGTGTATATCACTAGTAATTATAGTTAGTGTTATATATTAATTGTCATTTAATAAGTTTCATAAATACGCTCATGTATTATATATAAATATATGAAAATATACATAAATTCCACAGTTGATCTCTTCTGCTTGATTCTGGTTTAATTATACCGTTGATTACCCCTAATCGGAGCTTATCGTTATCTTCTCCCACGTTTACCTTTTTTTCACGCATCTGACCAGAATCCCCGCTTGCTTTTCGGACCACCTCAGCAGAATCCCTTTCGATACATCCCCCTCCTATTATCTTTTTATCTTTCTCTGCTCTCTCTTTTTTTTTCCAGCTCGGCGTCCACGTGGCGGGGACCCGGGGGCAGCTGGCGGTAATTTCACATCCCGGGGGCTTTGACGAAGCAAACGAAGAAGAAGAAAACGGTTCCGACAGGTGCATCAGAAGTGCCGGTGACAGGTTTTTACCAACCCAATCGCACAACTCGCCTGCAACTCTCTCTCTCTCTAAAAACCTTCTTGTCTGAAGCTTCCAAGGCGGATCTTCCCGTCCCCTCCGTTTCTTGATCGTCGCCGGGTGGATATCTCTCTTGAAGGGACGGTCGTTATCTCTCTCCCTCTCTTCCTGTTCAGGCTGCATCTCTCTGATCAAGCGAGCGGGTCGTTGTCAGGAAGGAGGCTTCGGTCGGACGGTTTGGATCGCGGTTTGTGGGAAAAAAAACAGGTGATCCTTCCTCGTCGCCCTCTCTCGTTCGTTTGATTTCTGCATGCGATCATTTCCCGAAGGAGAACCGGTGATAACGCGTGCGTGGATCCTTCTGAGGTTTTCTGGAATCGGGACGAGCTCGATTTCAGGATTCATTTCGCGTCGTTCCTGTTCCCTGTTTATGTAATTTGAGAAGCGGCTCTGATTCCTGAACGTCTTGCCGATTGTGGGTCTCCTCCTGAATTCTGCGAGTGCGGCGTGGTGGTGTTGTTGTTGCTGCTGCTGCCGTTGTTGTTCATAAATGGATAATTATGGCTCATCACCACATTATCCGTACCATAATCCTTATGCATATCCTCCGCCACCTCCGAATCCCGCCTATCCGCCGCCGCCGCAGCCGCAGCCTCACCCTTATCATGCTCCGAACTATCCTTACCCTCCTCATTACCCGCCCCCTCCGCCTCCCACCGCTTATTCCGGACCCTTGGACTACCCCCAGCAGTCGGTGCTGCCCGCATCCACCCCCTCCCATTCCGGACACTTAGATTACCACCACCACCACGGACCGTCAGGTCCTGCCAGCTTATATCCCTATCAGTACCCGGCTCTTCCTCCTTCTCCTTCTCATCAACCGTCTCTTCAGCAACACAGCAGCTTCCACTATGGTTCAGCCAATTACCACTACCAACAGCAGTCGTCACCAGAAGCCCACTCCCATGTCCCTTCTCGTGCCCAGAGTTTCTCCGGCCATGCATCCCCAAGTCATGAGACTGCACATGATGCATCCCCTAATTACCCTTCCATTTATCCTCCGCTGGATGATATCATGAGTGCTATGCGGATATCAGAAGGTCACCCGACTGCCCCTGCGTCTCCTCCAGCTCCGGCGGTTCCAAAGTCGGAGGCTCCTTCTCCATATTCGAGTTTTAATAGTCATGCAAATTTCTATGGCTACCCGAATGATTCATTCTCAAGTGGCTGGGAAGAAAGTTCAGGTCGATACGATACATCCACTCATTCTGCTTATGTACACTCAAGCTCATTTAATGGATCGCAGCATAGTCAGAATCTGCAAATCGTGCCCCTGCAACATCCAAAAGGATCTTTGAAGGTTCTCCTATTACACGGTAATTTGGATATTTGGGTACATGAAGCAAGAAATCTTCCAAATATGGACATGTTCCACAAGACTTTGGGTGACGTATTTAGTAAATTGCCAGGAAATGTGCAAAATAAGATTGAAGGGCATATGAGTAGCAAGGTTACTAGCGATCCCTATGTTACAATATCTGTGTCCAATGCTGTCATTGGTAGGACTTATGTGATAAGCAACTCCGAAAATCCTGTTTGGAGTCAACATTTTAATGTGCCTGTCGCACACTGTGCTGCAGAAGTCCACTTTGTTGTTAAGGATAGTGATGTGGTAGGATCACAAGTTATGGGAGTTGTGGCAATTCCGGTGGAACAAATATATTCAGGAGCAAAGATTGAGGGTACTTATCCTATCTTAAACGGTAACGGCAAGCCTTGTAAGCCTGGAGCAGAATTGAGCTTATCAATTCAGTACACTCCAATAGAAAGGCTTGGCACATATCACCATGGTGTGGGGGCTGGTCCCGATTATCAAGGGGTTCCTGGCACATATTTTCCCCTAAGAAAAGGTGGAACTGTTACTCTTTATCAGGATGCCCATGTTCCAGATGGGTTGCTTCCCAACGTGACGCTTGATGGCGGGATGTATTATGCCCATGGAAAGTGCTGGCAAGACATTTTTGATGCAATACGGCAAGCCCGAAAATTGATTTATATAACAGGCTGGTCCGTGTGGCACAAAGTTATTTTGGTGCGCGATGCTTCTTCTGGCTCAGGTGGCACCTTGGGGGAACTTTTGAGGATGAAGTCTCAAGAAGGAGTGAGAGTGCTGCTTCTTGTGTGGGATGACCCTACTTCTAGGAACATTTTGGGCTATAAAACAGTGAGTACCTTATTTCTTAATACCAAATTTCTATAATGTTTCATTGGTAGAAATTTTTTTAAGAATGTCTGCAGTATGCCATTTGTCCAAATTCTAAAAACTGAATGGTAGTTTACTAAATTTATGGCTGCTTTGCGTGATCTGACTCTTGATTACCAACTTTGTGATGATTGAAAATCAGTTTGTTTTATAGCACCCGATATGGGAGGAAACAACTTTTGTTGCAAACATCACTGCGAGTTCCTGATTTGCCAGTGTGGAATGTTTGTGCAAAGATGCCTCACTTCTCCTAAGAGGAAGATGCCGTTCTTTTTTATTTTATTTTAATGTAGCTTCATTAAAACTTCAGTTAACCTGGGATTGGTTGAATCGTTATTTGTTAGTTGCAGAGGAGAAAATCATGAATAATTGGTGCTCATTCTCAAACTTTTTGCCCCTAATTTCTACGAAAGATTAGGATGAAACTTTAAAACAAGAGGTGATTTTAGCTGATCCTCCCGAAATCCCATGTCCAAGTTTTCTTTAATAGGGAAGGAACAAATTTAGTGAAGATACATAGAAGGACTTCATAGTCCCCAAGTTTCTTGTGGGGCTACATGACTCCATTGACTTGGAAGACCTTAGAATATTCGTAATTTTTCTTATTAGAAATTGCGTTATTGACAACTTTATGTTTCTATTTGCTGGAATCCAATATTGGTGATTTGTATAAGTTTAACCTAGAATTGTTTCTCACAATCATTTAGGTCCACTCAACAATTGCCTAAATAGTTATACTCTCTGATCATTATCCATTTCATCTGTTAGTTGTAAATTGTGGCATTTTCTTTCTCAGAGTAGTCCTTCTTCAATTGGTGTAGGATGGAATTATGGCGACCCATGATGAGGAAACTCGCCGGTTTTTCAAGCATTCGTCTGTGCAGGTGCTACTTTGTCCAAGAGTTGCTGGAAAACGGCATAGTTGGGTCAAGCAGAGGGTTAGTTGCAATCATATTTCCCCTTGGTATCTTAACTATATGATCTGTCCATTATCCAGTCCTTATGATTTTGTTCTAGGTAGCATGATTGGCTTTGAACAAATGATTTAATCTAGAAAGTAAAAGGTTAATTCTGCCTTCTTTGATGTCAATGATTTCCTTTCCTTTGGCAGTATAAGACTATTGGGTATTCGTATTAAGAGAACATCAGACTTTTGGATTTTTTTGATGTCTTTGTGCATGAAATATGTATATGAGATTTAAATTACATCTTCACATCAAGTTCCATGTTTATCAGGAAGTGGGAACAATCTATACGCACCATCAGAAAACTGTCATTGTGGATGCAGACGCCGGAAACAGCAGAAGGAAAATTATAGCTTTTGTGGGAGGGCTTGATCTATGTGATGGGCGATATGACACTCCTCAACATCCTGTGTTTAGAACATTGGAAACAGTGCATAAAGACGACTACCATAACCCTACTTTCACTGTAATTTCCTAACACTTTTATCTTCAGTGGACTTAAGAGTGGAAATAGCCAACCATATTACACGGAACAGAATTATCATGGACATTGCATGAATGAAGAGACTGAGTTAATTATCGGTTTCCATCACCGTTTGAACTTTTGTGTGTATTCTAAAGCAACAATGATATTGAAGTATAATCCAATCCCATATGTTTTCGTCAACAAGTGATGTCATCTCTTGTGTGAACAGTAGTTGTTTGTGCTAATTAGATCATCTTAAGACCTTGCATGTTGCATCTCCTGTTCATGCTCCAGTATGCTGTCGATGATATCTAGTACCTTATTAAGAGGTCCTTAAAAGTTCCTTATAGAAGCAATCATCTCTATAAGATCAATTTGATCTGCCCATCTACCTAATTATCTCTTGTTATCAATGTTCATGGAGGTTGAAGGAATATATCATGACCATCCAGAATGCATAAACTCAGGCCACCTGTTTTAATTAACAATAAATAGAGCTTTATTTAGAGATATTGTGGGAGAAATTGTAGTTGTGTTCCTGCCACATGTTATGGTCTGTATTAGCATGCTATTAGCCCTCTACAAAGGGGTTGGCCGTAAGATAAATGCATGACAAGACAACTACGTAGGCCACTTAAATTGCGATGGCATTACCCATATAACTGTGTAAAACTTTAGGATTCGTGAAGTACTCTTGCTGATACTGGTTGTGTTCCAGCCTCATGTGATCGGCTGTATTAGCACGCATGCTATTAATCCACTACAAAGGATTTGGCTGTAAGGCAAATGCATGACAAGACAACTACTTGGGCTAATTTCAATGGCATTACCCATATAACTGTGTAAAACTATAGCATACATGAAACACTCTTGCTGATACTGTTACTTGGGTTGAAATCAGTTCGTTTAACAACTTTTTTGGTCATTGTTTGATGTTTTAAACCTGAGTAGGGTAATACTGCTGGGGCCCCAAGAGAACCGTGGCATGACTTGCATAGCAAAATTGATGGTCCAGCTGCGTATGATGTCTTAACCAACTTTGAGGAACGCTGGTACAGAGCTTCTAAACCCCATGGGATTAAAAAGCTGAAGATGTCATATGATGATGCTTTGCTCAGGATAGACAGAATTCCAGAAATTGTTGGAATATCTGATGTTTCTTCTGTGAGGGAGGATGATCCTGAGTCATGGCATGTTCAGGTATTTGAATAATGTATTTGAAATAATATATCCAAAAAACTATCAATGGATATTTTATTGATTGGAGTTACACAACTTAATGCAGATCTTCCGTTCAATTGATTCCAGCTCCGTAAAGGGTTCCTTCCCAAAGGATCCAAAAGATGCTACCAAAATGGTGAGGGGAAATAAATAACTTAGCCATCTCCTGTTTCGTCTGCATACAGCTGCTAAAATCAGTTTCTTTCTTGAGAGTTCACTATTTGCTTTGGTGAAGCAGAATCTTGTCTGTGGAAAGAACGTGCTGATTGACATGAGCATACATACAGCATATGTAAAAGCCATACGTTCTGCCCAACATTTTATCTATATCGAGAATCAATATTTCATTGGATCGTCCTTCAACTGGACTCAGCACAAGGACTTAGGTATGAAGATCTATCGGAAACTTGCTAGGATAGACTTGGTTGTTTGGTTCTTAGTAAAACCTTTGATTTTCTTCTACCCATTATGAATTCTGAATCACTCTAATACATATTTCGTAGGTGCTAACAATCTCATTCCAATGGAAATTGCTCTCAAAATCGCCAATAAAATTAGAGCACATGAGAGGTTTGCTGCATATATAGTTGTCCCTATGTGGCCAGAGGGTGTTCCAACTGGGGCTGCCACGCAAAGGATTCTTTTTTGGCAGGTGTGTAAATATTGTATGAATAGTCAAAGCTTTTGCCTTCTCAACAGCTTTTGTCACCACTCGGCTATAAGCCAAAAATAAAAAAAAAAAAAATTCTCTGGTTTGTCCAAAAAACACAAAAGAATTGAAGAGGAAATACAATTGATTGAAAGGGGAACATGAACAAATACTTTTGTAATGTGCGCCTAATGTGCTGATTCAATCAAGTTCGTTAGGTTTTATGGTATCATTATTCGTTTCTGATCTTTGTAATCCATCAATTTGCATCGTTTTACGATCATATCTGATCATGTCTGATCATATCCAAGGTTACAGCATAAAGCTAAAGCATCTTGGCTTGCCATGTTCTCTTGTGATCAACGTACCATGTGTTTTCCTGCTTGTGCAGCATAAAACTATGCAAATGATGTATGAGACCATATACAAGGCCTTGGTGGAGGTTGGGCTTGAAGATGCATTTGCTCCACAAGATTTTTTGAACTTCTTCTGTCTCGGGAATCGTGAGGCACCAGATTGGAGTGACACTTCACAGACTGGAAGTCCCAGTGCCTCAAATACTCCTCAAGTACTTTTTGTTCCTAAGATGCTAAACTTCATTTTGGTTTCACTGTGTGCCCACTTGTCTCTGTGATCGATGAATATTTTTTTTACAGATGTCATTGTTGCTTTTACTGATTAATTGATGTTCTCACAGTCTCATTTATCCAAATCTGTCTTACTTCTGAAATTTAGATCAATTATGGTTTGTCGGCTTTTATGAATGGATTTATGAAGCGCTCTGCACTTTGGGGTATTTCAGGCACTAAGCCAGAAAAGTCGGAGATTCATGATTTATGTCCACTCAAAAGGCATGATAGTGGATGACGAGTATGTGATATTGGGGTCAGCTAATATTAACCAGCGGTCTATGGAGGGAACAAGAGACACTGAGATTGCTATGGGGGCCTACCAGCCTCAGCATACATGGGCGAGAAAAGCATCTAATCCACGTGGACAGGTGGCTATTTCTATTGTTTGGGCATCTCTTTTTTCAAAAATATTTCAAATTCATAGTTTGGCTTGTTGACTGGTGATGAATAAAATGTATGCTTTAAAATGTAATGAAGGAGAATCTATTTTTCCCTCAAAGTTGTAGATTAGGGATAGCATTAAATTGTTTTAAGTGAAATAGCGTCGTTGAAGTTATCTTGCTTTGTGCCTTTCAAGTTGCTAATTTTTAAGACGGATGAGTAATGGAAGTCATGTGATTTAAAGGACAGATTTCTGACTTGTCCCTGTCTCTGCTTTATAGATCCATGGATATAGGATGTCACTGTGGGCTGAGCACATCGGAGGGATCGAGGATTGCTTCACACAGCCAGAAAGTTTAGAATGTGTTAGGAAGGTCAGATCACTTGGCGAGTTGTACTGGCAACAATTTGCAGCTGAGGAAGTGTCGGAGATGCAAGGGCATCTCCTAAAATATCCCGTTGAAGTTGACCGGAAGGGCAAGGTGAGGCCTATTCCAGGATGTGAAAATTTCCCGGATGTTGGAGGAAGCATCGTGGGCTCATTTCTTGCCATCCAAGAAAACCTAACCATCTGACGTGCCATACTAATCAGCTTGGATTCCTCAATGATGACAAGAATACCCATTGCATTTTCCCGGTCGAGTTCATTTCTTCATGTACAGCTTCTGCTTCCTTTTTTATTATCATCCTCGGATGGAGAAGATATTTTTTGCAGTGGTTTCTTTCTTGTTTAACCAAGTCGTTTAAGAATCTGTGATGTACTATTTTTGGCTGTACAAATTAAACACTGATTATTGACCATATACTTTGTTGTAATGATGAAAGGAAGGAATGCACACACCAGAATAAATTGTGCAGTCCTCACTGCGTATCCATGAGTCCCAGCTACATCCATTCCGCATTTGCAGCTTCCCGATGGTCGCCCGCCAATAGTTCTAAAGCACAGTTGTGTATTGCGTTCTGCTGTCGGTCCACAGTAACGAAGCATGACCCTTTATGCCGAGTCGTACTATACATCCATTGCAAATCGATTGATCGAGACTGTGGATCCATTGCAAATCGATTGATCGTGATTTTATGAGACGGAAGACCTCGCGTTGGCATCCCCCAATGCCTTGAGAAACTTCTGATATTACCGGACATGAGGATGTAGTATGACAGCTCCTTATGCTTTGTGTTCTTTTTCCCACTTTTCTTTGCTTGCTTGTTTATGCTTAGGGATTATCTTTTGAGTGTTAAGAATCATGTATCTGTATTACGATCAAGATTACTTAATGTTCGGGACGACCGAATGGCCCCAATGACTAATCGCTTATCGACCGTCGTCCAACAACCTTTGTGGTACATTAAAACAAGAATGCTAAGTTGAGTCGCGGAAATAAATTAAGCGATAGGCAAGTCACAAAGGCAATCAGAAACATTTAGGGGACATCTACATTGGTTCAAAATCGAAAATGCTCAAGGTCCCACCATCAAATCAAAATGTATTTTCACTAATGAGGGATCTAACAGGGTGAGCACAATGGGCCGCCCAATCTGGGAACCGCCAGGACCGGATCGGCTGGGTTGGTCCTGTTCTTCGTAGTTTTAGTCCGATTCATGATTCCAAAAAATGGAACCGGTTCCCGGGCAGTCCGATTTTCTGTTCCTGGTAGGACAGGACTGGACCAGACCACCCAAATCATATCACTTGGACTGACCCTTTCGCTGAGTTATTTAGTTGTTTAGGGCTGAGAGAGAAAAAAGAAAAACGACAAGTCACATTCAATTCGAGTCTAATTTTGGTGGGTCCAATGAATATTTCTTTTTAACATCTCACACTCAAGACACCAAACTCTCCGCTCTCGTTCTCGTTCATGCGAAGCGAATAACTCAAAGAGTCAAAGTCGAGCTCTTTCGTGAGTTTCTTTTTCTCGACCTAGTCAGATAGCTAAGAGACGACGTGTTTTTGAGTCTTTAGGCATGATTTTTATTTCCCAACCTTAGGAGGATATATTGTGTGTTTATTTTTCCTTTAATTTTCCCCGGTCCCATTGGACCGTCCAAGAACCGAACTGGATAGTTCGGTCTGGTCCTAAGAATAGTCGGTTTGGTCCCCAATCCTAAAAACTAGGGACCGGTCCCATTAGTCTGATTCTCGATTATGGGGGAGAACCGGACTGCTTTTGACCATGCACGCCCCTACTAACAGGTGCTTCAGACATTCCATAACTTTTCAAGGTGTTAAAAGTATTATAGCCACATCATAACTTTCTATTTTCATTACATCAAGAGAGTTTTCTTTTGTTTTCTTAAAGATGAAGAAAAATTAAAATTAGGGTTAGTCAATTTATGTCAATACATAATACTATAACCTCGTATGTACACACTATAAATTAGATTGAGAGAAAATCGCATTAATAAGTTGCAATACCAAAAAATCAAAATTTTGCTCACTGTAATATAAATATTTCGAATTTTTTTATATCACTAAAAATCTTAAACTTGTCAAACCTCAAACTTTATTATGTCATAAAAAATCCGAACTTATATTGGTGCGACAATTATATCATAAATAAAATAAAAGTAGATGGCATCCATAAGTTTGGATTTTTTCGTAACACAAAAAAAAAAAGAGTTTAAAATATTTGTATCATAATAGGCAAACTTGGAATTCTTGATGACTTGAGGTACTTGTAGTGCAATGGACATGGTTTATAATTTTTTTGTGGTACTTGTCCATCTCATATTGGAATTTCTATGTCTTGCGATGTTCTTCACATCGTTAATACAAATGATCCTTCAACTTTAATCCAACATGTAATGTGATCTATAAACTTTCAATTTATTTAATATGATCCATGTACTTTTGGTACATGTTTTACTTAATCCTTGAATTATATAAAAATATTCGATATTTTTTTCATTAAAGATTGAATATTTTCATATAATTCAAAAATTAAGTAAATTCCATAATTAAATTAAATAAATTAAAAATACATGTATCATATTATATTTTTAGCTAAATCTTAATAGCTATATTGAATATATTAAAAATTTAGAAATCAATCAATCATCATACGTACTAAGCCAAACTTTCAGACCTGAAAGACTCAAAAGGTGGCGTCTGCCCCGCAAGTTTCTTCTATTTCAGTCTTTTGACCAGGGCATCTTGCAGAACAAGGTCTTGCGTCTTCCGTGGCATCCCTCCGCGTTCCTCCCGGCGTACGATCCAAGCGACCCAAGATGCAGCTCACGGTGGAGTTCGGGTCCGTCCTCTTCTCTCTACTTGTTTTCTTGTCGAGTTTCGCCTCTTTTCGAGCGTGGGCTCTGTTTTCGGGCTAGCGCAGAATCTGTAATCCGTTTCTTTCATGGCGGCATCCGCGACCTCCTATCGGTTTTTTTTTTCTTTTTTACTGAGATTGGGCTGCGAGGATCGAGATAGTGTGCCACCCTTTCAGTCGAAACTGAGATTCGGAAATGGGGTTTCCGCGCTTTTTCTCGGGCGGGTTCGGATCGAAAAATCATGCCGACCCTCTTACCGCCCTTTAAGTTGAAAATAAATGGTGCAGCTAAGAATACTTATGATTCGTCAAGTAAGAATGCTGTAATGGTTAAGAGGAAAAAGTTGGATTCTGAACAAATTCTGTTGTGGTTCCTGTCTCGAATTTCATGAGCGGGATACGCAGCTTCTACAGCCGGTCATTGCCATTAGAATCTTGCAAGCCTTCCTAACCTTAAATCGCTAGTAGGAGGGTCGTAGTTTTTTTTTCTTGATTAACTTCTGGAATCCTTAGAAATCCCGGGCCACGTTTCAATTCACCCAGTTTTGTTTGTTGTGTTCGATCTGGTTCTGTTATATTCCGAGCCTGGCAATGCTTTTGCTGGGTGATTCTGCCTCAAAAAGCCCTTTGATAACTCTGAATAAGTTTTGTAATGCCTAAATACAGCGGGGGACTGGAGCTTCTGTGTAATTCTGTGAAGATTCACACCGTCAACGTTGAAACACCAAAGGGAGCACCACAGGTACCCACTGTTAATTCATGATGGACTAACACTCATTTGGCTGACTGTGGAAGTAGGATTTTATTCTGGTTTTTAAATCCTGCTTTGTGATTGTGAGAATTGAGCATTAACTGAAGTCTGTGTACTTTTTCCTCAGTTAACTATGAGGGATCTGCTCGTGTGGGTTCAGAAGAACTTGATCAAGGAGAGGCCTGAAATGTTCATCAAGGGAGACACAGTGTAAGTTTCTGAGAGCAACACTTGAATTTGGCTTGGAGGAGGGACATTCTTTAGCTGGTCCAAATTAATCAACTTTAGCTTTTAAGAAATTTTGTTTATTTAACAGTTTTCAGCAAAGGATGATCTTGATTAACTATATCAGAGAGTAGGATTGTGGATTTCAAGGAAATCAAACAATGAACTAATACACCAACCGCAAAATATCTATTCCAGTTGCAAAAGGACACCTGTGATTCATCGCTGGTACATTTATTCATAGTGTCACATGTTGTATTTAATCTATTTGTGCAGGAGACCTGGTGTTCTAGTCCTTGTGAACGATTGTGACTGGGAGCTCAGCGGCCAACTGGATACCACACTGGAGGAGAAGGACGTGGTAGTTTTCATTTCAACTTTACATGGTGGTTAGTGAATGTGATCAGATTATTGTTAAATGAAAATGGATGCGAATGACTACGCAATGCAGTTAATTGTACCATATATTAGAGCAGTTGGAGAAGAACAAACAGTCAAGAACATGAAAGTTCTTTATTCATATGCTAGTGACTGTATTTTTATTTTGGTTATTCCTCTTGTTTGACTCTTACCTTTTACTTATCAAATCATTGCTTGTATTTACTTTGCCCATGTCAAGAATCCCCTTCGCAACTTATGACCCATTTTTTGCTGCTATATCTCCAGAGACTCTTCAATATGGTGAATAGAAATAACTCTCTGTATCTTAGCTAAGGTGCAGTTGCTTTTCTTATTTGGCTCCATCAGGACAGAAGATATTTTTTGGGACATCTTGATTTTGTCCGAACATTATGGCGTGTATGGTTCTGGAAAGTGGAATATGGTGAGAATATGATATTTGTTCCATAGGAACAGAAAATCCACCTGAGCTATCTATAGCCTGGTTGAAAGTCTGTCATACCAATCTAAAGATGACTACGTATTCTACCAGCAATATGACAGGGAATAGAATAGCTGCTTCCACTGTTCATTGAAGCTTTTTCTTACTCTTTTCCAAGAAATGCCTTGATTGAATGACTGAACAATAATCCTGACTTGCAAGTGGTTAGATTTTGGCCACTTATGGGGACAAACGGAAGTTGAAACGCATGGAATTACAATGTTTAACATGCTAAAGGCATAACGCAGTCTTGGGGTATCTGGTCTCACAGGGTAACTTTCCTTGTCTGGGGATGATCACAACTCCCTCAGCCCAGGTGTTTTATTCAGTTAGTATAGAGCATATAATTTTCCAGGAAGATGTGCAAAGAGTGCTGCCGACAGTTTTGAAGAACTGCGGAAGAAACGTGTGATGGAGCAAAAATGAGATTATGGCCCTAGGTTACCTTCCTTATGAAGCTTCAACAGACAGAGTACAGAGGCATCGAGCTGAGAAATCAGACAGATGTCTATGTCGATGAAGAAGATACTGTCGTTTAAACAGCCAGAAGAATATGCCATTTTCTAGTCATTTTAGAAATCCTTCTAACGAAGGGAATCATGCTGAGCTAAGTGCTTTGATGAGGGAACCTGGTGAATCGTCATGGTTCAGATGAGATTGCAACGTTAAACATCACTCCCTGCCTGTCAATGACCATGCTGGGATGCATACGCGCTTCAATCTTCCATAAGTAAGGAAACATGCTGCGTCAACAATGATGAGAATTATAGGTAGATCTTTGCAGGGAAAGATGTTGAAATGTTCGAGCGGAGGGCAGTCTCAGGACAACTCTCCTTTGGCAGATCATCCAAGCCGAAATGAAGCACTCGAAAATGCTATTTCCAATGCCTGCCAAGGGAAAGAGGCCCTGAGACTGTACCTGCTCTCCTCAGACCACGCCCCGTTTGCTTTCGCTACCACAACTTGCCTCCGGCGAACATCATTCCCATTCTGCTACTTCTTCACGCGAATCACCCGAATCATTAGCGAAAACACCCATGAACTTCACCGAGACCGATCATTTGGTATCAACGAAGCAAATGGAGGAGGCAGTGAAGATTTTACTCTGCAAGAAAGGCTAGTGCTCCGGCAAATCGTGGTGCTGTGAAGCAGGTGGAAAGAGTCACATCTATCATTGTAGTTCTTGAAAACGGAACCAACTTTCATAAAATAAGAAGAAAAACGAGACCGACTTTTGAAGAAACGGAGCGGTCACATGTCAAAAACTTCAGAATGGACCATCATGAGTAACTCCCTGTAGCCTTGTCTACTGACTGTAACTTCGCACTCGCAACAGTAACAGAGAAGTATCCAATTTGGAACACGTGAAAGCGCTGACATAGGGTGCATTTGGTTCAGCATTTGCAAAGCCCCTTCAGCCTTCAAAGCCCCTTCGGCTAAATTTGAATTGTACAGCTTTCAAATGTCCATTTGCCCAAATATCAGCATCTGAAATGTTGAAAACCCAATACTAGTTGAAGGAGCTTTGGGCTTTCAGAATTTTCAAAATGCTGAAACCAGGCTTTAATGAATTTTTGTTCGTTGCCAATTTTGCCCTCAAAATTTTATCAAAAGTTTACATTTACCCTCCCCGTTCATCTTCTCCAACCTAAGCCCTCCTCAGCCTATACACATCTTCTCCCACCTCCACCAGCGACCTCACGAGGCTGAGGTTGGGTGACCTCACGCGACCCCAGTGCGACCTCGCCATTTGAGGTCTTGCGACCTTGCGCAGTTGAGGTTGCCGGCCAGACTCGCCCACCTGTCTTCCTCCTTTGCCCTATTCTTTTTTTAAATAAAAAATAAAAAATTAGTTGAAAGCCTATTCCAAATTTAAGTTGGCCAAACACTTGGTTCAATTCAAAGCCCATTGTAATTGCTTTTTTACCAAACACATTTTGCATTCTCCCAAGGGATTTTGGACTTTCAGCATTTCCATTTATCCAAAGCCCTTTGCAAATGTAGAACCAAATACACTCATAGACTTGTTGGCCTGTCCGAGCAGCGAGTCTACTATGACATTGCTCAAAACAGTTCAAGCTCTAGTCGAATGATTCCCGGGTGCCCGTTGCATCCTGTACAGGTGTTGCCTTACGGACCTTGTTTCCACCAACTCTCAAGAAAATTTACTTTTGTTAATGAAAAATATGTAAAAGGAACATTTCACACAATTAAGATCTTGCACCTGCGCTCTCTAGATTTGAACAACGCGCAGCCAGTAATCTTTTGCTTTCTCACCGAAATGGAAAACACGATCTATAATTGGAGAAATTATGAAAAGATGTATGTGATTCTACATGTTAACATTCATATATCGTGAAAATTTGCTTTGCATTACATAAGAACGCTTATACTAAGATCCAATAAGAAATCAATTCTACATGTAGATAAATAATGGGTTACAATGGATGACACATCCAGCGGCTAAACAAAAATTGACCAGAGGCCCAAGTGAATCGTATAAAAAGGAGACTGGAGAAAGGGCAAATGACTGAAGATAACAACTTAGACCTTTTGTTTTCCTTTCTTGAGTCTCTCTAGCTCTGTTTCAGCAGCAATTAACTCTTGCCTTAGCGTTGCAATTCTTTGCTCCAGGCCTTCGATGCTACCTCTGGAGGTAGGAGGTTGATAAGGTGATAGAAAATGCTGTGAAAAAGCCTTGAGAGCATTTACTCCAGTAACCTGCAAAATCCCCCTATTGATAATCAAAAGTATGTCCCAAAATAGTCATGAAATTCTATATTTCCTGTCCCCAAAGAGGATACATGCTCTAGAATTTCATATATCCAGCAAGTGGTTTTGGTTTAAAACAAAGTTGGCATGTCAATGGGCAAAGTCTGGTACTAAAGCAAAAAGAGTGAAGGCGGAGCTAAGATCAAGTCAGAGATTACCTAAAAGAAGAACTATGTATATAAAGATTCAGAGGTAATGGGATCAAATGAGAGCTTTATGATGCTAGAGAAGAATAAGATTATACAAGTTTCACCGAAGCAAAGAAACCATTCTGCATATTTTTCCCAATGGACCGTGAAGTTTCATATTGTTTCGCAATCCAATTACCTCTTCTGGTAGCAAAGGGAGCTTGGTTATGTGAAAATCATCATACAACATGTAGAACTGATCAATGTACTTCTGTTGCATCCTCATTCTAGCTTTGAGCAACCTTGACTCAGCACCTATAGGCACAACATCATTAACAAACATTAACTCCTGCGTGCATTATAGGAAAATCACATAAATTGGATGCCACTAGCATGCAGACCTTCTTCATCGTAAAGCACTTGGTTAATGATTATATTATGAGTGTCGATCTCAAACTTGGTGAGCTCTTGCACCAGTCTCTCTGTCTCATATAGGGAGAGAAACTCAGGAATGCAAACGCAGACAAAGGTAGTCAGGTCCTGAGGAAGAAGAAAAACATAACATAAAGGGCTGGTGCAATACAAGAAAAAAAGATGTACTCCATCCTCATAAACCTATGACAGATACATATTGTGGGAAAAACTACTTACAGGGTCTTTAAATTGCTTGTTTACTTGTTCAATCACATCTTTCATTCCCTCAAGCTTACCCAGAATTGCATCCTCGCCAAAATCATCATCAACACCGAAAAGACGCGTCATCTGCAGCATGTATCATTGTCACATAAGTATCAAGGAGTTCTTGCTCATGGATTGTATCCAAGTTCACGTGACATAATAATAATACCTAGCAAGATGAAATGTCTTTGATAGCTATTTGAGCAACATGAAACATCATAAAAGAATTATGAGTAATTAAATTCCAATATCACAAGGACACTGAAAAGGGGCAACTTGGTCCTGAGTTTCCCCATGCTGAAATGTCAGAGGAAGATATTACAGTGCAAGAACTACATGTTTTAAGTTCTGCAGCAAAACTGGAAGGAATAAGAGAACAAAAAATGACCAATTGCAATAAATATCCCCCATCTTATGAAGTTGCAGGTAATCTTTGACCTTTTCATGATATTCTAAAATGCTTGCCCAGGATACTTTCCATTAACCATCTGCCATCACCAATCCAGGTTTTAAATTAACAGCTGTAGCTGATGTTACACAAACGTCACTGGGGACGCTCTGCAGTGCCAGATAAATGATAACATCAGCTTTTAAACATGAACAGGAGGCAGAGCCATTGGGAGAAATAAACTGCAATCAACTGAACACCTAAGCCACAATGCTTGACAGTGCATAAAAGACATAATCAACTGATGCCCTAAAAACCACGGACCAACCCACAAGTGTCACACTGTTCTAAGCTAGAGTAGACGTTAAAAGACGCGCACATAGAGACATGCAACAGCACACGTACACAAAAAAGGCTGTAGATCCAATATAGCCTCCAAAACTCGAGCACTGAGATAAAACCAAATCAAGAGACATTGCATGAAATTATACTAAGCATAGAAGACCAATTCAATATTAACCAGTTCATTGGTAAGCTCGCAAACAGAATTATACCTGATTCAGAACACCACCAAATCTACTTTTCAAAGTCATCATTTTTGCAAGTCCCTTCTCCAATGTTGAAGGAAATTGCAACAACCGAAGTGTATGACCAGTTGGAGCTGTGTCAAATACTATGACAGAATAATCCATTGTTTGCACCAATCTGCAAAAATATGTTTTTCACGAAAATTATGGACAGCACTTAAAAGGTAAAACATTTGAAAGGAATAATAAGCATGAATAGACTAATAAGCATGAATCTTCCATAGTCAAAGATCCTAGACTTCCCCATGCATGCATGGTAACAATGATTAGCGCGGACTCAGGGAATAACACAGGGTCAATTTCTCTTCACATATAATTTAAGATGGAAAAGATTTCCTTATGAGCATTCATTCACCTAATACTTGACTATCCTTGCCCAATGATAACCACCCCCAAAAAAATTAAAATTAAAATTAAAAGCCCTGCCTCTCTCCTAAAAGGGAGAAACCTCATTTCTTCATTGTAATTCACATTGATGGCAAACGGTACTTAATCAACACAATAAAATCTACAACCTTTCTATCCAGTTCCAACTAATGGCCCGGCATCACTTGGTCGGGAGAGCTTTGCGTCTACTCAAAAAGACAGGCACACAATCTAAAGTTATCTTCATTAATGTCACACCTGCAAATCTCAAATCAATGTCGAGGCATATATGTCAACCCGAAAGACACTAATGGAAAATCTTAAAATGACCATCTAAGAGATTAAACACCATTTACCATCTCCCAATTGAGGTCAAAACCAACGAACACACAGTTACATGTGCATGGACACATCTAGTTAGTATGAACTACAATCCAAGTCCATAATAGTGACATTTGATAATAGAAGAAAGATAATGAGAGCATCTAAGAGACTTGCTAAACTCCATCAAAGGAGCTTTGGAAAATATAAACACGCAAACGTTGCGTGTTTCAATTTCTTTTAATGTGTGAAAATACCATATTTTATTCCTTTGATATAACTTGAAAACATTGTACTCTATGTTAGCACTTGTTAACGAAACCAATATTGTAAAAAGCATGCTTTCTCCTTACTTCAGCATCTCTGCAAAGCTCATTGCCTCGTCAATCCCAGGAATTGCATTTGCCAGCTCAGAGACTAAGCTATCCATCCCTTCAGAGCTACCTAAGTCTTCTTGCTCAACGTTTGGATCCACCTCCTACAGAATACCATTTATAATAATGACGTGTCGCAGAGATGAACCAAGAGTAATGCAGGATCACATAACTTAATTCATCAACAAAAAGAGGAAAAAAGAAAATACATGAGCAAGCAAAAGTGCTTTTAATTGGGAATGGCGCACCTATCGATCTAGTGACACAGCACTGATTTCATACAAGTTAAGAGCTATATCTGCCTATATAGCCTAACATTACTTCAAATAAAAAAATGGAACTTTTAGCAGGCAAAACGCACTACTGGCAGGATAGAGGGAATGGCTCCTCCGAAAGCAGACTAAAGTACAATCCTCTCTGACGAACTTCAACCCAAGCAGAAATTTCTCCTCTGACCCAACAGCATGAAGCCAGAAATCGATAGCCTATCTGCCTATGAACAGACTAATCACTAATCTCCAATCCAATGCCAACCCAAGCATCCCACCGAGATATCGAAGCGTTATCTCTCAATCTAGCCTCGCTGCATCCCGTCGAAATCACACAATGTCCACACGTGCGGGAAAAGCAAAGAGAAGGGAACGGAATTCCCACCATGGCGTACAGATTCGTGAACCCATCAACCAGGGTCGGCGACTTGGTGAACCGCTGCTGGAAGGCGTCGCTGAGGTTGTGGGCCGGATCTGTGGAGATGATCAGGACGGAGGATCGGACGCTGGCGAGCAGGATCGCCAGGATCGAGCTGCATGTGGTCTTCCCGACGCCGCCTTTGCCCCCGACGAACACCCACTTCAGGGTCTCCTGCTCCAGGACGTTCTGCACCGTCCCCTCCGGCATATCCACCGCCATCGGAGGCAAATTCTCAACGGCGTCGCCTGAATCGCAGAGAGAGAGAGAGAGAGAGAGCAAAATGAGTCCGACCGAAGTGAGGAAGCCTCAGGTGACGAAACCTCAGGTGACTCGGATGGTACTCGAGCGCCTCCTTGAAGAGGGCGGCGTATGATAAAGAAGGATTTACTATCATGCGCCGATCGGCTACTAGGTGCGCCGTGCGCGCACCTGTCCGGACATATCTAGTTCTATGCGATCTTCTCTAACGCTTTTTGTTTTTTGAGTTATATTTCTATTTGAATTTTGTTCATGAGTGCCGGAAAATTAAAAATCTTTTTTTGTAACATGAAAAAAAATCTCAAATTTCAGATAGGTATTTTCGTATCGAAAACGATATTTAAATGTCAACAACTTATACTCGGAAAATAAAATACTTCTTACTTGACTTGCGACATAGAACGTACAAAAACCTACTTATTATTTGCACTTATTACTTTATCTTATAGGTTTGAAAATATAAAGATTATTTTAAAACTGAAAAAACATATACAATTTCAAATGTCAATATTTCTCTAATTTCAAAAGGTGCCTAGCGTTTCATATTAGTAAAAATCAAAATATAATTGTCAAAATATTTTTGTATCTGTTCAACTTTTTTTTTTCAATGTTAGAATCAATATGATAAAGAAGCTAAGAGAGATAAATAGTAGAGGCTGAATTTGAAATACCTTTTCTTTGCCTGTTTTGTTCTTTCGAATTTGACTCGATAAAAGATATAGATTAAGGGACAACGGATCAATAAATATATCGATATATTTGAATCGAGTAGCCTTGGCACTTTGGCAACCTCTTGAACTTAATAATGTCCTGCTTCTCATCATCTAGAGAATCTTATAGAAACTAAAAATTATGAGATGAAAGGGCGAATCTATGAACTCTTCCTCCCTTTTTTGCCTTGGCATCATCATCTAGACTTGCCACATTTTTCGACTTTTATCTATTATTGATTTTCAAAATGAAAGAAGTGAAAATATATATGATGTATAGAATGAATCTGATTGATTTAAAATTTAAGTGAGAAAGAGAAGGGTGTCTTATCCATTCTATACAATTGAATCTGAAGCTAAGAGAATATATATGAGGCATGTTGATTTATTATCTTCAAAATTCTTTTTTTTATCGAGTTGAAGTTTGTACAAAAAAAAAAGATAAAGAGAAGTTATCTCAAATATGGTCTATATTTCTCTGGTTTATTTCAAATTTGAAAAAGAAAAGAAAAGAAAACTCCGTGAGAAGAATAACTATCATCATTCCTAAACATTTATTTCTTTTGACTTTTATCTCTTGTTGATTTGAGATTGAAAAGGTAAAAATACATAAATTATAGATGTACAAAATTTATGCAATTGATTAAAAATTAACTTAGAATGAGAAGTATATCTTTTTAGAAGAACAAACTTTCTAATGTAAAGTATAAGTAACTTCAATTTGCGAATAAGTATGCTATCTATCCACTTTTACTTAACATATAATAATACCATTTAAAGTATAGGTTATGATTATAGTATAAATATTACAATAACAATAGTTCATTAAAAGAATAAAAAATTGAAGTTATTTGAAACATGCATAACAGACATTTCTTTGGATTTTAGGGTCCTTTAGAAATGCTTTGATCTTAAAAATCTTATCTCCTTTAAAGCAAATCTATTCAGTAAAAACATCAAAATGAACATAATTTCACATTAAAGCTGGCATAGTTTGAAATTAGTTAAAAAGGAGTTGAGAGAATTTCACAAGCTTTAATGCATTAATTTGTTGTTTGACGTATTTTTTTTTCCTAAATACTACAGTTCACGTAGCATGTATGTATTTGGTAAAACGAGACAACATACAGCTTAACTTAGCCGTTCAAAGATCGAATGA
This sequence comes from Melaleuca alternifolia, assembly GCA_019926035.1. Classification (NCBI taxonomy): domain Eukaryota; kingdom Viridiplantae; phylum Streptophyta; class Magnoliopsida; order Myrtales; family Myrtaceae; genus Melaleuca; species Melaleuca alternifolia. The sequence goes on along the minus strand of JAGKPW010000021.1, from coordinate 2,687,672 downwards.
AAGTGACTCTCAGAGGATACGACACCAAAATAATGAAATTCCACATACTCTCAAATAGAACAAAATTAAATTTGTGAAGAAACTAATGACATCCGTCATCGCATTTTTAACAAAATCAAGTTGGTCGAGGTTCGCCTTCTGCGACCTGCTTCTTGTTTCGTCGAATGCCACTCCGTTATCTTCTCCCGGGTATCGTGCATCGCCCTCAGGCTCCTAGCGAGCTCGACCCTTCCATACCATTTCATGCACCTATGTCGCGGTTTTCTCAGTCATCGGTAGTTTGCAGCATCGACCGATACGATTTCGAGGTTAAGCATGGGGATAAGAAACCTTGGCGTGTAATTCAAGTTGCCATATCTCGGATCCGCGGAAGAGATGGGTAACGAGGTACCACGTCCATAATTTCATGGCATTCCTCTCCTACTGCCTTACACATTCTTAAGTTAGTCCACAGGTAGGAGGGGGATTCCACTATGTTTTTCTCACTCAAAAACCTGTAGAATAAAAGCGTCCAGAAACAGTACACGTGCCGTTTCAGATGTTAAAAGGTTCGAATAAACGCAGGCATTCATCATCATCATCAACTTGAGAATTTAACGCCTTCGTCATCCGCAGAGGTGCCCTTGAAAATTGTCAGCTTCCCCTTGTGTTCTAGTAGTTTCAAAGCTCGCATGAGGATGATGCGGTCCACACCTTGAAGATCTAGTAGAGAAAAAGAAACCTCACTTAGCTTGCATGAAAGAGTCGTGCCAATCCTAATGAGTTGCCAAACCATGATTCACTTAAGATTGTATGATACTGCTTCCTGACAAGACGAGAGGATAAGAGGAGAAATAATTCAAGAAAGAGAGGAAATTTTTCATGAGAGTCTGTGAATAGCATTATTTGACCGCAGGACTTTGAGCAAAATACAGCTCTTTTTTTCTCCTATCTAAGTTGAATTCAACAGCAACGATGTTTCCTAATGTGCAAGTCTTCAAATTCTTTCTTAGAACATGCAAAAGGTAGTTTACCTGTCCCCCGGGATTCAGGCCCAGAACGTATTTCCTCAACCGTCATCACAGAGTCCTCCAGCCCATTATCTTTCACCTAATCAAACAAGGGCGGTGAGCGAACTTCTTCTAACCTAACAAGCTTCAAATTGTACTGAAGCTCTAACTAACTCACAAAGTTTAATATAATATCAGCCCAGTCTTGAATGCGGTGCCAGAGAATGAGACACTTCCTATGTCCTTTGTCCAGCCATTCTGCACGTCCTGCTAGATGAGGAAGGCAATTAATGGTCTCCCATATAATATGACAATACGAAATCAGTATATGGCATTAAACCAAACATAAAAAAGAGAAGAAAGAATTTATGAAGTACTCCCACCTTCAGAAACTAAGGCAGCAAGGAATGCTTCCCTTGCTTCATGAGTAAGAGACCCTGCACTATCAGAGTGATAAGAGTAAAAACACGTATGTTGTTAGGTAGACAAAGCATTTATGATCTCAGGCCAACAACAATGTGAGAGGAACCAGGGAACAGTGCAAACCAATGCAATAGCTAAAATAGATTGCATGGCACAAGGAAATCGGTTCAGTGGAAAGAAATGGTATATTCATCATGACATATGCGCAAACTAAACTGTGACCAACTATAAAATTGTTCAGGAGTGACGTAAGACCTAGTATTGTTCAGAAACATGGGCAGATGGACAAAAGATAAGGATATACACTGTGATCAACCAGTGAATGATGGAAACAATGATTCCCTCTGTAAGAGAGAAAAGATAAAACTCTCAATAATAAACATTAGGACATGGAACTTTTTGCGTGACAGCGCCTGCTTTTTAAGTACCTTCTGCTCTGACCAAAAAAAAGTGCCTTTCGCTAGCCACCGAGCTCTTGCCGAAGCACAAGGCAACACAGCCCTAGGTTGGTCGCAGAAATAACCAAAAGAAATACCTAATGCATAAATTGATAAAAAGGCCCTTACTCTCAATTGCCGGATTTGAAAACAGTGGAAACTCTTCTTCCAATCCAATCACAGATAAATTTTGCGTTTTACAGTAATCAAGGATCAGTTCCTTCCAGAGTTGCACTTGCTTCTCTCGTGTGTCCCTTACTGGCTGCAAGCTGAAGAAGTTATAGACAAGTTGTGACCATATGAATTCCCACTATTTAATGAAAAGCAGATGAAATTTTGGCAATGGAACTATGAAGACTACCAAAGCAATTAAAGCCACTTGTCTCAACTAGGCAGAATGGAACAGTGAAAGCAATCCGTTATATGCACCATGACACTCTATTTCATTTTTTGATAAAGGAAAACATAGATGGCTGACTGAGATATCTTTTGCAGCCAACTTGAATCAGCAACCTTTTCTAGACAGCACCTAGCATATAAGAGCAGCAGACACAGATAATGTGTGCTGGCGGAGATCGCAGTTTGTGTTCTTATGACTTGTGCATTCACATGCCAAATAGGACATAAGTTCTGCTAAAGTACACATTCGCGCTTTCAATGATAGAAGACAGTTCAAAAGAAACTAGTTTCGGCATACAACCACCAGTCACACCAAAGCACATACAACCTTGAATCTAAAAATCTCACTAATAGTTCAATGGGCACGTGTAAGATACTTTCAAGATTATGACATAAGCTATAAAATGTTGTCTCAATGCCTATCAAAACAGAGCCAGGCAACTGGCCCACAGAGACTAGTAGGTACTGAACCACAGACTGACAAAATTTTCTTGTCAATGCTCATTAAAAGAATCCCCATTGGCCACACCATACAATTCTTAAGGGGCTAACTTAGTTCCCAAACCAATAACTTTTTCTCGAAGATTCGACAAGGAAAAAGCCCTGTCTTGCCTACAATTCCATTGGAAACAAAGAAACAGAGTAGTGATACGAGCAGGCACCTAAAACAGTGCCACAGACCAAAAGCTACCCTTTCCAGGGTTGTGGTTATAACAAAGGCTGCACTTCAGCACGATAAATTAAGCTGAAGCAATGTACTCTTTTGTAGATGATCCATAGATAAATGGAAGGGCTTAGCAATGACCAATGCATATAGTTTCAGGAAACTAACTCTTGCATATCAGGTTATTGATGCTAATTTAATGACAAGAAGTGCATCCTTACAACTAAAGGAATAAGTGATACAACATAAACTGTCCCATCAGAAGAGGAGATGCAAGGAGTTTAAGTCATTACGTGAAATAAGGAGGGTAGTTGAAGAATGGAGGTAACTTGAAATTGCCCAGCGTCTGCATCTCTTCTCCAATTCAGAGAGACAATATTTATTGCAAATCTGTCACTCAAAGCTGAAAAAGAAAAGGATTAGCTCTGGCTGTTTTTTTAATCATAATTATTCTTAGGGCATTGTGTAACACAATCAATTTTGAGATTTAACCATGTATTTGGCCAGTACAAACTGGATATTCAAATTTAATCACAAGTGTCTGTTGAAATGATCAGTGTAGGATGATGAGATTATCAAAATTGATCAATTAATGCTGTATTACTGCTCCAGATCAAAAAATTAGGATGTGTTAGAACAGTAGAGGAACCAATAAATCAATGACGGCCTCAGGCTAAGTTATCTAGATAGCATACGAATGATTCTCTCTCTTTCATGAAAGATTTTCCTTTTAAAGATCACAACTCGACAGCTATATCCACTATTACGAGGACACTCACGTAGCTCAAGAGGCTCAACTCTCAAGCAGCTCAAGTAGCTCAAGCTCAATACGAACTTGTATACAGCTGGAGTAAACGTAAGTCGAGTCATGAGTAGCTCAAGAGGAGCTCGATTCGCTTGCATTATTTTCCTCACATCAAAGCTCCAAGATCTTATAAAAGACACAGGGATGCCACTGGACCAAATGAGACTCATACCCTACGGGGAAAAGCTCATCATTTTTGCAGAATCCCAAGGGAACATAGAAAGCACCGGCGGCACACAATTAATTACTGGAATTCTCCCTTTCTTCCCCTTTATTTCGATCGCTGTCACTGTCACTGATGGTCTGTGCGAACCGCACAGAAGAAGTGAGCTCACATGAGTTCGCAACCTCGCAATGCCTGTAGAGTTTCCCCACGTGTTCGACGCTTTTCAACATACCCACAGGCCACAAGCTCGCAGCTTGTCAGTTTTTCGTCTTCCCAAATCGACTCCTCGCTTAAGCCAAAAACCCGCGGAATCAAAACCTATGGTGAACAACGTCTCGCCTGAATCAACAACCTAGGACAGAGTGATCGAACTCGAAATGTCCCCGATCACCGACAACCCCCCCCCCCCCCCGCCCTTCCTGGAGGAAAACACGATGATCGAATCGAATTGAAAGCGAGCGAGAGAGTCTGGAGCGAAAGACAGAGAGTACCTGCTGCAAATCGCGCTTCAATTGTTCGATGAAAGTTCGGCAATCTGGTTTGCTCGAGAACCGAAGAAGAAGAAGAGCAAGAAGAGCAAGAAGGAGAGAGCTGGGCTTAATTTTGGGCTTACAGGCTATCTAATTTCAAAAGACTATGGACGGGCCCAATAGGCCCAAAATTGTTCAAAGAAAGGGCCCAAAAGGATGAACTTGTTAAAAAAAGATGATATTCTGAAATCAGGAGGGGTCAATTCGCAGCTGCTCGAGTTTTAGTTACACGACCAAAAATCCGAACAAATTATATTGAAATAAAGTGGGTCCGAACGAAATAGAACACTCGAGATTTGGGATTCCAATTTTAGTTGGTTATGATTCAATTTGGAACTTTCGTACCTCGTGGCCATCCAGTCGTGAATCCATTCCTTGCCGCCATCATATGAGGTTGGCGCCCACCCTAGCGACCACGATGTAAGGGTTGGCCGATCAAAAGCGCGGCGGCGACGAGGTACGACTGCCGTTGTGCATGAGGAACAAGGAACTTCCGCTAAGGACACAGTGAGGGATGAAGTTTGGTCATAGCTCCACATAATGCAGGATTCTAAGTACATCAACGAATATATTATCGATACGTCCACCATTGGTGTCATCCAATTGGATGGAATCTGCTTGATCTGCAAGAGCACAAATTAGAACGACAAATGATGATAGTTAGATATGATAATTCATTATAATTGTTTAATAAAGAAAACAAAGAGAATTTATTCTGAAATCGATCCTAGCACCTATGGCAATAGGTTTTGGATTTTAAAAGATGATGAACCTATTACAATAAGTAGATTTTAGTTTTCAAGTGAAACTTGTAATAAAACTGAGACCACTCATCTTTAAGTAGGTGGCGACCACCTTGAGCTTTTGCCTTTCCAAAATTGACAATCGGCATGCGATTTCTCCGAGCATTAAAAAACGAGAATGAAAAGACAAGACATTCAAAAAGGGTGAACGGGGATGGAAGTCAAAATACAGCCGCCGGGAGATGATCCTCTCGGTCAACTTTGGCTGGAATACTCCAGCATTTTATTAGTGCTGCTTCACCTGAAGTTTTGACATTTGACATGGTAACATAGGGGAAGTCGTGCAAATTTTCATGGTCCCATGCACCCCCAAAAAAATCAAGAACCTCTTTAGTAAAGTCGCGACGGAATTGTAATTCGCTAAATTGTATACTAAAAAACTATAAACTATTATAATACTTTGTTGTGTTTATCTTTTGAGGTGTTCGATAGATTCTTTTCGGAAGCAATTTATCCTTATTTTCACAGTTGAAATTGTCGCGACAAATCTATATTAATCATCGTTTGAAATAGAGAAACGAAATATTTATATTTAGACTTGTATCGAAAAATAATGAATCCACGGTCAGGTCAATTAAGGAACTCCACTTATTAATTTTGACATAGAATTTAAAGAAATAAGAGAAAGATAGAACTCTTAGTTATTGAGAATTGACCAAGGTGAGGCCAAAAGGAGGGCCATATTGATTCACATGCAGAATAAGAACAGACATGGTAGGTAGGCGAATGCGTATGGGCATGGAGCAGTAGCACCGAAGTTCTCGTAAAAAAAAAAACTCTACACATCAACCGTCGCCTTCGCTGGCTCCATTGAGTGTGAACGGATCTCATCTGGCAAGAGGTTTCTCTCTCTCTCTCTCTCTCTCTCTCTCTCTCTCTCTCTGTGGTGGGTCGTGGGTGTTTGCGTGTCCTGTGCACGGCTTTGAAGTGGAAAAATTTGTGCTTTAATTGCAGTCAGCTAAAGTGGGGTGACGTTCACTTGGGATTCTCCGCTTAAAGAAGTTCCGCGGAGTGACAGAGCGAGAGAGGGAGAGGAGGAGAGACAGGGAGAGAAGACAATGGCAGTGTAAGAGCTCTTGAATCCCCATTTGATTTGATATTCGCTGTTATTGGATTGCTGAATTATACCCATCGGCGGACTTCGATTGCTTTTGCTGATTCCGCTTTGATTTGCGGATGAAATGCTAAGAACTCGAAGAAAGACCAACTCTTGGGTAGTGGGTGCTTGGCTGAAATTGTTTCTTCTTTACCATTAGATGAAAAGCTGGATGCTTTCCTTTGCCTGCTCCATATGGTGCTTTCTTGTTTTGCTGGTCAATAGATGATATAATATTGGAATCGACTATGCGGACGGTAGTTGTTCATAAATCTCATTAGAAGCTTCATTCTTGAGGAGAAAGTGATGCTTGATTCTGACATTTTGATATGTGATGATCAGTGTTGCATCAGCACCTGGGAAGGTCTTGATGACCGGCGGGTATCTTGTTTTGGAGAGGCCAAATGCAGGGATTGTTCTTAGCACAAATGCTCGGTTCTATGCAATTGTGAAACCTCTTAATGAAGAAATCAAACCTGACAGCTGGGCATGGGTTCGTGATTTCACAACTCTTATCTGTGATATTTTAGTGGCTGCTGTTTCAGTTGCTAGAATATTCTTTTGAAGAATAAATTTTTCGAATAAAAAGAATGAGCCATTTGAGCTTTCTCTTGTGAACCTTTTGCAAGTTGTTCTATTTCCATCAGCAAGTATATCCTTAATCTTCTGAGGTGCTTGAGGGTTTTGTTAGCAATTCTTTATAATTAAGGTCTTCCATTTCTGATACACAAGTTGTGAAAATCATCTACTGGAGAATCAAGTTTTGAACATAACTTCCTTGTTGATTCTGAAAGGCTGGAGTGAGATGCACCTAGGCACATTAGCAAGATGTCTTGATCAGCTGATGTTGTGGAGAGAGTCTTTCTCACTACAATCTGCCACGAGACCCTCCAGACATAATTGTAACCCAAAGGCTTTTGAGATTTGATCTAGAATGTTTCAGGGATTTTGTAGAATCTAATACGGTCCATTAGATTAGATTTGATTCATTCCCCTGTATAACTTTTCTTGTTCAAAGATGAACAATTGCACCTTCTTCCAGGTATGGACAGATGTCAAGTTAACATCTCCTCAGTTGTCTAGACAAAGCAATTACAAGTTGTCGTTGAAGAATCTGACTCTCCAGACAGTCTCTTCGAGGTTTTTGTCACCTTTTATATTATTTGGAAAAAAACTAGAGTTTTTTATTATTATAATTTGTATGATGAGTTAACCATGTATAGGGTTATTATTAGACAGAGAATAACCCAGCTATTTGAAATCTCAGTGACTCTGGGAACCCCTTTGTGGAATACGCTGTACAGTATGCTGTGGCAGCTGCACATGCAAAATTTGACAAGAACAAAAAAGACGAGCTTCACAAACTACTCTTGCAAGGTACTGTTTGATGCTTGTAGCTTGTATGCCTTTTGCAGATATAAGAGGTTTGATATTTTAATAATGTCTTTTATTAGTTTTGCAGGGCTTGATATTACAATTGTAGGCTGCAATGACTTCTACTCATACCGGAATCAGGTAAAATACTTCTATGGTTGCTTTAATTTCATTTTTGTTTTATTTGATGCAATGCTTTAGCATGAGGTCAGATTGTTTGTTCTTGTTATGTTCGGAATAAATTTTCTTTTAGCATTCGATGGAAGTCATGAGATCCAATAGCATTTGCATCCTAAAAATGGGAATTGGAGAATGTATATATAGATATGTCAAAGTATTTTGTTCTGAAGTTCCATTTTTATTTCAGTTCTCTTTTACGAATCAATAACGTTATTGGAATTTATTATTTTATTAGATTGAAGCTCGAGGATTACCTTTGGCACCAGAGTCATTGGCTGCCCTTCCTCCTTTTGCATCAATTTCCTTCAACACTGAGAACTCGAACGGAGAATGTAAACCAGAAGTAGCAAAAACTGGACTTGGTTCTTCTGCGGCCATGACTGCGGCTGTGGTTGCTGCTTTACTTCATTATCTTGGTGTTGTTAACCTTTCTCTCTTGTCCACGGATTCCTCCGAGCTTGATATTGTGCATATGATCGCCCAAAGCGCTCACTGCATAGCTCAAGGGAAAGTTGGCAGTGGTTTTGATGTCAGCTCTGCAGTATATGGGAGCCAGCGTTATGTCCGGTTTTCACCAGATGTGCTTTCTTCTGCTCAGGTATCCTTCCTCTCCTCATAATGGCATTGCCTGCCTCATGCCAGTACATATAAAAAAAGGGAAGAAATTGGTTCATTTGATTTCCAGTCAAGGCCTACAGAGGATTGAATCACATTTTTCTTTTCAAAGTCTGACTATATTGATGTTTTGAGGAAGCTAGGAAATTTAATTATTGGTAGTCATTTTCTGCACCTTTAGAAAAGTTAGCATGGGCTTCCCAGGGGTTTAGCATATGGGAGATTGATTTACCAAACTTTGAGTCTCACGTTATAAAGTTACATGAACTCAGATATTTGTGACTATGCATCAAGAAAAAAGTGGGCTTCCTAGTGAATGACTGACCCCATAACCTGTGCATAAGTATTATTAATGTTTTTGACATATCAAATAATATAGATTGATGAAGACGTGAATGTCTCATAAAATTACCTAAAAATGATGAAGTCAGGGTGTTTCTCCTTGCTTTTATGATGATTTAAGCAGCATGAATGGACTCTTAATATTCTGTTCCCTTTGATGACCAGAAATATGTATCAAAATAGGTTCTTAGAGACATGATTCAGCTGATATATCGGGTGTAGATCATAACATCTGCATGTATAGGCTGAGTTTAGGTGATATTGATTGCCTATAGTAAAGCCGCTTAAGATTGTAATGTCGTAGCTAACTTTACTTATTCTAGAATCTCTCTTCAGTATCAGATGGTTGAATGAGTTGTATTAACACAGTTAATGTTGGCTGCAACATTTCCAAGTGAATTGGCATTTTCGGTTTACTTGGATTAGATGATATACTGAATTTGGCTTTTTGAAAGTTGGACTTGCTTGTTTATGTGGGTCAACTGGGGATGTGTTGCTGCTTCTGGGCAAACCTGTGGAATTTACATATAACGTATTTTTAGAACAAGGTTTGCCTGATTGTATGTCCAAGGTTCGGTTGTATATTCTTGGTCAAATTGGACTTTCATGATTTTCAAATGTTATTACTGATACACACAATTTTCAGACAGAGGTAAAAAGGTAAGTTTAGCATTAGTCTCTGCATTACGTCAAATTTTTTTAATGTTATTTTCTTCTTCTTTTTTGGGGGTGGGGGTGGGGGGTGGGTTTGGCAAATACTCGTTGCGTTACTTGGATAAGTAATTTGGGACTCCAGATGAATTATAAATTATCATAATTTTCTATCGCTTGTTATATCTCATAAAGGCTTCTGAGAATGTCCATGAAGAATGTCACATACTACGTGTTTTCATTCTAGACAATTTTTTTTATTGATTGCCAGGTTGCAGTCAAAGGAATGCCTCTGGATGATGTTATTGTTGACATCTTGGACGGAAAATGGGACCATGAGAGGACCAAGTTCTCCTTGCCACCATTAATGTCACTTGTAAGCATTTTTATTCCTTTTCCCTTTGATGCTAATGATAATCCAGTGCTTTCACATTATTAGAAAATGGATAGGTGAGAAGTAAATCTGCTGCCAAATGTCATATAACAGTTACCGAAATTTTTTTGACCTCATTTCTTCACATTGGGATGTCTGGAAATGCGTTCTCAGCAATTTTCTACTGCAAATTTACAAGCAAATTGTAAAAATTGATATCACTGTTCGGTTTCAGTTTGCCAGGCATTTGTTTTATGACCTTTTCTCTTCTAATTCTTGCATTGTTAATGGGATGGGATGTGTTGAGACTTGTATGCTTGAATAAACTACCCACAGGAAAGCAAGAAACCCATTTGGAAAGATATGCCCTTCACTTTTTTCTTTCTATTAGTTGCTTGGAGAACCAGGAACAGGAGGATCGTCCACCCCATCCATGGTAGGAGCTGTGAAGAAGTGGCAAAAATCTGATCCCCAGAATGCCCAAAAGACGTGGATTAAGTTGTCAGAATCAAATTCATCTCTGGAAAGACAATTTAACTTGTTGAGCAAATTAGCAGAGGAAAATTGGGACGTGTATAAACGTATTATAGACAGATGCAACCTGCTTAAGGCAGACAAGGTACTTTTCCAAGCCAGATTTCCCTCTCTTGAAGTGTAAATTCATGACAAATGATCTACCTATGTGATGTTTTTGGAACAATTTGGTGAAAAAATTGCTTCCATTTTTCTTTTATTTGATTTATCAAATCACTAATGTTCTTCCTGTGTCAACAGTGTGAGCAAATTTTATCTATGCTTCTTTCTGTGGATGACGGGAAAAGTTTTTTATTCCACCGTGCAATATCTTGACTTTCTTGTCCCTGGATGTGCTGCAATTTAGTTTGCTTTCTTGTCCTAGGAATCCAATCAATCATGGTGCAGGATGCTTTTTCTGATAAGATTTGAAGTATTTATGGAGGGATTAGCTACAGAATAGACTGGTGGTATGAGTTGGTCAGTAGAGCTTTTGGAGTTTAATATATGGCTTGTTTTAAATAGGAGAACTTGAATAAAGGATTCCATCTGTGTCCTGTAAATATTTTGTGTATGATGTCTGTATGGTTTTATTTGTTCTCCTCCTGGGAAGCTCTGTTTCTTCTAAGTATATTTGTGTGCCTTTGAGGCAGAATAGGGTTAAGGTACTTGCATATGATAGGGTCGGTGTCATCTTGTTAACATGTCAGGGAAAATTCACTTTATACGGGGGATGGATCCTTGGCCAGAAACACTTTGGTGACGTCAACTTCCTTAGTGTTCAAATATCTCTTTTTTTTTTGTCAAATGTTTTCAAAATCAAACACAACTGTCGGTTTTAAATGCTAACTTGCTAGGCATTTTACACAATGTAATTTAGGCCATCTAATATAAAGGGAAGCCATCTTTAGAAGGAAAATATTTTACAGTGAGTTTATCTTCTTCTATAATAGTATATCCTCCTGGTCAGCACTCCTGAGGACCAGATATTATCATTGGAGTTGATGTGATCTAACAAACTTTACAAACAGTGGATGGAGCTTGGAACTGAGCCAAGAGAAGAAGCTGTTGTCAAAGCTCTGTTGGGAGCAAGAGATGCTATGCTTGGGATCAGGAATCTTATGCGGTCGATGGGTCAGGCTGCTGGTGTTCCTGTACGTTCTTTCTGTCACTGGAAATCTTGTAACATAGGCAAGATCAATCATACATGCATGTGTTAATATTTTCTACTGTTATTAAGATGGGAGTTATGTACTTGCTTATGGAACTTTTGGATAACTCACTGAAGTATTAGCTCCTCTTGAGATTATTGTAAATGTGTGCTGATCATGCAATGTACTACTGTAACAAATAATAAAACCTTTCAGGAGAAGATAAAACTTTTTCCGTCTCATGCGTACTTAACAGTTAAAAAGGATTTGTAGTATAGCTCCAAATTGAAGAGAATGGGTTTCATGCCCATCTTTTAAATTTCCAATTCTTACTATATAGATTATTACTGTTTAACCGTCTTGATGTTGCCAATATTGTCCTGCATGTATCTAAGAAAGATGTTGCCCATTAGATGTAAGTGCATTTTCCTTGCGTTATTTATTTTGTAATTTGTTAATATCTGTTGTTAATTTGTAATTATGTTGCCTCAGAGAATTCATCGTTGGATATTTTACATTCTTCTTCAAGAAAAAGTCAAGAACCTTCTGATTTGATACTCCACTCATGTTTCTCCATCACATTAAAAATGGCTTCCTTTTTTGATTTACAGATAGAACCTGAATCACAGACTCGGCTTTTAGATGCTACTATGGGCATGGAAGGAGTTTTGCTGGCTGGTGTTCCTGGAGCAGGCGGGTTTGATGCAATCTTTGCCGTTACTTTAGGAGATTCTGACAAAAACCTTGTCAGAGCATGGAGTTCGCTCAATGTCTTGGCTTTGTTAGTCGGGGAAGATCCTAGGGGAGTGTCATTAGAAGCAAGTGACCCAAGAACCACAGAAATTACGTCAAATGTCTCTTCTGTTCGCATTGAGTAGTCCCTCCTTGTCTTGTTGCCTTTCTTATATGCTGGAATTGCAATTCTCATTCGAAAAGTTGACGGCTATTGTATTTCAATATATTGGGTTGGAAGCAAGAATTGTAATTCAATGTAGAGGAATAATCTTCTATGTTTAAGACATATTCCATTGGCAAAAGAAATTTAAAAAAATAATAGTCTTTTGTTCCATCATTTCCCGGTCCATCACTAGTATCCTTTTCATCTGTGCCACTATCCGTTGTTCTGAGTTATATTTCAGCTCTAAGACCAATTAAATGTGTTAAGAGTATGTATACAGCATGATGCATCCCTTTGGATGTATTGGAAAAATTGTAGTTGCAGTGATAAGCAAATGGTTTTCATACCCCGAGTCTTTGCATAAGCCTACAGTAGAGGCTATTTAGATTTCCAGGCTTTAGTATTTGGTGGTCGGAAGAAATTTTTTTCCTCTCTTTTGTCATTTATAAAGATGAGACTGCGGGACAAGGACGGAGATAGTTTGCATAAAGTTCTTTATGTGAGTTTCAAGAATCAAGACAGCTGAAAAGGAGGCAATCTATATTATAGTTTGAATTCCCCCATCTTGTACCCCTTTTCACTCTGCTTTGTCTCTGTATTTTTCTATTTCAACCATGTTAGAATGTTACATTTCCCACTAAGATCACGAAAATATATGCTAGATGATTTCTCAATAGATGCTATTCCTAATCGTGATTATGTGTACCTGGAGATCAGAAATTCCACATCAATTGTAACTCACCAATAGTCATTACAAGAACATGTTCCATCTCTGAATTGGTGGAACCGGTATCGATCCCTTACAGTAATTTCCCTTTCATATATCAATGAAATGTACTTTGTGTAAGTGTGACAGTCACCACACATCCTGAGGTTTCTGGTGATTCTGATTGGAGAACCTTGAGATGAATTTAACAAGGCAAAAGCTATTGCTAGCTTCTGGCTGTGTCCTCTCAGTCTCTGCCTCTTCTCTTCTTCCTGGACGTTTAGGAGAACTTGCGAAGTGTCCGGGACATACCCTTCAAATTTTAGTTGCCACTCCATTTGGTGAATCATATCGCAAATGCCATCGTCATGTGGGTGCTTCATATCTTGTGAAAAGAATCTGTATGTTTTCCTCTGCACCTCAACTGAGCTAAATCCCGGTGCCTGATAAATCCCCTTCTCGGCCAACTCTGTCCTGACCCTAGAAACATCCTCCCACCTTCCTGTTCTTGCGTAAATGTTTGACAGTAACAGATAGTCGCCAGGATTCTTTGAGTTTGATCGGAGTAGTTCATTGGCTGCAATTTCTCCTATTTCCAAGTTTTGATGAACTTTGCAAGCACTTAGAAGGCTCCGCCACACAACTTCATTTGGCTTAATGGGCATGTTCTTTATGAGATTGTAAGCTTCGATGAGCGACCCGGCTCGACCAAGCAGGTCCACCATGCAGCCATAGTGCTGGATGGTTGGTTCGACCCCATATTCAGATTTCATCTGCTCGAAATATTGGAGACCCTCATCTACAAGGCCGCAATGACTACAAGCGCTCAAAACTCCTACGTAGATCACATCATCTGGCTTCAGGCCTTCCCTGAGCATTTCTGAGAAAAGTTTCAGCGCCTCTTGGCCCTGGCCTTGCATTGCTAGACCGGAGATCATTGCACTATAGCTTAATTGATTTTTATCTGGTATCTTCTTGAAGAGGCTCACTGCTTCTTCTGTGGCCCCGCATTTACCATACATGTTTATTAAGGAGGTCTGAACGATTACATTGAGTGAACTTATGTTCCTCAGCAACAGACCGTGCGCACATTTTCCTAAATGCAGTGCGCCCAAATGAGTACAAGCGCAAACTACATTCACCAAAATGCTCTCTTCAGGCCTCCAAAATCCTTGACTGTTCATGTCACCAAAGAGCAATAAGCACTCGGACCATAACCCCAAGCTAGCATTTGCTGCTATAATAGCGCTCCAAGAAGAAACACTCTTCTGATCCATATTTTTGAACACCGCATGTGATAATTCTATCTTCTTGCACTTCCCATATAAGTTGATCAAACTGTTTTGCACATAAAGGTCATCATGAAGCCCAAGTTTTAGAATCTGTCCATGAATTTGCATTCCCTCTTCAAGTGCCCTTAACAGGGCACATGCCCTCAGCAGAGCAGGGAATGTGAAATTATCAGGCTCAATCCCTCTTTCAAGCATATCAGCATAAACAAGTACAGCTTCCTCACAGTTCATATCCTTAACATGCCCTCTTATCATTGTGTTGAATTCAAAAGTACCCGGTTCGCATATTTGGAGAAAGATTGAGCAAGCGTATGCCATGCTTCCCCAAGCTGAAAGAGCACAAGTGGCCACAAGATTGCTTGCACAGAAAGAGTTCCAGAGCAATCCTAACTTCAGGATTTGTGCATGTGCCTGCTTAAATTCTTCCATATTCTTACATCTCTTCAACAATGACAAGCACTTTTGCTCCTTCAACTGGAGATTGAACTCGGGTAATTGTTGATGATTTGTTGGTGGAATCAAGACATGGGTGGGTTGGAGATGATCTCTTGGTGGAATCAAGATATTGGTGTGTTGGAGTTGTGTCCTAATCATCCTAATCCATCCTCATCATTATAAAACTCAAAAGAGTTTTAATAAGAAACTTCAAGATATCAATGAAGAAGATGAGAAAAGAACCGAAAAGCAACAAGATAGGCCATGGCAGCCCAACTCCTGAGTCTCGGTGAAAATGGCTTATAGGTATTGAAAGAGTGACCAAAAGAATGGATTCAGATTTCAAAGCTAAAGTTGAAGTGAGCTGATATAGTCTAATGAAGTGAGAAACTTCTTCTTCTTTTGTTTGTTGAGCGCTATATGGAAATTATTTTCAAGATTGGGATTGGAATTTCTCATCCATGGGGTTGCTGGATGATTGGAGCCACGAGATTGTGTCAGAGACTATAAGACAAGAAGATAATATGTGGATAGGATAACGTTTTGGAGGGGATGGCTGCATAGGATTCCTCCTCCCAACATTTGGACCCGTAGAATCTCGCCATGTCAGCCAGAGGATCTTTGTCCATCCTACAACATGAGCATGTTGCTGAGTTCCAATTTAAACTACGACTTAGGCTGGGATCAGACAGAAAATAACTCACCCCTTACACACTCTTTACTTAGATTTGTTTTACTTTTGCCGCCGATTGACGACGCTCTTGATTTTCTCCTCTTCCGTGACCCTGCACTTATGTCTGCAAGATGAGGCCGTGGCATAACACCGACAACCTTATCCGGGCAATACATACATGCTCTTGCTTCATACGAGCCGAAGTTATATCGACTATTGAATCATGAGGGATCCTACTTGAGGCTAATGCAATCGAATGGCGGAGGTCAGTAGAGCTCGTGTGCAGCACCGAGACTACGAGGCCAACTTCATGGCATTAGTGACATCAGGCAGCGGCTGAAAGAGCTTCGCGGTGGTTAAAATGAGTAACAGCAATTGTGACTTGTGACTAAGCTTGTGCTTGCCACTTGCTAGATCTCCACCTTTTGCCAAGGGCGGGCTTATGTCACGGATGGGCCTAAGGGGGCTGCTATGAGAAAAAAAAGTATTGAACGTATGGGCTTGAACAAGTGCTCTGTCGTCATGAGCTTGACCTAGGCCCACATGGATCCGGACTCCCATTTTGTGAAAGTTGTTAGGTTTCTGAGGTATATTTCTTAGTTTTGATCAGTCAAGATTGTACATGAAACCGAACCGACCAAACCATTAGACCCAATAATCTTTCGTAAGCGCAGACAAGGTTGTCATCAAGATGGTTTGGTAACAACGCACACTTGATTCATATGTTTGACTACGGCAACAACGAAGGCACTAGCCTTGAGGTCAAAAGCATGATGAATCTTCTTACGAATGTGATCGCCGCATGCAGGGCTCACGACATTCTTTTACGCATATGCCAGGTTTGAAATACCGAGAAAACCATGAGGTCATCACTGCCATTCTCCACCGTCCCAAGCTTTGATCCATGCAAAGATTCCAAATCCGTCACGAACAATCAAGCCCCCCTTCCTCGCAAGTTTCTCCTGTCCTTTGCCCCATGTCTTTTCTTGAGCAGCTTTTTAGCTAAGCCTGCAGAAGCATCCCCGAAAAGCGACACCCGGGTCTCCCCCTAAATAAATCTTGGGGGTTTAGACGCAGGGCAGAGTTGGTGGTAGCGGCAGTAGGTCCCAACAATAACAGTACCCAATTGGAACTAAGCGAATTTGGTCAACAAGACCACCAATAGTCAAAGGAAAAATTAATACAGAAGAGGACATACATGAGGGCCTCTCTCGTCAAGAGATTTACTATGGCCCATCAAAGAAAACGAAAGCAATAATTCAACTGCACCACTCACGGAGTCAGAGTCCGGAGCTTAGGTTTGGAGAGGCGCGCAGAGGTGTGGAGCCCCAACAGCATTCATCACGGTCCCATAGCAGTGCAGCCATCGGTGGCCCTTGATGGGTGAAATGATTTAGCGGTCTTTGATTGATGCCGCCTTGAAGAAGCAACATCCAACTCGTGATTTTCATCCGACGGATAATCTCTCTCTCTCTCTCTCTCTCTCCACTGCAAGTGCAGGCAGATCTACTGTGAATTTATTGCATTGTGGCGTGGTGTTTAGGATGACCATGGAATTACCAAAACTCTATTTGGTGAAACTGTCTCTTTTTCTCTTTATCTTTTCTAATTCAGTACCTGCTATGCGTCTTCTTAACAATGCACATTACTCAAACTCGATGCAAGTGTTTGGGAGTTTGAGGCAACAGTCAAACTCGAATTATGAAAAGTACTCAAACTCAAAAGGCTAATTTTCTCGATCTAATATTGCATTTTGAGTACTACATATCAAATTAAGAATAGACAGTATCTTTTATGCTATCATTGAGAAAAAGAGGTAAGAGACGGAAATGGACATGACTCCCAAAAAAAGTAACTTGTTTAAATTTTTTAGATAAGAAAATGGAAAAGAAAATTTGAAATATGGGGCACTTTCTCTAGAATTCTTTTCCCTTATCTCTCATATAGAACATCGACTGTAGGGTGATTAAAAAAAATCGAGCTTGCTTCAAGTTTGGAATAAAATATATTGATAATTTGAAACGAGTAGAATTTAGATGTATGTTATAAAAAAATAAAATTTGAGTCAAGCTTAAGCTCGAGTCTTAAGAAGTTTAGCTCTCAATGAACATATCTTAAAAATTTGAGTGGAATCTAGCTCGAATGCCCATGCACTACATTGTATCACTTTGTTTAAATTATGGCCCTAATTTAAAGATATGTTGAAAGAGGAGTGGGTCTTTCTCCTATGTTCAATAAATAAGGGAAATAGCTTCAATTCATGATTTTAGCTTTACGACAAAACTGTTATAAGTATAAGAGTCGTACTATATTTATAATTTACAAAACGGACAATACGAGAGGGATAGACAATGAGATTGAACATGCTTAGGATGAAATGGACACGGGATTCACTTATTGAGATGTCCTATGTTCTATGTGGATTGATGTCCCACGGCGCCCCGATAGCGTATTGTCCCAAGAACAAAAAAGTCTTATCCTTTTTCTTCATAGTATCCAACATATTTCCCTAGGAAAAAACAAATCTTGGTCGCGACCTTGCTCCTCCCGGTGTCCCCTCATCATCACTTTTTCCAATTCAACTGGTAACTTGATAGACTCGAAACTGTGGATCCCACCTGTCTCTCTCTCTCTCTCTCTGAGATGAAACTTTGTGTTCCCGTTGATTGATGGGTGGGCATCTGAACTGAACCCACGAGAAAATATTAGGTGGTCCCGGCGCACCAGTCAGCATGGTCCCCGACCAATTAAAACAAAACACGTGGCTCCACGTGGCTCGGATAGGGCTGCTCTCTCTCTCATCCGGGAAAGAGAGAAATTTAATGCGGAGCAGACGTCCTCGGGAAAAAAGCGTACGGGCACTGCACCTTTTTTTTTCAAAAATTTCTCTCTCATGTCTCCCGCTCTTCATCTTCTTCCAATCTCGCAACCTCCTCTCTCATTGCAGAAGCCTCGCGATTGCTTGGCCACGAACGATTCACCAGAGTGAACCGAGGCCCGCTCGGCTTCGATCCGTGAACAGTGATAGTGAGCGACCGTGAACGCGTTCGCTGCGTAAATGCGAGAGAGAGAGAGAGAGAGAGAGAGAGAGGAGGAGGATCGCATCGAGGAAAATGGCGTCCGTGGCCTCTTGGAAGCAGATGAACTGTCATCCCAACTTCTCCAAAACCATGGAGCTGAGGTAGGCGAAGAGGCCCGCCACCCGCAAACCACACAAGCTGCAGTTCCCGCCGTCAACCGGCCCGTCGTCCATACCGGTTTACATCTCCACGAAGCCCGGCCACGTCGACCCACCGCCCTCAGAGACCTTTACGCCTCCTGCCGCCTCTCGTGCCCCCTGTTCCCCCACGCGGGTCCTGACCGGCTAGTCCGAGGGGACGACGCGTCGGGCTCGACAAGCTCGGCGTCGAGCTCGCCCACAGCTCCGTCGTCGTGTCCGTCTTTTGCAGGGACGAGGACTTGTCGTCGGACGCGGGGCGGAGTGCGGCGGTGGGGATTGAAGGCTTGGTGAATAGGGTGTTGCCGAGAGTCGATCCCTCCGATGGTCGATTGGTGGGATTTGGCCGGGCTGCTTCGGATTTGGGGCCGACTGCATCAATCTACGATGTCATGGTAATATGCGAATTCTCTGGTCTTCTGCTTCTGTTTTTCGCGCGAGACGTGCATGTCAAGCTTTTTCTTTTTCTCTCTGTCTTTTGTGGTTATAGAAGTTGTGATTTTGGGACACTGTTAGAAACCAAGTCCATCTCTATTCGAGTTTTCTGCAGTTGGAGAGATGATGCTAGCCAGGAAAGATGACATGGGTAGAAAGTTTCTGGCGAAACGATTAGATAAATCAAGTATGGAAGTTAAACGATTTTTGGGCAAAGAGATGAGGAAGATTGATGTAAAGAATCAGAAATTATGTTGCAAAAGTATCCACATATAAGCTTGACTGTTTCCAACTGGAGAGGATGATCCAGGGTCATAATCCTAGTTCTAATCTTTACCTTGGCCGTTAGGGTTAATAAATGGTCAGTTGGTGGTCATCTGACTTTTAATGAGCTCCTAGTTTGATGTAAAAATAACTTGACTGTACGTAGAACTTGAAAATGGAAGCAAGAAGCTTGTAGAGCTACTGGGGCTTCATTTAGGTTGTTGTGCTTATATACCATTGGTATTTTGTACCCTTCGAGTCTGTCCTGCTGGATATTCACATAATGGATATTGTTTTTAGTTTGTTCGACATGACTATTAATGGTTTATATGCATATAGTCATGTAATCATGCCTCAGTGCCTCCCAGGTTATTCCTTCACTTCGAGGAATGGGAATTGGCCGGATGATTGTCAAAAGAATTGTAAGATCTGTCGGTTGATTAAGTTCTGATCTTTACAAAATAAGATGGTTAGCAAATCCTTTTCACATTTATTCTGCAATTCTCAGTCAACTTTAATACGGAAACTTCCTTGATTGATTCAGTTGGCTTGTTTATTCCTCATCCTTGCAGGATCCTCACAAGTAGAGACATATATGAAATAGCGGCTCTTTGTGCAGAAAATGAGAGGTAACTCTACTGTCCTTGATATTTAAATGTAAATTTTGTAGTTGCTTTTACCATAACCTGATACTTTTTGGATGTTGCTGACTGCTGAGTTCCTTGCGAGATATTTGAGTAACTTGCGTGACTCATCTTAGGTCTCCTCTCTGTAATGCTTGCGACTTGCACATGAAACATAATATCACTAGATAGCATAACATTCAAAGATCCCATTAATATCCCTTATCTGTGCATATATGAAGTAGCAACATTATCTGGAGATAATTACTGGGGTTTCCGCATCATTCCAAATTCAGTAGCAACATTATCTGGAAATAATTACTGGGGTTTCCACATAATTCCCAATTCAATTGGTTTTGCTCATTTTTTAGCTAAAAGAGGTGTTGTATTCAGCATTCTCCATGTGTATATACTAGTACATTAAAAGGCAGCCAGTCAAAATTTTATCATGTACTTTTGTTCAAGGCCACTTTTTGAAGCATGTGGATTTGGAGATGACATTTTGGGCTCCACGACAATGATGTATAAAAAGACTGTATCCGATGGCCATGGAGTGGTCAAGCGTGCTGGTGGAAAACTTTTGCTAGTCCCAACACCTAAAGATCGTGCTGCTTCCTCAACATCTACCAATTCATTGAACTGACGAACTCTCCATTTGTGAAGCAGCGGCAACTCGTTCAACTTTTTGAAGCAGATAATAAGATTTTATTGTCCAAGTCAAAATGGACGTTTGTTTCAGTTTAGCTGCTGCATAGTGAAGGAGATACATGTACATACTTGAATTCTAGAGGCAAAGATTATATAAAAGCAATGCATCCCTGTTATGGTCCTTCTATTCTGTTTACGAAATCAGCTCCCGTTAATAGGGATGGTCTATTTTTTTAAATTTCCTTTTACGAAAGATGCTTGACTGTTGTTTTTTGGCTGATCAAAAGAGCCTTTTTTTACAAGCCATGCTCAGGGTTTAGACTTCAAAAATTACAGAGGTAGCATCTAGAAGATCTCCCCCCATTATGTTGTTTACGTTCAAGAGTTCCCTGATATTCTAAAGCTAAGTATTTCATGCATCCGATGCAAGACACCCTTTACGTTTCTTATCTCCATCTACTTTATTCCTAAAACCTTCCACAAGACAAGAGAATATCACTCTTGCCACCTCGCATTTCTTCCCAAACTTAGCATGGGGAAGATCTGGATTGAAAAAGGATTAATTTCTGCTCGAGGGCTCAAACGACCTACGCTCTTGAAGCTACAATGGTTTGCCGTTGGTTGGATTGATCCGAAGAACAAGTACTGCACCAAAGTCGACCACTCTGGGAATGGTAATCCCTATTTGTCCATCTACAAAATGGACGATCATCCTGACGGATTGAACTAGTCCCATGCACGAATGCAGCAGTGCGATACCCTAGCCATCAAAATCGCATGATTTTTGTGGAAGAGAATGAAACATCCATTCAATCCCAAGAGAGGCTAAAACACAAATTCCGCCATCTTACCAACAAGAACCCTATCTGTTCGTATCATACAAATGAGAATGTGCCGAAGCTTCCAAAATTTTATAGTCCTTACTTCCACAACAAAAAGTCATGAAATGTACAATGACCAGAAAAAAAAATGCGATAAACAAAAAAGAATTGTGAATGTGTACTTCAACAACTCTCAGCGGATGACAATGCACCACTGCATGAGAATGTACAGCCAAAAGCATTAATATAAATATCAATTGCTCAACAGCTCAAATTCAGCTTAACCCCACCCACAAACTTTTGTTGTTTTCTACTGAATCCCCTTTTGATATATCTCCATTTCCGTAGGCATCTTTGATACTCGTTTCGCCAAAACTGCAACCATGATTCTCCATGAAATCAACAAATGACACCGCACTGAAAGCTGGAGGCTAAGTCTTTCCTAGAGAGAGTCTCAACCTGTTAATTACCACATATTATTTATATTCAAATATCAACAAAACTGATCCACGGTGAGATGCCTGTTTAAGTTAATATTCAGCAGCAAATTGACGCGTCAAGAGAGATAGGTTCATTCGAAGAATGCAACATCATAGCTTGATCCATTCTCGCTCATAAGAGTCCTGCCGTCACGAACCCCAGTTATACATAGCGCTTCAGCAAAAAAGAAGAGGTCCAGCTAACACTACACAAGTCAATACTGAAGCGTCAAACAGCTGAATGTCAGATGTAGTATTAAGTGCTTCCGGACTCATAATTAAATCATAATCAAATAAGCAACAATGGTCCATATAGATGAGAAAGCGTTTGGATGAGTTCCCATAAAAATCCTTAATCAAAAGGTATAAATGTAAGGGAAAAAACCTATCATAGAGCTTCGAACATGACATTCAATTTAGTCTCTGAAGACAGGACATGCAATTGGTGCAGGGCTGAACCATCGCAACTGAAACGGGGAAAAGTTCTACCAGGAATGCTTTTTTGCAAGATTAGTACTCTAGCTAAGTGATTGACAGATATATAGCCAAACTCAGTAACACCCGAACAAGAAATAATCTGAAATTTTAGCAAGTTTTCTAGTCAATTTTGACATTTGCAGGACAAACATATGCAGTATTATCTGATTGAAGATGTAACCCCACAAGTTCATATTAAATGGAACGACAGTGTATTCTTAATGCATGGGTGTCACAAACAACGTAAATAAATGCCAAGCAGATAGATAAAGTAAATACAAGTTCAAGAAAAACACCCAAACGTTCACAAATTGGAAATTACAGGGGACTCTCGCTCTCACTTGGTGACCATCCTGGCAATGAATCCTCGTACCGAATCTCTCGTACCCGAAACTTTCTAATCGTTTACAGTATTATCTAATCGTTTCGCCAGAAACTTTCTACCCATGTCATCTTTCCTGGCTAGCATCATCTCTCCAACTGCAGAAAACTCGAATAGAGATGGACTTGGTTTCTAACAGTGTCCCAAAATCACAACTTCTATAACCACAAAAGACAGAGAGAAAAAGAAAAAGCTTGACATGCACGTCTCGCGTGAAAAACAGAAGCAGAAGACCAGAGAATTCGCATATTACCATGACATCGTAGATTGATGCAGTCGGCCCCAAATTCAAAGCAGCCCGGCCAAATCCCACCAACCGACCATCGGAGGGATCGACTCTCGGCAACACCCTATTCACCAAGCCTCCAATCCCCACTGCCGCACTTCGCCCCGCGCCCGACGACAAGTCCTCGTCCCTGCAAAAGACGGACACGACGACGGAGCTGTGGGCGAGCTCGACGCCGAGCTTGTCGAGCCCGACGCGTCGTCCCCTCGGACTGGCCGGTTGGGACCCGCGTGGGGGAACAGGGGGCACGAGAGGCGGCAAGAGGCGTAAAGGTCTCTGAGGGCGGTGGGTCGACGTGGCCGGGCTTCGTGGAGATGTAAACCGGTATGGACGACGGGCCGGTTGACGGCGGGAACTGCAGCTTGTGTGGTTTGCGGGTGGCGGGCCTCTTCGCCTACCTCAGCTCCATGGTTTTGGAGAAGTTGGGATGACAATTCATCTGCTTCCAAGAGGCCACGGACGCCATTTTCCTCGATGCGATCCTCCTCTCTCTCTCTCTCTCTCTCTCTCTCTCTCTCGCATTTACGCAGCGAACGCGTTCGCGGTCGCTCACTATCACTGTTCACGGATCGAAGCCGAGCGGGCCTCGGTTCACTCTGGTGAATCGTTCGTGGCCAAGCAATCGCGAGGCTTCTGCAATGAGAGAGGAGGTTGCGAGATTGGAAGAAGATGAAGAGCGGGAGACATGAGAGAGAAATTTTTGAAAAAAAAAGGTGCAGTGCCCGTACGCTTTTTTCCCGAGGACGTCTGCTCCGCATTAAATTTCTCTCTTTCCCGGATGAGAGAGAGAGCAGCCCCATCCGAGCCACGTGGAGCCACGTGGAGCCACGTGTTTTGTTTTAATTGGTAGGGGACCATGCTGACTGGTGCGCCGGGACCACCTAATATTTTCTCCTGAACCCACTAACGCTCTGATAGGTCCGGTGGCGGACGTGTGCGTGCGGGCGCTGCTTTTCTTGCGCCAGCGCCAGCTCCTGCTCCTGCTCCTGCTCTGCGCTATCGAGCTCAAAAGCGCTCTCTCTCTCGCCCTCTGAGGAAGCTGCTAGCTCTGTAGCAGAAAGCAAAGACCCGCTTCTCTTTCTTTTACTAGGATTTGTGGGTGGTATGACTTTTTGAGCTCCGATTCGCTCTTGCACTTTGTCCCTTTCCACTCAGGTACTCTCTCTCTCTCTCTCTCTCTCTCTCTCTCTCTCTCTCAGTCGAAAGCTTTACCCTTTACTGGAAAGGGCATTTTTCGTGCGCCCTTTTCTTTCTTGGTTATTCTTTTGAGAGAAAAGCTTTCATGGGAAGCGAAGAATCTTTTGTTTTGAACAGCTACGAAATTCTCTTGTTCCGCCTTTTTCGAATGGGTCTTGGTCCCATTTCGCTTCCGCTGTTTACGATTCTGCTCTTGTTTTTTCTGCCCTTTTTTTTGACTCCGATTCTTTTCAACGCCTGGACTGTTCAAGAGGTTGGCAACATATGATCTTCGCTTGAACATGTCAAAGTTGTCGTTCTAATCACTGATTACTTTGCCGTCTCTGGGTTTCTATGCGTTGGATAGAAATTCGTGCTTGAAATGTTGCACTGTTGTTTCTGGTATGACTTTGACTTATTTCGTTTTTAATTCGGGAAATGTCATTTTCAAGTCGGGTCGGATGCTATCCGGCTTTTGTTTATGTGCGCGTGCTTAGCAAAGAAACTCATGTTGGACTGAAAAAGGCTGAAAATTTTTAGGTTTGACACAAGCTCCTGCGTCGTGGTTCTTGATCTGATTTGTTCAAATTCGAAGGCTTTCAAAGCGGACGAGCTAATATGACGGCTGGTCTGATTGCGGCTGCTTCATGACTGTCTCAAGATTTTAGTTGCAACCCTCATCAAGAAAGGCCAAACTGAGCATAAGGAAGAGTAGTCTGTGGCAGCTACTTTCTCCCGAATGTTTTACAACTTTCCAAGGGATACCTTGTTCATGCGTAGAATTACTTTTGTTGGTTTTTCTGCTTTGGCGATCATAGTTGGGATGTGGCGTTAGATTTAGTTTGTGGAGCAATGGATAAGAAGGAAGGAGAAAACTGGAAGGAATTGGTGAGGAAGATTCTACCACCAGGAGCCTCCCCGCCCGACGATGCTACCAATCTTGATTACTCCATCGCCATGGAGTACATGGGTCCGCCAGTGCCTTATGAGGTTCCTAGGATCGAACCAGTTGATCTGAACCCTCGGCTGATCCCTACAGCAGAACCCTTGTCAGAATCACTTAAAACCGATGCTAATGCAGGGCCTCCGATTGTCGAACCAATCTCGCTTCCAGTTTCTCGCATTGCCAACGTCATGAGTTCTCCTGTCCAAAGTCCGAGGGCATCGGCAAGTTCAGAATCGGTAGTTTCTGTGCTGCAGCATCCTGATTCTTCCTCGGCTTCACCTTGTGGTTCTCCTCATTACGATGACGGCCAGCTGGATGGACCTCCTAATCAATTAGTTAGGAGAGCACCGGTGGTAACTTTTAATACTGATGATAGATCGGAGCCGAAAGAGGCTGATGGGGAGGAGCCTAACTTTTCTGAGTATGTTGCGGTCTCAAAAGAGAGAAAGAAAAAGAAGAGTAAAGTATGCTACAGATGCGGAAAAGGCAAGTGGGAGACTAAGGAGTCGTGCATTGTTTGTGGTGCTAAGTATTGCAGCAATTGTGTGCTTCGGGCGATGGGTTCGATGCCAGAAGGGCGTAAATGTGTGACTTGCATCGGTGAACCAATTGATGAGTCCAAGCGCTTCAAATTGGGTAAACATTCTAGAGTCCTGTCTCGGTTGCTCAGTCCTTTGGAAGTAAAGCAGATTATGAAAGCCGAAAAAGAATGCGCTGCAAATCAGCTCCGGCCAGAGCAGGTGATTGTGAATAGATACCCTTTGAAGCCAGAGGAAATGGCCGAACTGATCGGGTGCCCTTTGCCTCCACGAAAGTTGAAACCGGGAACATATTGGTATGACAAGGAATCTGGTCTTTGGGGGAAGGTAGGATCAGCGTTGCCACACTATTTAGACATGCTTGTGATTTCACTTCATTTCTTAACGTCTGAGTTATCGGTCTGCTTAACAAATGCAATGCTCATCTCTTTAACAGCTGCATTTGTCAATTTTACAGGAAGGAGAAAAGCCAGATAGTATCATTAGTTCAAATCTGAATTTTACGGGGAAGCTTAGGCCGGATGCAAGCAAGGGTAATACTGAAGTTTTTATGAATGGGCGAGAAATAACAAAACTTGAACTGAGGATTCTTAAGGTAAACTGTTGGCACCCATTGCAAAAGGTTCTTTTATAGCTTCTTCACTGCCTCTGTTTTGAAAATTAATCCTTAGTTGTGCAAGTATGCTGCTATTAAGTGTCCTTAAGTTTTCTGAAACTCTTGCTTCTCATGCTTGTAAAAAAGATTGCATCCTTGTGTTTTTCTGGTAATGCATTTCTTATAGGCTTTCTTCAATCTTTGCTGGAGTGCTTCACTGCTTCTCATGATGTTGCTTACGTAAATCCATTTTGTTCTTTTATCTACTTGCATGATGTTTCAGTTGGCAAATGTCCAATGCCCACGGGATACACATTTTTGGGTCTATGATGATGGCCGATATGAGGAGGAAGGTCAGAACAACATCAGGGGGAATATTTGGGAAAAGGTATGTGATGTAATATTATTTATGGACGTCGCTTTTTGTCATTGATTGCTTTAGAGAGTACCTTTCGAACTGATATCAATTTGCTCTATCCTACTTAGGCATCAACAAGATTTGTCTGCACCTTGTTCTCTTTACCGGTGCCCCATGGCCAACCTCACGGATTGCGTGATGAACCTAGTACTTATACTACTATTCCAAATTATCTGGAGCAGAAGAATTCACAGAAGATTCTTTTACTTGGACTACAGGGATCTGGAACAAGCACAATCTTTAAGCAGGTGAAGCTGTACTGCTTAACAAGAACGGTTTCAAAATGCTGCGATGGTGCATTTTCTCATGGCTGGGGATTCATCACTATGATTTGTCCCTGATGTTATCTCTTATTCATTTTGCACAGGCGAAGTTTCTTTATGGAAACAAGTTCAATGCAGATGAACTGCAAGAAATTAAGTTGATGATCCAGAGCAACATTTACAGATACCTTAGCATTTTGCTTGATGGCAGAGAGCGCTTTGAAGAAGAAGCCCTGTTTAGAAACCTAAATTCGGACAATCAAGCTACTGAAGCAGGTAAAATACGCAATCTCTCACTTTATCTTCCCTGCATGCGCATATTGTACTACTGAGAATAATCAGCTAAGTCAGTCCATGGAGAAGCAGAATGTGACTTTTACTGTTTGGGAGTTTTAATTAAAGCATTTTCTTGACTAATATTTGTTTATTTAGGTCGGATGTGATTGTCAGTGATCTTTCGTATTGTGTAACAGGAAGAACATCTTCATATATCCATATGAGAGTTGCAGATATGCGATAAATTGAACCTTTAGAACTATGGTTTGTGCAAGGCCACTTTTTTGATCCATTGATAAGTTCTATATTCTTTTTAATTGCATTGGAGAATCTTTTGGAAGTAGTTAAGACTGAACACATTGCAAGAACAATGTGAATTAATTGTCCGACCCTTTAATCATCAATTGTTAATATACCATTATCTTGCGCAATTTGAACTTATATTTGAATTATGTAGTATTAAATCTCGTTCCTATGTACTCAACTGAATTTCTGGTACCTGCAGCCATTCTGTGGGAAGGGAACCTCAATTAGCATTAAAAAAGTCGTCACAATTATCATGCTTATACTTTCTGGAAGATACTTCCTGCCGTTTGTTCCTTTATGAGATATTTAGATTACATCATTTCGATCTTAGATGTGGCAAATTGTCTTGTTTTATTCCATTAACGTGTTAAAAACACGTTCTCTTCTAGCAGGCAAAAGCGTTTCATCACTTGTAGATGGTCGCTGTATTTATTCCATTAACCCAAGGTTGAAGCATTTCTCTGACTGGCTTCTGGACATCATAGCTACCGGAGATCTTGACGCTTTCTTCCCCGCAGCGACCCGTGAGTACGCTCCATTGGTTGAAGAGTTGTGGAGGGATCCTGCAATACAGGAGACATATCGGAGAAGGAACGAGCTTCATTTCCTTCCTGATGTTTCAGAGTTCTTCTTAAGCCGGGTATGTGGATGCCCTCTCTACATATGCTTTCCTAGTTCAGCATTCCTTAGACAGAGTAGACAAATTATCGACGAATAGTCTTGCCTGATTCATCTGTTAAATTTTATTTGTAGAGAACTAGTAATTATATTTCCCTCTATTTATGTTATTCTGTCATAACACTCAGTTATGTATGTTGTCTGATGTGTATCAAACAATTTTGTGGAGATGCAATTCAAATTGGTGGAATGTTTACAGCTTAATTTTGTGTTCTGAGTCAACATGTCAAGTTGCAAAGAACATTTCTTGATGTTGATAGGTTAAGAGGCTTTGTCTGCTGTTCATTCTATGTGGCTTTTCATACCTGCTGCCTTCTGTTTCTGCAAATTCAGTAATGATGATTTGTTCCCTTCTAGGCTGTTGAGGTATCAAGCAATGAATATGAACCTTCAGAGCGAGATATAGTATACGCAGAAGGTGTCAGCCAAGGAAATGGTTTAGCCTTCATGGAGTTCTCATTTGATGATCGCAGCCCAATGTCCGAAACATACACGGATAATCTCGATCCTCCACTCCAAACTTTGACCAAGTAATTGTCTTTTACCATTCCAAATGCCCAGTTTTATAGTGGTTGTAATTTAAAAGCACAATTTGGTCTGAGTATTTACTCTTCAGGAAAATTAGCAGATCCTTTTCTCATTCTTGTAAAAATCATGTCCACTTGCTACAAGTGAATTTTCAAATAACATGGTTTTCTGAAGTCATATTATCACTAAATCATTCTTCTTTGGGAGGCCAAATTTCTAAGAATTTTCAAACTTCACATGTTTGATGCAGATACCAGCTCATAAGGGTAAATGCAAAGGGGATGAATGAGGGATGCAAATGGGTTGAGATGTTCGAAGACGTGCGAGTGTTGGTCTTCTGCGTTGCCCTTAGTGACTATGATAAGATGTCGCTTGCTACAGACAGCAGCGGCAGCGGTGCACTTCTTCAGAACAAGATGATGCAAAGCAAGGAACTTTTTGAGAGGGTCGTGAGACAGCCTTGCTTTAAGGAAACACCCTTTGTGTTGATACTGAACAAATATGACCTTTTTGAGGATAAGGTCAACCGTGTATCATTAAGTTCCTGTGAGTGGTTTAACGATTTCAGCCCTGTGCAGCCCCACAACAACAACCAGTCATTGGCCCAACAAGCTTATTACTATGTGGCAATGAAGTTCAAAGACCTTTATGCTTCCCTCACCGGCCGTAAGCTTTTTGTGTGGCAAGCTAGAGCAAGGGATCGAGTGACTGTTGATGAGTCGTTCAAGTACATAAGAGAGGTTCTAAAGTGGGATGAGGAGAGAGATGACAACTATTACGGTGGACAGGAGGATTCGTTTTACAGTACAGACATGAGCTCTTCACCATACATCAGGCAAGATTAATGCAAGGACTTAACCGAGACTCAGTACGAGAGTAGCATAGACATGAAACGGGAGGTAAGCGCATGAATTGACTGTGTTTTATGTTGTAAACAACACTGGTTTTGATTGGCAAAAGAATAGCAAGTTTGTCAAGTGTCGTGGCACCACTTGAGGTTCTTCGTTTGGTGTAGAAGAATAGAGATGGAGATCGCCGAAACTGTCTTTGAGCTGCAGTTGACAGAATGGCGTGCTGTTTGCATTTCTAGTCCTTTCCTTTATTTATTTATTTATTTTTATTTTTTTGCATCTTGGTGGCTTTATTTCTTCGAAATTACCCAGTGGGAATGTATATGTCAATAAGAGATTCAAGGAAGTGTATTTTTAGCCAAGGGGTTCTTCCTCCTGTATACATAGTAGCCTGTAGTTCTTCACCGTGTATTGAATTCCGACTGCAAGGAAGTCACTTTTTACCTTGCGATCTATTATCTGGCCAGGTGTCCATACCCTACTTAAATTTCCACAAGGCAAAGGGTTTTGAGCAGTTTCTAAGTACAAGATGGCTGGTGTTATACCCACTGAATCGGATCTGAAATTTCAAGCAGGTTTCACCTTCCTGGAAGGGTATGAATAGCTTCAAAAAGATGCTAGTAGACAACTGAAGCAAGAAGAAATTCATCGAGCTTGGAAATTGCCGATAGCCCCCGCGGAAGGAGAGAGACAATATATGAGATAGCTCTTAATGCTTGTAAATCTGACTTGGAAGAAAACGAAAACCCAAATCTTCAATCACGAAGTACTTAAGGCCATGGAGCGTTCAGATACGTACGGTGGCAAACCAGTGAAAGCCATTGCGGAAACCAAAATCTTCATCATGAAGAAATCAAGGGCATGTGCAGATATATAAAGCGGGCATCATATGCCCTAATAAGAACGAGCAATGTGAGACTGCGAGAGAGACCATCGGCACAACTAATTTGATGCTCGTTCGAAAATATAATGAGCACTTCATCCACATGACACATCATATTAGGAATATCAAATGAGAATCTCCTTGCATATTCTACTGTCTGTCTTTAGCAAGTAGATGATCTGTCTTTAACCTAATAACACTTGCTCTCTGATTGATTGCCAAATATATTCACCCAAAAGCGCAAGAGACAGCCACTTACAATGAAAAATGATTGGAGAAAAATTAGGAACACAGGAGGAAGAATAATACGGACCAAATGCCCAACTGCCTCACACTTTGTCGCTTCTCTTTCATCTCCTTTGGCTTTGTTGTTGTCCGTACATTTAGTCGGGGGATGTTACAACTGGCGGAGAGGAAAGCAACACAAAATTACACAGCAACGAGGTCAGGTGTTTCTGCTTCAACGGATAACAAAGCAGTGTGTGCTTTATCCAGCCAACCATCCAACCGATCTCGCAAGGATTTAACTTGTGGAATGCTCAGAACTCTTGGTTGGGCCCAGGAAACATGCACTGTTCCCTCTAGTTGATCAATTACACCCTCGATAAGATGAACCTGTGTTGACATAACCATAGTTAAATATTAACTGAATATACAGGCGTAAAACAAACACTCTTTCTAAAAAAAAAGAAAAGGTATGAGAAAAAGACGCAACCCACTTGAACTTTGGATTAACCAAAATTGAAGAGAAATAAGAAATAATTAAAAATCTTCATTGAACATGCACCTGCGGGATCAGACCATAAAAAAACAATGGAGTTCTTGTACGCCCTCTTAATTAAGAACAAAGCTTCTACTTATACATATGATTATCCATTATTCATTTTTTTAACCATCTAAACCACTAATCTATTGAGATGGAGTTCGTTCTGTCTTCAAGTTTCATGTACACAGCCGCACCATAAGGCCAAGTCTAATATATCCAAATGAACTCAAAACTAGGGAAGGATCATATAGACACAGCCAGAATATAGATGACGTCCAATCTTCTTATCCAATTCATAGAATAGTCCGCCAAATAAGATGCTACACTATGACACAACCACCATGAGAGATACTAAAGAATTGGGAAGACTCACAGAAAGGCTCTTCATGAGAAGGTGCTCAACGTCAGCTACACAAAGCTTTGTGCCTTCAGCAATAACACTCAGTGGAATTGTCCTATCTTCTGATGGGCGGCTGCAAGGATAAAAATGTATACATTATATGGGGAAGAATACATGCTTATGATGCAAAATGCGAAATAATAAGGCAGAAATGGAGGTAGGAAAACGATAGAAAGCGAGACCTGAATATGATTTCCATTAAGCAAAGAATGTTGATTTTCTCCAATAGTTTTTTCTCATTTTTGACCAAACCAGGTTGTGCATTAAGAACAGCATCATATACATGACACAGTTCTTGATAGTGTTGCAAATCACCAGCATTAAATGCCTCAAGAATATAGTATATCCACTCAACCTTCGTTCCCAAGAGGCTCTTTATCTGTCAAATTTGTTAAAATCAAGATATTAACATGAGGACAAACATAAAAATGAAACAAATAATGGCAAATACGAAAGGACCATGTAACCAAAAAGCAAGTGATGCTTGAAGTTGCCTGGTAGAAAATGTGCCATCAACATAATATAAACAGCTACGTAATGAACATGTGTTATGGAAGTGCCTCAAGTGACTAGGGAGAGCGTTATGTTATTGTTTAAGTTAATGAGACCTACCACTAAGATTTTGATGCAGAAATTTCTATAGAAAGAATACTTAAACTTATAACCTTTTGGTGAAGTACTTACAATAGGATGCGATAGCAGCTCACCAAAGTTGTATATGTTGTCTCCCAGTAGTGCAGATAGAGATAAATCAAATGCCAAATCCTAATAAAGAAGAATGTGTCAGAAACTGTTCCTCATAAACCGATATTACAGAATACTAAATGAAATAAAAGCATCAGTCATTCAGCATGCAGAAACAAAAGAAGAATCTGCCATGCTTCTCTACAGAGGTCATTTCCAACTCCTTGATGACAACCTCAACATAAAACATTCCTGACCTTTAACTGCTACAAAAATCTTTTACAAATATTTAACTCCACCAAGCAGCTTAATTCAGAATCTATCCACTTTCAATTGAAGTTAAGGAGATAGACAAATGGAGATTCATTTTACTGGAAGTCCATTTGACATAGTTTACAATAGTAAGCATCATGCAGCAAAGCCACTAAAAGTCCAACAGGAGAGTAAGAGCTATACACAAATGCAAAATCGAATTAATTGCATGTAAACTAAGGTCAGTGGCAGGGTAATATACAGCACTACATGAATTAAATGCTAATGAATAGAGTGATCATCCCATTCCACCATTTATTATGTCTCCAACCAAGGAGGCTTCCAAATTTCCAAGAACCAAGAGTAAATGAATGACACTTTCATGAAAAAACTAAACCATCATTGAGAATTGACAACCCATAGAAAGCAATTTAAATCTAAGATAGAAGTATGATCAGGAACAGCTGCCTCTCTAGAAAGTTGGTTCACATATAATGACGTAATTGTAAACCAAGTACCTGTTTAAATGCATCTGAAAGAGATTCCACTGAGGTATATGCCAAATAGAGGAGAGCACTTTTATAGAATTCTGCATATTCCTTTCGAACCTTGTGATATTGTGATGAAACCCAATAGTAGCTGGCATATACAGATGGATCTATGTCAGTCATGCTATCAAGAGTGCTCTTTCCTTCTTCCAAAAGTTTTTTACACTCCTTCTGCTCCTCATCGAGCTTAAACATAGCTATCTGCATCTTAATGTAGAGGATAGGCTCTTCCACACGCTGCTCTCTGGTAGATTGAAGCTTCTCTATAATCCCTTCGAGATAACTAATGGAAGCTTGTTTCTCTGAATACTGCTTAGAAACTACTACAGCGAAATGCGCAAGCTTGAGGAGATTAATTTTGGTCTCAAAGTCAGTGATGAAATTATGATACAATTGTATCAACAAATCACCAGCCTGAAAGTCAGCAAAAGAAAAATTAAGTGTTGTAGTACGATAGATGAGCATCAATGCTGAATATAACCAATTGTTATGAAGATAAACATCGTGTAACTAACTGATGGCAAGAAATTAAAAGAAACTCGCCAAAATGGCATGTGTTGCATACCTCTACAAGACAAGGATAAACCAAGAAAAAGTTATGCCTAATAATCGAAACACAGCAATGATGCTGACGACATTACTTTAGTCCGTTAAAGTCGGCCATAGTGCCCTGGGCCCTCTATATGGAAAACGACAGAACAAATCCTAGACCACATTTTAGAAAACTTACTGCAATGCTAACCATCAAATCCAATATTACAAAGATTTACCTCATTCTAACATGCATGTACAGGAAGGAGTAAGAGAGAGTATGGAGCAAGGGACAGTGCGGGGTGCCCCATTCCTAGTCCCAAAATTGTCGATAGCTTAATTTTTTTAGACTTTACACCAAATATATTATTCATTTCACACTTATAAGTTGCCTTGTACCTTAAACATTCTCAAATTTTATTTTGATCCTAGACATTGAAATTTGCTCAATGGAACCTCAGAACTGGCTAGACAATCCAACCAACTCAACATCAACATTGACAGCTTTGGTCGCTAGCCACATTGTTGAAGAACTGCCATCCTAACAAACACAGAATGCAGAAAACTTGAACAGAAGGAAAAAGATTTTATAGGTCTCTTGCTCCCTCCCTCCCTCCCTCCCTCTTTCCCCCCACCCCATTCAAATTCAAAGCGAATAAATACGTCTCAAATCCTTAAAAGGGAACAACTGCAGTACAGGATCATAGCCATCTCAGTCAACAACGTTCGAGGAAATCTCCCGCA
The DNA here is from genome assembly GCA_019926035.1 of Melaleuca alternifolia. Taxonomy (NCBI): domain Eukaryota; kingdom Viridiplantae; phylum Streptophyta; class Magnoliopsida; order Myrtales; family Myrtaceae; genus Melaleuca; species Melaleuca alternifolia. The sequence continues at coordinate 2,653,141 of JAGKPW010000021.1, read as the reverse complement.
ACCGGAAAACATAGCAAACTCTCGTCTTCCAAATTCCTTCAGCTCCAAACAATTCTTCATCTCGCTAGGGGATTACAAAAACGATACTACAACCCTAATCGGTAACGAACTCAGCCACAAGACCATAATTTCCCAACCGCGAGAAGTCAAAGAAACGAAAAAAGCAGAACACGAGGCCTCCCAAAGGCGACCTCAATTCCGATCCCACGCGGCAACAGAACACACTTCACATAATCCCGAAAGCACAAACTTATTGCCCACAGAGAGAGAGGGGGAGGGGGGGAGGGGAGAGGGTGACCTGAGAAACGGCGAGAGTGACGAACTGGTCGAGCTTGATAGTGAGCTGGTGCCAGAGCTTCTTCTGGTAGAGATCCGCCAGCGAGCTGTACCATTCCGCCATCTCCGGGTGCGCGGTGCGCAGGGTGTCCAGGTACTGCAACGCTGCCATGGCTCCCTCCACCGCAGAGAGAGAGAGAGAGAGAGAGAGAGAGAGTTAGGCCTCGTTCACAAGCAAAAGCAAGCGAGTTTGAGAAATCAAGTACGCCTGCGCCCGGCCTTGCCTCTTTGGTGTTGTGTTTTTCTTGAGGAGAAAGCAAGGAATCGTCTCGGGCTTGGAGCTCCGACCCCGACTCAGAGTAGGGAACGGACCCTACGACCCGCCCGAAATAATCGATCTAGTCTTAAGGCCTGCTTTGCACTTCTGTTCCGGGCCGGGCCATAATAAAGCCCACTTCCCGGCCCGGCCCATGCTCGGAACTTTTAATATGTTTTATTTATTCTTTTAATATGTTTTATTTATTGTGTTTATGTTTGTTTCGTATATTTAGGGTAAGATAAATATCAACGCATTTGTTATCAGTGTCGTATAAATTAAAAAGAGAAAAAAAGCCACAAACATGTAAAAAAACAATCGATTTTTTAGGAGGAAAATGGACCGACCCTCGTAATTACATTCGAATTCAAAGCATCTATAAGAGTAGCAGAGTGTGAATTTAATTTTGGTGATTACTTCCTAATTTTATGTTGGAAACTAACAATTTTTTTCTGAAAAAAGAAAAGAAAAAGAATAATTGGGTCCTTGGCTCAAATGGGCTTGGACCGAATCGAACAATTTGAGTCTGGGCAATCATTACTTTTTTCTTGATCTCCACAAGTGCAAATTATGTTGTCAGCTAAATGAAAATCCACGAACTACTCCGGCTTGAACTTGGTGATTATTGGTGGAGCCTATTTTTCCTTTCCAAGCTCACCATTATAAATGCTTTACAAGCAATATTTTTGGGCAGAGTCATGCATGGCTTGAACTTGATCTTGATGAATGGAATCAGAATTTATAACTAGATAGTCCTATACACAAATCTACTCAAAAAGTGTTGCCTCGACCCATTCGGTTAAATTCGAGCCCGTGAGCCCAGTGTTTTGGGCCTTTCCCCTTGTCTTTAAACCTTTCTTTTTTTAATTACATGTTTTAACAATATTTTATACGTTCATATCATCAACTTAATTAATTTTCGCCCATACATACAAATTGCTACATTCATATAATTTTTAGGTAAATCTTCATTTACTGAGGATTTGCATCACCTGCATGATTACTAGGGGTGTCAAACGGGTGGATCGGGTCTGGTTTGGGTCAGGTCAAATATGGTCCGTCGTACCATATTTGACCCATTTAACTCGTTTTGACCCATATTCATGTAGTGTAAAAAAAGTGACCCATACCCGACCCGACCCCGACCCGACCCATACCCGACTCAACCCGTATTGTTAAAAGAATATAAAAATAATCAAATTTTTATTTTAAAAAAATAAAATAATTAGAATATCAAAATTTTCATAGTCTAAAAATGACTTGTTAATAATATTTAAAATGATTTGTTAATAATACTTAAGATTAATTAAGTAACCCATTTATGACCAGTTTAGAATCCATTTAAGACCCATGAGGTTGTTAAGTGACCCATTTTAGACCCAATTAACTTTTTAAGTTAACCCATTTATGACCTATATTATCAAATATGGATTAAAATATGGGTATTTGATCCAATTTGCCACCTCTAATGATTACTTTGAACGGGAAGCTTTCTTTTAATTTGAAACCCGTGAATTTCGGATCTAGTCTGACCACCTAGCTATCATTATCTGACTTCTACTTTTCAAGGAAGAAGTTTGACTTTATGAAGAACCTCAAACGTTCGAATATATAACAGGGTAGCACTCTATAAATGCTGGGGGGCAGGAACGGAAGAACGAGAAGACTTTGGTGGCCCGCTGTCGGTCAATTATCATGAAATCCTTTGATAAATTATTTTCGTGAACGATTTTTTTTTGAAGAATAAGGGAGGAAAAAATCATTATGGACATAATAAAACAACTATAGCGATGTGTACTAAGATTCAACTATATTTTTGTGTGTCATATAATGTAAAAAATATTTTAAACGGATCGAGTATTACTAAGATCTGTTAGAAAACAAGCCCAGCTTGCTATGACCTCGATTTTGCATTGAGCGAGCCGAGGATTGACATCTAGCTTGGGTGACTATAGATCTGAGAACAAGGCTCACAATAAGCCTGGCCAAGTTCGAGACTTTACGCCGGCGAGGGTCAGCATCAGCTTAGCCAGCCTTGGGTGAGGCTTTTCCCTCATTGGCCTTCGAACGAGAATGAGCCTTGCTCGAGGTTGCAAGATTGCCACTTGCCGAACATAGCCTATGGGCAATCTTCGATCATCATTGAGGTTAGGTGATCAGAGGAAGAAGCATAAAAAAGATAAGATAAGAAACATTATTTAAATTGGTTAATGATTTTTTTTTTTACAAAAATGTTATAAAAATTATCTTTTAGTAGTGGACGTACTGTGTGGATGACTAGTGTTATGTCTGTGAATTCCGGCTAAAATTGACAAGTTAGACTTAATTGATAAAAGGTAAAAGAATTCTTGACTTAACTGACACAATTAATTTTTTTAAAACAAATCAACCTAAAAAGGAATAAACATGCTTGCTCAGATGAGCTCCATAAAAAAAAAAGCATATAACAATACTCTTTCGATACAATGCACAACTACGAAGAATCTTCGACCGTGGACTCGAAAAACTTGGAACTATCCAAGCTTAGTTGTCCGAAGCGTTTTGGACTTTTAGGCTGGGGCCTAACTCCCATGCATCTGACCAGGTCGTGCATTCTCTTAAGCCCCTCGAAGGGGGACCAAGACGACTAGTCCGACGATAGTTCCTCACGACTTGGTCCGAATGAGACGTGACCCTACGATGGCTCCGCTAATGGAGCACGAAGTAAAGTCAAGATTGGCGACCAACTCCACCTAAAAAGCACCAACCGCACCCGCATTCGACGCCATCCCATCAATTCAAAAGGGGCTTTGGAGATCTTATAAAAGCGATTTCAAATTCGGTGGAGTCCAGCCATTAGAGAAAAGCTCAGACCGTTCCTCGACATCTCCAAAACCTTTTTTTCACAGAGCGAGCTTGGAGAGGATGGTGCAGCACAAGACCCTGTTGGCTTGCTTCGTTCTCGCGCTCCTCGTCTTGGTCGCGTCCGCCTCGTCGCACCACCCGGCCGCTGGAGGGATCCATCATCATTCGCCATGGAAGCACCGCACCGGTAGGCTGCACCCCCACCCGCACCCGCACCCGCACCCGCACCCGCACCCGCACCCGCACCGGTCGTGGCAGAGGAAACACTGGGCGCACCATGGAAGCCATCGCGGCCCGCAGAAGCAGCGCCTCGTCGAGCCGGCGGCCAATGAGCATAAGCTGCAGGCGCCGATGTAGCTCCCTCTTAGCTTCTTGATGTTCCTGCAAGCGCGGATGCCTCACTCTCGTTGAACTAATCCCCAGTTCGCTAGAGTTTGAGTTTTCGAAAAGAAACATGTTACTTTTCAATTCGTGCATCTTTGTAAAGAGAGATTATGATGTTTGGTGCATCGACGACGGGCCAAGAGGAGGCTGGCGAGGCCGTCGCCGCCCTCGGTTGTTTGTCACTTGGTGCAGTTTCTCAGCAGAAATACACATTGCAATATATGAAACTTTGTGCCTGGTCATCACAGTCTTTACGGGAGCCTTACGATTTCTTTAGCTTTGACGCAGATCTTTCTTTCAATCTCGTATTAGTACAAATGCATCTGCGAATGTTGCGTGAAATCAATATGTGACCTTTGCAAAGATGATGCCCTAATGTTCTGTATAATCGGGGTCTAATCAGCAGAGAACGTTTGATCATTCGACTAGATAATGCCAAAATTGCTTTGTAAATTAATTTGTAAACTGATTTTATAGTTTCGTACGTATGTGACGTACAATTTTCTATCCACCACATCTGTTCTCTTAAATTTTTACTTTTCTGGTTGAACTATTCTCTTAATTTATTCATCATGAACCTTCTCTCTGTAATAGTCACATATACTAATGTATTGATTCGACAAATCAAATGGGAGTCAATAAAGAATTTACCGTTTGGTAGTTTATAGATTTCCAAATGGAATGACAAGTTAGGATTTGAGAATCCACCAATATCAATTACTCCGGCTTTACATATCTTTGGTATTAAAAACATTTAAATAAATAATTTCCATTTATTTCATGAAAAAATAAATAATGTAAAAAGTATTTGAAAAAAATAATTATTTGTATCATTTCTAAAAATGAATAAACAAATAAAATATTTTTTTTAAAGTTACGAAAAACATAAAAATCATTGTCAATATTGAAATTATTTTTTATTAAATAATTATTTAAGCTATAATTTTTTGGAAAATATATTTTAAATTAACTTTTCCGCAAAACACAGCATTAATCGAAGTTTTCTCCCAGTACCGTCCACGTTCTCCTCGACTACACTTTCTGCCCCACGAGACCGCCACTGGGGACGAAAATAGAATAAAGATGGGCCATGACGGGGCAAAAACCGAAATTAACTGAATTTCCAGGGCCAAATCGTAATTAAGCATCTCACATTTCAGCCCACCTCACCTCCTCTCCTGCTACTAAAGCCTCTCTCGGTCTGTCGCTCTGTTCACTCTCCGATGGCAACACTGCGACGCAGAGCTCCGAAACTCATCATCCCGAGCTCCGCCGATCGTCGCCTGAAGATATGATGGAGGAAGAAGGCGAAGGGTTCGAGGAGTGGGACGCCGATTTCCTGGACCAGGTCATCCAAGTCGAAGAGCGAGCTCTCTCCACCAATCCTTCGCAAATCCATGCTCCAACTCCCTCGTCTCTGCATCCTCCAACCTCCTATTTGCCTCCTCCGCCTCGATCCCCGCCGCAGCCGCGTCGGTTCGCGGCGGCAGCCTATTCCTCCTCCTCCTCCTCCCTCCCGAACGCTGCTTCCGTCAGCTACTCGCCTCCCAGGGAGCTCTCTCAGAGACCGCCGAATGGAGACGCCAGGACCGCGTCCACATTGCCTTCCTCTTCGTTCCCTGTGTCGCGCTCCGGGAGTTTTAAGGAGCTCGAGATTGAGAGCCTAAAGGTAGGGCTTTTGAGGTGACGAATATGGTTTGCCTTACTTTCGGGGCGTACGAGTAGCTTATCTCATAGTTTCCTTATTGCCTTTGGTAAATGATGTTTCGGTTGTCTTTCGATGTGACGCAGAGAGAGCTCCTGTGTGTTCCAAAGGATATCACGCACCGAGTATGTTTCTCGTCTTCCATTTTCTCTATCTCTTTTACTTTGATTAATTGGATTACGAATTAGCATGCTTGGTTGCTGGAGTCTTCGAAGAAGTCTTGGCTAAAGAATAGCTTTTAGTCTTGCGGTTGGATCGTTTTTGCTGCTTTCATTCTTCAGAGTTCAGTCTGATGATAATGTTAGCCAAATGGATATTTGCATGTTTCTACAATACCATGTTGGCGTGTGGTTTAACACATAACTCTGCTAACTAAGTATTCAATCGGTATAATGGTGGTCTTTCCCTCTTCTTATTTGGAATATGCGCGAGGTTCTTTCTTCGTGTTTTTGAATTCTTCCCGAACTACTTCTTGACTCATGAAGATAGCTGAGCATCCATCTTTTCTTCTTCTTTTATTTATTTTTTGTTTTTTCTTCAATATTTGTTGCTTTTTTCTGCATTCTTACTATACCATGACAATTTTTTTAACAAAGAAATGTTTTTTAATGAACTCTCAGGAGCCGGAACACACTAAATTTAGGAAGGATAGAGGAAAAAAGGAGGAGCAACTTAAATCCGTATCTTCTTGTGATGGAGGGAGGTTTGCTGAAAATCACAGTTCAAAGAGAATTGGCTCGTAAGTGAAGCTCTTTTTCCTGGTTACTCAGTCATTGATTGCAAGTCTGATGCTTATGAAGGAGGCAAAGGCATTGGATATATGTAATTTGTTTCTAGCAGCAAGAGGAAAAATATTTGTGATATGGCTTTTCGTAATACTAGCATGCATGACCTAAAAGACAGCATGAGTTGTGTTTGTTTGGACCTATTCCTCTTAGTTGTTATACCTTTTCTTTCTTTGAGGTGATGTACAATGTCCCATGAGAGCTAAGACAGTTCCTAGGAGATGAGTCTTAGTCGTTCAGACCTATATAAGCTGGGCTTCCTCATAGATTTGAACAGGTGAGCAGAGTCAACATAAGGCCATTCTTCTTTATTGGTCACGGGTAGCATAAGTCAAACTACATTAGAGTATCTGATATGCATGAGTATATTTATGATGCAGGCAGCATTCCTGAATATATACTGCAGTTTAAGATGATCTTGCAACTGCTAATGGTTATTTTCAGAATTTAGCTGTCTGTATCTTTCTTTCTATTTCTAAAATAACCTTTTTGAATGCTCTCTTCTTGTCTCTTTCTTTCATTTTCTAATGAATACACTAAACACTATCTCTACAAAGGTAAACCTCAATTAGTTGCTTCAAATATTGCCATATGATTTGTTTTCTCCACCCGTGAATTGCGAACAATTTACAATTTTTGAAATGGCATATGTGGTCTTTCCCTTTTGGCCAGAAAAATATGTAGTCTTGTACTTTCTATAACCAGCAGAGCTTCTGAAAAACTTCATTTTAAAGACATCGTAAGCATTTGCAATCCTGATGCTTTGCAGAGAGTCTTACTTAGTTGAAATAGAATGACTCTTCACTAGGTGTATTCTGGTGAGTGTCATGCTTGTTTTGTGAGTCATGAACGAGAAGCCAATGATTGACAGAGAATGCCTTAAAGCACTTATTATGTTATCCTGGTCTAGATATACATGCATTTTACAATTTTACTGTTGAAACCTCTACATGTTTGATTTTGCGTATTGAGAAGTATGAATCTTAAGAAGTCTGCTGTGGCAGGGATAAGGGAGTGCCTACTTCAGACAATGTCGTGCTGGAAGTTGAAAATGCAAAATCGTTGAATGATCAAGCTAGGTCTCAGACTGAGATAGGTAGGCATTGATTCACAATGTTCTAAAATGGTCCTAAAATTTCTTCTGCAAGGTCTTCATTTTTTTGGAGACAGGCTCCTGACAATTTTATTGTGTTACCTTTCTCTGGCAGAATTAACCTCTAAAACTGTCGGAGTTCAAACAGATGAAGCTGGTGAAACTACTGGCATTCAGTTCAATAATGATCTATATGCTCGTCATGGTCTCTCTAGGAAGTTGCTATCTGTGTGGAGTACTTCACTTGACCAAAATGCTGGAAGAAGTCTTCTTCCAAAGTTGTATGTTGCTTGTCATTCCCTTTTCAGATGCATGGGCATAGATGCATCCTCCAAAATCAAAGTGGACTCTTTGGCAGATGGGAGCTCTACTGATTTTTCTTGGTTGCGCGATCTGCATCCTCTCACTGCTTCAGAAGCTGCTAAAATGTCTAAATTTCATTCTATATTCATAAAGGTAATAAAATATTCCTTCACATGCTGCATTTTTGTTAAGTTGTGAGCCTATTAAACCTGCAATGCCACAGGGATATATTGGCTGTTGGTAATAGTACTTTTTTTTTTTGGTTGTATTCTGTTGCAGTATATTTCTTCATATATCATAAGTAAATGGGAAGATGGCATAGCTCTCACTCATCCTAAAGAGAAATAGAGGTGTCAAGGTTGTGTTGTATCCTCAGTCGAGTTTGTCTGTTGATCCCATGAATAAAGGGAAAAAAACTTCTGGCAAAGATAGATTTAGGGTGATCACATTAGAGAAGGGTTGGAGGAAACATTGACGAGTTCGGAGAGAAGTAAATTTAGGTTTTCTTGAGGAGAGACTTGTTGTTTGTAACACTTTCTTCTCAAATGCCAAATGCTTTTGTTTGGGGTTGGTAATATGTTAAGAAGAGAAGCTTACTAAAGGGTGTTTAGTCCATTGCTTTGTCATCCCCAATATTTGGATTATAAAATTTCCCCTAAGCCTCCGAAACTTGTTGAAAATATTTCAAAGCACCAGTTGTCAACCTATATCTCAGCGGTGCCTATAGAGGGAGCCACTTGCTCATATAAGCTCAATTGCAAGTTCTTTTATGGCGTGCCTCGCTTGTCCTGGCCAAATGACTCATTTGATGAGCAGAAGGGCCCCAATAGTTGATTAGTTCGTCACTTTTCACCGGTTTGGCTAGTCTTGGAAGGACTAGGGCAAATTCTTAGATTTGTTTCAGATACAGAAATTGGGAAGGATTTGTTTGCTGTTGGATTTTGCAGTTATTTGCTTCTTCACTTTGCTCTTTTTAGCTCGTGATGTTGATTTGCTACAGAACTACCTGACTGCTTTATGTTACTATTTTAGCTAGGGAAATCGATACCAGGATTATCTAAAGTTTAGCTTCTGAAGTCTACTTTTTATTTGGTACTTAAAGCTTTAAACTTGCTCTTTAATTCTAATTACATATTTTGAGATTCGCTACCCCCTTGGCCTTGTTATAGATAGTTCACAATTCTCCGATGTTATGCATGCGGAAGTGATACTTACACTGATTCAGGTAGATTGATCTTCAACTACATTACTGACTAGATGCTTGGGCCTGTGGGTATTTTTACAACAAACTCAACTAAACGAGGCTGTTGGGTCAATTAATGTCAGAATGAGTGCATTCTGCATTGCTAAATGACACTCTTTCAGGAGTTAAAATTTGTACTTTATGATTTAGGAACTAATATGAAGAATGAGGAAAGTGGTCAAAACTGCTGGTGATATTTTCTTTATCAGAGCATTTAAATATTAAACTGCTCCTTCATCTCAAGTTTTTAGATTGGTAATGGCTCACAAATTCCTGATGGTATTAGAGCGGGAAGTATGAAGTACTGTCATCAAATCTTGTGGGGCCCTTGATTTGGCTAACCAATGTAACTGATTTTCATGCTTCTGTCTTATGCTAAACTGAGGCCTGCCTTGAAGGGGAAAATAACAGCATTTGGATATTAAGTCATGACCTGATCTAATAGTTTGTTTCTTAGATTGACTGACAGTGGTCCCACAAAAGTTCCTAATCCCTTTAGGACTCAGGAATTTGCAGTTCACTTAATTGTTAATTTTGCATAAAATTTGTTGCAAGGGTGGGTAGAAAATTTTGACTTTTTCCAAGCATGTGACAATTCTGATGCTTGATCACAGGAATCTGTTTATTTTAAGTGATTTTGAATACATATTGTCTACGCAACTCTGGAACATTGAGGGAAGGGTTGCCTATCTGTTTCTGCAATTGATTCACGTTTTTTCTTTTGAGGTCCTTTCATCATAAAACATCCTAACAGTGCAGAGTTAGTTGTGACTATTTTGGAGGGCTTATATCCAGTAAAGCTGGACAGTGGCATTCTTATCTCGTGGCTTTCTCTGATATTAGCGTGTTTACCACTAATAATATACCTTGAATATTGATTTCATTTCCAACTGTGATGCAGGTTAGCAATGGAATGTCGCAGTTAGAAGCCTTGATTCAACCCCTCTTTGATCTGTGTAGTTTAGGCAACGTAAGTCATGAAGACTGCTTTAGTGGCAAAGTTTACATTCATTCATAATGTAATACTACAGTAGGAATTTACTCTTCTTCAAATCTATTAGCAAATGCCGAAGGCAACTATTATTTAATAGCAGGAATGGTAATTCCAAGATAGTCATCTGCTGTAGGAGACCAAAAGTTTAAGGTGTGATATGAAAATATTGCTTGTGTTCCATACTTCTGATTTGTGCTGTTCTTTTTGCTTCCCTTGCTTTTCTTTTACACAGTTGGTCTATCTGAATGCCTCCAACCCATTGTCCTGTCGAATAACTCAAGGTGTTTATTTATGAGAATGCTCAAATTAAATGGATGCTGGGGCAGTACAACCCTTGGTACCATCTTAATGAGACTTTTGTTTCTCATTTAAAAATGAACAGAATTAGAATAGTGCTTCAGAAAATGAAGTGTCAAATTAAGTGAAAGTTTTCTATTCAAAGCCCCAAAAGTCTAAATTTTCTAGGCAATCTTGTCTGTTGTGATATATACATAGGATGTTTTCTTTCATGATGTCCTTACTTATGAATCTCTGAGGATAAAAAGTCATTCACTTCTTTCAGGTCAATGTCTGCACTTTCCTTTGTTTTTTCATGTCCCACCTTAACAAGCTTTTGACTAGGAAGCCTCATATCTTCCTTTATGCCGCCTAAGTCACAGTTTCACTGATCTTGATTAGTCATTTTGTCTTGTATATTGTCCCTGTTCAGCTCAGGGGTGAGGGAGGTTGATCGTGTGATGCTTCTTTCTCAATTCTGGTATCTGTTACAATGAGTAACTTTGTTTGCTTAATAGGGGTTGATACCTTCTTGGCTGTGCATTTTTCAGCTGTCTCTTTTCTGTCCCATTTTCTTTCTGGCTGAAGTTGTATATATTCCCAGATGCATATTTTTAATCTATATTATGTTGGGTGACCTTTATTTCCTGGGCACAGGTCAGTATTGTACATAGGTCCCTCTGTATACTGCACTTGATTCTGAAGCATCTATTTGGCGAGGAAAGGAAATGTGGGGAAAGGTATGTAATTGACGCTTCTCACGAATCATTGACTTCAGTTCTCTGAATAGTAGCATCTTCAAAGTTTACATCAGATATTTGCTTGATCTTTTCTGCCATGGAGTATTTTATCCGCGTTTATCTATATGCTTGAAGAACTTGAGCAATGACTGCCAATGAAAGCAAATTTGAGTGGAGCATGAGCACTGGAATGCTTGATATTTGTGTTATTATTCATGTGAAAACTAAGTAAATGCATTTTCTGACATAACATCGATGAAGGTCATTTCCTTGGACATTCTTTCATTTGTTGTGTCAATAGTGTTTCTGTGACACTGTTTTCTGATTATGTGCATGTTTTAAGATGGTCTCATTTCAGTAAATTGATGCGGAATAGGATCATTTATTTGCTCCTACTTTTTAAGATTTGCTTATTCATTTTATAATCAACCCATTGAATCAGTGGCCTATCTAACTTATATTTTATTTACACCACTACCATGAATTATTTAAAAAAGTATACCTTTTTGCGCAGTATATGAGTGGTGACATAGAGCAAGTATTTTATTTGATGGGTATACCACATTGCTGTGATGATGTGGTGTGACTGACCAATTACTATTGCCCGTGTGGTATGGATCTTACTCGGTGCATGTGGGTATGTATCTCACTTTTAATTGGTTCGTTACACCATGGTTAACTGCTATGTGGTGTGTCCCTTTTATGAAATGCCTTCTCGGTGTTATGGTCAGTGCCAAAGATGCTGCATACTCTGATGTTATGTTAACTCTGTTTAATTGAGCAATATCTAGATGCTTATGAGCTTTAATTTGATTTTTCCAGTGCACTCTGCTCAGGGAAAATATCATAGTAGAGGGACTTCCATCCAAGAAGAGTTTTTCATGCATACGTGAATATGGAAGTGGAATCAGTGGACACCCTCTTTCATTGAATTGGGATGGGACATCTTACACCGTCTATGGTTCACAGTGCTTAAGCTATTCTAATCCAGAGATACAGTTGATGAAGAGCCATAGCATGCTGTTATTCTCCTTGCATGACTGGGTTTCTATCTTTGAACTCATGCATCAACTCGCCCAGAGGAACACTGAAGAATGTATAAGGGTAGAGGCTGTCTCCATCATGAATTTGATTCTGCTAAGGGGCAGTGCTTATGAGGACAGGGAAAAGTAAGCTCTGATTGCGCCTGCCAGTTAAAATTAAAACAACTTAGGATGAGCGACTTATGCACTGCTAAAGAATAAGATGAGCAATTATTTGACTCTTTTTTAAAATTCACTTAATTGACTTCTGTTGATCAGGTTCGGATGTCCACTCGTTCTTGAAAGCATTTCAACACTCCTGAAGAAGGAATCTGGATTATGCGTCCAAGAGCAAGCATTGCACCTGCTGTTCCTTCTATTAAATAGTATGTGTGGTTTACGTGATCTTTTCCTTTTGAATTTTTTTCTATGAGCATAGTTTGCTGAGATTTAAGAAATCAGAGTGAGGTTAATTAACAATGTTGCCTTAGCCCTGGACCTTGAAAGTAGTGGGGCTTGGTAGATGTGCTTTTTGCTTGCATAAGCTCAGAACCCATCCTTACAATTTAAGTTTCTATTATTATCTGTAGGTCCAAAAATCTTGGAGACGTTCTTCTGTGGTTTTGAAAACAGGGAATCTGCTTGCTCTGTGGATGGCAACGATAACAATGACATGACAATTTTTCGAAGATCTGATGTTATTCTTGAGGGCTTGGCAGATTGTGTATCTTCTAGGGAAAGTAGCATACAAGTAAGGAATGTTCTTCAGGTGTAGTGTTCTATAATTGCTTTGATATAAATTGATACCACACTTATATGATAATCAGCCAAAAGCTTATTTTCGTCAATATATATGTTAAGTTAGCATTCCTACTAATGATAGTATGAACAAAATCATCGCTTCATTGGAATTGCACTTAATGTCCACTTGTAGGACTTGAAGCTTCAAAGAAGAGCAACAATGCTTCTGGCATTTTTAGCCTCATCTGGAACAACTGGCTTTGAAATCCTTATGAAATTCAAGCTATTGAGTGGAGCGAACTTCTTTATGTTGATCTTGCAAGCATTGATATCAGAGATGGATGTGGAAGCAGGACGTCATACCGAGCCACCAGAAATCTTGAAAGAGAGGTAGTTGATATGACCAGCATCTCTAGATCTTTTTGGCTCTAATTCTTCCCTTGCGTGTAGCTTGATTTATTGTTCTATCGTTGCAATTTTCTGTAGATTAAATTAAGATGACATCTGTTGTGAGACATTGCTACCTCAATTTTGTTCTCTTTAGTTTGATTTGAGGGCCTCTCTCCTGAATTCTCTAAAAGCCAGGAAGAAAAAATTTATCGAACAATTTTTGGGAAAAGTTGACAAGTCCTGCTGCATGCCAGTACAAGAATGATGTATTTCTTTCAATGGCTTCACTGTGGTTGGTATTTACAAAAAAAAAAAATGTCTGTTATGACAAAACTAACTAAAGATATTGCAAGGTTCTACAGTACAAAATAACAGTATGCTGGATGCAGTACTCCTTTTTATTCTTCTCTATTTGATGATTCGTATGTTTGATAGTTAAATCTAAAACCTTAGTCATGTGGCAGTGCCACTATCTTTGAGATTGGAAGGTGCTTGTGCTTGCATTTATTTTCAGCATGTTATTCTTGAGATACCAGTTAATGATCAGTCCTGTAACATCCCTATCAGGATCTTTCCTGTTGACTTTGTTTCTCTTGCCTTCTTTTCTCGTGCACTAACCTGTACTATTTCTCAGGAGCTTACTGATGCGAGAAGCTTTGATATTACTCAACCGGCTTGTGTCCAACCCGGCGTATTCTGCTGCTAGCTTACAAATGTTGACAAAAAGCAGAGACATGGCCAGCTTGACCATTAACGTAGCAAACCGGCTGTCCCAAAGAAATATAAGGATTATGCAGCTAGACAGCATGCATAGGCAGATGAGGGAATCTGAGGTCGTTGAACTGGGAAGAGCATTTAAACGAAGAGTTTATGCTTATTTAGGCGATCATGTATCATAATAGCCCTCATATAACCGAATGTTATGAAAATTTTGATGGCATCAGCATTTATTGAAGCCAGTGGAAAAACTGAGCAAGCAAGGGCCCCTGCTTACCTTTTTGCGATGATGGATTATATTAGATGGGGAGTTTTGGCACACTTAAGTGGAGCATAATCAAGGCGGAAGCCGAGAGGATTATACCTAAAACTACTGAATCTGGAAGCTGTGGTTTTGATCGGTTGAAGATTCCAGCTTTTGCTCTTATCCTCTGAGGGGTGTGGCTGGTCGGTTTATGTAATTTGGCTACTATAAAAGCTGACGGAGATGTAATTATTCCACACGATGTAATGGAGAAATTTTATTGGCATGCCGGGAAGTTTTTGCAATCAATAAGAATGATTTTGTATGTGACGCTGATTGTTCATGCTGACATTCTCATAACCTGATTTCATTAAAAAAATTTCCAACTACGTGTTTAATTCGTATTAACTTCGCAAAATGTGCTATACAGAGTGAAAATTCGGCCACACAAAATTTGCACTCATGGAGACCTTAAGAATCATGCATGAGTGGAAGGGTGCCGTGATTTTTTGACTACGCGTTCTGGTCTCCTAGATTGGCTAAATGATATGATCTCGATGACAGCATTTTCAACATAGAGATTGGTGTTTAACCCGTTTGAGGTGAGTAATAAATTTACTTCTATGCATTTGTAAGCTCGTTTTTTGAAGATGATAATATTTTGGATTCAAATGCTGGTTGGGAGTTTGATATTTTGTGAAACACATATTAATAGCTTTAAATGTTAAGTTTGAAATGTTTTGAGATATAAATCTTATTTGATATAAATTGCGAAAGATTTTGTGATGCGGTTTATAAAATCGGTTTGTGAAACAATATTCTGATGTTGATTGTGGATTGTTGGAGAATGATGTTGGTTATTATTGCTCTTATCACTATAAGGATAATCTATAAAGTGGGGGGAAATATGCATACTTAAGACGTCCTTTTGGGCCGAGCCACTGGCTAATGTAGGTGGTAGACCTAACCAAGGCGGGTGAACTTGGTTGCCTTTCTTATGTGTGTTAAACATGATTATAGTAGATATTGAGCAGTTAATTTCTCAATGGAATAAACCATTGAGGAATGATTTATGAGATCAAGCAATGGGATTGACCATTGTTGTTTCGTTATTGTGAAGTGGGTGTTGTTGTTGACTGATTTTATGTGTATGAAGTTTGTTGAAATATTTGATACATTTTCTATATTTTTACATGCATTATATATAGATTTTTGAGATGATAATATGTTATATTATGTTATAAAGGTGCATAGTAAATCTTCGATCCGCATAGAAGAAATGTATTACTCGGTGAACCGTTACTTTTCATGTAACTTGAGGCCCCGCTCGTAGGGCGAGAGCGTGTACGTTTTGGGATTTTGGACAGCGGGGTGTTTTGATATTAATTATATTTTTGGGATAAGAAATCTGTAATGGATGTATATTAGTAAACTTTGATATTGTAGACCGGATTTCCTTAGGTCAAATTTGGTTGGTTGAGGCTGCGTCCCTCGATGAGGGGGACGGCCGTATCATACCTTTCTACCCATGAGTTGGGGTTGTGACACTTGTACTCCGATCCAACAACTTCGCAGCATCTTCATATTGTTGGGACCAGTCCTGCCGTGGATGCGACCGCCCAGTACTTTGGAAGTAACAGAATGCTGTTGAAAATATTGCAAAAGATATAAAAAAAGGAACGCAATTTTATGACGGTAGAGCTTTTCCTCTCCATTAAGATGCCACTCTCATGTGAATGGACGTTTGTATGGCCAACGAAGTTGATTGGGGTCTCGTTCGTTTCGCTCCTTGCTGATTCAATATGGATTCTCCTCCTAATTGGTGCTTATTGTCAGTTGGCACTGCCAGCCTTAAGTTCCTTTTGAGTGCAAAATCCTGGAAGATTCGACTCAGGATTGAAGTTCAAGTTTTACTTAAAATTGCTTTTCGTGGCTGTTGGAGAGAAAGAATTTTGTGACACTCCGGAAAAAAAGAGTGGAAGTTCGAGGGAAGCAAGACCTTCACCAAAAGTCTCACGCTAAAATTCCTGGCATGGGAACGGTAACGACTCACACAACTGTCAGAGACTTGTCATGGTCTGGGCAGCAAAAACCATTTAGAAGTCTCTTTCCGACGTGAAATTCGGTGAACTCCAGGGGAGTTGGCATTTCTTTGAAACCAACATTTGTGAAGATGGGCTGAATGAAGAAAACATGGGAAGTGTCTTCACTGACTTGTAGAAAAGTAAAAAGAGTTTAATTAATGTTTCTTCGCCTTCACTAACTGAGGACACCATTCATTAGAAGAGCCATGTTGAGACTGCTTGATGGACAAACGCGACTCTAATTGCAACAGGTAAAGTCCCTCGTCAGATGGAAGAGGTCTTCTCAAGTGATTCATAAATAAGGCTATAACGATCTGACATGTTCCCTTTGGGCCAGGCACGCAAACGTAATTGTAGGAGGTAGTGACAAACATGTAGTATTTTTTTGGGTAAAGGTGACAAACATGTAGTTGGTTTCTCATAATAGCAGAATTTCAGCTTAAGTCCGCATATACTCCAGCAAGTTCATATGCACCATCCCGCTTGACCCTTCCCTTATCTGAGGAAAAGGGATGTCCTGAATAATTGCTCACCAGATGCTAATTGCCATTTACAGACCCATGGTAACCTTACACTATGCTAAACTTTATCACAAAGGAACAACTCTTTTTTTAGGATTACAGTCATTCAATCACTCATACCTTGTGAGGAATATTATACTGCACTCTAGGCTCAGCTGCTCATTTTGAGCATGGAGGAAATTCAACGCTCCTCATGCAAATGCCTTGGTGAGCACAACATCCCGTTCGCCACCTCTCCGGTAACCATAATATACCTCTGGAACATGTGCCACTTTCAGGTAATCATCATCTTGTCTGTCTCGCCTGAATTTCTTCACTAACTCATCAGGCATGTTGACAAACTTCAGAATTTCCAACTTTTCCAGGTGCTCAATACCGTATGGAAGCTTATCCAGCAGCTTACAATTCTCAATAAACAACTCCTCAAGACAAGGCATTGATCCCTTCTCCACTTTTACACATTTGAGTTTTTCAAATGAACCAAGTATCAGATAATGTAGCTTCATAAAGTTGTTGGCTTTGAAACACAACATGGTTCCTTCATAAACCTGAATCAACTTGAGACGCACAAGGTTAGGCAAATTCCCAAGAGACGACAGGGGATTATCCTTTAGCTGACTACTTTTGAGGCTAAATCCCATTAGGCTATCAAGAGATGATATCCAACGTGGTAATGCCTTTAGACGTCCAGTCAATGAGAATTTCTGGAGATATGCGGGTGCAGAGGAGAGGGGTTGTAGATCAATAATCTCATTTCTAGTGACTGAAGTTAAAGATAATGTTTGAAGCTTGGTTAGTTTTTTGATCAATGAGCACAATTCCCTTCCATCTTCTTTTCTCAACTTCGAGATGCCTAACCTGCACAATTGTTTCAACTTTCCAAGCTCTCTTATTAAAATGCTGTCTGCTTCTATGGAGCAGAGCCTTCGCAGGGACTGTACAGCCCCTATTCCTTCTGGGAACTTGAAGCCGCACCTAAACCATGAGTAGGCTGTGTTTTCATAATGATATACGAGTAGATGGCGAAGTTGTTGGAGCTTCAAGATCTCAACTGGCAATTCTGTGACATATGTGTACTTAAGGTCTAGGGTCTCTAGGTTTTGAAGCTTCCCTATGGAATTTGGGACATTTCTCACCTTGCTGTACCTGAAACTTAGATATCTCAGGTAGCACCACTCAACAACTTGAGCTGGGAACCTTGTCAAAGGAGCAGCTTGCAAGTCCAGTACAGTGAGCAGTCTCATTTCACTACCTAGAACAGCATCCATGGAAGATCTCTCTACCCCAAACATGTATAAAGAACGTAGTTGAGACAATGACCTTTTCTGTTGGATAGCTTGCAGGCCGTTCTGCAAAGATAGGCGACGAACTTTGTCTGGCCATTTATGATGCTTTTCTACGGCTATTTCTGCAAAGCCTTGGTTGCTTGACTTCGAAGTAATAATATCCTGCAGAATATCATGGATATGACAATACTCAATTCTTTCATTGCTTGTTTTAACAGCCATCTCTACCAGGCTTCTGTTCAGGAGCTCATTTAAGTAGTCCTGGGCTACTTCTTCTTCCGTCATGCCTTCTTTTTTTTCTACAAATCCTTCTGCAATCCATAGTCGAATTAATGTCCCCCGCTCAATGAGGTAACCCTTGGGAAATACACTCAAATGCAAGAAGCAGGACTTCAAGTAGTATGGCAGGTCATCAGAGCTAAGTGAAAGGACTCTCTTCAAGGCTTTGAATTTGTCGTTGCAACCGATTTCAGTACGAAGACTCCGACGAACCAGATCCCATTCATTCTTTTTGCTCGTATCTTTGGAAACCAAAACACCACTGATGGCCACGATAGCAAGTGGCAATCCCTCACACTTTCTTAGAATAAGCCTACAGGTCTCCTCTAGATGAGGAGGGCATGAGTTCCCCTGAAATGTCTTTGCGCAGAAAAGCTTCCATGATTGTTCAGCTGGCAGTGGCTCCATCTTGTAAACCATCCCTCTGAATTCCCCGGATGAGGTATATGCCAAATCAGAATTCCTGGATGTGATGATTATTCGGCTGCTGCAGTTGTTGTTAGGCAATGCATGTTTGATCGCATCCCAATCATTAATATGCCACGCATCATCTATGACGATCAGATACCTTGCATTCTGTAACAGGTCCTTGATAATCATCTTCTGGCATAATCTGTCGATGTTGTCCTCTAGAGGAGGAACTGGTTCTTCTTGGGCATGCCTCAAAATTTGTCGAACCATGCCTTGGAGGAGCTCTTTTATGTTTGGAGATTAAAAAGAGTTATCCAAGCACGTATCATGAAACGTTTCTTCACTTCTGGATCTTCGTAAACTTGCTTGACCAACGTAGTTTTCCCCAGTCCTCCCATGCCCACGACTGAGATTACTTCCCGCGTGGAAGTGCCCTCAATCAGCCAGCTGACAAGCTTCTTCGTTGGTCCACTGATGCCCACGAGCTCAGCTTTGTCTAAAAGAAGGGCATTCCCTCGCTGGTCCTGCCACGTGTCGTCTGGCTTACAAGAGTCATAACGATGTTCGACTTTTAATTTGTCTCGGATTCTCCAGTGTCCATCATATATGTCTCTGATTCTGGAGTTGATGGATTTCATCTCTGAAGCAATTCGATATCGAGCTTTCATGTTCTTGATACAGCACGACATCTTGGCGAGGAGACCAGGAAAAGCAATTCCATGATCATGTACCAGGAGAAGTTTGAACTCATCAAGAGCGTCTTCAGTGTCGTATGCGATTTCTCTCAGCTGCTTCACCCAAACTTTGACTTCCTCATCACTCTCTTCCAGGGAATCTGCAACCCTCAGGAATGCCCTTACGTACTCCAATTGTCTCTTCGCTAAAGTAATTTCTTCTTCAACACCGCTCAATAGTACCCCATTCTCAAGAAAATCCTTGAGCTTGTCAAGAAGGTAGTTTACTGCAATTTCTGCCATGCTCTATTTTGCACCTATTGAAGTGCTGGAGAATACACTAGCAGGTATCCACTAACACAGTGCTTCCCCAGGCTGGGGGTCTGGTGTGGAAATGGTCGAGCTTCTGGTGTTTGGTCAAGATGCGCACCCACTCAAAAAATTAAAAAACCCTACCCTCTGTCTTGAGTAAGCTCAAAGACTATTATTGATATCTTTTAGTATGATTGGACGCAACTTAATTTGCTTGGCTTGTGTATAGATGTAACTAATTCTGTGAATTTTTTTTTTATTAAGATTATTGTTCAACTTTTCAAAGGAAATGATAGGAAAATTGATTTCCAGTCCACTCGGGTTTTATATGTTGCAACTTCTGATTGGTTAAATTTTTTTGTTTACCTGGCAAGTTCCCTGCAATTGCTGAATGTACTTTCATACTTAATGTTAATGAGAGTGACTTTTTCTTGAATGTTCAAAGATTCCTCGTACTAGGCAAGCTCCCGGCAAGTGGCAAATGCATTTCTATATTAATGTCACTGAGAGTGACTATTTCCTGAAAGGTCAAAGTTCCTGCTCACTAGGCAAGTTCGCTGCAAATACTGAATATGTTTTCATACTGTCGTCAATGAGAGTGACATTTTCCTGAATGGCTATCGGCCGGCTACTGATTTATTTTTCACCTAATTGTTTCCGGTGAAGGTCACTGAACATTTGCAGGCAAACTACTCTGTTTCAGAGTGCCATCGTGTTCAAGCTTTGCTTCGTTGAGTAAAAGAATCGGCCGATAGTAATGAAGCAGCATTAACTTCATACAGAAATTTATAGCGGGAGCATGACTGTGAACTGTCACCTCCTCAGGAGCTCAGGCATAAAGAAGTTACCGGTATCCACCCGGCAATTTCTGTGCAACTTCTTGTTGGAGTAACTGTTTTCAAGCAGGCGTAAGAAGATCAAGTGGCGTGTTGCTGAGATAGTGGTGATGTCCACTACTGTATACTTGAGAAAGTGGACATAAGTTCACCTACCATGACTAGACAAGCGACTGGGGTCGCGTACTTAAAACTTTCAATGGGCTCTTATTTGATTCTTCCACGGTGTCATGCTAATAAAAACAAGCCGAGATTCTACATGTCTACCTTCCAGCAAATTTCTTGGCCCTAGTCTCTGATAAAGTGGATTTCTTGCCCTTCCCAGCCATGTGAGAAACATGCCAAAGTGTAACAGCCAAGACCCAATAAAAAAAGAAAAAAAAAAAAGGGAAGAAAAATCTTTGAAAAGTCAAAGCAAGGGGCGGCCGAAGGAAAGAAGAAGAAGAAGAGGAGAAGCGTAGAAGCTTGTAGGAGAGAGAAGAAACAAGAAAATAGACGTTGATATCTAATTTTTGTCCATCTGATAATTTATTTTTGATTTAATTTTGATAAGATTATCATAACATAAAATTTAGAATTTTTTTTATTTTTTGTTTTTAAAAAATAAAATAAAATAAAAATATTAAATGAATTAATTTCATAAAAAAAGAAAAGAAAAAAAAAAGGTTGATCGAAGGAGTTGGTTATTGGATTTGGCGGGGGAGAATACCAAAATAGTAATAATAATTAAAAAAAAGGGGCTTAAAAAAAGTTTAAAAAAAATAATGAATAAAATAAAAAAGGAAGATGGTCTAGTCTGCATTAATGGGAGTGATGGGAGTAGGCGAGAAAAGATAAAAAGTGGAAGAAGGAGTTCGGCGCAAAAAGAGGGGAAAAGACAGGAGCTTCAAAAAAATAATAAAAGAAATAAAAAAATAGAGAGGAGAGGGAGATTAGATTTGGGCAGAGAGTCAGGAGGAGGGGACGAGGTTTTTGTCCTTCGGCCTCGACTCTCCATTTGAAAAAAAAAAACGCAGAGGAGGTCTGGGGTCAAAAAGGAAAACCAGAGAAGAAAAGCAATAGTGGGGTTCGACGGGGAAGAGGGGCGGAAAAAAAGGGGAGAAATCGAGGGCCCGAGCTCATCCACGACGCCTTCCCCCGTTCGTGAGCTCCGAATCTGGCACCTTGTCCGCGGCCTCCCCCCTGTTCGCGTCCATCTCAGTTTACCGGTGAGTCATCTAGCCAAATTTTCATCCCAAAGAAGAACGGCAGAGGGGGTTTCACAGAGGAAAGCGAAAAAAAAAAAAAGAGAGAGGTTTTTGGGGGGCTCGGCCATGGAAGAAAATAAGCAAAGTTGAAAGGCTGAGGGAGGTTTCTTCGGCCAAAGAAGCAAAAAGCAGAACAAGGATGAAGAACGAAAAAAGAGAGCATGAGACTGTTTGAGGATTGTTCCGGCGGCTCGCGGAGCCACCTCCGCCGTGTCGTTCGACGATCCTAAACTAGCGATCCCCCTCGCGCGACAACTCATCCCTGAGACCGACGACGAGAAGGACGGAGGAAATGTGGTCTGGGAAAGAAAGAAAAAGCGAAGCAAAAGAACGAAGAAACAAAAAAAGAGGGAAGTCCAGCCGAGAAAATTTAGGAAGTCCAGCCGAGAACCCCGAGTCAAATTCGGATCTGACTCGGGTTTCTCTTTAATAAATAATAATATAATATTTTGTTATAAAATATTATAAAAGTTAATGTTTTATTAGAAAATTCTGAAAAAAATTAAAAAGCTAAGTTTTGTTCAGGAATGCCAAGATTGCTTTAAAATCAAATCTTAGTATAAAATTGGGCTTTGTTTAAACAATTAACACTGATCTTAGGAAGAATTCGAACAAGTTGTCATTGATGAATGATTAGGCTTGGTCTTGATTGCTTCTTAGCTTGATTGCTTGTCTTATCATCTTTGTCTATGAATGTTTATATGCATGGTTAGACTCGGTGCTTGATTTGATAGATACCTTATGGGAATGGCTCGAGTTAGTTAAATTGCATGAACAAATTTCATATCAATTGTGAGATCGTCTATCTAATTTGATATGCGCATTGCTATTGCATTGGATAATTATTTGAATGCCAAAATCAATACCTTTTGGATTACGTCACTTAATGACGATTTGAGGGAATGACACTTATGCGGGTTGGCGGTGATCGACCAATGTCCTTTCCGGTCCCCTGTATGTCAAGGTTTAACTTAAGTCCATTAAAATTACATCATGTATTATTAATTACCCGACGAGTTGCGGGTTTTATATTTTTGTCAAGTAGGTAATTGTGTCTAATTATGTGAATGTCTATTATCGCATCGTATTTAAATACGTTGAGTGTTTATTTCTCGTACTGTTTATCAATAAATTGGATGTGAACTTCTCTTTTTGTAGATTGATTTAGAGCCTTGGTTTAGGTTGGCACGAAAAATGAGCATGTAAAAATAATTGCATAAACCCTTAGTAGATTTGAATGACCTTTAGGGCTTTAAACGATAAGCAAGAACGCTTGACCAATTTAGATTAAACAACCAATTAGTTAGGTACCGAAAGGGCGCTAATGCAAATGTTAGCGTAAATAAGTTCCCGTAAAATCTTTGGTTACGTAGGGATCGAGATGACACTCTCGCGTCTTGATCGGTTTCTAGCCGAACCTAATAGGCTAGTGGCGACTCCTAGAAATATTTTAGGTTGTTAAAAAACTTTAGAAAAAATGAAAACACCTAAATGTCACGCAAGGTATGGATTTGGGAGAATCCAAGCTCGAGATTGAGGAATCATGAGCAAATGCCTCTAAACCTATCTTTCTCCTCTCAAAGGGCGGAATTTAAGTCGCGACAATAGAAAAGAAAGAAAGAAAGAGGGTTGAAAAGTCAAAAAGAAGGGGAAGGAGAGGCGGTGGTGCTGCCGTTTAAAATGGCAAAGCACGAACAGAAATAAAAAAGAGAGAAAGAAGAGAGAAAAGGGAGGAAGAGAGAAAACGAAAGAAGAGAGAAGGAGAGAAGAGAGAGAGAGAAGAAGAAGAAGAAGAAGATAAGGGAAGAAAAAATCTTGCGCCCAGGGTTTTTCCTAGCCAATTCAAGTCCTAGTCGCAGCCCCTGGTAAGTATACACGCCCCTTGTCGATTTAATCGGAATAATTTTTGGGATTATGACATAAATTCGGAGTTATGTGAAAATTGAAGCGGCGAAGTCTAATTTTGGAGTTGTTTGGCTGAAAGATTATGAGGATATGGTACTTTAGGATGTCATGAAGCCATAACAACTGACAGAATTCAATTTGATCTTACGGTTTGTCCGAAACAGAATTTTGAAGTTCGTCACGCGCAGTGAACAGTGCGCAAACAGTAACTTCGTGGACCATTTTTGTCGGTTTTCGGTCAGATTTTGGGTGGGGTCAATTCATGAAAGTTGTAGTACGTCGAAAGAGCTTTCCGTAGACTATAAGATCGTTAAAAACGGAGGTTGGTGGAGAAAGTTATGGCACAAATGGATTTTGTGCGCGGGTTGTGCTTAAGGGAAAACGGTGATTTTTGTTATAGGCGAGCCCTTTAGCGACTCATAGGCGTCACTTGTGTCGATAATAGACGTGATTAGTCGAGTAAGTCATTAAAGTATTATTTTACTCGATTTTAATGTCGATTACCGCTTATTTGATAGGATTGCGAGTTCAACCGTTCGAGTAACGTTGTTGTGGAATCGTAAGAATTGCTAGGTGAGTGGTGCTATCTCTTCTTTGTGTTTGCAAACTCATATTTTGAAAAGCGATATGAATTAGATATACTTAAATAGCATTTTTTTATTGCATAAAAATTCGGATCGGGCAGTTACTACCTTTTGATATTTGCGAATGATTTGAAAATAGTTTTATGAACGATGTTGTGAAATTATTTATTTGATTTATGGAACGGCTTCGGAAATGATTTGAGAAAGTTATTGCGATGAGATTTATAAATGTGTGAATTTATGAATTGATTTATGGAACGTGTTTGGAAAGGATTTGAGAAAACATATTTCTAGCGGATGAGCCACATTGTGAAGAATTATATATTTGAATTCTGAAACTATTTTGTGAATGCGTTTCAAATTGACTTTTGAATGGTGAAGGATTCTATTGTGTGTTTTGTTGGTGCTCGATAATCGCCGTGAGCCTATTGTGAGGCTTTGTGGGTATGCGCATACTAATCTAGGATATCATTGTGGGCCGAGCCACCGGCATTGTAGGTGGAGACCTAGCCAAGGGGGGAATCTTGGTCGCCTAGTCATGGGGCGTTATTCATGACCACGGTTAGACACTTGAGCACGAGTTTGGTCGATGGGATGAACCATTGACATTTGAATTGAGTTTGATCAATGGATTGACCATTGAGATGTGATTTGAGATTGACCGATGGAATGGACCATTGGCATGTGATTTTGATGAGATTGATCAATGGACTGGACCATTGATGTTTGTTATGATATTATTGATTTAACGAGTGTTTCTTTGATATGTAAATGATTATGTTAAAGCTTATTTTATATGTGTTGAAGTACAATTAAGATAAATGAGCTTTGATATCGTTTTGTTATATGCATAGTGAGTGCTCGATCTGCTT
Source organism: Melaleuca alternifolia (assembly GCA_019926035.1). Classification (NCBI taxonomy): domain Eukaryota; kingdom Viridiplantae; phylum Streptophyta; class Magnoliopsida; order Myrtales; family Myrtaceae; genus Melaleuca; species Melaleuca alternifolia. Next base: position 2,628,057 of record JAGKPW010000021.1, on the reverse strand, counting down.
AGAAGAGATGCATTACTCACTGAGCTGTGGTTGCTTACCCTTCTATTTTTCAAATATTTCAGGTTCCATATCAGTACGAGAGCGCTACGGATGGGGACTTTTGGGAGTTTGATTTTTTTAGGCATGGTTTAAGGCTGCGTCCTTCAAGAGAAGAGAAGGACGGCCGTGTCACCGCCCTTATTCTTATAGAATTTGGGGTGTGACACAAAGTCTAAGGAAGGACAAGGTCTCTCGTTTTATCTAGGGAATGTCTCCACGCATTTGCTAAATAAATAAGGGGAACTGTAATTAATGTGCCACAGACAATTATGATTGCGATTTACATATTTAGCATTCTTCTGATGTCGTAAATCACTGTACTTCACTCAAGTTGATATCTTGCAAAAATGAGTTTATGTTTATATTATACTTAAAGAGTACTCAGACAACAATTTGCGCAACCATTTCGTGTCCATCACTGGTCTAAGTAGCTTCAGAAATACAGTGGCATCAACAAACACCTTGATAACTATATATTGATGGCACTTTTCAGGATAAGCTGAAGAAATTGTTGCCAATGCTTAAAGTGGGGTCGATTCGGATGAAGAGAGGCAATACAAGCTCCTCCACTCAGCTCTGTTATATCTAAAGATCTGAAGGGAATAACTTGTTAGGATCTAATCCTCAGTCCGAATCAATGCTGAGGTGTCGCAGTGCCGCAGCATCAGCTCTCAAAATCAGCTTCATTTTAATTGGTCCTTCCCACTTGTCCGGCACTTAGCATTTGGAGATTGTAGATTGTTATCCTCAGTCTAAATCAATGCTGAGGTGTCGCAGTGCCGCAGCATCAGCTCTCAAAATCAGCTTCATTTTAATTGGTCCTTCCCACTTGTCCGGCACTTAGCATTTGGAGATTGTAGATTGTGGGCAGAAAAGGTGGATATTTTGGGTGATCGATTATCTACCTATGGGTAGCCCAGCTGGTTATAGCGAACTTGGATTTCGTTGAGGTCTTGGGTTCGATTCTCCAGGGAAGTCTCTGTGATTTAAGTGAGGAGCCATGGCGGTAGGTTGCTGTGCTAATCTCCCCCGAGGAATAATTGAGGTGCGCGCAAGCTGGCCCGGATACCTCGGTTACTAAAAAAATAAATTGTGTAGTGGATTGATTCATAATGATGGGATTGATGTGGGTTAAATTGATTGAGATTATAATTTACAATTTTATGGTAATAGTTTAATAAAGTTAGATACAAAGATTTTAAATCAGTCTAACGTGAACTTAACTAGTGTGGGCCGAGTGGAGCTTGACTTTGTAAATAGCATTCAAATCTCTCTTTTAACTTGAATTCACAAAGCACCCCACTTAAAGAGCGCTAGAAAAGACAAATGTTGTGATATAGAGGGCAATTAAGAAAAAACACTTGCAATTTGGATTGTCGTTGAGGGGTTTCAAATCATTTAAGTAAATAAAATTTTCTCCAATACCGTGTTCTAAATTTTAGTTATGGCTCCTAAAATGCTATTGTCGTGTTTTACATGGGATTGTAAGTAAACAAGCTGTCGGATTCACTCCTTGAATATGAATTTGAAAATGTGCCTGCTTAATACACATCCATTGTTGGCCCACTATTGGCTGATTAGTTTTAAACTCTGAGATTTCAGACGCATCTCCATCTACTGTGATACATTACATGTGACGAGATTGCTCGAAAAAGATTTGGTCCGTCTTACAATTTGAGCCGTATGCTTTTGGTTATTTCATGGACCTTGAATTTTGCTCTTTTTTCAAAAAACACCCCCAGCTGTGAATTTCGAATATATTCCTCGTTTGGTACCCCATTGACTAGGCCTCCCTGCTTCTTGCACCGTCTTCTTAGGTAAGCTGTATTTGTCACACCCCCAACTCAAAGATAAGAAGATATGACACGGCCGTCCCTCTTACTAAGACACGCAGCCTCAGACACCCAATTTATCAATATATACACATATATATTATGACAAAAAGGAATTCCGGTATAATATCAGAGCTTGTTACTACTATTAACAATAACATACATATCTATAATAGATTTCTAACTCAAAATAACCCATACCAAATCCCCGCTATCCAAAAATTTCAGTACGAAAGCGCTCTCGCTTATGAGCGTGTCCTCGGGGAACCTGGAAGGCAAATGGAAATGGAAGGGGTGAGCTATGACGGCTCAGTGAGTAACACATTTCTCCCAAGCGGATCGAACAAATACTATGCATATATTCAAAATAATAACATAACTCATTCTCAACAAAACTAAAATCAATTTATCGAACAATCTCAATGAAACTCAACGGTCGAACCCATTGATCAATCTCATCGATCACACACTAAGGGTTAGTTCCATCGACTAACCTCAAGCTCAAATATCAACCGTGGTCATGAATAACGCCCTATGACTAGGCAACCAAGATTCCCCCTTGGTTAGGTCTCCACAAGGATATCCTTAATATGTGCATATTTACAAAACCCAACGGGTTCACAGAGATATTGAGCACAGTCTATCAATTCACAATAGTCACAATCCACAATATCCACACGGAAATCATCTCATATATCAAACTCCTTTCATAAAATATTTCCAAAACCCGTTTCGAAACTCAGACGTATAAACTCTTTCGTAACGCATTTGCTTAAACATTTCACAAGTCAAAACGCAACATTTGCAGCAAAATATTTTCTCAAAACCATTCTCAAATTCAAAGGGGCAGTCCTTGTCCGATCCACACTTTTATGCGATAAATATGCATTTACTAGTTCGAAACACATCAAGTCTCTACATACTTCAAGACATGAGTTTTCAAATTCTTAGGAGAAATAATATCACTCACTTCGACTGAGCCAAACGCCAATTTCTACCGGTTCACAGATCAATGTCTCCGGGTTCCTAATAATTAATTAGAAAATAATATTAAAATTGAGTAAAATAATTCTCTAATGACCGACTAGACTAAATACGCCTATTATCGACAAAAGCGATGCCTATGAGTCGCTAAAGGGCTCTTCCATAACCAAAATCACTATTTTCCAATATGTCCAACTCACGCACGAAATCCATTTGTGCCATAACTTTCTCTACCAAACTCCGTTTTTAACGATCTTACTGTCCACGGAAAGCCCTTTCAACGTACTACAACATTCATGAATTGACCCCACCCAAAATCCAACCAGAAACCCACGAAAACAGCCAACGGAGCTACTGTTCGCGCGTGAACAGTGAGTGATCAGTGCACGCCGAAATTCAAAGTTCCGTTTCGGACAAACCGTAAGACCAAATCAAATTCCATCTGTTGCTATAGCTTCTTAACACCCTAAGGCACTCTAATCACGTAATTTCTCGCCCAAATAACTCCAAAACATGACTTCGCTGTTCAAAATCCCCAAAAATCCGAATTTCAACTTTAATTCCGAAAATTATTCCGAATAAGTGGGCGAGGGGCACGAATACTTACCAGGTACGGCAACTAGGAGCTGGGTCGGCTAAGCGACGTCAAGGGAGCAAGATTTTCCTTTTTTTTCCCTCTTTTTTTCTCTCTTTCTCCCTTTCCCTCTCTTCTTTCTCTTTCTATCTTCTTTCTCTTTTCTCTTATGCTTTCTGCCGATTTCTCCTGCTTCTGGCGTCTTCTAGGCATCCCAAAGTCGGTGCACTGTAGCACCGTTGACCCTTGACCGAGTCAACCCTTTTTTTTGTTTTTGTTTTTGCTTCTGGGCTCCTTGGCTCTTACAGTATTCTGTAATGTAGAACAACGTTTATTATTGGAAGGTTAATTGGCATGGTTCTACTTGCCACCGATTTTTGTGTGTGTGTGTGTGCGCGTGCGTGCGTTGTTAAATGAATTAAGAAATATTATAGACTTAACTGAATCTTTCAAGTCCATGCTAAATAAGGTTATAAAGAAAGTGAAATTCAAGTACTTAATTTAAAGTGTTGAATACTACTAATTTCTTACGAACATATGACAATGATCATTATTGGTTGGTTTTAGATCATTTGGCAAGATTCTACTTGTCATCAACAATTTTCTAGTTAAATCAATTAACCTCTTCCTTACTTATCATATGAAGTAAGTTTTGACTTAATTGAGAGTTTTGAGGCAATGTTAATTAAGGTTATCAAATTAGATTAATCTCATTTAAGTGTTGGATTTTCAATTTCAACACTTAACTGAATTATGAAATATGCCTCAAATGCAATTTTCAGTACTTGCGATTTTGTAACACACATGATACTGTTAAAAGAAAGCTCACAAGCACTTGTTAAGAAACAGTAAAGAAAATATTATAATTTTAAATGCACTAATTATTTTCTTGATATGCATATACTTTTAATAGGTGTCTCAGGGGTAGAGATGATCATTGAACCAGCTGACATTCAAGTAAGAATAATTTGACAATGGGCACTTTCAAAGTGGCCAAATAATTTGAGACCCTATATGGACATGCATCGAGTGCTGGAGAGCCAAATTCAAAGGATGCCCTATAGAATTGTCTAGTATCAAGAGAAGGCAGATGATGGCAGCTATAACCCAGAAGTTTAAGTTAACTTCTGAGCAAGAACACTGGTCTGATTCAGTTCAAATTATCCCCGGAACATTCTTTAGATAAGTTTAAGGAGGTAATTAAGCTGATAAGGTTTATCTTAAAGGAACGACCAGACATGTTTTTTTATGCTATCAAGGAGAACATGAGTGGGGACGCTTGCTACAACGTTCATCTATCATCACATCCGCCTCCTACAGCAAAGCCATAGCTGCAAGAGCTGAAGGCTGGCATAAGAGACTTCTCAAACCTGGAGAAAGCAATTATATAGCAGGAACGTTAAATCTTCCGGCGGTGAAAATGATTTTGAAGAAGAACACATAACACGTTGAATCCTGAATGTTTTACTCACGCCAGTCTTTGAATATCTGTAATGGGCCTTAAGAGATCATGACAGGGTTGGACCCCTTTTATTGTAATTGTAATGATCTACTCAGCTGAAACTTTCATGATACCGACGAAAAAACAGGACAACGTGAAATGAGAACAAAGTAATTAGCTTCCGATACATGTTTTTGGTTTTAGGGATCACCCATCGGAGGGAGAGTGAGAGCAGTCACGAAAAGACTACACCTTTGCTAAATGGCTTGCTGAAACCTTACATACGAGCTCAATACATCGAACATTGAGAAGCACAAGAGAAGATAGGATATAATAAAATCTCTAGATTTTCGGTGAAAATTATCCAAATTAATGCCGGCTACCCCAAATAGGATGGATGGCATCCATGTTAACGATTTCTTATCAAAATTGACCGGATGGACCGAATTGGCACAAATATAAAATATCTACGATTCTCCTATATATATTTGAATCGACACAATTGCAATACAATTATGACTTTTTAGTAGTTCTCCATGAGGATGCACCTAAATCAATCTTGTTCTCCTTGGGAAAGCATTTCTACTATCCCAATACATATTCTCCCCATAATAATTTTTTGGTTAAGAAATTTGGTAATGAATTTGATTCTCTTTTAGTATATTCTATGTCAAAATTGAATGTTAATAAATCTCCTTGCTTACTAACAAATATTGGGGAAATTATCCAATTAGTCCTAACCTTATTATATTGATGAAAAAAATGTAGTATCAAACTTTTGAATTATGATGATTTAATCCTAAACCTTTGCATGAAATTTCAATTTTGTCATTTTGGTCAATTTTCGTTGGACTTTGCTAACGTAGCGGTATGCCACGTTGGATGGCCAATGATAACTAGACCTTCAACTAACATAATATGTATAATAAGTTTGAGTATATCGGAATTTCACGCAAAAGTTTATGACAAAAATTTTCAATTTGCAAAATTAATGATTGAATTGACATTTATACAGTAGGTTTATAATTGATTTGATAGTAATCCAGCAAATATTTGCTATAAGTTAGTTTTTTTTATATCTTTAAGCAAAACATCTTTTGCAATTATTCCTGGTTCTTACTTCTTTTGGGATTTATGATGAATTCCGACTAACATGATCTACAACCTTACTAAAAGAAAATACTTTCAATTTCTGTCTAACTTCCACTTTCTGATTTCTTGTCTATTGTCAATGCATTGAATTTTTTTCCTCTTCATGTTTATCTACGCCGAGTTTCCCTACGTTTATAAAGTGTATGTATCCACACACACACTAAAAGATAATGTCCCCGTCAGACACACTAAATATATACAAAAAATGACTTTTTGGAGAGGCACTAAAGTACGTCAACTTAAAAAAAATAATTAATGGCCGACACCATAATTCTTTATATGGTTGTAGTTTTGTTTCGTCATGCACGAACCCACAGAAGCTTCGTTTGGCTCTTTCATTGTTTGCCCAACCATCCATCTTCTCTTCTCCCTGTTATTGCGTGCTCTATTGGAACCATCTTAATTTACACTAAGATAGATTGAATAATTTGCTACTTGCCAAAATGTAATCCACCCAATGTTAATCTTTTATTGTTTTGCAGTCCTTGCATCTGATAATACATATGCTTTGTGTTTCCAGTGCGGCATCAAACGGGTCGTTGAGGGGTTGCCTCTGGAAATTGCAAAATCGGTGACTGTCCTCTGTGTTGTAGGACTAGGAGTCTGAGGTACGTCAAGACGTTTGACGTCACCTGGGTGAAGCATTGCCTTTACAGCATCATCTACGGATGTCCGAAACCGAGGTTATTATCCCAGGAGGTATCAGCGTTGATTATAGAGGACAGGATATAAAGAAGACTTGGCTAACTTCCAAGTAGCAATGAGGGTTCTGCATACACAGATATATGACATTAATTGGGCAAGTAAATTGTCACACCCCAAATCCTACGGGAATAAGGGTAGTGACACAGCCGTCCTTCTCTTCTCTTGAAGGACGCCGCCTCAAACCATGCCTAAAAGAAATCAAACTCTCAAAAGTCCCCCATCGGTAGAGCTCTCGTACTAATATGGAATCTGAAAATATTTGAGAAAGAGAAGGGGTGAGCAACCACGACTCAGTGAGTAGCGCATTTCTTCTAAACAGATCGAGCACTCACTATGCATTTTTACAAAAAGATATTATAACTCATTTATCTAAATTCCACTTCAACACATACAAGATAAAAATGATTATATGGCTTTAATATAACCATCAAATCGCATGCCAATGGTCCATCCCATTAGCCAATCTCAAATAACATGTCAATGGCTTATCCCATTGACCAAACTTGTATCACATGTCAATGGTCTATCCATTGAACAAACTCTTGCTCAAATGTCTAACCGTGGTCATGAATAACGCCTCATGATTAGGTGACCAAGATTCCCCCTTGACTAGGTCTCCACCTACAATGTTGGTGGCTCGACTCACAAGGATATCTTAGAATAGTATGCGCATGCCCACAAAGCCTCACAATAGGCTCACGGCGATATCAAGCACCAACAAAACACACAATAGAATCCTTCATCATTCACAAGGCAATTCGAAATCCATTCACAAAATAGTTTCACAAATCAAACATACAATTCTTCACAATGTATCTCATCCGCTAGAAATACATTTTCTCAAATCCTTTCCAAACACATTCCATAAATCAATTCGTAAATTCACATATGTATAAATCCCATCGCAATAACTTTCCATTCCATAAATCAAGTAAATCATTTCACAACACCTTTCATAAAACTATTATCAAATCATTCACAAATGCCAAAAGGCAATCACTGCCAGATCCGGATTTTTATGCAATAAAAATGCTCTTTATAACTCACAATATATATAATTCATATCGCTTTTCGAAATATGAGTTTGCAAATACAAAGAAGAGATGACACCACTCACCTGACAATTCCTATGATTACACAACAAACGTTACTCGAACGATCGAATTCTCAATCCTATCAAATAAGCGATAATCAATATTAAATTTTAGTAAAATAATACTTCATTAACTTACTCAACTAATCACGCCTGTTGTCGATGAAACGACACTTATGAGCCAATTAAAATGCTCGCCCATAACGAAAATCACCATTATTTATTATAAGCAACTCGCACATAATCTATTTATGCCATAACTTTCTCCACAGAACTTCGTTTCTAATGATTTTATAGTCAACGGAAAGCCCTCTACAAGACTCCTAAATTGTCTAACCCCAAAATCCGGTCGAAAACTAACAAAAACAGCTCACAAGTACTGTTTGGGCACTGTTCACTGTGCGCGACGAACTTCAAAATTCTATTTCAGACAAACCGTGAGCTCAAATTGTATTCCGTCAGTTCCTATGGCTTCATGACACCCTAAAGTACCATATTCCCATAATCTTTTAGCCAAACAACGCCAAAATCATACTTCGGTGCTTCAATTCTTCACATAACTCCGAAATTATGCCTTAATCCAAAAAATTATTCCGATTAAGTCGATGAGGGGGTGTAATGAAACTCAGATTGATGCATTCAAACATGAGATGATGAAGATGTTTGAAATGACTAATTTAGGTGAAATGTCATATTTTCTGGGGATGGAAGTTAGGCAGACTCAGAATGAAGTTTTCATATGTCAGAAGAAAAATTTAAAGGAGATTCTGAAGAGATTCAACATGGAAAAGTGTAAGAGCGTGAGCACTCCAATGGCTCATCCACTCTAAGCAATTGAAACAACAGTCGTCTTATCCACTCTAAGCAATCTGTAATCTTGATGAATGTACTTCAGCTTAGTTGGCTATTGCAGGTTGATTGAGCCTCACGTTATTCTACATTATTGAACGTCCATGACGCCCAAGGTGGAAGCACATTTCAGGAGGAGAACACAGGGAACTAGCTGCTTCATTCATGTCATTAACAGGCACAGAAAATTACCGTACACTATTATTTACATTTTTTACATGTCCACCGTATCGTCAACATTTGCTATACTTTACAGTCGCGCTTTCACTCACACGTACATGGAAAACATTATGCACATACTATACTCGGATCGAGAAACTCAATCCTTTACTTCCAGCATGGAGGGAACTCACTGCTCCTCATGCTAGTGCCTTGGCGAGGAAAGGCGTCTCCTTCGGATGATTTCTCCATGGATTGGACATCCCAGCCTCCATCTCTCCAATATCCATAGTAAATTTCTGGGATGTGTGCGACCTTCTGATAATCATCGTCCTGCTCATCTCGCACAAGTTTCTTGACCAATCCATCGGGCATGTCGAAGAACTCGAGTACTTTGAGCTTGGTCAGATGCTCAATGCCTGATGGCATCTTCTCCAGTAGCTTGCAGCGCTGAATCATCAACTTTTCTAAGCAGGGCATTGCTCCTTCCTCCACTTCCACGGATCTGAGTTCGTCAAAATTGTCGAGACCCAGAATTCTCAGCTTCCTAAAACCCTTGGATTTGAAGCATAAGTTCTTTCCTTCGTAGACCTGGAGCAGCTCGAGATGCACAAGGTTGGGCAGACTTTGCAGTGATACCAGTGGATCATCCTTCAGCTGACACCATCGTAAGTGCAACTTGACAAGACTATTGAGAGTGGCTAACCAGTTTGGTAGCACCTCGAGACGCCCTTTCAAGTAGATCCTCTGTAGTAATTGAGGTGGAGACGTAAGGTGTTGCAGATCCAATATCTCGTCATCCTCAACTGAAGCCACGGATAATGAACAGAGGTTGGTTAATTTCGCTATCGATGAGCACAAAGCCCTTCCGTCCTCTTTCCTCAATTTCAGGATGCCCAACCTGCTTAATTGTGTCAGCTTCCCGAGCTCTCTCATTATGATGTCATTCCTCTCATCGTCTACCTCTATGTAGCACAACTTTTGAAGGGACTGCAGAGCCCCAATCTCGGTGAGTGCCTTGAAGCCATACGTGTGGCACAAATAGGATATGTTCTCATACCGATACAACAAGAGATGCCGGAGTTTTTGCAGCTTCAGGATTTCAACAGGCAATTGCGTGACATTTGTGTGCTTTAGATCTAGTGTCTCTAGGTTCTGAAGCCTTCCTATCGAAGTAGGAATTGTTTTAACTTCGGTGTGCCTGAAGCTTAAATAGCTTAGGTAGTACCAGTCAACAACTTGAACTGGGAACCTTGACAAAGGTGTGGCTTGCATGTCTAAGACATTGAGCAGTTTAATGTCACATCCTAAGACAAGGTCAATGAATCCCCTGTCTACACCGAACATGTATAGAGAGCGCAGATGAGGAAGTGACCTGTTTTGCTGTGCAGCTTGCAGGCTGTTGTGCAATGAAAGGCGGCGAACGTTTTCTGGCCACATGTCATTCTGCTCTTTGGCGATCGTTGCAAAGCTTTGATCTCCCGATTTTGATGTTATTATTTCCCTCTGGAGATCATGGATGCGACACAACTTGACCCTTCCGTCAGTTGTCGTTTCAGCCACTTGCACTAGGCTTCTGTTCAGCAGTTCACTGAAGTAGTCCTTTGCAACCTCGTCGAGCGTCTTGCCTTCTTTTCTCTCGACAAACCCTTCTGCTACCCAGAGCCGGGTCAGTCTCCTGCGCTCTATCAGGTGACCCTCAGGAAATACACTCAAGTGCAAGAAACAGGACTTCAGGTAGTATGGTAAATCGCTGAAACTGAGGGAAAGCACCCTCTTCAAGTTCTTGAGCCTATCGTTGCCATCGATCTCGGCACGGAGGCTGCGTCGTACAACATCCCATTCATCAATCCTCCGTTTGTCTTTTGCGGCCAGAACACCACTGATGGCCACAATTGCCAGCGGTAGTCCTTCACACTTTCTCAAGATGTACTTACATATCTCCTCCAGATGGGAAGGGCAAGAGTTCCCCTGAAATGTTTTCCAACAGAAAAGCATCCATGACTGTTCTGAATCGAGTGGTTCCATGTTTTTGACCAGCCCATTGAACTCCTTGCAGGAGGTGGATGCCAGATCGGCAATCCGGGTTGTGATAATAACCCGGCTTCCGTGACCGTTGTTGGGCAAGGCATGCTTGACTGCATCCCATTCGTTTATGTGCCATGCGTCATCGAGGATGATCAGGTACCTCCTCCTTTGAAGCAGGTCCTTAATGATAATCTTCAGCCAATGGCTATTCATAGTGTTGGCCCCTGGAGGGACCGGTTTCCTCATCACCCTCATGATCTGATCAAGCATATCTTTGAGGAGCTTTTCAATCTTGGAGGACCGAGAGAAAGTGATCCAAGCACACACCGCGAAATGCTTCTTCACGGAGGGATCTTCGTAGACTTGCTTCACCAGAGTAGTTTTGCCCAACCCTCCCATCCCCACGATGGAGATGACCTGCCGCCTGCGAGGTCCATCAAGTAACTGCCCAATCAGCTCGTTCTTCGGCTGCTCAATGCCCACTACGTCAGTTTTATCTAGGAGAAGGGCATTGCCTCGGTGGTCCTGCCATGTGTTGTCCCCGATGGTTGAGCTCGGATCTTGTTGAGCCCTGCTGAATTTGTGGCGCAGCCTCCGGTGCCCATCGCAGATGCCCTTTACTCTGGAGTTAATGCTCTTTATCTCGGAAGTGACACGGTATCGAGCCTTCAGGTTCTTGATGCAGCAGGACATCCTGCTGATGAGGCCAGTGAACCCGACTCCGTGATCATGTCTGAGGACCAGCGAGAACTCGTCAAGCGCGTCCTCCATGTCATAGGCAGCGTTTCTCAACTGCTTCACCCACACTTTGACTTCCTCATCGCTTTCCTCGAGGGAATCTGCGACCTTGAGGAAGGCTCGGACTCGCTCCAATTCTCCTCTCACTGAGAGGGCTTCTTCTCGAGCGCCAGTCAGGAACCGCACCTCATTCTCAAAGAATTGTGCAAGCTTGATGAGTAGGTGAGTCACTTGACTCTCTGCCATGCCTCTACTCTGGTGGGTGGTGATCAGGTTTTAGGTTTACGTATTGCCCAGAGGATTTGGAGTCTGGTTGCGAATGCTGAGGCTTTTCACAGTGTCTCAACCGATATACTGCTTAACTTTAGTGAATCTCACATTTATAGCAGCTTTGTGTGGGATCTATGTCTGCTTCCCACATTGTTCAAGTTTTCGTTTATTTTAGTGATATCCCTTAATTTTGCATAATCCTGTTAAATATTTCTGCGTTTGACCAAGCAAGCTATCAAATTTTCTTGTTTCATGTATAGAAAAGTCTGCTAAGATTCATAAGATTAATTGTATAGTACTTTATTCATTTGTAGTTTCATTTTATCTGAATAAGCTATTTGTCAACATAAATTAACTTGTCTAACGCTGTCTCAATATTATATTTTCAAAGCAAGATTGCAGGAAGTTTCCAAGGAACTTTCAAGTTGTATTTTATGAGAGCATATTCTTATATGATACCAGGAACATCTAATTCAGATGTGCCTGTCGCGAGTTCACAATCATGTCATTTTCTCCACATAGCTCATCAAACTATATTTCAGCTACCAATTCCTGTTTGATCACGGCAGTATGTTGACATAAATTTTATTGAAAAGCTTGCATTGCAAGGTGAAAGAGCTGATCTATGATTGAGATTGAAGGAGGAAACTTTCAATCGGTTCAGAATATCATAATGGCTAAGAGTTAATCAGAATGAGGACTTCAACACCTGAGCTCGGGACGATATCATCTGTGCCTCTGAGCATTCAAGTGAAATCGCGGACTCCTTACTGAGTATCGCAAAGCCAAATTTATATTTTAGCCAAGTTACCTAAAGGAAATTCAAGCAATATTTCTAACCTTGAATGAAAAGTGTATTAGGGGTGCGATTCGTACTACCCATCGACAAGAAGGCGTGGGGATCCCGCTTTGATATTTCGTAGTTAGGAATACAAGAATTGGTAGTTTGCGCTTGGCCCATGAATAGTCATTGTGTGGCCTCAGGCTTTTTTTGTGTGTTTTTTCTTATAATTGAGAGTGATAATAAAGAGGAGGAATGAGCTAATTATAATAGAATCATTTCTTGAATGTAGTACTAGTTTAATGGTAAATCAAGATAAATCTTGTGTCTTAATATCTAGTTCTTGCCTTCACTATCTTTTTTGTTGCTTGTGCACCAAATCGTCACAGAATTAATCAACCACATTAAGGCGATGAGCTCAGATTATTCGTAAACTTCACTATACACTGCTCTGATATTTCCGTGGCATTACCCTACCGAATCATCTCACTGTGAAATGGTCAATATTCCCCCAAAAAAATAAAATAAAAATTGTTTGTATGACTCGTACGCGCTTGTTCTTCTACTGGGGAAGGAGAAGTGGACAAAGTAAAAGGACTATCATTCCGTATGAAGCAATTTACCAGACTAGGTCGAGTCAGCTTTCAGACACTAACGACGGATGACTTTGACCATTCGAATGACATCAACTAAGTCTTTATAAAATGCAGAATTGTGGAGCCTTTGAGATAAGATTAGAGCAGCTGTTGCTGTCTATTATATGTGGAATCGATTAGGAATCCACGAGGAGGAATAGCTGGCGTTGTCAAGCCACTGTTCCAAGTCAAGACAGGAAATCCCTCCTAACAAGTTTTGAAAAGTAAACTTAACTGCACAATCATTTGTTACATCCTTATTCTTAGTCCACTGTCTCTTTTTTTTTAGTGAGACTATTTCTCTTTTCAATCAAATTATAGACCATACTCTTAATTTTCTACTGATGTATCTTGTATTGCTATTCTTATGCATGATCGAGATGAGGGAAGGATTGAAGAGGAATGAATTAAGATCCGATTGTCATCGAATCAAGTCAAAATTAACACATCTACATATACACGATTGGGAATGGGAGGGACCAAAGACGCATAGGTTGCTGTGTCTACTTAGTGCAATTTGATAATCTATGCTTAGACAGCGTCAATTTTTTATGTCGTGCAGAAAGTATGCGTCTCCGTCTGAATTATATTTCAAGTATATTGAAGTTGGCCTTGTAAACTAAATTTGATCATGGATGTAACGTGAGTTAGGACTTAAGACTGAATGAACCGGGTTGTCAATCGGTTACTAAAGTTCGAGACTACAGCGATGTATCATTGAAGTTGCTATAATCAATTCCATTTTACCTCGATTGAGTGGAGTGCAATTCTAATTTTGCTCACCTTTTATTGCCCTATTTCAGCATCACGGAAAATGGGGGTGCTGGTGCTGAATCAAAGACTCAGAAAGCTTGTCCTTTTGACTGATCAAAATCAAAATGATCATTTGGCCCTCAAGCGAGCGCCTGTGAAAACTTTCAAACGGGGTGAATGCATTCTTGGCCCATTCAAAGAAGTCGAACATAAGCCTGTCTCTATTGAATGGATAAGGGCCAACCTTTGACCCAGAACTTGATCTTTGACGGCCTTATATGGAGACTGTAACGCACCCATGTCCTTGAAACCAGCCCCAAGAGTTGTGGATACCAACTATTTAAGAAACAGAAGCTAATTTCTTCGGAGTTTCATACGGTTCTAGAGATATTAGCTAGCTCGTTACTGCAGGAGATTCAGGGGATTTCGTTATTAGTTATTAGCTAGCTCGTTACACATCTTGTTGATGCAGATTTTTTTTCCCTTTAATCTTGAAAAGCCTAGTGAAAGTTGATAAATAAATTTCATGATCATATCTATCTTACCATATGACCGATACCACTGTCATTCCCAAAGGACCTCTGTCATTCCCATCTGAATATCTAAGAGGCCTTGTACAATAAGATGAAGGATGAGTTTGGTTCAACTTTCTCAAGGGGCTTTGGAGGGGAAAAATATGATGTATTTGGCAGTTATTCTTAAAGGGCTTTTGAGGTTGACGTGAAAAACTGGCATTGGAAATGTTAAAAGCTGAAAGCAAGTTCTGCTAACTTTCAATTCACTAAAGCTAATTTTCAAAGCCGAACCAAATATAGCTGAAATAGAACACAAAGCTATCCAATGAAATTGGCATAGATTTGAAAATGTAAAAATTCCCTAAATAATTTCTAAAATCTTCTGGCTCCTTATCAGAGCCGAACAAAGTAAAGTAATATTTGAATCAATTTGGAGATTTTTGTTGCCTATATTTAGGTTGGATAAACCACCAATGTTTTTGAACACTATTTCGGAAGCAAAAAAGTTTCTCGAATGCATTCAAATAATATATATACTGTAGAATACAGAAGTGTGCCTCATCCTCTCCTGTATCTTACATAACAATAATTAAGCAATATGATATATATATATATATATATATATATATATAGTTAAACGTTTAGATGGCTCTCTAAGTATCCTAGGTATTGATGAATTTTCTTCCCATTCTTCCATTAAATTAAACAGGCTTTCTTAGTTAGAAGGTTTGAAAAGTCAACTTCTGATGGTTTCTTAAGGCTCCTATAAAAATGATCACTTATAATGAATAAACGAGAAATATTTTTACTGTCTAAGAAAAAATTTAAACATAGTTAACATTTTTTTCAATTGATTAATTACTTTAAATGGTACAAACAATTATTTTCAAAAAATGTATTTTTAAAATAATTCATTTTTTACAAAACAACGGATACAAAATCAAAAAAAGAATCTACTTCAAATATTGTCATTTCAAAATATTATCTTGTTATGCGTAAGAGATGATTGTTTAGGTCAGTGTTCGGGAAAGAACCGGTCCATGTCAATTCTACTTTTGTTTTCTTTAATTCTGAATACTAGTATCCCTAAAAACCCTTTTTTCCCTTCTGGATCGTATGTTTCTGCAAACCTTTTCCATTAATTTTGTAATACCACATCTTTTGACTAGGTAAAAAAGAAGTGGGCCCACAATGAAATAAAGAAAAAGAAAGTGAAAGTGAAAGTCAAATAATAAAAAGAAGACAGAGGGGACGCCCACGAGCGAGAAAGAAAAAGGGGAAGAAGAAGAGAAAGGAAGAGAGAAAGGAAGGAGAAAAGGAAAGGGTGGTTTTGGGCACACGTCGTGGGGAGCTCACCAAGCCGAACACACTACGTATTGTAACATCTGGTAAGTGTTTGCACCCTTCGTTTGTCCGATTGGAATAGTAACCGAAATTAGGGCATAAATTTGGAGTTTTATGAAATATGAGCGGCGAAGTCCAATTTTTGAGTTATAAAGCTGATATTTTTTTGGGGTTATGATGCTTTGGGTTACAACGAAGCCGTAGGATTTTACAGAATTCAATTTAAGCTTACGGTTTGTCCGGAACGAGTTTTAGAAGTTCTACGCGTGATGAATAGTATGCGCACAGTACCTTCAAGCCAAATTTCGTCGTTTTTGAGTTGATTTTTGGTTGGCCAACTTGTGGGTCTTCAAGTGCACTGAATGACTTTTAATTGGACTATAAGTTTGCTTGAAACGGAGTTTGTTAGATGGAGTTATGGCGAAATCAAGCTTCGCGTTGCAGATAATTTTGGATATTCGATTCAATAAAGGGTTTAGTTGTAGCGTGAGAGTCTTTTAGCTAGTGGTTGAGCTATTCATAGTAGACTTAGAGGTTTTGTCCGATTTTGACGTTATTTCTTACTTATTTGATAGGATCTCAAACTCAAAAGCGTGAGTCAAAAGTGTTATTTGGTCGTAGACGATCTTAGGTGAGTGGTTCTATATCTTCTTTGAGTTTACAAATTCATATTTCAAATACAATATGAAATATGTACGGTTTGAGTTACAAAGTGGCATTGATTATTGCAAAAAAGCCGAATTGAGCACTTACTACCCCTTGATTGTTTACAAATGTTTTGAAAGTAGCTTATGAATGTTATTATGAAGTACTTCATGTGCAAACTAGTTTGTGGAAGAGATTGTGAAAGATATGAAAAATGCTTTACGCAATGTATTTTTGTTTAGCGAATGAGGTGAATGTTATGTGTTGGTTTTGCAAAATATATATTTGGTGTTAT
Organism: Melaleuca alternifolia; assembly: GCA_019926035.1. Taxonomy (NCBI): domain Eukaryota; kingdom Viridiplantae; phylum Streptophyta; class Magnoliopsida; order Myrtales; family Myrtaceae; genus Melaleuca; species Melaleuca alternifolia. The sequence continues at coordinate 2,611,225 of JAGKPW010000021.1, read as the reverse complement.
GAAGTCATTTTGTGATAATGATTCTGGATTGATATTGTGGATTGTGAAAGATGTTATTACTCATTTTGTTGACGCTCGCTATGCCCATCGAAGGGCATGTAAGTATGCATACGAGTTAGGAGATCCTTTTGGGCCGAGCCACCAGCTTTGTAGGTGGAGACCTTACCAAGGGGGAATCTTGGTCGCCTTGTCACCAGGCGTTGTGTTGTGACCATGGTAGTATGTTGAGTAATAGATTGATCAATGGAAATGGACCATTGATATGGTTTTGACTGAGATTAATCAATGGACTTGACCATTGATGCGTACCTTATTGTGGATGTTTTTCTGAATTGTTAAAGGCTTATTTATATGAAAGGACTCACATTTGGTTAAATATGTATATTATATGTTGAAGTTAAATTATAAATCATGGTCTTGTTTTAAATGTATGCATAGTGGCTGCTCGATCTGCTTAGAAGATATGTGCTACTCACTGGGCTATGGTTGCTCATTCCATTCATCTTCAATCTTTTCAGGTACCTCGGCCAGCAACCGATAGTAGGAGAGAGCGCTTCCGAGGAGGATTTTTGGGAGTATATATTTTTGGGGTATTTTTTAGTTAGTTGTTTATATGAGATTATTGATGGTTGTTGGGTTGACTGAACATAAGTTGTACATGTTCCTTTTTGGTGGATTAGATAAACTCTGATGTGAAAACCAATGTTTATCTAATATATATTTTTGGGAAGAAATATATGTTGATATCAGGTTGTGGTTTGTTTTTGAGGCTGCGTTCTTCGTTGGGAAGGACGGTCGTGTCATTTTCCCATCCTATAAGACTTGGGGTGTGACAAATTTTATTCTTTTCTGAAAAGAAATCTTCTCTTAAACATTTGTGATTTATCTTCAAGTAAAGTGTTGATAAACTTATTTGAAACGTCCAATATTTCAGGAGCTTAATCTATTATTTCAAATTTATGTTAAGGGATGTGCGACAAAGTTTAAGAACTCCATAGAGAGGCTAATAATTTTTTATAACTACCCTAGAAGATAATGTCCCCTGTCAGACAAAGATACTATGGAAAAATGACTTTTTGAAGAGGCACCGATATATGTCAACTTAAATGAAACAATTAATGGGCTACACCATAATTCTTGATGTGGTCATGGCCATATATTATCATCCACCAACCCACAGAAGCTTCATTTGGCTCTTTCCTAGTTTGTCAAGCCGTCCACCTTATCTTCTTATTTTACAGCGTTCTCCATTGGAACCATCTCAAGTTACAATAAAATATATTAAGTAATTTGCTATATTATAATTGCCAAAATGTAATTCAACCAATGTAAATGTTTCATTGTTTTGTGGTCCTTACATTTGATATACCTAGTTTTTTTGTCTTTCTTGTGCAGCATCAGACGAGTCGCTGGGGGGTTTACCTCAGTGAATTGCAATATTGGAGTCTGTCCTCTGTGTACTAGGACTAGGAGTCTGAGGTACATCGAGAAGTTTGACGTCACTTGGGTGAAGCAGTGCCTTTACAGCATCGTCTACGGATGTCTGAAACCTAGGTTATTATCACAAGTGGCGTCAGTGTTGATTGTAGAGAGCAGGATATAAAGAAGACTAGGCTAACTTCCAAGTAGTTAAAAGGATTTTGCATGCCCAGATAGATGACGCTAATTACGCAAGCAGATACTTTTGTTGCTGCATAACAAAGGGTATAACATAACAAGGGATTGTAAGTTGTCTTTCGTAAAAGACTAAGGCAACTTTTCCCTATGCCTGTCAGATGACATGCCGTAAGCTATAAGCTTACCATTTGGCCATTCCTCTTGTCCAGTTAATTTTGAGAATTCAACTTGGGTACGTAGCCGATGATCATTTTATTAGTATGATTAGGAAGATGAAGTGATTGGCAGGAAACTGTTGTGGGGAGATATACGCAAAAGAATGCAAAGGTTTTTGATTGCTGGAGATCTCCCAAGGAGTCACTGCTATCAGAACAAGGAACCCTGCTGGCAATATGCACTCAGAAAAGCAATCTCTAAGGGAATGCAAACAGAATGTATAACAAGGTTGCTTGTTTAAAACCTCAGCTGTCAAAATTCTGGGTGGATCTTTTATTGAGCACATGCAGGCCAAATTGATATGGAGATGATAGGAGGATAGCAAGAGATCTAGAGCAAGCAGTGGAAAATATTCATCATAGGTTCATGTTACAATGCTATTACTTCTAATATGTCGTCTTATCTTGTGTCTGACACTGATATACACAAAGGAAAAAGTAGAAGAATTGTGCTAGGGTTCTAATCTCTATATTATGGGGGCAGCATATGTAAGTATTTTATGCCCTTTCTCATTAACAGCGATTCTGGATCTTCCCACCGCAAAATGCTTTTGAAAACGTAGTCTGTTCTTTCCCCTCTAAACAATCTCTTGTCCTGATAAATGTACTTCAGTTTAGTTGTCTATCAAAGGTTGGTCATCTTCCATTGGCCTAGTTGTGTGCATAATGTCATTGTACATTGATGAACACCATAACGCCCAAAGTGGAAGCGCATTTCAAGTGGAGATATAGTGAACTAGCTGCTTCATTCCCGTCATTTACAAGCTTAGAAATATTACCTTACACTTGTCATGTCCTGCTCCTGAGCGCGCGGCAGTCCCCATTATCTTCTCCTCTAGCCAAAATTTGGCGACGTCCCAGGTAGGTCGCTAGCTTACTATAAGATCAGAGTTTTGCGCGTGCATCAATTTATAAACATGATATAAACATTTACCCTTCTCATAGATACATAATTTATAATAAAAAAACCAATTTTGTACAAGCCACACACAACTAGGAAGGAGAAGCCCAAAACTTGCAAAATATACAACCAAAAATGGCGGGGGAAGGGAGACTGAGCTATACATCAAAAGGGGTCAAGCTAGCGCAAACCACCCTAGAGATCAACCATACTACCATCGGGAGGATCGCCCAATCCGGAGTCGATGTTCCACAACTTGTACACACCCCAAGGCTCTTCGTGGTAGTCCATGTGGAAGACCAAGGGGCCTTCAACCTCTCCTACATACCCGATCTAGTAATGATGTGGAACCCAATGCCAGAGTGGTTCGTCCCATTCCTAAATGATCCTCTCGCGCTTCTCCATCACATACCCAAGTTCATACTCGTACCTATATATGATCCATCCGCAATCTTCGGACTTGTCGAGGATTACCCAATCCTCTAGCTCCTTATTTGAGACCATCTCCATGTCTTGCACCATCCCCTCCTCCTCCTCCATCGGTCCTTCATCTGGGTCCATACTCGAGTCCTGTGAAAAGGTTTAGGTCGACGGGGTGCCATAATAATCTCAATGAGTCTACCTTCTATATTCATACTAGGAATGAAATCGCCCTAGGGTCCCTGTTCACGTCCCTAGTACTAACTATCACTAGGTCATTCGCGACGCTCCTAATCTCCAACGAAACTCGTCTCTAGAATATTTTTCGCCCCAATACCTCACTCTTTCTCACCCATAACTACCTATGAGTTAATTGGTCCACGACCGAGACTTGACCCTAGGCATTGTACCTATCAAATCAAGGTTAGTCGCAATAATTAAGTAATTAAATAAAGCACATATCAATTTATGAAGGCTGTCCACAACCAGCCTGAGACCCCAACTAATTGTCCTGGTACACCGCCACTTTCACGGGCGGCCGAGTATTACAGACCGTTCCGATCACCTAAGCAACCACTCAATGATCCTCGCGATCTGGCCGACTTCCCACAGGGCTTAGTCAACCACCACAACTAACCAGGGCCTATTGTCCACCTAATCGGTCCAATCAAACACCATAAAATTAATGGTATGTACATTGACTTAATTAGCTATATCAACCCAATCATGCAATTGGGACACTTAATCAATTCTAATATTTCTACTAAAGCGATAAATATCCTTAATCTAGGAATATGGAGTTCACTCACTAACTTTTTCTTGCAAAACGGCAACTGGCGGCGGCGGCCTGTGGTGACGTGAATTCTCGCGCCCTAGAGTGCGATTGGGCTTGGTGCGGCTTGGAAAACTCCGGCCCAACACCACGGGAGGGTGGCCTAGCTTGAAGAGACTGTGGTGACGACTTCGGCGAGGCTTTCGGGGGCAGCCTTTGGCCATGGGAGGCTGATCAAGATCATGGGTGAAGCAGCGAAGGTTGGCGGCGAGCAGATCAACTCCGGCGAGGGCCGACATACCTGGTTTGGGCCCGAATCGAGATGGTCGGATCTATTCTAGGCTTCGGGATAGCCGTTTTTGGCTCGATACTGTGGTTGGGAAGACTCTGGGTGGTGTTGGGAGGTCCTTGAGTTTGTGGCTGACGGATCATGGGCTTTGAAATGGGTTGAGGTGCGTTTGACTCAGCTCTAGTGGTCCCGGGTCTGGACGAAGCTCGATTGGGTCAGAGCTTGATTCGCGCTTCTTAGGTCAAATCAACAGCAGCAAATGGCCGGGTTTCGTTAGTGGGACGTCTAACAGTTGATTGGTGGTGGTGGCAAGGGCTGGGGTTGCCAGAAAGGGTCCGGTGGCTGATCGAGGTCACACCGGCGAGGGTGTTAGGGCAAAATGTGGGTTGGGGGAAAATCAACGATTTTGAGGGCAAATCAATTGCAACGAAGGCCACCATGGGGCTGAGAGAACGCCGAACGATGCACTGGAAGCAACGGCGTGGCCTAGGTGTTGCCAGAACAGCCCAACTCTAGCAATGTGAGTTGCTGGAAACAGGGGACACCCAAGTCGTGGTAGCAAGTTCGAGCGGCTCCCGGCGGCAGCCACGGTGGCGGCGGAGGTGGCGATGGGTCGAGATGGAATGAGGGCATCACAGGAAGCTAAGGGGACTGATTGCACGTCCAACGGTGGCCGGAGCAATGGGATATGGAGGTCGAAAGAGGAGTTGGTCGCATCGGGTGAGAAACATGGGAGGTCCAATGGCGATGAGAGAAATTGGCTCACCGGCAGTGACCAACCAGTGGCCATGGCGTCCTCCGACGAGATGCCTGAGCTAACTGGTAGGCTTTGCCGGTGGCTAGCCACTGGTGGCCCCTTTCCTGCGCGTGCACGCCATGTGCTCAGGAAAATGCCAAAACAGATTCGGCTGGGGGAGGGAGAGGGAAGAGAGAACTGGATTGCACGAGTGGTCGGACCAATTCGTACGCGGTTGGACCGGCTCGTCGGCGAGCTGGCCGATCTCCCTCACGTGGCTGTTGATCGGTCAACCCGAATACAAAAATAAATAATTAAATAATTAAAATTTTGTAAAATTTATAAAAGCTTTCTTAGACCAGGAATTCAAGGTTTTAGGGGCCAAAATGCAAATAACTAATTTCGGAGAATCAAAACAAAATTTCAACAAAATTCGAAAACACTCGAAATGGAAAAAATACAATTTAAGCCGGGAAATTCCCACAGCTCTTAGGTCACAATCCGAACTTAAATATTTACACAATAAACCCCCAAAAGGTCAAAATGGATCGTTACATTTTTCAGATGTTCATTATATCGTCGACATTTGCTACACTTGCACACTCTTAACTCACTTGAACATGGCAAACATTATGCACTTACTATTATCAGATCAGGAAAAGAGGCTCAATCCATTATGTCCGGCATGGGGGGAACGAACAGCTACTCGTGCTAGTGCCTTCGCAAGGGAAGTTCTCGCCCACAGATGATGATTTGTCTATGGATTGGATGTGCCGGCCTTCATCTGTCCAATGTCCATGGTAAACTTCTTCAATAGGTTGCACAGATGATGATCTGTCTATGGGTTGGACATCCCAGCCTCCATCTCTCCAATATCCAAAGTAAATTTCTGGAATGTGTGCAACCTTCTGATAATCCTCGTCCTGCTCATCTCGCACAAGTTTCTTGACCAATACACCGGGCATGTCGAAGAACTCGAGTACTTTGAGCTTGGTCAGATGCTCAATGCCTGATGGCAGCTTCTCCAGTAGCATGCAACGCTGAATGATCAACTTTTCTAGGCAGGGCATTGCTCCTTCCTCCACTTCCACGGATCTGAGTTCGTCAAAATTGTCGAGACCCAGAATTCTCAGCTTCCTAAAACCTTTGGATTTGAAGCATAAGTTCTTTCCTTCGTAGACCTGGAGCAGCTCCAGATGCACAAGGTTGGGCAGACTTTGCAGTAATAACAGAGGGTCATCCTTCAGCCGACTCCATCGTAAGTGCAACTTGACAAGACTATTGAGAGTGGCTAACCAGTTTGGTAGCATCTCGAGACGCCCTTTCAAGTAGATCCTCTGGAGTAATTGAGGCGGAGACGCAAGGTGTTGCAGATCCAATATCTCGTCGTTCTCAACTGAAACCACGGATAATGAACAGAGGTTGGTTAATTTCGCTATCGATGAGCACAAAGCCCTTCCATCCTCTTTCCTCAATTTCAGGATGCCCAACCTGCTTAGTTGCGTCAGCTTCCCAAGCTCTCTCATTATGATGTCATTCCTCTCATCGTCTGCCTCTATAAAGCACAACTTTTGAAGGGATTGCAGAGCCCCGATCTCAGTGAGTGCCTTGAAGCCATACTTGTGGCACAAATAGGATATGTTCTCATACCGATACACCAAGAGATGCCGGAGTTTTTGCAGCTTTAAGATTTCAACAGGCAATCGCGTTACATTTGTGTGCTTAAGATCTAGTGTCTCTAAGTTCTGTAGCCTCCCTATTGAAGTAGGAATTGTTTTAACTTTGGTGTGCCTGAAGCTTAGATATCTTAGGTAGTAACAGTCAACAACTTGAACTGGGAACCTTGACAAAGGTGTGCCGTGCAAGTCTAAGACAGTGAGCAGTTTAATGTCACATTCTGTGACAATGTTTATGAATCCCCCGTCTACACCGAACATGTATAGGTAGCGCAGATGAGAAAGGGACCTATTTTCCTGTGCAGCTTGCGGGCTGTTGTGCAATGAAAGGCGGCGAACCTTTTCTGGCCAAATGTCGGTCTGCTCTTTGGCGATCGTTGCAAAGCTTTGATCTCTTGATTTTGAACTTATTATTTGCCTCTGGAGATCATGGATGTGGCACCACTTGACCCTTCCGTCGGTTGTTGTTTCAGTCACTCGCAGTAGGCTTCTGTTCAGGAGCTCGCTGAAATAGTCCTTTGCAACTTCGTCGAGCGTCTTTCCTTCTTTTCTCTCGACAAACCCTTCCGCTACCCAGAGCCGGGTCAGTCTCCTGCACTCGATCAGGTGACCCTCAGGAAATACACTCAGGTGCAAGAAACAGGACTTTAGGTAGTACGGCAAATCGCTGAAACTGAGGGAAAGCACCCTCTTCAAGATCTTGAGCCTATCGTTGCCATCGATCTCGGCACGGAGGCTGCGTCGTACAACATCCCATTCATCGATCCTCCGTCTGTCTTTTGCGGCCAGAACACCACTGATGGCCACAATTGCCAGCGGTAGTCCTTCACACTTTCTCAAGATGTACTTACATATCTCCTCCAGATGGGAAGGGCAAGAGTTCCCCTGAAATGTTTTCCAACAGAAAAGCATCCATGACTGTTCTGGATCGAGTGGTTCCATGTTTTTGACCAGCCCATTGAACTCCTTGCAGGAGGTGGATGCCAGATCGGCATTCCGGGTTGTGATGATAACCCGGCTTCCCTGACCGTTGTTGGGCAAGGCATGCTTGACAGCATCCCATTCGTTTATGTGCCATGCGTCATCGAGGATGATCAGGTACCTCCTCCTTTGAAGCAGGTCCTTGATGATCATCTTCAGCCAATCGCTATTCATAGAGTTGGCTCCTGTACGAACCGGTTTCCTGATCTCCCTCATGATCTGATCAAGCATATTATTGAGGAGTTCTTCAATCTTGGAGGACCGGGAGAGAGTGACCCAAGCACACACCCCGAAATGCTTCTTCACGGAGGGATCTTCGTAGACTTGCTTCACCAGAGTGGTTTTGCCCAACCCTCCCATCCCCACGATGGAGATGACCTCCCGCCTGTGAGCCCCATCAAGTAAACACCTGACCAGCTCGTTCTTCGGCTGCTCAATGCCCACTAGGTCAGTTTTATCCAGGAGAAGGGCATTGCCTGGGCGGTCCTGCCATGTGTTATCGGCGCTGGTCAAGCTCGGACGTTGTTGAGCCCCGGTAAATTTGAATCTGTGGCACAGCCTCTCGAGCCCATCGCAGATGTCCTTTACTCTGGAGTTGATGCGCTTTATCTCGGAAGTGACACGATATCGAGCCTTCAGGTTCTTGATGCAGCAGGACATCCTGCTGATGAGGCCAGTGAACCCGACTCCGTGATCATGTCTGAGGACCAGCGAGAACTCGTCAAGCGCGTCCTCCATGTCGTAGGCTGCGTTTCTCAATTGCTTCACCCACACTTTGGCTTCCTCATCGCTTTCCTCAAGGGAATCTGCGACCCTGAGGAAGGCTCGGACTCGCTCCAGTTCTCCTCTCACTGAGAGGGCTTCTTCTCGAGCGCCAGTCAGGAACCGCACCTCATTCTCAAAGAATTGTGCAAGCTTGACGAGTAGGTGAGTCACTTGACTCTCTGCCATGCCTCTACTCTGGTGGGTGGTGATCAGGTTTTTGGTTTACGTATTGCCCAGAGGCTTTAGACTGTGGTTGCGAATGCTGAGGCTTTTCACAGTGTCTCAACCGATATACTGCTCAACTTTAGTGAATCTCACATTTATAGCAGCTTTGTGTGGGATCCATGTCTGCTTCCCACATTGTTCAAGTTTTCGTTTATTTTAGTGATATCCCTTAATTTTGCATAATCCTGTTAAATATTTCTGCGTTTGACAAAGCAAGCAATTAAATTTTCTTTTTCATGTATAGAAAAGTCTGCTAAGATTCATAAGATTAATTGTTTAGTACTTTATTCATTTGTAGTTTCATTTTATCTGAATAAGCTATTTGTCAGCATAAATTAACTTGTCTAACGCTGTCTCAATATTATATTTCCAACGCAAGATCACAGGAAGTTTCCAAGAAACTTTCAAGTTGTATTTTATGAGAGTATATTTTTATATGATACCAGGAACATCTAATTCAGTTGTGCCTGTCGTGAGTTCACAATCATGTCATTTTCTCCACATAGCTCATCGAGCTATATTTCAGCTACCAATTCCTCTTTGATCACAGCAGTATGTTGACATAAATTTTATTGAAAAGCTTGCATTGCAAGATGAAAGAGCTGATCTATGATTGATTTGTGCCTCTGAACATTCAAGAGAAATCGCGGACTTATTACTGAGTATCGCAAAGCCAACTTTATTTTTCGACCAAGTTACTTGAAGGAAATTCACGCAATATTTCTACCCTTGAATGAGACAATGTATTAGGGGAGCGATTCGTACTACCATCGACAAGAAGGTGTGGGGATCTTGCTTTGACGTTTGGTAGCTATGAATACAAGAATTGGTAGTTTGCACTTGGGCTCATCAGTGGTCATTAGGTGGCCTCAGGTTTTTTTTTTTTTTTTTTGGTAATGTAAGTATGTATTGACTTTTACCAAAGGATTGGTACAAGACAAGATGGCCTGACACCACAAAACTTGCACTCACAAAGCCCAAAAGGCTTTAGTGAATGGAAGAGTGCCATGGTATCAAATATAACAAAAGCCTAAACAAAGGCTATCAAATACAGAAAGCATCAAATACAAAAAGGACCAGGACCTTTTACGAGAAGATACTAGGATCAATGCCCCAACTTCGATGCATTCTTCTATTCTTGATAGAATCCTGAATATGGCCAAAAGTCAACGCCTTGTCTCTAATTATCTTCTCCAACTTTGTCTTCATAGCTGGAACGCAGATGACTTGACCGCGAAAAAGAACATTATTTCTCTCCTTCCAAATGATATGGCATAGAGCACCAAGGAGAATCTTGCCATACATTGACAGGAATTGTCTCCAGATATATGATTGCTGGCCCAGTGAAGCGTTTGAAGCCACGGCCCACTATGCCATAGTAGATTACACCTTGCCAACCAAAAATGAGCTAGTTGGGACGTGACTTGACATCCAAAAATAAATGATTGACTGGACCTGGCATATGGTTGCAAAAGACACAATTGACATCATGAATTTTGAAACAAGACATGAGGAATACTTGGGTGGGAAGTCTGTTCTGGGTCATCAACCAAAGATGGAATTGATGTCGCAGGATAATCATCCTATTCCATATGAAAACATGCTATTGAGTCACTTAGCCTCTTGGCCTAATAATCTCCCAAGCTGAGGCGGTGGAGAAGGTGCCCGAGGAGTTCTCGTACCATTGGAAAACGTCCGGGTCATTACTCGGGGATGGGAGCGGATGACCCCACGCTAATAGAGTATCCATCAAAGGGGAAGGCCGCCTGAAAAGATCCGCCACTCACGCTTCCCTTGAGAAACCCGACCGGTATATCTCACGGTTTGAGAATAGTGAGTTAAGTGGTCCTCTAGGATGCCAATGGTCAAACCATAGGGATATCATCTTATTGTTTCCCACCCACCAATGAAAAAGTTGTTGGTACTCTTGCTTGAGAATGATGATTTTCTTCCACGACCAAGAGCAAATAGTTGGGCGTTTAATGATCCAAAAGCTATGGCGCTTTATAAAGTTGGAATGGATCCACTTGCACCATAAGGACTCATTGTCGGGAAACAAAGTCCATATGTGTTTAGCATTGATGCCTTGTTGCTTTCTTTCAATCATCGAATGCCTAACCCCCCTCCTCCTTGGGGAGGCATACATCCGTCCAAGCAACCTTGGCCCTTCCTAGTTTAAGCTGTGGACCTTTCCATAGAAATTGTCTAAGCACTCGCTCAATAGCCTCTAATACCGAAATAGGTAATATAAAGACCCTGTCCAATAGACCTGGATGGCGTTGAATATTGACCTAATGAGCTGAAGACGACCCACAAAAGATAAAAGTCTCTGCGTGCAGGATTGAGCTCTCCTAGTAATGGCAGTCACTAAAGCTACACAGTCAGCCTTCCCCAATCTGGACGATATCACGGGGACTCCATGGTATCGGAAGGGAAGTGGCTTTTGTGACTCACCAGATAAGTATACCTTATTGTTGTTAAGGCTAGGTACCAGGCTTGACCACTTGGAGAATGTGCTAACTGTAGCTTCCACCAGTGATACTGACTCCATACTAGCTTCGGTAAAGAGGAGAATGTCGTCGACGAAAAATAAATGTGAAAGTCTCGCATCTTTGCATCTCCAGAAGAATCTAAACCCATGCTTACTGGTCTGAGTATCCATAATGCCTGAAAAAACCTCCATGATAAGTGTAAACAAACAAGGAGAAAGAGGGTCACCCTGTCGAAGACCCCTGGAGCTGGAGAAGAATCCATGAAGTTCACCATTAATGGAGATGGAAAACTTTGGCGTGCTTACACAAACCAATATCAATTCAATCAGCCTCTCTGGAAACCCAAATGCCAATAAAAGATGTAGGGAGAAAAATTCAATAACCATTTGGGCCTGGGGCCTTTCCTCGAGCTAGGGAAAAAAATGTAGTCCTTATTTCTGTCTCAGTGATAGGGCTAGATAAAAGACGTACCTGGCTTTCCAACAGCATATGTTGTAACGACTCATGGATCATCGACACCGATAGGCAGGCACGTTGGGTGGATGAGGCGAAGAGCCACTCAAAGTGTGAGGTGAACAACCCCTTGATCTCCTCTAGGTAAGGCAGTCGGCTCCCTAAACTATCCTCCACTGACATAATCCTGTTTTTGAGCTGCCTATTCCTGGCCGTCTAGTGAAAGAATCTCCTATTCAGGTCACTTTCCTCCAGCCGTTTAATACGGGACTTTTGTCTATAGTAGGACTCTTCCTGTAGCCTCAGATTCGAGATGGCTGCCCTTCATCCCCTTTCGTCTTCAGCTAACATGCAATTGAACGGATCCTGTTGGAAAGTGTCCTGAACCGATAGGAGCTCCCTTCGTGTTGCCGCGGTGCGAGTGGATATATCCGTAAAGGCTTCCTTATTAAGCTATTTAAGGCACCATTTGAGTATTTTAAGCTTGGAACAAAGCACAAACATGTGCATACCTTCAATATAAATGTCCCAAACTTAACTGACCATATCAGAGAAACCAGGATGCATCATCCAAAAGTTAAAGAATTTAAACGGCCTACGTGAGTGCACCTGAGGCATAATTCTGACAATCATAGGAGTGTGATTAGAAATACCTGGGTTCAGAAATGATGCTTTAGAATGTGAAAATTGCGCGCTCCACTGCCCATTAACCAGTACCCTGTCAATTTTCCTTAGCTTCCGAGATTTGCCATCTAATGTTGGCCACGTATAACGACATCCCACATATCACAGGTCATCAAGCTTGGCCTCATTTAGGCAATTCTCGAACTCATCAAATGATGGGAGCCATACATATGTTCCTTGCACTCTATTAGACATATGACGGATGTCATTGAAATTCCCTGCAACTAGCCATGGGCTATCATGCATTTCTGAACTCATTTGCACCAATTCCGACCATAATGGTCTTCTTGCCACAAACATGTGATTAGCATAGACAACTGTGACAACAAAACAAATGCCTGATTCTAGATTTTGAATGGAGCCGTGAATGGCTTGTTTCGTCACCTTAGAGACATCGAAGATCACGGACTCGGGGTTCCACCCAAATTATATCATTCCCCTCGGTGAAAATCATAATTCGATCTCCATATCCATCCCGGAAGAAGGTTTGTGGAAATTGATTCATAAAAATATTCCCGTACTTTAGTTTCCAGGATACCCATACGATATAAATTATTTGTTCTTACTATATTTTTGACCTTGGCACGTTTAATAGGGTCCATAAGATCCCTAATGTTCAACATGCTTATATAGATATTTACACATGATTAGGGGCCTACCGTTCTCTTTTTTGGCGGCCCTTCTTTTTTGGAGCAACCTTCTGAATCATCTTTGCTAGTGAAGGAGAATCGACCTGGGTCGACGGCCCCGTAGGCAGAGCTTTGTCTCCAGTAGAGTCAAGCCGCTCAATCTTCTTAGTTACATCATGGAGTGGTTGTCGTGAAGTAGTCACCAACAAACCATCATCATCTGAGCTGCTAAGGTGATCATCCTGACTAAAGGTGTCGTCCTCTGAGATGAAAGAGGTGATCTCGTAGGCCGCATGGGAATTGTAGGGGCGTGAGAGGCCAAAGTAGCCGGGGATTTGCTCCGATTCTTGTCTTCCTGTTTTGACATGTTTGGGCGTTTAGTACCGGTTATGTTTGTTACTTGGCGCACACTTCTCATTCTCGAGGGTATGGTCACCCATTAGTACGCTTTCGTTTTGTGACATAGTGGTCTGTGATCTCGGAGGTGTTTCCTGGGCATCAACCCACGTTCAAGCTTCAAGTGTCCAAGTAACATTAGCAGCTTCCTAGGTAACGGGTGGGTCCACATGCTCAGCCAACAGGTTGGTAGCCTGGGCAGCAGGAGGCACATCCATTTTGTCTTGGCATTTGTGGCCAAAGGTGCCATAGCGCAAACATAGGCTCAGCCGCCGTTCATACTCGACCTCAACCTCCATGGCTTCCCCATTCACAACGACAAAGACCGCCTCTCGGATTGGACGATTTGCCTCAACCTCTATACATACCCTAGCATATGAGATCATTCTCATATTCTCCATTTGGCTATCCACATAGAGTGGCTTGCCAATGCCGCTTGCAATTGCACTAATGCCTTTTGCTGACCACAACTCATATGGAATATCCCGAAATCTTACCCATACCGGCACCGTCTCATGGCGGCCCTTTCTAAGCTTCATCATTGGTCGCCACTACTGGAGCATTAGGGGGACCCTAGCCACCGTCAGAGGCCTTCCCTCCAAGACCTTCCTCCTGAAATATGGGTCAGGCATATGGAAGAAAAAGAAGCATTGGTCATTGGCCATTACTTCCTGAAGCTTATTCCCCCATACATGTTTAAGAGTCGATTCCGTGAGCTTATACAAGAGTTTCTTGCCAATGTAATAGCCTGGATCAGCTGCCTATAGTATATCATCAGAGATGTGGACTGCCAGGTTGCTATAATATAGGTAAGCTCATATCCCTTCTCTGCAGATTTCACCACGTTCACCCAAGATCTTGGTGGACGCTGGTCTACTACCACTTTCGCATTAGTTAGCCCCTTGGAAGGCTACCTTATGCGGCTGAGGCTCCTATTTCCCCGTCGAGAGTGTGTTGGAATGGAAGGGCTAGCTTAAAAAGACAGATGTCTCATTCCGTCATCTTGTTAGGCACTTAAAATGCCCACATTTTATCGAGGACCTGGAAGGTGCACATTTGATCGAGCACTTGGTGGGCCATCTTTGGCCTTCCCTTTATCGACATATTCTGCTATGTCAGCCGCCATGGCATGGTCAATTCCATCTCTCTAATAGTAAGGGTCTTTCTATTTTTGCTTCGGCTTTCCCTTCCACCACGAGTAGATCGAACAGCCTCTTCCTTCTCAGGAATTTTGTTGGGCATTGCTTCTGCAGTAGTCGCTCCAGTTATTGAAGCATGGGCTGGCTGATTCACAGCATCATTTCGCTCCTCTTTGAGGTTTGGGTGACTATCACTGGATGGGGAAGCCATGGTGATGGGCAAGCAAGTCGCGCTGCAGCAAATTAGGAACGCACCAGAACCCTAGTCAGAGGTTGACATCACAAAGAGACGGGATCCCACCTTAATCCCTACGGCAAGGCTTTAGATCGTTGCTGGGCAAGTTCGTCCACTGAGTTTCACCTCAAGAACAGCCGTAACTCCAGAATAGGCAGAAAATCGTGCCCTAGCCAAACGCCCATGCATGGAAGCCCGAGAGAGAAAAATCGTGAACAATACCCACGTGGGGGGCAAATGGCAATATACAATCTTTTTTATTATCTATAATTGAGAGTGGTAATGAGCTAATTATAATAGAATCATCTCTTGGATGTAGTCCTAGTTTAAAGGTACATCAAGATAAATTTTGTGTCTTAATATCTTGTTCTTGCCTTCACTATCTTTTTCGTTGCTTGTGCACCTAATTGTCACGGAATTAATCAACTACATTAAGGCGGTGAGCTCAGATTATTCGTAAACTTCGCTGTACACTACTCCGATATTTCCGTGGCATTACCCTACCGAATCATCTCACTTTGAAATGGTCAAGATTCCCCAAAAGAAAAAAATTGTTTGTATAACTCGTACGCGGTTGTTATTCTATTGGTGAAGGAGAAGTGGACAAAATAAAAAATAATCATTCCGTATGAAGCAATTTACCAGACAAGGTAGAGTCACCTTTCAGACCCTAACGACGGATGGCTTTGACCATTAGAGTGACATCAACTAAGTCTTTATAAAATGCAGGATTATGGAGCCTTTGAGATAAGATTAGAGCAGCTGTTGCCGTCTATTATGTGGAGTCGATTAGGATTCCACGAGGAGGAAAAGCTGGCGTTGTCAAGCCACTGTTCCAAGTTAAGACAGGAAATCCCTCCAAACAAGTTTTGAAACGTAAACTTAACTGGAACAACAATTTATGCAGAATTAGGATTCCACGTGGATAAGACTTTTTCTTTTGATTTTCTCGCACAGTATGACTGTCGGGATTTATGTTGTGCAACAAGTTTCCCTTGTCTATCGCGGGTTGGTCACATTTCAGGCAAAACATGGTCAAATATCGGGAAATATTGCATCAACGCATCAAGATTACAACTGGTATTAATGACCTCATGATAGGATAGCGCGAGTACGTTCAAAAAAGAAAAAGACTTCTCACCTAATTCTGCTGAAATTCAACTCGCTTCCTTGCACACCGTTGGCCCTTTCGCGGTGATAATATCTGCTCTTTAATTTAATATAAAATTATCCAATCAATCTTAGATCTATTAGACGGATAACATTTTGATTCTAAATAGTTTATCAATTTTGTCCTAAATCTTTATTGAAATTTCAATGTAATTTTTCCAACAAAATTTTGCCAGAAATTGGTAATATAGCGGTGTGACACGTAGAACAGTCGGTGATGACTATACCATCAAGTTTGCGATATTCACAAAAAATACCAAAAGGGGTAATTGGAATTTCGCACAATAGTTTAGGGTTAAATTGATATTTTTATATATATAAAAAGACTAAATTAATATTCGTGCAATAACTTTAGAGCTTTGACTGGGTAACATTCCCCTTAACTTAAGAATGTCTACTTGAGGAAGATAAATGAAAAGGAGGAGATACTTTCCGGAGAGGCAACGAGACGGTCCATATATACATTCATCAATTGATTGGCATAACATCAGTAACTAGAAAAGGGAAGCTGTCATCCAATGACAAATCGTATGATGTCAGACTTTTAACTTCGGTAAATCGCCCACATTCAAAATTAGTATCATGAAAACTTTTGATTTTCATATCGGAGGACATTTTCGTTCATTCTTGGTTATAGGAAATTCTCTCCGAATATGCCTATGATTTGTAGGTTATAGGTTATAATTACCGCTCATGATACAAACTCAACCAATGTTAAATCTGAAAGATTTTCATATTTGCAACACACCAATAAGAGGAATAGTTGAAAGAAAACAAAACCAATCATGTTTTACCATGAGAAGGATGTTTAACAATTCGCTAAGAATAAGTGCCTGGTCTTCATTGTTTATTTATTTTTTCCATCAATGAAATTTTGTGTACTTTTTTGTCCAAAATATTCATGTTTTGCATCAATATATAATAGTCATATAGTTTAAAAAAAATCAAAGTAGATAGCATAGTGAAGGGCTTGTGAGTTATTGAGCAACTATTTAAGCCGTAGAAAAATAAATTTGGTAATAAAATTCATATGAGAACAGTCTAAATACCCCAAGTTACTATCATATATCAATAGTCACTTTCTTTTATGTTTTTTTTTTGTCTTCTATATTCGTCCTGTTGTGAAAGTAAGCGGTGATCTTTGGAATTAAGTCAGAAAGGTGATGAACAAGTAAATCAGCTCAGATTAGTCGTGAACTTCACTGTACACTGCTCTGATTTTTTCCGTAGCATTACCCTACCAAATCATTTCAAATATGAAATGGTCAAGGTTGTATACAAATGACTTTCTTATGTAAATGGTTCCTGTAAATCTATAGGGATAAATACGTCGTCTTCTTCCACGGTCGAAGGACAAGTGGACCATATTTAAGAGGAAAATCAACACTTAATAAATTGAAGAAGGATTATCATTACGTATGAGGCAATTAAGCAAATAAAGTGAAGAGTCACATTTCAGTCGCTAAGGACAGATATCATTAAACAATAGGATAAAATAATCTAAATCTTCATAATCACGAAATTATGGCACCTTTACGATAAGATTACAGTGGCTGTCGCTGTCTATAACGTGGAGTTTTGATTGGGATGCCATGAGAAGGAAAAGCTCGCTCTGTCAAGCCACTGTTCCAAGTCAAGACAGGAACTCCCTCCTAACATGTCTTGAAAAGCATCCAATTAATTAGATAACCATTTGTTATATCCATATTATTAGGCCACTATTTCTTATTTTGGTGAAAGCATTTCTCTTTTCGATCAAATTACAGACCATACTCTGAATTCTCTATCCATGATCTTTTATTGCTATTTTTATGCCTGATCAAGACAAGTGAAGGATTACAGAGGAATGAACTAAGATCAGACTGTCACCGAATCAAATCGAAATTAACGCATCTACACATACACAGTAGGCATTGCGAGGGAACAAAGATGCATAGGTCGCTGTATTTACTTTTGCAACTTGTCAAACTATGCTAAAACAGTGTCAAATCTGTAAGAGAAATGACAGAGATGATTCTTGAATATTGGACAAATATGCAATATAATCTATAAACTAATATTTTCAATGTGATCCATGAATTTTAATCAAATGTACAATGTGACTTGAAATTTTACTTTGTTCAATATAATCTCTAAACTTTTTGTATATGTTCTCTAAACTTAAATCAATGGACGAATAATATTGAATATTTTTGTATAGCCTAGGAACTAGTTTGAACACATATAAAAAGTTCAAGGATCACATTAAACAAATTAAAATTTTGGGGATTAAATTACATATTAGGTTGAAGTTCAGAAACCATATTAAATAAGTTAAGAGTTCATAGATTATATCGCACATTAAGTCAAAGTTCAAGAACTATTCGGATTATTATCTAAGATTTTTATGTTGTGTATTAACTATGCGTTTTCGTTTGACTTATATTTCAGGTCTATTGAAATTTGGCATCATATGTGAATTTTGATCATAGATGTAATGTGTCACAACCTGATTCCTACAAAAAAAAAAGTTTAAATGTCATGGCCATCCTCTTACCTGAAAGACGCAACCTAAAAAAAAAAACTCGTGTCAACCTGCTAGATATGTATTTATATATATACTTGATAAAACATCAAGTTGGTTACCTGATTAGAGTTTTTAAAATCCATGAAACAGTATATATACATCTCCAAACTTAATTACACCCATCATATATCATTACATATGCCCAATGTAAACTCAAACGGTGTCTAAAATCCAACTATTGAAATTCCCATTGATATTGTTTTGGTCATATTTTCCGCTGGCTGAAAAAACCTGAAAAAGATTTAGATAAATGAAATGAGTAATCACAACACAGTAAGTAGTATGTCTCTTCTAAGCAATCAAGTACCCACTTTGCATATTACAAAACTGTACTGAAACTCATTTGATTCAAGTCTATAACATAACATATTTACAGAGTCAAAAATGAGTTTTACCTTTTCAAATATCCAAATATCAATGGTCTAGTTCTTTGATCTCATCGAGTTGCATATTAGTAATTTATTTCATTGATCAATCTTATCAAATCACATAGAGGTGGTTTATGCCATTCATTAATCTCATACCACACATTAATGGTCTACACATTAATCCTTCTCATACCCAATATCTAAACATGGTCATGACAAAAACATATGGTGACTAATCTCCACTTGCCAAGGTCTCCACCCATTATCAATTGATGGCTTAGTCTAGAAGGACATCCTAAATCTAGTATACATACTTAGAAACCCCTCATCAGGCTCACAATGATAAAGAGTATCAAACCATCATCTTCAAATAACCCACAAGCTAATCTCATAAATCAAGTTTGCAACCCAAATCAATTGATTTGTAACATTATAGTTCATCAAGTAGAATACATTTTCATGAAGCATTTATCAAATTATTCAAGAATTCGTGTCATAAATTAGATACAAAAATCGCTACAAATAAGCTTTCGCAGTTTAGTTCATTGGTCATAACCCCCTTTCTAGGGGTGAGCATAACGTACCGCCCAACCCGGGAACCGCCCGGACTGGACCGGACCGGCCGGGTTGGTCCGGTTCTTTGGGGTTACGGTCCGGTCCACGGTTCCTAAAAATAGAACCGGTTTCCGGGTGGTCCAGTTCCCGGTTCTTGGTAGGGCGGGACCGGACCGGACCACTAGGACCGCCCTAAAAATTGCAGGACCAACACGCCTTCGGTGAGAAGCTGGGCCTGTGGATTGTGGTTCCCCAGCAGCTGATTGTCGAGGTTGGGATCGACATCGTGTACATGATCACCGGAGGCAAGTCCATCAAGAAGATCCATGAGTTGCTCTGCACCGACTGCCAGCCCATCAAGACCTCTTACTTCATCATGATCTTCGCCTCCGTCCACTATGTCCTCTCCCACCTCCCCAACTTCAACTCCATATCTGTTGTCTCCTTGGCTGCTGCAGTCATGTCCCTCAGGTAAGAGAAAAAAAGATTGTTTGTTCATGAGAGACCTTGAACTTCCGAGAGCAAGCCATTTTGCCTTTTAGCTCATGCACTAAGAAAGGATGGAGGTGCGCTTGATCCCGAGACTGCTCGGGAAGATTACATAATGGCCCTACTATAGAATTGATCATAGTTTTGATGGCTCAAGAGACATGATAGGCTCTCTTCTGCCTCAGTCTGCTTAATCAAGCCAAGCTGTACATAGGCCAACGACAGAAAAACAATGCAGACGCAAGCGATCTTGACATTGTGGCTTTCCCTTTGGCTAGCGTCATGCCACTTTGATCCTTCATAGGGTCTTTAACATATTTTCATGAGTCTAGTATCTACATCAACCCTGCGGTTGGTGTTGGTCCTGCAATTTTAAGGACAGGCCTTCATCTTTAAAAAATTAAACCAAAAGTAAACTTCAAATGGATTGTTAGGCACAATTTTATGGAGGTTATATTGTTTTCTTTGAATTTTTGCCGGTTCTTATTGGACCGCCCAAGAACCGGACCGGACCGACGGGTCCGGTCCGGTCCGGTCCAGGACTTTGGTGGTCCGGTCCTCGGTCCTAGAGACCGCGGACCAGTCTTATCGGTCCGGTTCCCAGTTTCAGGGGGGAACCGGACCGCCCTGGACCATGCACACCCTTACCCCTTTCGTAAAGTATTTCTCTAATCTTTAATTATTTCATAAATCAAATCTACAAAGTAGTAACATAACCTTTTAAGAAAGGTTTATTTAGCTATTAACATCTAAGTTTAAGCTAATCACTTATAAATTAACTGCATAGAAAAATTGGGATCAACCCTACTAACAGTAAATTAAAATTGCATATAGATTAGGAGCCGTTTGCATTAATAGGCTCATAAATAACATTTTAATTGGTCCGGCGGTGGTTTAATGCTCTAAATTCAATTGAATCACTAAGCCCATGAAGAAGGTAGAAAAGTCGACCAAGCCCATAACTGCAGTGGGTGAAATTTATAAGATCAAAAGGGAGGTTCCTGGCATTAATTGAACTTATTTTAGCCCTTAAGAGCTAGAATTAGTAAAAAGCCTTGGAATGAGAGTCAATTACCTTGATGAGGCCTTAATTGAGCCCATAAGCCAGATTGAATTTGGGCAAGCCCATGCATTGAAGGGTTGGCCGAAAATTATAAGGAGAAGGGCTTTGTTGAGTTTCGATAAATTTTAATTTAGCCCACTAGAGTTTAATTATTGACAGGCCTAGTTTATTAGAGCCCATTATAATAGAAAGGTCGAAATTAAGCCAGTGAAAATTAATTAAACGTAGGGTTAACACTATATAAGCATGAGGATACCTCACAATTAAGGGGATTAACAATCAAAATTTAGAGTGCACATTTAGAGGAAAAAAAGCACCAGAGGTAGAGAGAGAAGGAAATCTTGGCTGTAAGGGACACCGCCTTGATCACATGCTTGGCCACCCACTCAATTTTCGGCACCTTGTTCTCAACCACATTCTTGGACGCGCGCATAGGGGAGTCAAATGGGTGGGTCGAGTCAGGTTTGGGTCGGATGAAAAATGGTTCAACCCATATTGATCTATTTAACCCATTTTCATATAGTATAATTTTAATGACCCATACCCAACCCGACATGTATTGTTAAAAAAATTCTTATTTAACAAATTCAGGAAAACTTGCTTCATGATTTTTAAAAAAATATATTGTTAAAATAATTTCTAATTTCTATTTTTTTTCAAAATTTTAATTATTTTTATTTTTGAATAAAATAAATATTTTAATTTTTTCGTTTTTCCTCTTCCAGTCGCCGCCGGAGTCTAGTGAGCTCATCCCTCGTCTCTTGGTAGGCGACCAACTTAGAAAGGAGTAAAAAGGAGAAAAAAGGAAAAATAATAAAAAAAGGGAAAATAAAAGTAATTAAATTTGTATTTTTGATTTTTTTTCATAGTCTAAAAATGACTTGTTTATACATTTAAAGTGATTTGTTAATAACACTTAAAATTAATTAGGTAACCCATTTAGACCCATTTAGACACATTTAAGACCAATTAGGTTATTAAGTGATTCATGTAAAACTAATTTAACCATTTACCTGACCCATTTATGACCATCATTATTCAATATGAGTTAAAATATAAGTTTTTGACCCATTTTGCCACTTCTAGCTGCACACTCCGCGGCAACTCCAGCTCATTGGCCACATTCTCAGCCACGTTCTTGGCCAAACACTCGGGCTCTGATCTTGCACGTCAGCCTTGATTGACTCGCCGACCGAGTCCTTAGAAACGACGATGACACACCTGCATTGCCGGACCCCTTGATCCCCTCTACAACGACATCCTCATTGCTCAACCACAGCAAACCGTGAGCAACTCCATCGACAGTCCCTACTAGACCGCATGACGTTGCCTTGCCAATCCCAAGCTCCACTAGCCATGAATAGCCACTAACCAAACCAACCGCGACGACTTGCTGTTTGCCCCACGCCAACCGCAACCAAGCCTCCGAGCCTCGCTCCCTCTGCCCTATTTTTGCAGGTTTCCTTGGTCGCCTCCCTTGCGGACCGAGCTACACCACCATACTGCTCCCTCACCGTTGCCCCGCACCGAACCGTGACGGCTTCAGTGGCTTCACCCGCAAGGAGCCATTGCATGGAGTCCTCACCGTGACCGCTATCTGAGCCACCACACCGGCGAGTCTAACCATAAGCTAGCCAAGAACCCAGAGTCCCCACCGTTGGCTGTTGTTCGTGTTGTTGTTGAGCTGCCGTCTGTCGGTTCCTAATGTGGATATTCAAATTAGGTGATAATCTCAAACCAAATTTGAATTGAATATTTTTTGTCTAATTTGACATGTGATCTAGTGTGATTCTTGAGTAATGGGCATATCTAGTTAGGGATTATATCCTAATTCAAACTGCGCTATTGTCGGTAACTGAATCTCTAGACATAGAGAAAGGATCATAGATTGCACGGAAAGTCGGCAACTTGATGTTGTGGCATATAGATCGGGATGTCAGTTTTATACATTTCCAAATGAGTGGATTGGATATCTTTTAGTGATTTGATGCTTATCTATTGCAATTTAGGACTTCTCTCGTTTGAATCGATCTCACTAGTTCAAATGATCGGGATGTTAGGACTTCTCATTTATTGTGCAGTCTTCCAATTTTCTTTCTCGACACACAAGCCATATGCAGAAGAATTATATGAACTAGTGAAAAATTTCTTCTATTCGAGATAGCCCAGATGACACAGGCATCATAATACCAGGAAAAGCTGGACTTGGGTCGGAGACGCAAGTTTAAGACTTTGTATATCCAATTCACTTTGAAATTTAGCAAGTTCAAAGAAATTTTGTCACCACGGGCAGGTATGGAACCTCCCAAAATGTAAGCATAAGTCTTAGGAGAAGAGACGCGAATTCTTTCAAAACTTTCGATAGGATGATGAGCAAAAATTTTTTTGACAATAGATGGATACACTTTTTCTTGCAAAGTGCTAAATAAGGTTAAAGACAAATTTTCAAAGAGTTCAGGTAGAGAAATCCCATGTCTTTCTAGATAAGCAAAATCAACAGTGCAATTGGTCTTGGGCTGACAGGACTGAGTGACAGAAAATGATATTCATGTTTTTTAGATAAAAATTCACAAGTGGCATAGGGAGGATAAGGGGCAAAACCCAGAAATCGTTCAAACCGAGCTTTATCTTGGTCACCGTTGTCTTCATGTCTCTGGTTGACTTGACCTCCTTTAGGTTTAGCTGTGCTTCCAGACAAGGTCACCGGCACCCATGTTGACGTCCATTAAGGCTTCTGGAATTTTTTTGCAGAGTAGCTCAACAGCTTTAGGAACTTGCTTTTCCTATGCAGGAATTACTTTTTCTTGATATTCTACAGCAGGCTGACCCTTACTTACCTTTGATAGGGTTTTAACGACAGTGGCAATGATTTCCGTAGATACCGTGCTAGGTAGTGCCGATGCGGATGTACGTGTTGAGGCCATTTCACTGCGTGCTGGAGCTGAATCTTTGCGTTGCTTTTGCAAGAGCAAATTGAGGAGAGCAAATTGTGAACAACCAATGGAGAGAGGAGGTGCACTGTAGCGAACCGAGACCCAATCGGTCATATAAACGAGGGATCGATGCTCGATCCTTGCAAGGATTTAACGCTTTAGATGTGTCATCTGCACTCACACAACCTAACCTATTTTCTTGTTTTTTTCATTATATTTATTTGCAAACGGAAGCACAACAATAAAATCCGATAACTATCATCATATAAAACACCTCTCAAATTATAAACACTAGTATTTAATTAGATCCGATATATGCACAATAGTTCAGCGCATACGAAATATGCCTAGCTTGGGCTACAGGGTAAGGATGCTAGGTTGGCTACTCTAAAATTTGGACCCTAAACCCCCCATGGGTGAACAGACTCTTTGACTAGCGTCCTCCCTTACTGAATTATGGTGGACCATGCAAACCTCGGAGAGAAACCATGACATCCCTATTAAACAACATGAACTAGCATGAATGATTGTGTAGGTTGACATTCACCCACACGGTGGTATTGTAGCACTAGTAGGTCACATTCTCTTTGACGTCCATGACATCATGGTCGATAATCTCTATGGTGATTGGCATTCCGACGCTAACTAATAGTTCTACGTCTATTCCCGACACCTGAAAAGATGAAAAAAAATAGTGAGCCTAAGTCAAATAAGTGAATCCCTAGCGCCAAGGTAGAAAAGCAGCTTATTGCTTAACTTAGCATGGACATACATAAATGACTGATCAATAATAAGATACATGTGCGGGATTTTCTAGCATTTTCCTTAGATTATCTCGATGGACTCTTTTAAACGGGATTCCTGCATTTCAATAGGGCTATGCATGTAACGCCCTCCGCCTCGTCAAGGAAAAACAAAGCCGTGAGGGCGGGGCTCAAAGAAGACAATATTGTCGGTGATGGGGCCGATGGGGACATTATAAAGTGATATTAGAGCTGACTCTTGACCGCATGTAGTGACCACAGTGGGCGCTCGTTAGTGCCCGCTGAGGGCACGACGGAGATGCTATGCCATTGAGGGGGGGGGGGGGGGAGGAAGTATGTGACATCCTTATCTCACATTACTTAGGGAGGGAGTCTTGAAAGAGCTTATATGTGATATTCCGCCTTTGACCCACTAACAACGCGTTTTCTCGGGTTGTGCGTTCTTGAGTCGCTGTGGAGGGCTGCGAGTATGGTGGACTCGAGGAAAAACAAAGCCGTGAGGGCCAGTAGGGCTCAAAAAGGAAAATATTGTTAGTGGCGTGGCGGATGGCGTTATAATGCAACTCTACTACATCTCTGCACCACACCCTAGGGACATTCTCGTAACCGTAGAAGGAGGACATCACTGACTCTAGATAGGATCCATGTATCACCAACAAGGGTCATCCCTATCTTCTCAAATATGACCTCTCGACACCCGTTGGAAGCTTCACATGTAATTTCACAACCTAGTGCAGTCCAAAATATGCCAAACAAATGCAAGGACCATGCGATTAGGCGACCACCAACATAAGAACTCCCCACATCAAGAGCACCAAATGGAATTATCCAACTTAGTATCTAGATACGTCACTTACCTTATGAGGTTTATTACCTCAACAAATGGTCATGTGAGAGGCGAGACAAGTGACAAGTAGTCACAGAGAGAGAGAGAGAGAGAGAGAGAGAGAGAGAGAGAGAGAGAGAGAGAGAGAGAGTAGTAGGCATGTGAGGAAGTAATGTGAGAGGGAGAAAAAGGCTTAAGGTTACCTTAACTTAAAGGGTTATTGCCCTTTATATAGCTTTCACGTTTGGCCTTTGTGATTACCTTCATTAATTGGAGGGTCATATGTGGTCCAATTGTGTCTTGACACCCTTTTAACCTAAGAGTTTAAGTGGCGCTCTAAGATGGCTTAAGTATCCCTTAGGCTAATGATGGTTATATACCCTTGGTTCTCATTTACTCAAGTGATTTAGTTCACTAAGAGCCTATTATCTGAGCCATGATAATCCTGGGATCTTGCTAAGAGCTCTTAAGTACAAGTGGCTCAATCACTTCTCCTTGCTTGACCAAGAAGGTATAGAGATCGATATCCCTTGTCAAATGACTAAGCTATAACCCATCATAAAATTAGAAAAATTAATCTAATAAGGTCCAATGAGCTTTCTTATCTTGGCCAAGATGTTTAGAAATGTGGCACTTGAATTAATAGGTTAGATTTGATCATATGAACTTTGGTTTATACCAATTAATATTAATATCCAAGTTGTCCACTAGTATTACCTTTTTTAACTAAGGAAAGATAGACTTCTCTTCTTAAGCCAAGTGTGTGTCAATATATAAGTTTAGGATGGTGATATGTATTGGTGCATTAAGAGTGCAACTAATGTCATTTAGTGCTTAAGAAATCACTTGGCACATTTCCATTAATGGTTGGCCTCCTTTTGTGTCAAGTGTATGCCTAGTGCTTGCTTAGAAAGATAAGTTGATAAGTTGGTGGGTTGGCAACAGAGCTTGGTCGAATCATGGCCAACGGCATGGCTGGGCATGGTTGGGGGCATGGTCGGGTGTATAGTCAGGCATAGCCAATCCATGGCAGCATGACCAATTCATGATTGAGTGTGGCCGGGTTCATGGCTTTGCATGGCTATTCCATGATAGCATGTGATTGGTTGCTTGACTAGACATGGCTGATCATGGGCTATTACATAGTCGAATGCATGGTCGAGTATAGTCGATCAAGGTTCAGACTCAACGGTCAAGAGAAACTTAGAGACAATCCTCCTTTCAATGGCTAGGATGAGCCGTTTCTTTTAGTGGCTGAGTGGAACCAAGTATGGCCAGGTATAGCCGAACAGAGTGAAATCGAGTACGGTCGGGTATAGTTGGGCATGACCTGCTAGGGCTGGATGCTACTTGTCACATGCCCAAGCACTAACCAGTGAATCAATACATGACCCTCCACCAATTTTCAGATGGATTAGCGGATTGTGCCTCACAACCCTCGAATCGAAGCATACCCATCCACCGACCCTTGGATGAATCGGTGGACTGATGCATAGCATGGTCCATGATTGATTTGATCAATCCCCACCAATCCCTAGATCCATACATGAATCACTCCTATCGATCCATGACCAATCCTTGGATCGGTTCGGCTGATCTGGGACTAATGCAAGGATTGATGCCACCGATCCCTGGTGGATCGCAGGATCAATCCCGTCTATCCACGGCTAATCTTGATCAATCTTTGCCGATCCATGATTGATCCCCTATTGGTTCTAACCAATGCATGAACAATCCCCAAAATGGACACATTTTTTCCTTACTGTTACAAACTTGGTCATCATTAAAGTTTTTATCTTCTTCTGCATGTTATGAATTTCTGATTGCAACAAATAGTGTTACATAATGTTTTTTCATTACGTGATTATCTTTTCCAACACTCAAAAGTTCGTGGGTTGACTTATTTTTTGTTATATTGCCATTGATGGTAGTAACTGAATTTATTTATATAATTGTTTACTATATGCTTATTATTTTCCACATTGGGTGTTTCATTCCATTGTTTGCACACTTATGCATGTTGGCTCTAACAATATAACCCATAGAGGATGAATAGATTGTTTTCAAACTTTAAATAAATTTTCTTGCATAAGTAATAAATAATAATTCGGCAGTGAATAGTGACAAAATAATGGGAACAAGTGCGAATGTTACCAATAGTTAGATGCTCGTAATAATGAAACTGATAAATATGATAATGAGGACACAAAGAAGATTATATAGAGATTCAAAGAGAAGCTACTTTTTCCTCAAGCCTACATCCTCTTTCCAAGGTAACAGCCTCAATACAAACTAGATTCCATTAGTAATTTTCCAGTCAATTTATAATCAGCATGTATTGTTCACATCAATTGATTGATCATACAAAGCAATAAGAGCATTGCACAATGAACTTTTAGACTGACAAATTTACAGTATTATAATAATGAGAAAATGATGAACAACGTTAGTATTTCTCTATCTTTCCATCCTAATCTTTTGGGTTTTTTTCAACCCTTTCTGTGCAGACATGTCCAATCCCTCTTTACAATTAAGACTCATTTATTGATATTGTTTGCCATCAATTGTAATCTCTTTTGAGAAGTGTATGATTGATTGTGGTAATGCTTGAGAGTAGGTGTGATGACCTACCAGCTTTAGGAAGAAGCAATACGGTACGGTGTAGTTAATGAAATGATCATTAGTGGGTTCCAATCTATTTGTGGTTATTAATTTAGAATTGTGGACGTAAGCTTTCTCTAAGTGAAATCAATAAAGATCTACGTGCATCATCTACCATTGCTCCACAACTTGTGTGACAAAAGCAATGTACTTGATACTATAATCTTACTCTTGCATGTACTAATGTGTTCGTACTTATATTAAACTTTTTTTTGTGATAATCCCACAAAAAATTATCAAGTTTTGTGAAAAACCTATTCACCCTCAATAAATTGCGTATTTAGCTTATTTGGTGTCTTCTTCTTTTTCAATAACTACTAATATCCCTTTTTCATTATTGATTCTCAACATTGTTCTTCTAGTTTGATGGGGAAGTCAACAAATGACCAACCTCTTGCCACGACACTAGCCTCTTATCCTAATGACTAGCCTCCTGTCACAATGGCAACCTCTTCCGTGGCGTTTGGCTTCCGCTGCATAGTATGCACTACATCCATTAGGGGTGAGCAATGGTCTATGGTCGACCCTGGGCTGGCCCAACTCGTTGATCGGGTTTTTAAGAGGATTAGGTTAGTCCTTGGTGTTAAAATCTCTAAGGCGGTATTGTGAGGGTTGGTCTTTGGTCTTGGGATTTTGGATTGGTCCAATCTGGACTAACCTGACATATACATAGTATATATAAATAATAAAACCGCCCTTTTTCTCAAGCCCAAGAGAGAAGCCAGCTTCAGCCTTCTTATTTTTTGTCGAGCCCATGACCAAGAGTAGAAGCCTCTCTTCTTACCAAGCCCATGGCTCAGGAGCAGCTAGGGTACCTCTTTTGGCTAGCGTCTTCTATCTTCGTCGACAGTTTCAGTGTTTCACTTTCCTCTACAAAAATGTCACTCCTCCGTCGTCCGTGCGGCCTCGCTCCTCCATCCCCCCTCGCTGGTCGCCCGCCTCACCATTCACCACCCTCTGTCGGTATGTGGTAATGCTTAATTGCAATTTTTTTTAATCGAGGAACACAATCCTTTGGGTTAATGTTGCTTGCTCGTCCTCGTGGAATGGTTTGCTTGTCCCTAGAAAATCATTTGCTTCTTGCGCACGTGTGTGTTTTCTGTTTGGTTCGGTGATGCCATGCGTAGTACTCACTTTGGGTCTCTTTTTTCTGTTGATCGTTGGATAGATATTTCGTTGAAGACGCAGCATAATTTGTGCCTAAATCGTTGAGTTGACTGTATGTATCTGCGTTGATCTTTGCTGTTCGTGTATGGTGAAAACTAAAAATAGGCCTAAAATATTTTAGAGGGTTTTAGATATTCAATGAAATTTGCCAAAGCTCTTCAATTTTTTTTTTGTGCTAATTATGTTGATATTTATCTTAACGGCCTTTGAAAAGAGTGGTTTCCGCACACAGGTACTATAGCTTTGGTTATAAATATGGATTATCGTGTGGTAGGCAGTTGATTTGCGATAAACCTGTAATCTGACTGTTATTATTGCCAACGAACGTGCTATAACTTTGAAAAGGACAATATGAGCCCCAGAAAGACACTTTCTCTGGAGCGATGATGAAGCTCCTCTCCGTGTGTGCTCTTGTCTATAGTGCTCCTATTCGTGTGTGCGCTCTCTGTAATTGCTCCAATTTACACTTCTCTATATCGGGCATGTGTATTTCTTATTGAAATTTCTTTTTTTTTTTCCCTATGATATCACAAAGTCCTCGTCTGTTGATTGGTTGGTTTTGCGGAGAGGACCTCGCCTTTGCCCTCGCTCCTCCATCACCCTCGCTCGCTGACCCACCTCGCCGCTCGCCGCCCTTCGTTGCCCTAATTGGTTCATTAGTGTATTCTGTGCCGAATCCATAAGGTCGGTCCGGTACTCGGTCCCAAGCTCAACGGGTTGGTCTTCAGTCCTAAAAATTGGGGATCGACACTGTGCGGATTGGTCCTAGAATTGAGTACTGGATCGGCTCAACTCAGCCCATGCTCACCCCTAACAGCCATGACAACATGCAACAGCCACATAAGCACCACATCAACGTCCATCGGTTGTTTTTCAGCACAAAAACCCACTTCTCCGATCCATCCATGCATTTTTTATTTGGATCTTTCCAACCGAACTCAAGCAAATTTAGTTTAAGAGGGAATGTTAGATAAATTTAGGATTTATTTTCCTTGATTTACCATATCTTTCGTGATAATGCATATAAATATATATATATATATATATATATATATTTAGGAGATTCTCCATATCTCCCTTTAATTATACATATTCTAGATTTATATATTGTCTTAAATAGTCATACAATAAATCCTATACATAGGCTATACACAGAATACACAAATTTTATGCATTTCTATCTTCTGCATGATTTCTTATGTGTCTCTTCACTAAATTATCTTCTTCCTCGGCACCTCTCAAGAATTGAACCCCATTGACTAAGAAGTCCGTGGGCTTGCCCTGCAATTTCGCCATGCTCTCTTTTGCGCGAGTTCGGATACTACACTTGGTGATATCCTCTAACATGGTGCTTCCGCGGACTGGGGGCTTGGCGTTGAAGTTGTCAAGCTTATATGTCTAGTCATTTCATCAGTTATGGCTGTTTGCTCCTGATGCCCGCCGCTTAACAAATTAAAATTTCTTTCACTCTTTGTCTTGACTATTTTTTACTTTTTAATGTTTTATTCGAAGTCTTGACTAAGTTGAAAATGGCCATTATTACATCTCATAGTATGATTGCTTGCTACTTAATTTGCTTGGTTCATGTATTAAAAGAATTAATTGTGAATTTTTTAATTAAATTGTAGTTCAGTATTTCAAAGAAAACGACATGAAACTTAATTAATTTCAAATCCCCTCTTGTTTTATATCTCGGAAACTTGTCGGAAATTTCTGATGTGATTCTAATCAAAATTCTTATTTACTAGGCAACTTCTCTGCAAGTGCTGAACATATTCTAATATTAATGAGAGTGACATTTTCCTGAATGGTTATCGGCCAGTTATTAATTTCAGATAATTGTTTCCGGTTGAAGGTTCCTGAACAGTCGCAGGCAACTATTTCATTTCCGAATTGCCAATTTGTTAAATATTACTAAAGCTTGCTTTGACAAGTAAAAGAATCCCCGCGGGAGGGATGGGGTTATACTAAGGACATGTAATACTTTATCGTGGACAATGTTGGGGATAACTATATTATTATTTTAAAGATGACCAAAAGTGACTAAGTTGGAAGACTCAGACTCAACAGAGTCTAGATAACAAAGACTACGGCAGAGCATGGAAGACTTTGATTTTGATTCAAAGAGTGATTTATTACAGAGTCAAAGAGGATAATACAGATAATTGGATTCAATATTCATGGGCTTTAGACGGTTCGTTGATTGGAATCTAAGAATTGCACATACGCATCAAGATCATTATGGATATAAAGACGAGCAAATTTGGCATGTATTCTCTTATGGAAACCAAATATCCATTGTATGAGCGACCGGGATTGATGGACTCTTATCACGATTTTCAGATGGCTAGAGATCCCCTTGATTGATTCTGTACAACGGGTAGATTGGAAGAACTCCTTTGAAAAGTGCTATCGGTCAAGAAGGCATGGAAGAGTAAATAAGGAAGACAACTCCAGTCGTTTGAGTAGAACGTGTGTGAGAGAATATTTTCCAGAGGTTGAAGCTTATCATTTCACTCGTTGCTCACACTGTGCTTACTCTGTAAACAAGAGAGCTAGATTCATAACAGCTTTGTGAGAGCCGAAGATCTTAACTGTGTAACTCTTTTGAATAATAGTGAACTCCAGCCAATAGGTTGTCAGCCCAAAGAGTGGACGTAGGCTTAAGCTAAGCCGAGCCACTATAATCTCTGTGTTTGTTCTCTAATCTTTACTCTGTTTATTTTCTCTACTTACCGTCATATTTAGTACACACCTAAAACTTTTTAAGTTTATCTATTTCCGCAAAAAGTTTTCTAGAACACCTATTCATCCCCCCTCCATATGTTTGCACTAGTCTTTATAAACAAGAGTTTTGAACTGACCTTTGCCGAAGCTCAGGCGAGAAGTTAGAGTTACTAACCGAGCAACTTCTCATTGGAGTTGGCGTTGTGATGAAGGCGCAAGAAGATCAAGTGACTTTGTGAAGAGAAAGCGAAAAATGAAATGAAATGTCCATATGTTTTAATAAATTGTTCATGAGCTTATTAATTGGCTTTACAGGGTTTCACTATTTATAGTAACATAATAGTACGATAGAAACTACAATCAATCATAATAACGAGATTATAATTAGTGAGATGCTCAGAGTCAGACAATATATTCCTAACAGACTTATTGCTGAGAAACAAGTAATATCCATTATTGCTGAGAAAAATAACATTAGCTTTAGAAATAGAGGGGCATCAATAGATACCTTGATAGAATTAAATTGATGGCACCCTTGTGGATAAGTCTAATAAGTTGTCATGGGACCGTCATGTGGGGTCGACTCGGATAACGAAAGGGGGTAAAAGCTCCTCCACTGAGCTCTATCATACGTAAAGATCCGAAAGGAGTAACTTGTTAGGATCCGAAATACTCTGAATCACTGTGGGGATATACCTGCGCAGCAAAACCACCCCTCAAGTCAACTTCATTTTAATTGGTCCTTCTTGTTTATCAGGCTCTCACCATTAGGAGATTGCACTTTGTTTCTGCAAGAAAATGGGGAAAATCTTAGGAGATCATTCTATGAATTGTGCAGTGGATTGGATGGGATTGTAAGCGAGCATTCTGTTGAATTCCCTCCTCATTTTTTCACATTTATGATTAAACCCTCGTCCTTTGGTTATTACAAATTGCGCCTTGAATGTTGATTATTTTCAAATTTCATATCAATCAAAATGTGATATTTAGCAACCAATTATGAACACCAATATATATGAATTATGAATATAAGAAAAGATAATAACAAAAATCTACATTTGTTAAAAGTAATAAACCATAAAAAAGCGAACACGTAAAATACAATTAAACCATAATAAGTTTAAAATATGTAATATAAACTATGGGTTATATAACTTCATACTTTGTTCATTCTTAAATAATCATTCTAACTTTTGAACACCCAAAAATAAAATAAATACATAATTAATATTCGTAAGAAGTTAAATTGAAATTATTTTTAACATAATTAATAGGACATCTCACCACTTATATTCATTCATCTTTAATATGTAAAACTTTGATTATTGATAATAATAATCTCCTCAAAAAATAACCCACATTAAAAAGAGAGAGTATGTTCATTATATATAAAAAAGAATTAACATAATGAATGGCAACATAGCAAAATTAAGGGTGATCAGTTCCCCAGACAGTTTGATTTCCCCCAAAACTAAGAACCGGACAGATGGTATTAATCCTCAATCTCTAGGTTTGGGAACTAGACCGACTAGTCCTGGGACCAAACTAGACTGAACCCATCGGTCCTGGCCGATTCTCAGGTGGTTCAATAGGATCGAGAAAATTCTAAAAAAAATTAATGTTTTTTTTTAACTTTTTAAAAGAAGATTTTTTTTCATAAAGTTGGGTAAAGATAAAAATTCAAAAATTTTAATTGGATTCTTTTACTTTTTTATATCTATATTTTTAATAAAATATAAAAAATTTAATCTGTTCGGTCTGGTCCGATCCGATCCTCCTAAGAATCAAGAACCGAGAACTAGATTGCCTGGACACTGGTTCCACTTTTGGGAACTAAGACGAGACCGACACTTATGAGAACTAGACCAACTTGGCCAGCTTAAGCCTGTCCAAGCGGTTCCCGATTTGGTCGGTCCAACTTGCTCACCATGATTTAACATCTACAAATATTGAATATCCAATATAAGCCAAAAAGTCACATGAGTTTGAAACTCTTAAATTAAGCACAAAAATTAAAACTCTCTAACTCAATTGCATTCGTGGGGTGAGAGTATTTGTGAAGTATGTCAAGAAAGGTGAGCATTTTCACCAGTTGAGTTCCATTCGTAAGATGAACGAAAAGCAAAGCTTAGGCAAGAGAATAGTGCGAGATGAGCGAACATGATTTCTATTTTTTAGTTGAATTGGGGTTGGGTTAAGTGCATTTTCCTGAAGGGCAAATAAATTAAGATCTAAAGTAGAAAAATATATATGATATATTTATACATTATATATAAAATATGTAATACATACATGGTTGGTTTGGGTTGGACCAACCCAAAGTCTCAGGACTAATAACCAACCCACACAGTATATGGTCTAAGAATCCCAAGACCAGAGACCGAGCCAATCCCCCAATAACTCGGACCAAGACTGGCCAAGTTGGACCGGTCCAGGGTCAACTCTAGACCACTGCTAACCCCTAGTTGTAATATGAAACAATGATCATTGTCGGAAAATTACAAAATATAGTTTGCAAGTGTCTAGTTGCCATTGAATATTTGTTTTTATGTTGAATGAAAGTTTGGATCTAATTGAATCTTTTAAGTCAATGCTAGATAAACTTATCAAATCAGTGAAAATTAAAGAATTGAATTTTAAGTGTTATAAATAACAATAACAAGTTGTTTGTCGATAATTTGCCAATTATAATTTCTTTTAAATAAAATTAAGTAACCCCTCCTTTACTTACCATATAAAGTATATTTTTCACTTGAGTCTTTTAAGTCAATGCTAACTAAGTCTATTAAACAAGCTTAATCTTACTAAGAGTCGAATTTTCATTTTTCAAAGTTAATTGAAAAGTAAAAGTTGCCTTAAATGCCCTGATTTTTTCTTTTTGCACTGGTTGTTGTGAGAGACACCTTCAATAGTTAGGATTTTGTCAAAAGAGTCCGTGAAACACTTTTTAAGTAACTAAATAAGATATATTACAATTTCAATGTACAAATTGCTTTTATGATATTAGTTCTTTCAAAATCAAGCATTTTCTTATTATGTATGTTTAACAAGTGTCTTACAGTGGAAGTGATTATCGAACAGGCTGACTTTCGAGCCAGAATAAATTGAGACACGGCACTTTCAAAGCGGCAAAACTAATTTGAGACACTACATGGACAAGCATCTAGCATTAGACGGTCAAATTAAAAGTTCACTCTATAGGATTCTTGAGCATGACGAGCAGGCAGATGGTCGTAGCTACAACTGGAAAGGTCCAAGCTTTTTCATCATGTAACTCCTGACATTACTAACTTATTTTTGACGACTCCTAAGTCGCAGCCACCTGATGATACATTCATGATCGTAATTGGAAGAAGCCGGGTCTATGGCACTGTTACCTTTCTCTTACTCTCTATCTTATGCCTAGCTGTATCTGTCTGTATCGGCTAGCTCACAAGTTACAAACGTTGCTTCCGGTTATTCACACATGTAGCACGTTCACTTCCAACATGGTAGGTACTGATTGCTACTCATGCTAGTGCTTGGAACATGCACTGATCTGATCTCTCTGCACTGATCTCTCTGCTCCGATCTCACGATTAATTGGACGTCCCAACCACCATCTGTCCAGTGGCCATAATATAATTGTGGAACATGCGCAACTCTCCGATAGTCATCATCTTGTCCCCCTTGAACAAGCTTCTCGACAAGCTCATCCGGCATATCCAAAATCTTCAGCACTTTCAGCTTTTCCAGGTGTTCAATACCTGATGGAAGCTTCTCTAGTAACTTGCAACGCTGTATGATAAACTTCTCAAGATAAGGCATTGCCCCCTTCTCCACTTCTACGCACCTGAGTTCGTCAAATTGATCAAGACCCAGAGTCTTTAGCTTCTGAAAGCATTTTGCTTGAAAGCACAGTGAGCTTCCTTCATAAACCTGAAGCAACTCGAGATGCACGAGATTGGGCAGATTTTGGAGAGACACCAGAGGGTCATCCTTTAGGCGACTGCCCTTAAGGTGCAATTTCATCAGGCTATTGACAGAGGATAGCCAGTGTGGTAAAGCCCTTAATCGTCCTCTCAAGTAGATTCTCTCAAGGAATGGAGGTGGACTAGAGAGTTGTTGCAGATCAATAACCACATCATCATCAACAGACGCTACAGATATTGCGCGAAGCCTGGTTAGTTTGGAGATTGACAAGCACAAATCCCCTCCATCTTCTTTTCTTAATTTCAGAATGGCCAACCTTTCCAGTCGTGTCAACATTCCAAGCTCTCTCATCAAACTGCCATTACTCCTGTCCGCTGCCTCTATGTAGCACAACTTTTGAAGGGATTGCAATGCCCCTATTCCCCTAACGGCCTTAAAACCAAATTTGAAGGATGAATAGGATATATTCTTGTTGTGATAAACGAGGAGATAACGAAGTCGTCGAAGTTTCAAGATCTCAACAGGCAATTCGGTGACATTTGTGTGTTTAAGGTCCAGAGTCTCTAAGTTTTGAAGCTTCCCGATAGAACTAGGAATTGTGCTCACCTCAGTGAACCTAAAACTGAGATACCTGAGATAACACCAATCAGCTACTTGAGCAGGGAACTTTGTTAAAGGAGCTGCTTGCATATCCAAGACACTGAGCAGTTTCATATCACTGGCTAGGACTGTACTCTTAAAAGATCCCTCTATCCCAAAAATATATAAAGAACGAAGTTGAGATAAGGACCTGTTTTCTGGCAGAGCTTGGAGGCTGTTCTGTATTGACAGGCGACGGACTTTGTCTGGCCATTCACGATTTTGTTCTTTGGCTATTTCTGAAAAGCCCTGATTGGTTGACTTTGAAGTTATAATGTCCCGCAGAATATCATGGATGCGGCAATACTTGACCCTTCCATCACTTCGTCTAGCAGCCACCTCTATCAGGCTTCTGTTCAATAGCTCTGAGAAGTAGTCCTCAGCAACTTCTTCGAGGTTTTTTCCTTCTTTCTCTTCAACAAATCCTTCTGCGACCCATAAACGAAGCAATCTCCCACATTTAATGCGGTGACCCTCAGGAAATAAACTTAAGTGCAAGAAGCAGGATTTCAGGTAGTACGGCAGATCATTAAAGCTCAGTGAAAGAACTCCCTTCAAGTTTTTGAGTTTGTTGTTGGAATTAATCTCTGCACATAGACTGCGACGAACCAATTCCCATTCATAGATCCTCTGTTTGTCTTTTCCAGCCAGAACTCCACTGATGGCCACAATTGCGAGTGGTAGTCCTTCACACTTCTTCAAAATGTACTCACATGTCTCCTCCAGGTGGGGAGGGCATGTATTCCCCTGAAACGTCTTCCGACAGAAAAGCTCCCATGACTGAGAGGGATCAAGTGGCTTCATAGATTTTACCAGCCCATTGAACTCCTTGCAGGAGGTTGATGCCAGACTGGAATCCCGGGTTGTGATGATCACCCGGCTTCCGAGGCCGTTGTTGGGCAAAGCATGCTTGATAGCATCCCATTCATCTATATGCCATACGTCATCGAGGACAATCAGGTACCTCCTACTATGAAGCAGGTCCTTGATGATCATCTTCAGCAAACGGCTATTCACAGTGTTGGATCCTGGAGGGACCGGATCCCTGATCATTTTCATGATCTGCTCGAGCATGTCTTCGAGGAGCTCTTCAATCTTCAAGGACCGGGAGAAATTGATCCAAACATACACCACGAAATGCTTCTTCACGGCAGGGTCTTCATAGACTTGCTTCACCAGAGTGGTTTTTCCCAACCCTCCCATTCCCACGACGGAGATGACCTCCCGCCTGAGAGACCCGTCGAGCAACCAGCTGCCCAGTTCATTCTTCGGCTGCTCAATGCCCACTAGGTCACTTTTATCCAGGAGAAGGGCATTCCCTCGGTAGTCCTGCCACGTGTTGTCTGCACCGATCAAGCTCGGATCTTGTTGGGCCCCGCTGAATTTGTGGTGCAGCCACTGGTGCCGATTACATATGCCCTCTACTCTTGACTTTATGCCCTTGATTTTGGACATGAAACGGTATCGAGCCTTCAGGTTCTTGATGCAGCAGGACATCTTGCTGATGAGGCCATTTAACCCGACTCCATGATCGTGTCTCAGGAGCAGCGAGAACTCGTCGAGTGCGTCCTCCATGTCGTAGGCTGTGTTTCTCAACTGTTTCACCCACACTTTGACTTCATCGTCGCTTTCCTCTAGGGAATCTGCAACCCTGAGGAAGACCCGGACACGCTCCAATTCACTCCTTACTGAGAGGGCTTCTTCTTGTGCTCCTGTCAGGAGGTACACCTCGTTCTCAGCATACTGTGTGAGCTTGCTGAGTAGGTGACTCACCGGGCTCTCTGCCATACTTTTTGTCTGGTGAGTGGTGGTGAGTTTTTTGGTTTATGTATAGCCCAGAGGCTTTAGACTTTGGTTGCATAAGTTAAGGCTTTTCATAGTGTCTAAAATGTCGAACTTTTAACTTAATATTTTCAGCGAATCTTATTATCACAGCTGCTTTGTGAGGGATTCATGTCTACGTAGCACATCATAGTGGGTACTCTCTAGACCTGCAACCTGTATCCAATCCTGTTATAACCGGTTCTCCTTTTTTGGACCATGTACCCTACCCTGTTTGCATTGGACCATGTACTCGACCCACCCTGTTTTTCCGGTCTGGTTCCAAGGTTAACCCTATTTTATATTGGAACTTGTTTTGCAACCGCTTATCCTATACGACTTTTCATTTGTCTAAGCAAAAATCATAACATTACATATACATTAGAACAAATATGGATCTAATATTAGTTTCATTCACACAATACTACATGAAACTTTTCATTTGTCTAAAATGGTTAACAAATCTTTGGTGCAAACACTTCTCCAAAAGTGAAATCAACATAACTCATCCTCCAAAAGTGAAATTAGGCGAGCTAATCAATGTAGTACGAAATCTCTAACAAAAACCTAAAATTCATATATAAAGAAAAATCAACAAGAAATCATGTTCTAAAGACATATGCAAAAATTATGATTTAATAAAGTATATTTACTTACAAAATCAGAAATCAAATGAAGTTTATTTTTTAATAATCGGTTTCAGGGTAGGTTCCAGACCTGGACCCTGTACCCGACCCTGTTATAACCGGTTACCTTTTTTGGACCCTGTACCTGACCCTGTTTGCATTGGACCTTGTTCCAGACCCTATTTTCAGGGTGGGCCAAATAGGGAACCGGGTTTACCCGGTCCGGTTGCATACCCCTACATCATACAGGTTTTTGCTTTATTTTAGGAGTGGCATATCAGTCAGCAACGCTTAACAATTCTTTTTTAAAGGGATTCTCAGCACGTATGAAGCTATTAACGAGACAAATTTGAGAGTTACATAACTTACATATTGGTCATTAACGACAGTTAGCTCTAAAAAAGAATGACATCAACAGTGGGGCCTTTTCAATAAAATTAGAGCGGTTGTCACTGTCTATTACGTGGAGTTGATTAGGATTCGATTAGGAAGAAAGTCTTGCTTTGTCAATCCACTATTCCAAGTCAAGACATGAACTACCTCTAACAAGTTTCAGAAAGCATGCAATTAATTTAACAACCATTCGTTACATCCATATTGTTACGCCACCGTGCCTCATGGGATGATTGTTCAAAAAAATCATATTTGTCTAATATGACAGTCAATTCAATTATAATTTTTTTAATTAATGAATTTAGTTATAATTTTTTATTTTCCATTGTAGTCCTTCTAGCTCCGTTTATGTTAGCAATTTTCAATCAAAATTTATCAGAAAGACTATAATAACAAATCGTTAAAAGGTTTAGATTAAATTGACAAATTGTCAAAATATTAAGGATTGAATTGTCAAAGTTAAAAAGTTCACAACTTAATTGGCTACCATGCAATAAGTGAAGAACCATTTGACCAATTATCTCACCAAAAATGCATGGATTGTTGTATCTATTGCCACCATTTTTAAACTATGCTTACAAAGTGACCAATTTTTTTTTTTTTTATGATAGCAGAAACTACGTGTGTCTGATTGAGTTATATTTCATTTCTCTTGAAATTTGGCCTTGTAAATAAAATTTGATCATGGATGTAACACAAGTTAAGACATAAGACAGATTGAATCAGGTTTCAATAAGTTGCTAAAGTTCAAGGGTGGAGCAGTCCATTTATGATGTTTTCCTAGTTTAGGCTTGTAAACAGAACTAATTCATCTGAATATTTCATTCAGCGAATGCACTTCACAATGAAAATCGGAATAACGAATTCCAATTTACCTTGATACATGTATAGCATTTCTCATTCTATTGACCTCTGTCTAGCCCTACTTAGGAATCGGGGAAAAATGGAGGTGCTGGTGCTGAGTCAGACTCAAAGTTTGTCCATTTGACTGATCAAAATCAATTGAACATCCGGTCCTCAAGCGAGCATTCAACTCTCAAAATATGTATTTACATGGTTTCAAGTTACACAATACTCACATGATACTAATTGTATACATTGCTTGTTTTTCAATTACTTACTTGGTAAACGACAACTCTATTATGATTGAGATTCTTAGAGGTTCAAACTTAAAAAAAAAATGAAAAGACGATTTTTTATTTAGGATGAAGTTGGTGAATGTTCATATTGCTCTTATTAAAAATAAACCAACAGATTTCACTACCACTAGTATGCTATAATATGAAGCACACTTTGCTACATAGGACAATGGTAATCGGACATTTGAAAAGTCCATTGATGAATATTTCAAGAGTGGTTTGCAAGCTGATTGCACTAGTAAATAAATGATGCGACCTTGGTGGCTAGGAATCGTGTCTTGTCTAATGCTGAGACTTTGACATATCTACAAGCACTATATTCAACATGAGATACAAGGACTCTAGTAGGGCTAGGGATTACTCTTGAGGATAGTATGCCTGCAAACAAAATTTGAGGCCGTTCAAGTTTCTATTCTTGTTGCTTGCATTGTGCATCAAGTCTTAAACACTCTTCCATCTGATTTTGGGATTATCAAGATTAATTACAATTCTCAAGACATTAATTTATAAATTAATGCCCTGATATATAGGACTCTGGTAGAGGAAGAAAAGCTGAATAAAGAAAGAAGGTACCTTACCTTGTATATCTCTAGTTCTAGCAATAAAAAGAGTAAGAGGCCTAAATATCATACTCATAAAGAAACTCATGAGACCACCAGTTATTATGATAGTTTGAATCCTAATAAATCATTCTTCAATAAAGATAGTAACCATTGTTTGTTTTGTAAGAAAAAAGGTCACATGAAGAAATACTATGATAAATATAAAACTTGACTAACCAAAGGTGAATCTATAGGCATTTACCATAGAGGGATTCATAAATTGGATAAAGTCAAATCAAAATGAGTCAACGCTTATCAAGGGAAATAACAATAAAGTCAACATTGGATTTGTGAGAGATGTCATTTAATTTCTAAATTCTCATTTTAATTTAATGTTAGGAAACATATTTTATGTATCTTTCATTAGATGAAACTTAGTTTCCTTTTCTTTTCTAAACATGTATGGCTACTCTTTTGAAATAAATAATAATACCCTTTCTATTTTTAATTCAAATAAAGTTGTGTGATGCAATAAGCTTAATGGAGTGAACATGTTGTGTTTTAACTCTTAATGCCATATAAGTCGTTTATAGGGCTGAAAGAGCTGTTTTTGAAAGATTTCTACGTGAGGAACAATTATATGCATCTTGGTATGAACAATTTTGTCACTATTTTAGTGAAAGAGTAGAATTGACTTAACGACTTGTGTAGACTTTTGTTGGAGTAAGTTGATTAAGGTAAACAAGAAAGTTGCAGTCCATAGTTTTGACCTATTGAAGTCATTCATACAGATATTAATGGAATTTATATGACAATCCTATGTAGAAATTTTAATTTCATTATATTTATTGACAAATATTCTGGATATAGATACTTGTACTTGATTAAGAAAAAGTCCAAGTCTCTTTAAAGTATAGGATCTTGTTATTAAGGCAATTCCCGATGAAGTTTCTCAAGACCCTTAGGCACATGATGGGATTGTAGTAGCTCCACCTAAGAGATCCATCATGCAAAGATGATTAGCTATATCACTAGATTTTATAGTCTATATAGAAGAGCATCATTACAATATCTACTATGCAGTTGATCCAATGACTTAATGTAGATGTTGTTTCTTATCCTTAGATGCAATGAAAGAAGAGATACAAATAATGAAAGATAATGGTGTTGAGAGTTTGTTGAATTGCTTGAAGGTTATAAGCCCGTCAATTACAAATGGGAGTATAAAACTAAAAGGAGTTCTAAAAGAAAGATTGATACCTTAAAAGCCAGACTAGTAGCCAAGAATTTCACTTATAGAGAAGCAGTAGACTATGAAGTAACTTTTTTCCTAGTCTCTTCTAAAGATTTTTTCAGAGTAATTATGATATTAGTAGCTTATTTTGATATGCACTCAAATTGAATAGATGTTAATATTGTCTTTCTGAACAAAGAAATGATGAGCTATATATAATGCAATCTGAAGGCTTTGCAGTCGATGATTCTGGTAAACATTTGTATAGACTGAAAAAGTTAATTTATGGTTTCAAGCAAGCTTCTAGATAATACATGAAGTTTCATAGTGTTATCACTTCATTCGATTTTATTGAAGATAAAAAAGAATCTGTGTATATACAACAATGTCGGTGGAAGGAAATTTATCTTTCTTATACGCTATATAGACGATATCTTACTTGCAAGCAATGATATAATATCATTGCATGAGACAAAGTCAATATTGTCAAGTAATTTTGACTGGGAGGACCTTGATGAGGCCTCTTTTGTCCTTGCCATTGAATTTCATAAAGATTGTTCTTGCCGTGAAAGTTTGTCTCATAGGGCATATTTTGTTCATATTTTGGAAAGATTCAGCATACAACATTGTAAGCAAGAATTGCTCTTATCATTGAACCTACCACGGTGTTCTCATTTAGATATTGATGCTTCATTCATTTCATGAAAGACATTTTCCTCATTTTTCAAAACTTGGTTCACCAAGAAAAATGAATTAGTGGAGAATATTTTTTAGTCGACAAATAATTGATGTTTAAATTTAGGTAAATGATTTCCCTCTTTGAAAAACTGGGAAACATCTCCAACATATGACTACATATTGACGTTTAGACCCAAAACTCTACGCTTTGGCACAAAAGCTCTAACGATGGTTCCCAAGTCTCAACATTCAAGATTAGGTCTCTAGTGGTTGGGCCTAAGCCCTTGACACCCACACACGAGTTCATTGAGGCTAAGCTTAGATTCTTGGTTGAAAACGCTAGTGCAACACCTAGAAGGGGGTTGAATAGGTGTTGTTCAAAAATTAATGCGGAATTAAAAATTAT
Organism: Melaleuca alternifolia; assembly: GCA_019926035.1. NCBI lineage: Eukaryota > Viridiplantae > Streptophyta > Magnoliopsida > Myrtales > Myrtaceae > Melaleuca > Melaleuca alternifolia. Next base: position 2,567,921 of record JAGKPW010000021.1, on the reverse strand, counting down.
GTAATATGAAAGAACAGAGTGCAAAGAGTAAGAGAATGGGAAACTCGGTTATAGTGGTTCGGCTTTAGTTAAGCCTATGTCCACTCTCGATCTAACAGCCAATAGGCTGGAATTCACTAAGTGATTCAAGAATGAGTACAATGCGATGAACAGCTTTTCAAACTAAAAATCTCTCTCTTGAATATCAAAGTGAACTGTAATGATGATCTTGAACTTGGAATTTTTCTCGTGCTTCTCCGCTCTTTAATCAATACAAGAAATCCTTTAAATAAGCTTCTCTGACTTTGTCGACCGTTGACACTTGCCAACAACTCTCTCAATCAAGCCGTTGGAGAGATTTATATCAGGAAATCTCTAAATGATTTAGAAACAGGAAGAGAGGGTGCCGAGCCTGATTACCCATACAATCAGTCTCATTACCTTCCAAGTAAGAACCATATATCAATGTGTAGTTTTGCGACTGATTGAGACTTTCCAAAATAATGTTTGTTTCTATATTGAATTTGACTGTTTGTCTTCCTTGCCATAGATAATGATCCTCTAGATGTGGCAATCTTCATTTGATATGGTCCAGAAGCTAAGTGTTGAAAGCAGAAGAACAATCGTCTATTGGGATAGACGATCCAATGTCTATCGTTCTCCAGACGATACATCGTCTACCAAAGAGACGATATGTTGTCTATCGAGCAGTTAGAAGATACATCGTCTATCTTCAGCGCTGGACTTAGAAGTGTTTTGTCAGCTTTAAAACTTAAGAAGGAAATTCTCCAACAATCTCCCCCTTTTTGAAGATGACAAAACATCCTGCAGTTTTTGAAATAAGACAATAATAACCAAAGATCTGTAGGATCGAGGATCAACATATGTTAGGAAACAAGGAGAGGAAACTCCCCTTTGATTATAACACCCTTCAAACAAAAGAAGTAGAGATTCCTGCATCACATATGTTAAACAAAATCCATAGAAAAGAACCCTGCAGCACATATGTCAAACAAAATCCATAGAATCCAACACGGTAACTAAAGACTGAAAGATTATTAAAAACTAAAGAAAGACAGAAAAACTGCACTTCCTGCACTCTCCCCCTTTTTGTCATCGAACAAAACTAATGATTCGGAAAGCGAACAAGTTTAAAAGACTCCAAGTGTAACACAGACTGCTCAAGACGATGAAGATCCTGTTGGAGATCGCTTTGAATTTCCAGGAGATCACCGTGACTGGCCACATCAGAGAGATGATGAGTAATGGACTGTTTGAAATCAGAGAAGTCCTGAAGAAATGTGTTGTGGCTTTGTTGAAGAGAAGTGAGTGTCTGGAGAATGGTAGAAAGTACACTAGAATCAGTGGTGCTAGTGGCACCCGGTGGAAATAAAGACTCAGTAGGAAGAGGATGAGTAGTAGACGGAGAGGGAATCGAAGGAGGAGGAGTTGGAATGACTGGAGGTGACTCCAAGATGGGAGCAGGAATGGTAGGAGCAACAAAGGTTGGTGAAGACGGTGGAGGAACATCTCCCCCTGCATCTGTGCTAGTAGGTAATACACGAGGTGGAGGAACCGTCTCAGCAACCTGTGGAGTCACAACCTCTGTATCTTGTTGGGCAACATGACCTGCGGAAGATGCATCATCATGATCAGTCGAACTGAGGGACACCTGACCCTGAGGAATGTCCTTATTGACCTCCCCCTCTGCCTCTTCTTCCGGGACATAGTCATCAACCTCTTTATCCAAACTATCCTCTTCAGCCAAGATAGGAGATATATGCTCAGGACTGCTAGGCTCATCATGAAGAATAACTTTTCCCTTCTTGGGAGGTGGCACATCTAAAGGAGCCTTGCCCTTGCGTTTGGCGGTAGAGGAAGAACCTGTCTTAGACGCAGGAGAAACAGATAAACCAACTAGCAACTCAGCCATTCTCATTTTTGCTATCATTGTCTTGCCAATTACTGTGATTGGCATGGGCTTTTTGCAGAGATGTGAAGGCAAGGGAATGTTGAAGTGCTGGAATATCTTGGAGATGAGACCCGCATAGGGCAATTGCCCTGTTCCCTTCTGAGCAGCCCTGTACATTTGATAGATAATAATGAAAGGAAGATTGATGAACTTAGAATGTAACATCCCAAACATAATCTGTAGTTCGGTTCTGGAGATAGCTGTGCGAGAAGCCGCCTTTGGTCGAAGACAATTGATTAAAATCTTGTGGAGAATAATACTCAGGGGTTTCATTGTAGAATAGGAAATGTCCTTTTCTCCAGAGTCCTCCTTAGATAAAAATGCAGTAGCCTCCCTTTCAGAAACTTGGATTGGAAAGAAACGTGGCTTTTGCAAGCCAATTATAGCAGCCAAATCATCCACATCAACAACAACATTCTGATCCTTGACCAAAAAAATAACGGAGTGACGGTTGGGAAACGACAAGTTGGAGTAGAAATAGGCAGTTAATTCAGGAAAAGCAGGGGCAGTCTCAGAACAAAATTTCTCCAACTTTAAAATTCTGAAGGTTAATCGAAGGTTGATGTGAATAGAATCCAGAAAATCAAAGTCCACAGTGCGAGGATTCATCACCCCGCGAGCCAACAGACGATCGTACATTCCCTTGTGTTCCTTGGAGCAAAATAGCTTCTTGGGGTCTCCGGGCAAATCAGTAGCAATTCCCTTAACAGGTTTGAAGGAAATGTACAGTTTTTCATCCTCGTCCCATGAATCAAACCGTTCAGGATGACTTATATTTGGGTCCAACGGAAAATTTTTCCGAGCCTCATCTACTGAACCGGGTGGAGCAATGCCTAGGGATTCAACATGCTTGAGAAACTGATGTTCATTTGGAAATCCAGCACTCTTGAGATAGGTGGTCAAAAGTACCATGGGAGTTCCAGTGTTCTTCAATTCCACATAGGCATTGTAAATAGCTCTAGTGCTCCTAGCCTGAAGAGGCGGAGTTGAAAGTACCTGAGTCGTATCAGTCTCAACCGGAGGGGTAGGAAGCACAGACGTTGCAGGAGAAGGGACCTCGTCCTCGGTGAGGTCATAATGCGTTGGTCCGCTTGCCGAACCAAACTCTCTCTGAGCAATACGAGATGACTTTCGAGGAGGAGCCATCACAGAAAGGTAGAGAGCGAAAGGAAAGTGAAGAAAGATGAAAACTTGGTGAAGAAATTGATTGCCGGAGGAGAACAGAGGAGAGCAAGTCGCTGTAGGGTTACGAGAGGAAACTGCTCGAAGAGGAATGGAGAGAGACGGTTTCCAAAAATAAGATTTGAAGAGACACTAAAAAAGGCAGTTTAGCAATGCATAAAAATCGGAAACCTTACCAATTTAAAAACAAGCAAATAAGTAAATAAATACCTGGAAGGCGGGAAAGTAATTCTTGAAGAGATTTACTTGCCAAAATTGTCGAAGAGTCAATATATCACAGAGATAGAATATTCAGAGCACTTCGAAGAGTTTCGAAGGAACGTCTATCCAGTGGCTTGGTGAAAATATCTGCTAATTGATTCTGGGAATCAATAAAACTGATTCGAACATCCTTCTTATGAACATGATCGCGGATGAAATGATGCCGAATTTCAATACGTTTCGCCCTCGAGTGCATAATTGGATTTTTGGTAAGATCAATTGCGCTGGTACTATCACATCGTATTTCCACACAGTACTTCCGAATGCCAAAATCTTGTAATTGCTGCCTAAGCCAAAGAATTTGAGAGCAGCAACTTCCAAGTGCGACGTATTCAGATTCGGCAGTAGACAAGGAGACTGTGTGCTGCTTCCGTGAGAGCCAAGAAATTAAACAATTTCCAAGAAATTAAACAATTTCCAAGAAATTGACAGGTCCCCGATGTGCTTTTTCGATTAACTTTGCAACCTGCATGATCAGCATCTGAATATCCTAGTAGAATGAAGTTGCCATCCTTGGGATACCAAAGTCCAAACTTAAGTGTGCTGGAGATATATCTTAATATACGTTTAACTGCTGATAAGTGTGATTCTTTAGGGCTAGATTGGAACCTGGCACACATGCACACACTATATAAGATATCAGGACGAGATGCTGTGAGATAAAGGAGAGAACCAATCATGCTACGATAAAGCTTCTGATCAACTGCTTTTCCTCCTTCGTCAATTTCCAATTTAGTAGTAGTTGCCATGGGAGTGTCCGTCTTCTTGCAATTGTCCAGACCAAACTTCTTAACAATGTCTCGGGCATACTTCTCTTGATGAACGAACGTTCCTTCATTTAGTTGCTTTACTTGAAAGGCCAAGGAAGAAGGTGAGTTCACCCATCATGCTCATTTCGAATTCATTCTGCATAGTACTAGAAAATTTCTTGCAAAGTGCCTCATTAGACGATCCAAAAATAATATCATCTACGTAGATTTGAACTAATAAGAATTCGTTACCTTCCTTTTTGATAAACAATGTAGTATCAACCTTACCTTTGTCAAAACCATGCTGTTGAAGAAAGGTACTTAATTGTTCATACCACGCTCGAGGAGCTTGCTTTAGACCATATAAGGCTTTCTTAAGCTTGTATACGTGATCAGGATATTTTGGATCTTCAAAGCCAGGAGGTTGTTCGACATACACTTCTTCTTGGATAAATCCATTCAAGAAGGCACTCTTGACGTCCATTTGGAATAACCTGAAATTGTTAGCACATGCAAAAGCAAGTAATAAACGTATGGCTTCTAACCTGGCAACGGGTGCATAGGTTTCATCATAGTCTATTCCTTCCTCTTGTGTGTAGCCTTTGGCTACTAGTCGAGCTTTGTTCCTGATCACCTCCCCTTCTTCATTCATCTTGTTTCTAAACATCCACTTAGTGCCAATTATGGTCTTTCCTTTTTGTTTAGGAACCAGATCCCAGACATCATTGATAGCAAACTGCCGAAGTTCATCTTGCATAGCTTCTATCCAGCTATCGTCTGTCAGTGCTTCGTCTATCTTCTTGGGTTCAATTTCTGAAATTAAGGCAATAGCACTTGATTCCTCATGATCTTCAGGGATTGAGAAACGTTTTGATCTAGTGCGAATACCCTCTTCAAGGTCTCCAATGATTAAATTGGTTGGATGGCTTGACTTGTGTTTCCAATTTCTTTGAACTCGAGGGCTACTTTCATTAGAAAGATCTGGTTGATCAAGTTGAGTAGACGGAACAGCTTCTGATGCTGTAGAATGTAGAAGGTCTGAGTCGATAGACGGAATATCTTCTGGAGTGATAGACTGTGTATCTTCTGTAGTGGTAGAATGTGTAACTGTTCCAACATTCTGAGTCGGGATAGATGAAACTTTCACACTTTCATCAAATTTGACATTGATTGATTCTTCGACTCTCTGAGATTTCTTGTTGAAGATTCTATAGGCCTTGCTTGACGTCGAGTATCCAAGAAAAATTCCTTCATCTGATCTTTCCTCAAATTTTCCAACATTATCAGACTTATTTTTGAGGATAAAGCACTTGCAACCGAACACATGAAAGTAAGAAACTATTGGTTTCTTTCCTTTGTAAAGTTCATACGGTGTCTTTTGAAGTATTTTCCTTAGAATAACTCTGTTGATAATGTAACTAGCAGTTGAAACAGCTTCAGCCCAGAAGCAAGGAGAGATATTACCTTCTATTAGCATTGTTCTTGCCATTTCTTGAAGAGACCTATTCTTCCTTTCCACTATTCCATTTTGTTGTGGAGTATAGGGAGAGGAGAATATATGTTGAATGCCAAACTGGTCACAGAATTCTGAGAAATCCTTGTTTTCAAATTCCTTTCCATGATCCGAATGTATCTTGGATATAAAATATCCTTTCTCATTTTGAACAAGTTTAGCAAACTTATAAAAACATTGAAATGTATCTGACTTGTTTGAAAGGAAATGAACCCAGGTAAATCGAGAGTAGTCATCCACAATTACTAGGCAGTAAGATTTACCTCCCAAACTTTGAGTCCTTGTTGGACCAAATAAATCCATATGTAAAAGTTGTAAAGCACGATCAGTGGAGACAGAGTCGATAGATTGAAATGAGCTTCTTACTTGTTTACCCAAGATACAAGGTGTACAAGGATCTGTTCTCTTGAAATATACTTTTGGAAGTCCACGAACAAGTTTCTTGGAGGAAATCTTGGCAAGTTGTTTGAAGTTTGTGTGCCCCAACCTTCTATGCCAAAGATTGACTTCTTCCTGAGTAGAAAAGAGACACTCTAAAGTGTTCATATTTAAAAGATAGATGTTACCATGTCGTATCCCAGTGAAAGACTGTAAGTTGTCTTTGCTTGTTCCAGAACATCTATCTTCTTGAAACTGAATTCTGTAACCCGTATCACAAAGTTGACTAATACTCAACAGATTATATTTGAGTCCTTTCACCAAGGAAACATTGTTGATAATCAGATTTCCAATAACAATAGTCCCAAGGCCTATGATTTTTCCTTTTCCATCACTTCCAAAGGAAACTTTTCCACCATCTATGCTGACAATGTTGTTGAAGCAAAGTGGATCTCCAGTCATGTGTCTCGAACAGCCACTGTCTAAATACCATTTATTCTTGTTCGAGACCTGTGAACAAAAATATGCCTTACATTTTCTTTGGTACCCAAATCATTTTGGGTCCTGAAGAGTTAGCACAGAAAGCAACTTTTGCGTGACTAGTATAATTATGATACTTGTAAATATCTTTCAACTCAAGAGATTCTGAACTTAGTTTGGAGTGACTCTTATCAACGGGTTTGACAAAGGTTTTCTCAAAATGATTTTTGTAGGCCCTTTTTGGAAGTCTGTTTTTCAATCTTTCTTTAACTTTAGGAAAGTCAACCAAAGGTTTAGTTTCCAAAGTCATCCCAAGACCTGTCTTATTAAAATATGGTCTTTGGATGGAAAGAATCTTTTCAAGTTTTTGAGAACCGATAGAAAACTTTTGAGAAACATTTGTAATATCGGTTTTCAAACAAAGATTTTCCTTTTCGAGATTTTCTGATTTTTCTTTCAAAGTAAATAAAACTTTTTCAGAATTCTCCGCCTTTTCTCTCCAGTAAGCTTCCTGTTGATTGAGTCTAATATTCTCCTTTTTCAGCTCAGAGATTCTCTTGAGAGAAGATTCAAGATTCAAGCAAAGATCATCAATATATTTGGAAACTTTCGAAGGAATACTTACTTGAGTATTTTGTTCTGAATCAGAGTCTGAATCTTGGCTTGACTCAGAATCTGAATCAGAATTTGCCATAAAACACAGTTGAGTTTCCTCTTCACTGTCTTCACATTCAGTATCACTTCAAGCTTCTGCTTTTAAAGCTTTCTTGTACTTCTCGCTTCTTCCCTTTTTTAATTGAGGACAGTTTGGCTTAATGTGTCCCTTCTTGTGACAGTTGAAGCAAACAAGTTCGTCAGAAGATTCATTGTCATCATTTTTCTTTTGAGAGCTCGAACTTCTGAACTTCCTCCCCTTTTTGTTTAGCTTTTTAAATCTCTTGATGAAAAGGGCCATTTCTTCATCATCTAAGTAGTCGTCTGACCCTGCATCATCATAATCAGCGTTAGTCTTTAGAGCGATTGATTTCTTACCTTTTGTGTCCTCACTTTCATCGATCCTTTCAGCCTCATAGGATTGTAGTGTGCCGACGAGTTCATCCACAGAAAGAGGTTGAATTCTTTGAGTTTCTCTTATGGATGTTTTGATGTAGTCCCATTCTTTGGGTAAGGCACGCAGTAGTTTGTTAATCTTCATAGGCTCAGAAATTGGTTGTCCTTGATATGCTAAGCCATTGACTAGTTCTGTAAAGCGGCTGAACATGTCAGGAATGGATTCTCCAGTTTTCATCTTAAAAGCTTCATACTGTCCAAGCAGTATGTTGATTCTTGTCTCTTTGACACGATCAGTCCCTTCATAGGTGATGTTCAGTCTGTCCCAAACTTCCTTGGCTGTATCACAAGAAGAAATGCGATTATATTCAATAGGTGATAAAGCACAATAAAGAGAATAGATGGCCTTTGCATCAAGGGCTTGTCTCTTTGATAATTCTGTTTGAGACATTTCTCTAATTTCAGAATCATCTTCATTCTTAGGGGTGATCCCTCTATTAACCACATCCCATTCTAAAGGATCCTTTGATCGAAGAAAGGCTTTCATCTTGTTTTTCCATATGTTGTAATCTTTTCCATCGAAGTAGGGAGGCTTGGTGTGACTCTGTCCTTCCATCAGCAGGGGAGCAACTGCACTAGCCATAGATCTTTTAGCTCAGAAGTAAATACACTTCAATAAACAAGCTACGAGGCTCTGATACCAATTGAAAACGCTAGTGCAACACCTAGAAGGGGGTTGAATAGGTGTTGTTCAAAAATTAATGCGGAATTAAAAATTATGTAATATGAAAGAACAGAGTGCAAAGAGTAAGAGAATGAGAAACTCGGTTATAGTGGTTCGGCTTTAGTAAGCCTACGTCCACTCTCGATCTAACAGCCAATAGGCTGGAATTCACTAAGTGATTCAAGAATGAGTACAATGCGATGAACAGCTTTTCAAACTAAAAATCTCTCTCTTGAATATCAAAGTGAACTGTAATGATGATCTTGAACTTGGAATTTTTCTCGTGCTTCTCCGCTACTTTAATCAATACAAGAAATCCTTTAAATAAGCTTCTCTGACTTTGTCGACCGTTGACACTTGCCAAAAACTCTCTCAATCAAGCCGTTGGAGAGATTTATATCAGGAAATCTCTAAATGATTTAGAAACAGGAAGAGAGGGTGTCGAGCCTGATTGCCCATACAATCAGTCTCATTACCTTCCAAGTAAGAACCATCTATCAATGTGTAGTTTTGCGACTGATCGAGACTTTCCAAAATAATGTTTGTTTCTATATTGAATTTGACCGTTTGTCTTCCTTGCCATAGATAATGATCCTCGAGATGTGGCAATCTTCATTTGATATGGTCCAGAAGCTAAGTGTTGAAAGCAGAAGAACAACCGTCTATTGGGATAGACGATCCATTGTCTATCGTTCTCCAGACGATACATCGTCTACCGAAAGAGACGATATGTTGTCTATCGAGCAGTTAGAAGATACATCGTCTATCTTCAGCGCTGGACTTAGAAGTGTTTTGTCAGCTTTAAAACTTAAGAAGGAAATTCTCCAACATTGGTGCTTATGCCTGATTCCTCGCACCTGAGCCCGAGTTCGTAAAGGAAGTGCTTGGGTTGTCGATACTCAAGCTCAAGCTCTAGTCCCCAAAGGCCATGCGCGGGTCCTCAATGCTTAGGCTTAAATCCTTGATAAATGAAATGTTTCTTATAAATAAATTTAATATATATATAATTTTTTGATAAAAACTTCACATTAAAATTAGTTAGTTTTATTTTTTTTTCTTTCTTTTTAATTTTTCTTCTTCCACAACCATAGACAAGCTCGAGCCTCGACCAAGGCTAGGCTGGCTAGCCATAGCCATAGGCGACGATCAGCGTTGACTAGTGATCAATGGTTGACGACTGGAGATTGATTAACGGTGGTATCGATGATCGGCAAGCACGTGATAGCAACTCGAGATGATAGCAACCACCCGCTAGCCATTACAACCAATGACCAACCGTCGACGACTGAGGATCCACTACAGTAGTGACAAGGACTAGCGACAAGTCGAGAAAGAAGGAAATAAAATAAAAAATAAACAATTGAATTTATGATAATTTTCTCTAGGAAAATCAAAATCAAATTTTACAAAGCAAATGACGGAAAATAAATTTCATTATGTTTTTGAGTTGCAGTCGAGCACCAAAAGATGTTGTCATTTTCCTGAAAAATAATTTCTTGGAGAATATTTTTCAAAAATATCATATTTTCCATGAAAAGAGTATAACTTAAGAAAGCACAAATCAATGATGTACCTTGTGTTGATGCACTTAATAATATCATTTATGTTGAAGCTTACACTGGACCAGAGATTGCTTTTTCAACAAGTCTTCTAGATAGATGTCAGTCAAATCTCGGACACGATTATCATGTTACTTCCAAAAAGGCCTTGAGGTACTTAACGAGGACAAGAGACTACTTGGTAATTCACAGACATACAACTACTAGGATATTTGGATGTAGATTTGGCAAGCTATCGTGATGACATAAAATCAACAATAGAATATATCTTTATATTAGTAGCAGCTGCAATATCATGGAAAACATGGAAACAAAAATCTGTATCATGATTTACCATGTTACAAAGTTTGTAACATGCTTTTTGACTCTTACCCAGGTTATTTGGCTTCGAAACCTCGTTAAGGAGTTAACCACATTTGATTTTATGTATAAATGCATACAATTGTATTGTAACGATAAATCTACATTGTTGTTTATCAAGAACAACACAAATCCTAGGTACGTAAGCATTTACGATTAAGCTTTTTACCATAAAGGACACAATTCTAATGATGATGTTATAGTAGATCATGTTTTCACAAATGACATAATTGTAGATCCACTAACCACAGATTTTTGTCATGTATTTGAACGACATGTCATTAGTATAGATTTGGTAGCATCATGGGATGCCAGTATTTTTTGTGAGCTGATTTGTTTGTGCTCTAATAGAGTTTACAATCATTTTTTTTGTACTTTGTAAAACTTTGATATTTATCAATAATTTTGCATTCAATAAAGCGTTCTTGAATGCATTGTTATCATGTTATGTTATGTACATAAATCGGATGAAAATTTCAAGGTATTATGTAAACCGTGAGAAAAGATTAGGGGCATTCAGTTATTAGTCTTAATGATATTTCTTGTTACAAATAAAGTAAATTTTAATTATAAAAATAATACATATGTAGGATCATTATAACTATAAGGATATTCTCTGGTGAGACATCAAGTTTTGTGAAATTTAAGAAGAGATAATGTGGATTGACAAAATGGATGACACATAAGGTATCACTTTTTATGATGTGTAATCCATCTATCACACTATCATATTAGATCTATGTCAATAGAGAGCATTCGTAATTGTGGAAGGCTCTGAACATATTGATGCAATTACTACCATAATTCGATATTTGAGGTTTTATAGGATTGGAATGACTATTAAACAATAAACTATACACAAACTTAAATGTGTGCTTGTACAATATAGTTTCAATTAATATAGTTAACGTGGGAAAATGTAAAATTTTTTCTACTATGGTTTACATTAATTGATATCAAAATTTATCATTTTATAGAGTTGATATAACGATGTAAGATATAAAAATCCTAAACTAGTTTGATACAAGTTGGCTATTGTGGGCTGAGTAGAACCCGACCTATAAAAGGATCTATAGTTAAAAATTCCATAAATAATTCTCAAGTCTCTTCTCTAATCCTAATGCACAATTAACTTCACATCAGTAGCAGTTACACAATGCAACATGTGAGAGATAGTCTCATTGGACCAATGATATATAGGAAACAGAGGAGAAACACTTGTCTCTAAGGTATCGTTATTCCGCATATAAATAGATGGATTTCAAATTAGATGTGCAAATTCCTTTTTCTCTATTACTGTGTCATAGATTGTGGTTGTGGAGATCTTGGGATGTCATTCTTCCATCTTGTAATAGGCCCCAAAATGGGTGCTTAACCGTGGAAATTTTGATGCTTGAAATATCCCCAATTTATTTTGCTGGACATCTCTGCTTTAGGTTGGCATACCGGCCATAGGCTTTCTCGAGTTTGCTTTCTCGTAAAAGTTTGGGATGAAGTTAGGTTTGAGCTGATGAAACAACGTAAGATCTAGTCATATGTTAATAAAATTGCTTGTCAGGACTTGACAACTATCACCTTCTCTGGACCTCACAACGTTGAATGATCCTCCCACTGATCCTGGAGGAAACCCGATCAGCACAATCTGTGGACGAACAACCTCCAAGCTTGTACAAGCTGCCTCATCTCTGTTGGAGAATTTCCTTCTTAAGTTTTAAAGCTGACAAAACTCTTCTTAGTCCAGCGCTGAAGATAGACGATATATCTTCAAACTGCTCGATAGACAACATATCGTCTCTTTCGGTAGACGATGTATCGTCTGGAGATCGATAGACATTGGATCGTCTATCCCAATAGACGGTTGTTCTTCTGCTTTCAACACTTAGCCTCTGGACCATATCAAATGAAGATTGCCACATCTCGAGGATCATTATCTATGGCAAGGAAGACAAACGGTCAAATTCAATATAGAAACAAACATTATTTTGGAAAGTCTCGATCAGTCACAAAACTACACATTGATAGATGGTTCTTACTTGGAAGGAAATGAGACTGATTGTATGGGCAATCAGGCTCGGCACCCTCTCTTCCTGTTTCAAAATCATTTAGAGATTTCCTGATATAAATCTCTCCAACGGCTTGATTGAGAGAGTTTTTGGCAAGTGTCAACGGTTGACAAAGTCAGAGAAGCTTATTTAAAGGATTTCTTCTATTGATGAAAGTAGCAGAGAAGCACGAGAAAAATTCCAGTTCAAGATCATCATTACACTACAGTTCACTTTGATATTCAAGAGAGAGATATTTAGTTTGAAAAGCTGTTCATCGCATTGTACTCATTCTTGAATCACTTAGTGAATTCCAGCCTATTGGCTGTTAGATCGAGAGTGGACGTAGGCTTAACTAAAGCCGAACCACTATAACCGAGTTTCCCATTCTCTTACTCTTTGCACTCTGTTATTTTATATTACATAGTTTTTAATTCCGCATTAATTTTTGAACAACACCTATTCAACCCTCTTCTAGGTGTTGCACTAGCGCTTTCAATTGGTATCAGAGCCTCGTAGCTTGTTTATTGAAGTGTATTTACTTCTGAGCTAAAAGATCTATGGCTAGTGCAGTTGCTCCCCTGCTGATGGAAGGACAGAGTCACACCAGGCCTCCCTACTTCGATGGAAAGGATTACAACATATGGAAAAACAAGATGAAAGCCTTTCTTCGATCAAAGGATCCTCTAGAATGGGATGTGGTTAATAGAGGGATCACCCCTAAGAATGAAGATGACTCTGAAATTAGAGAAATGTCTCAAACAGAATTATCAAAGAGACAAGCCCTTGATGCAAAGGCCATCTATTCTCTTTATTGTGCTTTATCACCTATTGAATATAATCGCATTTCTTCTTGTGATACAGCCAAGGAAGTTTGGGACAGACTGAACATCACCTATGAAGGGACTGATCGTGTCAAAGAGACAAGAATCAACATACTGCTTGGACAGTATGAAGCTTTTAAGATGAAAACTGGAGAATCCATTCCTGACATGTTCAGCTGCTTTACAGAACTAGTCAATGGCTTAGCATATCAAGGACAACCAATTTCTGAGCCTATGAAGATTAACAAACTACTGCGTGCCTTACCCAAAGAATGGGACTACATCAAAACATCCATAAGAGAAACTCAAAGAATTCAACCTCTTTCTGTGGATGAACTCGTCGGCACACTACAATCCTATGAGGCTGAAAGGACCGATGAAAGTGAGGACACAAAAGGTAAGAAATCAATCGCTCTAAAGACTAACGCTGATTATGATGATGCAGGGTCAGACGACTACTTAGATGATGAAGAAATGGCCCTTTTCATCAAGAGATTTAAAAAGCTAAACAAAAAGGGGAGGAAGTTCAGAAGTTCAAGCTCTCAAAAGAAAAATGATGACAATGAATCTTCTGACGAACTTGTTTGCTTCAACTGTCACAAGAAGGGACACATTAAGCCAAACTGTCCTCAATTAAAAAAGGGAAGAAGCGAGAAGTACAAGAAAGCTTTAAAAGCAGAAGCTTAGAGTGATACTGAATGTGAAGACAGTGAAGAGGAAACTCAACTGTGTTTTATGGCAAATTCTGATTCAGATTCTGAGTCAAGCCAAGATTCAGACTCTGATTCAGAACAAAATACTCAAGTAAGTATTCCTTTGAAAGTTTCCAAATATATTGATGATCTTTGCTTGAATCTTGAATCTTCTCTCAAGAGAATCTCTGAGCTGAAAAAGGAGAATATTAGACTCAATCAACAGGAAGCTTACTGGAGAGAAAAGGCGGAGAATTCTGAAAAAGTTTTATTTACTTTGAAAGAAAAATCAGAAAATCTCGAAAAGGAAAATCTTTGTTTGAAAACCGATATTACAAATGTTTCTCAAAAGTTTTCTATCGGTTCTCAAAAACTTGAAAAGATTCTTTCCATCCAAAGACCATATTTTAATAAGACAGGTCTTGGGATGACTATGGAAACTAAACCTTTTGGTTGACTTTCCTAAAGTTAAAGAAAGATTGAAAAACAGACTTCCAAAAAGGGCCTACAAAAATCATTTTGAGAAAACCTTTGTCAAACCCGTTGATAAGAGTCACTCCAAATTAAGTTCAGAATCTCTTAAGTTGAAAAATATTTACAAGTATCATAATTATTCTAGTCACGCAAAAGTTGCTTTCTGTGCTAACTCTTCAGGACCCAAAATGATTTGGGTACCAAAGAAAATGTAAGGCATATTTTTGTTCACAGGTCTCGAACAAGAATAAATGGTATTTAGACAGTGGCTGTTCGAGACACATGACTGGAGATCCACTTTGCTTCAATAACATTGTCAGCATAGACGGTGGAAAAGTTTCCTTTGGAGGTGATGGAAAAGGAAAAATCATAGGCCTTGGGACTGTTGTTATTGGAAATCTGATTATCAACAATGTTTCCTTGGTGAAAGGACTCAAATATAATCTGTTGAGTATTAGTCAACTTTGTGATACGGGTTACAGAATTCAGTTTCAAGAAGATAGATGTTCTGGAACAAGCAAAGACAACTTACAGTCTTTCACTGGGATACGACATGGTAACATCTATCTTTTAAATATGAACACTTCAGAGTGTCTCTTTTCTACTCAGGAAGAAGTCAATCTTTGGCATAGAAGGTTGGGACACACAAACTTCAAACAACTTGCCAAAATTTCCTCCAAGAAACTTGTGCGTGGACTTCCAAAAGTATATTTCAAGAGAACAGATCCTTGTACACCTTCTATCTTGGGTAAGCAAGTAAGAAGCTCATTTCAAACTATCGACTCTGTCTCCACTGATCGTGCTTTACAACTTTTACATATGGATTTATTTGGTCCAACAAGGACTCAAAGTTTGGGAGGTAAATCTTACTGCCTAGTAATTGTCGATAACTACTCTCGATTTACATGGGTTCATTTCCTTTCAAACAAGTCAGATACATTTCATTGTTTTTATAAGTTTGCTAAACTTGTTCAAAATGAGAAAGGATATTTTATATCCAAGATACATTCGAATCATGGAAAGGAATTTGAAAACAAGGATTTCTCAGAATTCTGTGACCAGTTTGGCATTCAACATATATTCTCCTCTCCCTATACTCCACAACAAAATGGAATAGTGGAAAGGAAGAATAGGTCTCTTCAAGAAATGGCAAGAACAATGCTAATAGAAGGTAATATCTCTCCTTGCTTCTGGGCTGAAGCTGTTTCAACTGCTAGTTACATTATCAACAGAGTTATCCTAAGGAAAATACTTCAAAAGACACCAATAGTTAAAAGACACCGTATGAACTTTACAAAGGAAAGAAACCAATAGTTTCTTACTTTCATGTGTTCGGTTGCAAGTGCTTTATCCTCAAAAATAAGTCTGATAATGTTGGAAAATTTGAGGAAAGATCAGATGAAGGAATTTTTCTTGGATACTCTACGTCAAGCAAGGCGTATAGAATCTTCAACAAGAAATCTCAGAGAGTCGAAGAATCAATCAATGTCAAATTTAATGAAAGTGTGAAAGTTTCATCTATCCCGACTCAGAATGTTGGAACAGTTACACATTCTACCACTACAGAAGATACACAGTCTATCACTCCAGAAGATATTCCGTCTATCGATTCAGACCTTCTACATTCTACAGCATCAGAAGCTGTTCCGTCTACTCAACTTGATCAACCAGATCTTTCTAATGAAAGTAGCCCTCGAGTTCAAAGAAATTGGAAACACAAGTCAAGCCATCCAACCAATTTAATCATTGGAGACCTTGAAGAGGGTATTCGCACTAGATCAAAACGTTTCTCAATCCCTGAAGATCATGAGGAATCAAGTGCTATTGCCTTAATTTCAGAAATTGAACCCAAGAAGGTAGACGAAGCACTGACAGACGATAGCTGGATAGAAGCTATGCAAGATGAACTTCGGCAGTTTGCTATCAATGATGTTTGGGATCTAGTTCCTAAACAAAAAGGAAAGACCATAATTGGCACTAAGTGGGTGTTTAGAAACAAGATGAATGAAGAAGGGGAGGTGATCAGGAACAAAGCTCGACTAGTAGCCAAAGGCTACACACAAGAGGAAGGAATAGACTATGATGAAACCTATGCACCCGTTGCCAGGTTAGAAGCCATACGTTTATTACTTGCTTTTGCATGTGCTAACAATTTCAGGTTATTCCAAATGGACGTCAAGAGTGCCTTCTTGAATGGATTTATCCAAGAAGAAGTGTATGTCGAACAACCTCCTGGCTTTGAAGATCCAAAATATCCTGATCACGTATACAAGCTTAAGAAAGCCTTATATGGTCTAAAGCAAGCTCCTCGAGCGTGGTATGAACGATTAAGTACCTTTCTTCAACAGCATGGTTTTGACAAAAGTAAGGTTGATACTACACTGTTTATAAAAAAGGAAGGTAACAAATTCTTATTAGTTCAAATCTACGTAGATGATATTATTTTTGGATCATCTAATGAGACACTTTGCAAGAATTTTTCTAGTACTATGCAGAATGAATTCGAAATGAGCATGATGGGTGAACTCACCTTCTTTCTTGGCCTTCAAGTAAAGCAACTAAATGAAGGAACATTCGTTCATCAAGAGAAGTATGCCCGAGACATTGTCAAGAAGTTTGGTCTGGACAATTGCAAAAAGACGGACACTCCCATGGCAACTACTACTAAATTGGAAATTGACGAAGGAGGAAAAGCAGTTGATCAGAAGCTTTATCGTAGCATGATTGGTTCTCTCCTTTATCTCACAGCATCTCGTCCTGATATCTTATATAGTGTGTGCATGTGTGCCAGGTTCCAATCTAGCCCTAAAGAATCACACTTATCAGCAGTTAAACGTATATTAAGATATATCTCCAGCACACTTAAGTTTGGACTTTGGTATCCCAAAGATGGCAATTTCATTCTACTAGGATATTCAGATGCTGATCATGCAGGTTGCAAAGTTAATCGAAAAAGCACATCGGGGACCTGTCAATTTCTTGGAAATTGTTTAATTTCTTGGCTCTCACGGAAGCAGCACACAGTCTCCTTGTCTACTGCCGAATCTGAATACGTCGCACTTGGAAGTTGCTGCTCTCAAATTCTTTGGCTTAGGCAGCAATTACAAGATTTTGGCATTCGGAAGTACTGTGTGGAAATACGATGTGATAGTACCAGCGCAATTGATCTTACCAAAAATCCAATTATGCACTCGAGGGCGAAACATATTGAAATTCGGCATCATTTCATCCGCGATCATGTTCATAAGAAGGATGTTCGAATCAGTTTTATTGATTCCCAGAATCAATTAGCAGATATTTTCACCAAGCCACTAGATAGACGATCCTTCGAAACTCTTCGAAGTGCTCTGAATATTCTATCTCTGTGATATATTGACTCTTCGACAATTTTGCCAAGTAAATCTCTTCAAGAATTACTTTCCCGCCTTCCAGGTATTTATTTACTTATTGGTAAGGTTTCCGATTTTTCTGCATTGCTAAACTGCCTTTTTATTTTAGTGTCTCTTCAAATCTTATTTTTGAAAACCGTCTCTCTCCATTCCCCTTCGAGCAGTTTCCTCTCGTAAAAACCCTACAGCGACTTGCTCTCCTCTGTTCTCCTCCGGCAATCAATTTCTTCACCAAGTTTTCATCCTTTTTCACTTTCCTTTCGCTCTCTACCTTTCTGTGATGGCTCCTCCTCGAAAGTCATCTCGTATTGCTCAGAGAGAGTTTGGTTCGGCAAGCGGACCAACGCATTATGACCTCACCGAGGACGAGGTCCCTTCTCCTGCAACGTCTGTGCTTCCTACCCCTCCGGTTGAGACTGATACGACTCAGGTACTTTCAACTCCGCCTCTTCAGGCTAGGAGCACTAGAGCTATTTACAATGCCTATGTGGAATTGAAGAACACTGGAACTCCCATGGTCCTTTTGACCACCTATCTCAAGAGTGCTGGATTTCCAAATGAACATCAGTTTCTCAAGCATGTTGAATCCCTAGGCATTGCTCCACCAGGTTCAGTAGATGAGGCTCGCAAAAATTTTCCGTTGGACCCAAATATAAGTCATCCTGAAAAGTTTGATTCGTGGGACGAGGATGAAAAAATGAACATTTCCTTCAAACCTGTTAAGGGCATTGCTGCTGATTTGCCCGGGGACCCTAAGAAGCTATTTCGTTCCAAGGAACACAAAGGAATGTACGATCGTCTGTTGGCTCGCGGGGTGATGAATCCTCGCACTGTGGACTTTGATTTTCTGGATTCTATTCACATCAACCTTCGATTAACCTTCAGAATTTTAAAGTTGGAGAAATTTTGTTCTGAGACTGCCCCTGCTTTTCCTGAATTAACTGCTTACTTCTACTCCAACTTGTCGTTTCCCAACCGTCACTCCGTTATTTTTTCGATGAAGGATCAGAATGTTGTTGTTGATGTGGATGACTTGGCTGCTATAATTGGCTTGCAAAAGCCTCGTTTCTTTCCAATTCAAGTTTCTGAAAGGGAGGCTACTGCATTTTTATCTAAGGAGGACTCTGGAGAAAAGGACATTTCCTATTCTACGATGAAACCCCTGAGTATTATTCTCCACAAATTTTTAATCAATTGTCTTCGACCAAAGGCGGCTTCTCGCACAGCTATCTCCAGAACCGAACTACAGATTATGTTTGGGATATTACATTCTAAGTTCATCAATCTTCCTTTCATTATTATCTATCAAATGTACAGGGCTGCTCAGAAGGGAACAGGGCAATTGCCCTATGCGGGTCTCATCTCCAAGATATTCCAGCACTTCAACATTTCCTTGCCTTCACATCTCTGCAAAAAGCCCATGCCAGTCACAGTAATTGGCAAGACAATGATAGCAAAAATGAGAATGGCTGAGTTACTAGTTGGTTTATCTGTTTCTCCTGCGTCTAAGACAGGTTCTTCCTCTATCGCCAAACGCAAGGGCAAGGCTCCTTTAGATGTGCCACCTCCCAAGAAGGGAAAAGTTATTCTTCATGATGAGCCTAGCAGTCCTGAGCATATATCTCCTATCTTGGCTGAAGAGGATAGCTTGGATAAAGAGGTTGATGACTATGTCCCGGAAGAAGAGGCAGAGGGGGAGGTCAATAAGGACATTCCTCGGGGTCAGGTGTCCCTCAGTTCGACTGATCATGATGATGCATCTTCCGCAGGTCATGTTGCCCAACAAGATACAGAGGTTGTGACTCCACAGGTTGCTGAGACGGTTCCTCCACCTCGTGTATTACCTACTAGCACAGATGCAGGGGGAGATGTTCCTCCACCGTCTTCACCAACCTTTGTTGCTCCTACCATTCCTGCTCCCATCTCGGAGTCACCTCCAGTCATTCCAACTCCTCCTCCTTCGATTCCCTCTCCTCTACTACTCATCCTCTTCCTACTGCGACTTTATTTCCACCGGGTACTAGCACCACTGATTCTAGTGTACTTTCTACCATTCTCCAGACACTCACTGCTCTTCAACAAAGCCACAACACATTTCTTCAGGACTTCGCTGATTTCAAACAGTCCATTACTCATCATCTCTCTAATGTGGCCAGTCATGGTGATCTCCTGGAAATTCAGAGCGATCTCCAATAGGATCTTCATCGTCTTGAGCAGTCTGTGTTACACTTGGAGTCTTTTAAGCTTGTTCGCTTTCCGAATCATTAGTTTTGTTCGATGACAAAAAGGGGGAGAGTGCAGGAAGTGCAGTTTTTCAGTCTTTAATTAGTCTTTAATTACCGTGTTGGATTCTTTGAATTCTGGTTGACATATGTGCTGCAGGATTCTTTTCTATAGTTTTGTTTGACATATGTGCTGCAGGATTCTTTTCTATAGATCTTGTTTAATATATGTGATGCAGGAATCTCTCTTCTCTACTTCTTTTGAATGAAGGGTGTTATAATCAAGGGGGAGTTTTCTCTCCTTGTTTCCTAACATATGTTGATCCTCGATCCTACAGATCTTTGGGTATTATTGTCTTATTTCAAAAACTGCAGGATGTTTTGTCATCTTCAAAAAGGGGGAGATTGTTGGAGAATTTCCTTCTTAAGTTTTAAAGCTGACAAAACTCTTCTTAGTCTAGCGCTGAAGATAGACGATATATCTTCTAACTGCTCGATAGACAACATATCGTCTCTTTCGGTAGACGATGTATCGTCTGGAGATCGATAGACATTGGATCGTCTATCCCAATAGACGGTTGTTCTTCTGCTTTCAACACTTAGCTTCTGGACCATATCAAATGAAGATTGCCACATCTCGAGGATCATTATCTATGGCAAGGAAGACAAACGGTCAAATTCAATATAGAAACAAACATTATTTTGGAAAGTCTCGATCAGTCACAAAACTACACATTGATAGATGGTTCTTACTTAGAAGGAAATGAGACTGATTGTATGGGCAATCAGGCTCGGCACCCTCTCTTCCTGTTTCAAAATCATTTAGAGATTTCCTGATATAAATCTCTCCAACGGCTTGATTGAGAGAGTTTTTGGCAAGTGTCAACGGTTGACAAAGTCAGAGAAGCTTATTTAAAGGATTTCTTCTATTGATGAAAGATGCAGAGAAGCACGAGAAAAATTCCCAGTTCAAGATCATCATTACACTACAGTTCACTTTGATATTCAAGAGAGGGATATTTAGTTTGAAAAGCTGTTCATCGCATTGTACTCATTCTTGAATCACTTAGTGAATTCCAGCCTATTGGTTGTTAGATCGAGAGTGGACGTAGGCTTAACTAAAGCCGAACCACTATAACCGAGTTTCCCATTCTTTTACTCTTTGCACTCTGTTATTTTATATTACATAGTTTTTAATTCCGCATTAATTTTTGAACAACACCTATTCAACCCCCTTCTAGGTGTTGCACTAGCGCTTTCAATCTCCATATATATGTCCCATATCGGCAACCAGCTAGTTAGTCTCCAAGAAAACTCTTGCCCTTGTACAGTCGAGAGAACTAGACCAAGTCTGAAGGGGACAACAACAAATCAGAAATGGAAAAGGACATTAATTACAATTGACCTACTAACATATAAGCATATGGTCACACTCAGTTATCAATCACAAGCGAAATGAAACTTTGAAAACAGGGTCATACGATGACACTGTTAAGAAACATTGGGTTATTCACGAATGTGTCATCATCTATTTGGCGGAGTTGACTTGGATCCCACGAGGATGAAAAGGCTACGTTCACCAGCACCAAATTTACTGAGTGAACACGCCATAGCGGTAAAGAAAAAAAAAAAAAAACAAAAGGCAATTCCAAGGCGCATGTTCTGGGTCGCTCCGACCTTTGCGTGAAATTACAATGTCTTCCGTTTGGTGTCTTCTTTTCGGTCTCCTCCTTGACATTTTATCAAGCATGTGGTGGCAGACTTGTGAGGGAGAGCAGGGCCCTCCAATTCAAATCCCTGCGATAGTCTCAAAGAGTGAAATCACCCAAGCACCAGGAGATTTGGACGACGTAGTTAACAAATGCAAGCTGATTTCCTGCTAGTTGCACGGTTGCCTATGACGTACCCGTTCCTTAGGCAAAAATCAATTGTTTTCACGATGTGTGTGAAATTAATTTGAAAATTAAACCATGAAAAATGCTAAACTATATTCTCTTATGTAGATTTAGCGTAATGTCATGAATATGTCGTCAGAGCTTCCAGTTTGCGCTTTAACACGGTGCTTCCACTTGGGCAGGGGCTTTGGTATGGAGAGAGTCAAGCTTCTCATGTCTTGTCATTCCATCAGTTCTGTTGCTGTTTGCTCATGATGCACACCTGCTTAACAAATTAGAAAACCTTAAAATTATTTATCTTGACTAAGTTGAAATGAAGAGTATTGATATCTTCTAGTATGACCGCATGCTACTTAATTTACTTGGTTCGTGAATTAACTAACTCTATGAATTTTTTTTTATTAAATTGTTGTCTAACTTTTCAAAGGAAATGATACGGAACTTAATTAATTTCCAATCCCCTCTTGTTTTATATCTCAGGAACTTCTCGGAAACTTCTAATAAGGTTATAATCAAATTTCTCGTTTCCTAGGCAAGTTCCCTGCAAGTACTGAATATATTTTCATATTGATGTCAATGAGAGCGACATTTCCCTGAATGACTATCAGCTTGCTGAACATTTGCGGTCAATTATTCTTTTTCAGAACACCATTGTTTTAAAAGCTTTCTAAAGCTTGATTCGTCGAGAAAAATAATGGTAATGAAGCAGCGTAACCTCATACAGAACTTCATAGCAGACCAGAACTTTGAATTGTCTGCTCCTCAGAAGCTCATGCAAAAAGAAGTTATTGGTATTCCCTTAGCAATTTCTGAGAAACTTCTTGTTGGGGTTAGTGTTATCATGCAGGCGTAAGAAGATCGAGTGACTCATTGCTGAGATGCTGGTAACGTCCATTAGTGCTGAGAAAGTGAAAATTAGTTTCTTCTACTATGACTAGACTAGCAACTGAGGTCATATATTTAAAATTTTCATTGTGCTCTTCTTTGGTTCTTCCATGGCTTCATGCTAATAGAAACATCATTTAGCGACACCAATATGGAGATTTTGTACATCTAGCTTCGAGCGAAATTTATGGGCTCTAGTCTCTAATAAAGTAGATTTCTTGCCCTTCCCAGCCAAGTGAGAGATAGACCAAGTCTAACTAGTACAAGGGCTGTTGTCTAAGGGCATGTGTCCCCTCATTTGCTGTATAAACAAGGTGAATTTTAATCAATTTACCTTGGCAAATATTGATGTGATTTACACGATGTGGTGACTCACTATACTTCACCTGATTTAATATCTTGCAAAAATGATTTACTGTTTATAGTATATGTAATATGTAAATATCCTTAGAGAACAGTTTGCCAAAACAATCTATTGGCCATGGCTACTTATAGCAGCTTTAGAAATACAGGGGTATCAGCAGTTACTTTGAACACTTTATAATTATCGGCACTCTTCTGGATAAGTTTAAGGAGATGTTGCTGGTTATTTATGTGGGGTCGATTCAGATGAAGAGAGGTGGTAAAGATCTGAAGGCAATCACCTTGTTAGGATCTGAAATCCTCAACCTGTATGATTGTATTTGTGGAGGCATCATTGCACTGCAGCCCTAGCTCTCAAAATCAACTTCATTTTAGTTGGTCCTTTCAAGGATGTCGGCTGATTTAGCCTTAAGACCTAAAGATTTCAAACTCACCTTCATCTGCTTTGGTACATTATATGTGACCAGTTTGCTTCAAAAAGACTTGGTCTGTCTTACAATTTGAGCCGTACGGTTTTGGTTATTTCTAATTATAGGTAAGTCACTTGAGACTCTGCCATGCCTCTACTCTGGTGGGTGGTGATCAGGTTTTTGGTTTACGTATTGCCTAGAGGCTTTAGACTGTGGTTGCGAAGGGTGAGGCTTTTTACTGTGTCTTAACCGTTGAACTGCTTAACTTAGTGAATTTCACATTTATAACAGCTTCGTATGGGATCCATGTCTGCTTCCCACATTGTACAGGTTTTCGTTTAGTTAAGTGATATCCCTTATAATTTTGCATAATCCTGCTAAATATTTCTGTGTTTGACTAGCAAGCTATCAATTTTTTTTTGTTTCATGCAAGAAAAGTCTGCTAATATTCATAAGATTAATTGTATAGTTCTCTATTAAATTGTAATTTCATCTTATCTGAATACGCTATTTTTCAGCAAAAATTAACTTCTCTAACGCTGTCTCAATATTATATTTTTATAACGCAAAATCACAGGAAGTTTCCAAGGAACTTCCGAGTTGTATTTAAAGAGTATGTTCTTATCTAATACCAGGAACATCTAATTCAGATGTGCCTGTTGAGATTTCACAATCACGTCATTTTCTCCACGTAGCTCATGGAAATATATTTCAGCTACTAGTTCCTGTTTGATCACGGCGTTATGTCGACTTAATTTTTTTTTGAAAAGCTTGCATTGCAAGGCTACGGAGCTGATCTATGACTGAGATCGAAGGAGGAGACTTTCAATCAGTTCAGAATATCACGATGCCTAAGAGTTCATCAGAATCAGGTCTTCTGCATCTGAGCTCGGGACGACTTCATCTGTGCCTCTAAACATTTCAAGTAAGATTTGCGGACTTATTACTGAGAATTGCAAAAGCCAAATTAGATTTTTGACCAAGTTACCTGAAGGAAATTCAAGCAACTATTTTGTAACCTAGAATGAAAAATGTTATAGGGATTTGATTTGTATCATTGCCTTTGGGCTCATAAATAGCCACTAGGTGACCTCGAGCTTTCTCCTAGGATTTTCTTGTGCCCTTTATATATAATTTCTTTTTCTTGCAATTGAGAGTGTGGTAACAAAAAGGAGGGAGAATGGAATCATCTGCTGGATGCTGTTCTAATGTAAGGGCAAACCAGAATAAAACTTTTGTTTCGATCTCTCTTGCTTGCCTTTACTGTCATTTTCGTAGTGCACGCGCCTAATAATCACAGAATTAATCAAATATAGTAAGGCGATGACAAAGCAGATGAGCAAAGGTTATTCGTAAATTTCGTTGTACACTGCTCTGATACTTCCGTGGCGTTAACCTACCGAATCATTTCACTTTGAAATGGTCAAGATTCCCTATATGAATAAAAAAGAAAAAAAAAATTTGTTTATATAACTCGTACGCGCTTGTTCATCTACTGATCAAGGAGAAGTGGACAAAATAAGAGGACTATCACTCCGTATGAAGCAATTTAGCAGAGAAGGTAAAGAGTCACCTTTTAGATAGTAACGACGGATATTGATTTTTAGAATGACATCAACTAAGTCTTTATAAAATCAGATTATATGGCACCTTTAATATAAAATTAGAGCAGCTGTTGCTGTCTATTATGTGGAGTCGATTGGGATTCCACGAGGAGGAAAAGCTGGCGTTGTCAAGCCACTGTTCCACGTCTAAGACACAGGAGATCCCCCCTAACAAGTTTCGAAACGTGAACTTAAACCGGACTACCATTTGCACATCCTTATTGTTAGGCCACTGTCTCCTTTTCTAGTGAGACTATTTCACTTTTTCGATCAAATTATAGACCATACTCTTAATTTTCTATTGATGTAGCTTGTATTGCTATTCTTGCACCTGATAAAGACAAGGGAAGGATTGTTGAGGAATGAATTAAGATCCGACTGTCATCGAATCAAGTCGAAATTAACACATCTCTATATACACAGTAGGGAATGGGAGGGGCCAAAGATGCGTGGGATTACTGTATCAACTTACTGCAAATTGATAATCTATGCTTAGACAGTGTCAAATTTCTTATGTCGTGCTAAAAGTATGCGTTTCCATTTGAATTATATTTCATGTATATTGAAGTTTGGCCTCGTAAACCATTTTGATCATGGATGTAAAATTAGCCAAGTCAAGTGGCACCCCTGGCATTTCCCAACCCGTGCAGTAGCAGATGTCAACACCCATGTCTCCTGCTCGACATTCTATCAAACGTTTGATGGACAGGCTTGTGAGGGAAAGCAGGGCAATCCAACTCAAACCCCTGCGAGAATATCAAAGGGTGAATTCTTCCAAGCACCAAGGGATTTGGATGATTTGTAGATAACAAATGAGCTAATTTCCTCCTAGTAGCACGGTTGCCCAGGACGTACCCGTCCCTCAAAGCAAAAATCAATTGTTTTTGTGATGTGTGCTTAATTAACTTCAAATTTAAACCATGAAACATGTTAAACTAAATTCTCTTACACATATTTAGCGTAAACTCAGGAATATGTCGTCAGAACTTCCAGTTTGCTCCTGATGCACACCCGCTTAGCAAATTGAAGAACCTTATGCTCTTTGTCTTGACTAAGTCGAATATGAACATTATCGATATCTTCTAGTATGATTGCGTGCTTCTTAATTTGCTTGGTTCGTGTATTGACATATCTAATTCTGTGAACTTTTTTTATTAAATCGTTGTCTAACTTTTCCAAAGGAAATAATATCAAACTTAATTAATGTCCAATCCTCTCTTCTTTTATATCTCGGGAACTTCTGGGAAACTTCTGATATGGTTCTAATCAAAATTCTTATTTCCTAGGAAAGTTCACTGTAAGTTCTGCATATATTTTCATAGTAATGTCAATGAGAGCGACATTTTCCTGAATATCGGCATCAGTTGGTGATTAATTTTAGATGATTGTTTCAAGTGAAAGCTACCAAACATTTGCGGCCAACAATTCCGATTCAGAATACCATTGTTTAAAAAGCTTTCTAAAGCTTGCTTCATCGAGTAGAATAATCGGCAGGGGGG
Organism: Melaleuca alternifolia; assembly: GCA_019926035.1. Lineage (NCBI taxonomy): Eukaryota > Viridiplantae > Streptophyta > Magnoliopsida > Myrtales > Myrtaceae > Melaleuca > Melaleuca alternifolia. Next base: position 2,541,415 of record JAGKPW010000021.1, on the reverse strand, counting down.
TTATGGTAATGAAGCGACTTGACTTCATATAGAACTTTAAAGCAGACCAAAACTTTGAATTGTCACCTCCTGGCAAGAACAAGTTATTGGTACTCCCCTAGTAATTTCTGTGCAACTTCTTGTTGGAGCAAGTCCCGTCATGCAAGCGTAAGAAGATCGAGTGCCTCTTGCTGAGAAGCAGTTAACATCTTTTAGTGCTGAGAAAGTAAAATTAGTTTTGTGAAATTTTGTGAGACTACTACCAACTGCTTTAAAAGCTTAAGTTATTAAATGAAGATGTGGATTAATATTTAATTACTCTAACACCCCCTCACGCTTAGTCTGGTCTTTTCGCCTAGTACCAAGTATGGAAATATATAATTTGGGAGACAAATATGGGTTTGGAAAGATTTAAACTCCATGTGAGATTTTGAGGGACCATTACCAACTGTTCTAAAAAGGGACATGTTCACTAGAAGTCCTAAAATTTATAGCGAAAGTGCAAGTGAGTCCTAAAACTTGCAAAAAGTGCAATTGAGTCCTAAAACTTGTCAAATTCGTTCAAATGAGTCCCTCTGTTAACTCCGTTAGTTAAATCAACAGAAAATGCTGACATGGCGCTGACATAGCATATTTTAATATATCCTTTAAGAAATGAAGGCGCCACGTTAGCAGAAAAATCTTCAAAATTTTTTAAAAAATGTAAATTAAATTACATTTCATAAAGAAAAAAGTTTAAAATTTTGAAAAAATGAGATTATGTTTAAATAAACTAAAAACTTTCAAAAAATTTCAAAGTTAAATTTTTTTTTAATTTTGTAGTTTAATTAATTTAGATAATTCAAAATTAAAATTTCAAAAAGTTTAAATATTAAATTTAAAAAGTCTAAAATTTAAAAAAAATTTAAAAGAATTCTAAATTTTAAATTTATAAAAAAATTATTATAAAATTTTTAATTTAAAAAAAATTAATTACGTCTTAAAGGATATATTGAAAAATTGGATTTGCTAAAATTTTGAAAAATTTAAACTTAAAATTAAAATGTAATTTAATTTATAGTTTAAATTTTTATTTAAAAAATTTTCTTTAAAAAATTAAAATTAGTTAAAAAATTAAAATTGGAAATTTATTAAATTTAAATTTTAAAAAAATTTAAATTTATAAAAAAATTATATTAAAATAGAATTTTGCGTAATTACTTTATTGAAATATTTAAAAAAAAATAAAAATTTTAGTTTAACATAATTTTTTTTTCAAAATTTTAGTTTGAATTTAAAATTTTTATTTAATTTAGTGAAATCAGTAGAATAAGTTTAATTTTTATTTAATTTTTATATAGAATAATATTTTATTTAAATTTGTAGTTTTATTTAAATTTTTTTTTATGAAATTACATTTGCATTTTAAATTTTAAATTTACATTTTTAAAAATTTTACTAAATCCAATTTATATATCCTTTAAGAGTAATTAATTTTTCTAATTTAAAATTTTAAAATAATTTAGTTTTTTTTATAAATGGAAAATTGAAAATTTTTAAACTTTTTAAAATTTTATACTTTTTTTAAAAAATTTTAAATTTAAACTTTTTAAGTTTAAATTAAATTAATTAAATTAATTAAATTAATTAATTTTAAAATTTTAATTATTAATTATTTTAATTTTAATTATTATAATTTAAACGTAATCTCCTTTTTTTATTTTTTTATTTTATATTTATTAATATGTAATTTAGTTTATATTTTTATTTTTTCTGCTGATGTGGGACCTCCGTTACTTAAAGGATGTATTAAAATATGCCACGTCAGCGCTATGTCAGCATTTTCCGTTAATTTAATTAACGGTGTTAACGGAGTTACTCATTTGAACGAATTTGAGAAGTTTTAGGACTCAATTGCATTTTTTGCAAGTTTTAGGACTCACTTGCCCTTTTGTTACAAGTTTTAGTACTTCTAGTAAACATGTCCCTTCTAAAAATTTAAGCTGTTAAATGAAGGTATGGATTAATATTTAATTTCCCTAACAAGTTTCATATGCTATAATAGACCAGCAACATAAGGCATACACTTAAAATTTTCATTGTGCTGTTCTTCGGTTTTCCCATGGCTTCATGCTATTAGAAACATCATCTGATGATGCCAATATGGAGATTTTGTATGTCTATCTTCGAGCAAATTCATGGGCTCTAGTCTCTAATAAAGTAGATTTCTTGCCCTTCCCAGCCAAGTGAGAAATAGACCAAGCCTAAGGAGATGAACATTTTGACAAACTATGAAGGTATAATAATGCAAATGGTTCCTGAAATTTGATCAAATGTATAATTTGGCTTCTAAACTTTCAATTTGATGCAAATGGTCCATAAACTTTAGTTCAATGTTCAATATGATCCATGAACTTTCAATTTACTTAATATAATTCCTGAACTTGTAGTATATATTGAAATGTACTAAAAATATAGAAAATATTAAAATGTTATCATCAATATCGGTGATGCCATGTAAGATGACCAGTGTCTACATCATCACTAGTCGGCCAAAATTAACTAGGTGAACTGAATTGACACAATTGTAAAATGTTCAGGACTAGATTGACATAATTACAATATGTTCATGATAGTTTTTAATTCTCTCGTTCTCTACGGGATATGGATTGATCTCTAGGTCTTTTATTTATCATTGTATAAGTTGTTTTATGATCTTGTATGTTATTTATGATTTTTTGTTTTACTCTTGGGAGAAACCAATAAATTCATTTTCAATTTTGTTTTCTTTAATTTTGCATATTCATATTCTTAAAAACATTTTTTTATTTCGTTCATTTTTTTCTAAACAGAAATGTTCTTTTAAGCTTCATTGTCTTGTAGAAAATAAAGGATTTAGAAAATATTTTTTAAAATGATATTTATATCACTTACAATAATTACTCAATAGAAAGTAATTTTATTATTGATGACAAATCATGTTTGAACATTTTTTTGGACAATGAAAATATTCTTCATTCATTAATTTTATAAGCGATACAAATTATAATTTTTAAAAAGATGTTTTCTAAATCATTAATTTTTTATGAAACAAACGGAGTTTTAAAATTTTGTGATATATCTTAAAGGAAATTATTGATAAACTAAATGTCCAATATTATAAAAATTTATTTACCAAAAAAACTATTATAAAAAGTTAATCTACAAATTGTATTAAGGGATGTGCAATATACTTTAATAACTCCATAGAGAGGCTAATAATAACTTTTACAAAGTTGAAAACATTATATATATTTATATATAACGTATACACACACTAAAAGATAATGTCCCTGTCAGACAAACAAAATTTAAACAAAAAGGGACTTTTTGGAGATGCTCTAATGTATGTCAACTTAAAAGAAATAATTAATGGCCGACACCATAATTCTTTATACGGTCGTAGTTTTGTATCGCCATGCACGAAACTACAGCAGCTTCGTTTGGCTCTTTCATCGGTTGCCCAGCCATCCATCTTCTCTTGTCCTGTTATTGCGTGCTCTATTGGAACCATCTTAATTTACTATAGAATAGATTAAATAATCTGCTGCTTGCCAAAATGTAATTCATCCAATGTTAATCTTCTTCTTTTTTTTGGTAAATAATTAATATTTTATTGTTTTGTAGTCCTTGCATCCGATAATACACATACTTTTTGTTTCCTGTGCGGCATCAAACTGGCCGTTGGGGGTTTGCCTCTGGAAATGCAAAATTGGTGTCTGTTCTGTGTGTTGTAGGACCAGGACTCTAAGGTACGTCGAGACGTGTGACGTCACCTGGCATTGCCTTTCCAACATTGTCTACGGATGCCCGAAACCGAGGTTATTATCCCAGGAGGTATCAGAGTTGATTATAGAGGACAGGATATAAGGAAGACTTGGCTAACTTCCAAGTAGTAACAAGGGTTCTGCATGCCCAGATATGCGACACAAATACTTTTCTTCCTACTAAACAGAAGGCATAATATAACAAGGAGTCGTAAATTGTATTTCATTAAAACTAAGGCAACATTTGCCCTATGCCTGTCAGATGACATGTCATAAGCTAATGAGTTTACTATCTGGCCATTCCTCTTATCCAGTAAATTCCGAGAATTCAACTACCTTGGGTACGTGGTGATGATCAATTTGATGGTATGATTAGCAAGATGAAGTGATCGGCAGGTATCTGTTGTAGGGAGACTTAACACAAGGATACTAAAGTTTTTTATTGCTGGAGATCCCCCAACGAGTTGCAACTATCAGAACAAGGAACCTTGCTGGCCATATGCACTCAGAAAAGCAATCTGTTAGGCAATGCACACAGATTAGTATAACAAGTCTTCCTAAAGTTTTTTATTGCTGGAGATCCCCCAACGAGTTGCAACTATCAGAACAAGGAACCTTGCTGGCCATATGCACTCAGAAAAGCAATCTGTTAGGCAATGCACACAGATTAGTATAACAAGTCTTCCTGTTTATGACCTCAGCTGTCAAATAATAGGTGGATCATTTACCGAACATATGCAGACCAAATTGATGTGGAGATGATAGTAGGATAGAGAGAGACAGGGAGCAAGCAGTGGAAATTATTCAGTTTAGGCGGGTGTTAGAACGCTATTGCTTCCAATATATCCTCTAATCTGTCAGGGAGATTGTGTTTAATGCTGATACACACAAAGAATAAGGAGAAGAATTGTGCCAGGGTTTTAATCTGTAAATTAAGGTGGCAATCAATATAAGTATTTTGAGCCTTTCTCATTATTAAAAGTTTGGGATCTTCCCACTGCAAAAAGCTTTTGAAAACGTCATCTGTTATCCACTCTAAGCAATCTGTAATCTTGATAAATGTACTTCAGCTTAGTTGGCTATTGCAGGTCGATCGAGCCTCACGTTATTCTACATTATTGAACATCCATGACGCCCAAGGTGGAAGCACATTTCAAGTGGAGAATACAGTGAACTTGCTGCTTCATTCATGTCATTACAGGCACAGAAAATTACCCTACACAAGAATTTACATTTTTTACATGTCCACTGTATCGTCAACATTTGATATAGTCACAGTCACGCTTCACTCACACGGACATGGAAAACATTATTCACATACTATACTCAGATCAAGAAAAGGGGCTTAATCCTTTTCTTCCAGCATGGATGGAACTCACTGCTCCTCATGCTAGTGTCTTGGCGAGGAGAGGCGTCTCCTCAGATGATTATTTCTCCATGGATTGGACATCCCAGCCTCCATCTCTCCAATATTTATAGTAAACTTCTGGAATGTGTGCAACCTTCTGATAATCCTCATCCTGCTCGTCTCGCACAAATTTCTTGACCAATCCATTGGGCATGTTGACGAACCCGAGTACTTGGAGCTTGGTCAGATACTCAATGCCTGATGGCAGCTTCTCCAGTAGCTTGCAGCACTGAATGATCAACTTTTCTAGGCAGGGCATTGCTCCTTTCTCCACTTCCACGGATCTGAGTTCGTCAAATTTGTCGAGACCCAGAATTCTCAGCTTCCTAAAACCTTTGGATTTGAAGCACAAGTTCTTACCTTTATAGACCTGGATCAGCTCAAGATGCACGAGGTTGGGCAGACTTTGCAGTGATAACAGTGGATCATCCTTCAGCCGACTCCATCGTAAGTGCAACTTGACAAGACCATTGAGAGTGGCTAACCATTTTGGTAGCATCTCGAGACGCCCTTGCAAGTAGATCCTCTGTAGTAATTTAGGTGGAGAGGTAAGGTGTTGCAGATCCAATATCTCGTCATCCTCGACTGCAGTCACAGATATTGCACGGAGGTTGGTTAATTTTGTGATCGATGCACACAAAGCCCTTCCGTCCTCTTTCCTCAACTTCACGATGCCCAACCTGCTTAATTGTGTCAGCTTCCCGAGCTGTCTCATTATGATGACGTTCCTCTCATTGTCCGCCTCTATGTAGCACAACTTTTGAAGTGACTGCAGAGCCCCAATCTCAGTGAGCGCCTTGAAGCCATACTTGTAGTACAAACAGGATATGTTCTCATACCGATACACCAAGAGATGCCGGAGTTTTTGCAGCTTCAGGATTTCGACAGGCAATTGCTTTACATTTGTGTGCTTAAGATCTAGTGTTTCTAGGTTCTGAAGCCTCCCTATCGAAGTAGGAATTTTTTTAATTTCGGTGTGCCTGAAGCTCAAATAACTTAGGTAGTACCAGTCAGCAACTTGAACTGGGAACCTTGACAAAGGTGTGGCTTGCATGTCTAAGACATTGAGCAGTTTAATGTCACATCCTAGGACAAAGTCAATAAATCCCCTGTCTACACCGAACATGTATAGAGAGCGCAAATGAGGAAGTGACCTGTTTTGCTGTGCGGCTTGCAGGCTGTTGTGCAATGAAAGGCGGCGAACTTTTTCTGGCCACATGTCATTCTGCTCTTTGGCGATCGTTGCAAAACTTTGATCTTCTGATTTTGATGTTATTATTTCCCTCTGGATATCATGGATGCGACACAACCTGACCCTTCCGTCAGTTGCTGTTTCAGCCACTTGCACTAGGCTTCTGTTCAGGAGCTCGCTGAAGTAGTCCATTGCAACCTCGTCCAGCGTCTTGCCTTCTTTTCTCTCGACAAACCCTTCCGCTACCCAGAGCCGGGTCAGTCTCCTGCACTCGATCAGGTGACCCTCAGGAAATACACTCAAGTGCAAGAAACAGGACTTCAGGTAGTATGGCAAATCGCTGAAATTGAGGGAAAGCACCCCCTTCAAGTTCTTGAGCCTGTCGTTGCCATCAATCTCGGCACGGAGGCTGCGTCGTACGACATCCCATTCATCGATCCTCCGTTTGTCTTTTGTGGCCAGAACACCACTGATGGCCACAATTGCCAGCGGTAGTCCTTCACACTTTCTCAAAATGTACTTACATATTTCCTCCAGGTGGGACGGGCAAGAATTCCCCTGAAATGTTTTCCAACAGAAAAGCATCCATGACTGTTCTGGATCGAGTGGTTCCATGTTTTTGACCAGCCCATTGAACTCCTTGCAGGAGGTGGATGCTAGATCGGCATTCCGGGTTGTTATAATAACTCGGCTTCCGTGACCGTTGTTGGGCAACACATGCTTGACTGCATCCCATTCGTTTATGTGCCACGCATCATCGAGGATGATCAGGTACCTCCTCCTTTGAAGCAGGTCCTTGATGATCATCTTCAGCCAATGGCTATTCATAGTGTTGGCTCCTGGAGGGACCGGTTTCCTGATCACCCTCATGATCTGATCAAGCATATCTTTGAGGACCTTTTCCATCTTGCAGGAGCGAGAGAGAGTGATCCAAGCACACACCGAAAAATGCTTCTTCACGGAGGGATCTTCGTAAACTTGCTTCACCAGAGTGGTTTTGCCCAACCCTCCCATCCCCACGATGGAGATGACCTCCCGCCTGCGAGCCCCATTAAGCAACCGCCCAACCAGCTCGTTCTTCGGCTGCTCAATGCCCACTACGTCAGTTTTATCTAGGAGAAGGGCATCGCTTCGGTGGTCCTGCCATGTGCAGTCCCCGCTGGATGAGCTCGGATCTTGTTGAGCCCTGCTGAATTTGTGGCGCAGCCTCCTCTGCCCATCGCATATGCCCTTTACTCTGGAGTTGATGCTCTTTATCTCGGATGTGACCCGGTATCGAGCCTTCAGGTTCTTGATGCAGCAGGACATCCTGCTGATGAGGCCAGTGAACCCGACTCCATGATCATGTCTCAGGACCAGCAAGAACTCGTCAAGCGCATCCTCCATGTCATAGGCTGCGCTTCTCAACTGCTTCACCCACACTTTGACTTCCTCATCGCTTTCCTCGAGGGAATCTGCGACCTTGAGGAAGGCTCGGACTCGCTCCAATTCTCTCACCGAGAGGGCTTCTTCTCGAGCACCAGTCAGGAACCGCACCTCATTCTCAAAGAATTGTGCAAGCTTGATGAGTAGGTGAGTCACTTGACTCTCTGCCATGCCCCTACTCTGGTGGGTGGTGATCAGTTTTTTGCTTAACGTATTGCCCAGAGGCTTTAGACTCTGGTTGCGAAGGCTGAGGCTTTTCACAGTGTCTCAACCGTTATTCTGGTTAACTTTAGTGAATCTCACATTTATAGCAGCTTTGTGTGGGATCCATGTCTGCTTCCCACATTGTACAAGTTTTCGTTTATTTTAGTGATATCCCTTTTAATTTTGCGTAATCCCGTTAAATATTTCTGCTTTTGACAAGCAAGCTATCAAATTTTCTTGTTTCATGTGTAGAAAAGTCTGCTAAGATTCATAAGATTGATTGTATAGTAATATATTCATTTGTAATTTCATCTTATCTAAATAAGGTACTTGTCAGTAGAAATTAACTTGTCTAATGCTGTCTCAATATTGTATTTCCAACACAAAATGACAGGAAGTTTCCAAGGAACTTTAAGAGTCGTATTTTATAAGAGTATATTCTTATCTGATACTAGGCATATCTACTTCAGATGCGCCTGTTGCGAGTTCACAACCATGTCATTTTCTCCATGTAGCTCATCAAAAGATATTTTAGTTACCGATTCCTATTTGATCACTATCACGCCCTGCTCCTGGGCATGCGACAGTCCCCAGTTACCTCTTATTCTGGCCATGAAATGATTACGCGACGTACCAGGTAGGTCCTATTGGCCTTCTTGAATATCAGAGTCGTCAACAGCAAGAGCGAGGTGAATTAAATTACAATCACAACCCTCAATGTCATACTAAAAACCTATGTCTTTCTTTGTAAACATCAATTTTTACAAGCACCAGCCCTTGCACAATCATATTATTCCAGGAAAATTTCAAAAAAGGACCCAAAGTGGAACACCTTTTTCAAAAGAGGACCTAAAGTGAGTCTTGTATCAAATAAGGACCCAAAGTGACAAATGAGTCTCAAATAAGGACCTCATCTCGCCGGCCAGCTAAATGTTGGCCGGCCGGTGAGGGTGTGAAATTTCCGGCGACCGAAATATGGGCAATTTTGTCCAATTTTTTTTTATATAACCTAAAAACCCTAAATCAGAAAATCTTGAACCTTTTTCTGTTTTCTTTTATCTTCTTCTACCTCCTCCTTCTTCTTCTACGTTTCTTTCTCCCATCTCCTTTCACGAACCAAAAAAAAAAAAACAAGAAGCCCTCCCGTTGAAAGCAAAGCAGAGGAGACCGCCCCCAAGTTCAGCAACTACTCTCCATCTTTCCTTTGGCCCACTTTGGAATACAGGTTCAGCCATCCATTTTTCTAGGTTCACTATATGCTTCAATCTACATTCACTTTCAATCAAGGTCGATTTTGTTCAAATTGGTGTGATCGATCCTTCGTCCATTCAAGAGAAAGCAATTGCAGCTTGTTGAAAATACTTGTCGACAAGGTGGGGACATGTGGTGGAACTCCACACAGATGGCAGCGAGGACAGTGATGGTAGGACGGATATTTTTGTTTTATAGTGCGCTTTTGCTTGTTTTGTCGAATTTCTGAATAAATATCTCTTTTGTGCCAACCACTATACATTTTTTACTTAGATAATGTGGCCCTACATGCTGTGGTGGTGGTCCTTGTTTTGCAATTTTTTAATGCTCTCCTTTTGCCTTTTTTTTTATGGTGCATGTTTTATCATTAACAATAAGAACTTGTGGCATGCATTGAAATTTATATTGCAATTCTTTTAATATTTTTGCTTTTTTTTTTCCTGATGTGTGTTTTGCATTGAAAATATATTAACGTTATTTTTGCTTCCATTTTGCACTAGTTGAAGGATGTGAAGAAATGAACTATTCCATGTATGGTAGTAAGTATGACAAGGCTGCCGAGCGAGCTGAAGAAGATGAGTTTGCCTATGTTGATGGTTATGGTTCAGCAAAGAGAGATATGAAGATTGAAGACATCAGTTTATATGTTGATGTGTTAGCTGATAATGTAGATTTCTTGGATATAAATAGAGAATATGAGTATACACATCCCGAGTTCAATGCCGAGGTTGATATGGAAAATCCTGTTTTTAAGTTAGGGATGTGCTTTGGTAATGCTAAGGAGTTTAGAGAGGCTGTTAGAAATCATGCCATAAAAAATGGGAGAAAGGTGAGGTTTGTTAAGAATACACCTAATAAGTTGAGGGCAGTGTGTTCTGAGGGTTGCAATTGGCTTATATATGCTTCAAAAGTGCAAAAGGAGCATACTTTGCAAGTTAAAACCTTCAATCCCGTGCATACATGTAATAGAGCTCTACATGTTTCTCAAATAAGCACTAAATGGTTAGCAAACAAGTATTGTGATAGGTTGAGACACAATCCTACATGGCCAGGTGTTTCAATGAAAAAAACAATGGAGTCTGAGAATGCTTTGAAGTTGTCGAAGATAATGGTTTATAGGGCTAGAGCAACGGCAATGAGTATGATGATGGGGAATGAAGAGGAACAATTTCAGATGCTTAGGAGCTATTGCCAAGCACTTCTTGACACCAACCCGGGATCCACATGCATAATCAAGACCGAGCAATGTCATTACCAATTCAAGTTCAAGGGAGTATACATTTGTTTGGATGCATTAAGGAGGGGCTTTGTAGAAGGATGTAGGCGTTTTGTGGGGTTTGATGGTTGCCATTTGTCATCAGGCTACAAAGGTGTACTTCTAGCAGCAGTGGGCATAGATGGCAACAATCAGATGTATCCCTTTGCATGGGCAGTCGTTGGACAAGAAACATATAAGACATGGCATTGGTTTATTACTTTGATTGCGGAAGACTTAGGGATTACGGATCCGGAAAATTCAAAGTATTGGACTTTTATTTGTGACAAACAGAAGGGATTGGTGCAAGCATTAGCAAATATAATGCCTGAAGCTGAACATAGATTTTGTTTAAGGCATCTCTATGAAAACTTTAAATTGCACCATAAAGGAGTAGAACTCAAAAAGCTTCTTTGGAAGGCTGCCATGGCAACAAGGTTATGTGATTTTGACTTGGCAATGAATGAGCTAAAGGCAATTGATGAGAAAGCTTATGATTGGTTGTCCTAGAGGCCTCCGGTGCAATGGAGCAAGTCCTACTTTAGAACAAGCTCAAAATGTCACATTTCTTTGAACAACTGGTGTGAAAGTTTCAACAAAAGCATCATTAATGCTAGGGACAAGCCTATCATCACAATGCTTGAAGCTATAAGAGCGCAGCTCATGGAGAGGATTCACAAGCAAAGGGATGGGATGACTAAGTACACTGGTGAGATATGTCCTAATATCCAGAAGATATTAAAGCTTCAAAAATAGTTTTCAGCATTGTGGATTCCTACATGGAATGGGGAGGATGAATTTGAACTGAATGGGCCTTATGGAGACAAAAGAGTTGTTAACATTAGACATAGATCTTGTAGTTGTAGAAGATGGGACATCAGTGGAGTCCCTTGTTGTCATGTTGTGGCAGCTCTTATTTACATGAAGGAAGAGCCTGAAAAGTGAGTTCATACAAGTTTTAGTAAAGAAACATTCTTGCAGACTTATAGCCATGTTGTACATGCTGTAGATTCTAAGGACACATGGCCAGCTAAAGAGCCATTACTCCCACCAGATGTTCCCAAGCAAGTTGGCAGAAAGAAGAAACAAAGAATAAAGTCAGTAAATGAAACAACTGATAAGAATGTAAAGAAAAGAGAGAAGAAAGTTATACAAGAACCAGTGGGAACAAAGTTGAAAAGACAAAATACAACAATCACTTGTGGGAAATGTGGTGGGTTAGGCCACAATAGGTATCATTGCAGCAATTCAGAAGTAACATCAGCAGCAGCAGCAACGGCAGCAGTAGCATCAGCATCTTCAATCCCCTGCAACTTATAAGTCAACCTCTTATTCACAGGATGCAATGGAAAGCACTCCCTCGGCCCCATTAGAATCACAACATGAAATAATTGCACCATTTGATACAATTTTTGGAGACATCTCAAGCTCATTGTCATCTATGGGATAGATGAAGATGCAGGTTTGCATATGTCCTTGACTTTGTCTTAGAGGTGTTCTTTCTTGCACTTTACTTTATATTGGCTACTTGATCTATTTTCTGAACTTATTGTAGGTAAAGAGGAGGATGTAAGGATCTCTACATGAAAGTGATGGAATACAAGTGTTTTTTGGTTAAATGCAGGACCTACAAGATGAGGGGTTAAGCAAGGAAGAGGAATTGCTTCAGTAGTAGATATCACCAGCTGTGTTGTTGTTTTCTCTCATTTATTAAACGAGACAAATGCGAAATGTCAATATTATTGCAATATCAATGATTAAGTTGATGATTATGGTGAACTTGTGAGCGGAACTTTTGTTGTTTCTTGGCTGGCCGAATGTTCACTTCTTTGATTAGTACCGATTGTTATGCTATGATCTTTGCATGAGATGGATGAGATAGATTGTGACATGTTCTGTATAGTTGAATTTTTCTATTTTGCGTGAAAGAACTTAGCTTATTCTACATCTTTGGGACCCTGCTATTTTGATTATTTGTCCATACGATATCACTACTAAAGTAGAAAAGGCCTTTGATATTCACCGATCGAAGCATGTTACTTGTTGGCATTAAGAAGCATATATCACCATTGGACAATCATGGAAACACGTTGGGATGATATCAGTCACTTATGAAGTAAATAGATGGTATTTCTATATACAGACAAACTGGTGACACTATTTCTGCTGCTATCCGATTACATTCTCATAGGACAAGGTAAAAATGATGTCGATGAAGTGAAGTACAATGGACAGCCAAAGGCATCTTCATGGCAAAAACATCGGCATGATATTTTGCTCCACACTAAATGATGGAACCTCAATCCGCAAAACAGCACCTCAATCCACACTGAATACTAGCCTCTTTCCCTCTACTCTATATCTCCACTAACCAAGCAAGTGCAGTTTCATGGCATTCAAAAATAACAGATGTAGTGACATTGTACTCCAAGAAATTAAATCTCTGACTTCCATGTTGTCCAAGATACTTATAGAGTGAATTTTGCACATACATGTCGCTTTACAAGCCCTTCTTTATAACATGCGCGTGAATGCTCTCCTTGACAATAAGCTGATAAGATAAGTTGTCAAAAACTCGACGAACACTTTCAATCTGCCCACAATTGCAGAACATGTCAACTAAGGCACTGCCCACAAAAGAATTCCCAATCAAGCTGTGATTCCTCAAGGCACAAGCATAAATTTCACCACCTGCATTCAACATCTACAATTAAGCACATGTAGGAAGAACACTAACTATCGTCTTATAATGATGTTCCACAGAATCATATCACAGTCTTCAGACAATTCAAACAAAGCCTTTGTACTGCCCACCCTTCCCAACTTTGCATACATAGCCATCAAAGAGTTGTTAGTAAACGTTTTCCGATCCCCTTTCCTCAAACTATAAGCGTGAACCTGCTTCCCAAACTTTAAGCCATCGCCTTGGGGCAAGTTTGAGCACGATAGTGCCAGACTCACCAAAGTGAAGGAGCTGGGCTCCAAATTCTCCGACTCCATGAAACGAAAACGATCAGTCCACTCCTCGTCTCGGCAGAGTGCAGCAAGCATAAAGTTCCATGAAACTTGGTTCCTTTCAGGTATTCTGTCGAACAGCTCAAAGACATTTCCGATTTCCCTGCACTTGTCATACATGGTTGGCAGGGTATTGGCAATGGTAACGGAAGATTGCTCATACCCAAGTTTAACAACATTCCCGTGAATCTGCTTTCTAACATTGAGGTCCTGGAGGCTCGCAGCGGCCTTGAGGACAACAAGGAAAGCGAATTGGTCGGGAGGGATACCGGCAAGAGCCATGACTACGTAGGTGGAAATGGCTTCTCGAAAAAGATTAGATTTGGCTTGGAATGGAGGGAATCAATCCATGAAGAGCGGGGAGGGGTCGAAAGTGATGCGTGCGAAGGAGGAGGAGGAGGAGCAGTAGAGGAGATGATGAAGGTGTTGGTGGGCATAGGCGGAGGGGAGACGCGGGAAGCGTGGTGGGGTGGGACGATGGAGGAGGAGGCAGAGAGGGGGCGAGGAGGAACGGGAACAGCAATGGAGGACATTGGGGGCGGTCTCCTCTGCTTTGCATTTAACAGGAGGGCTTCTTGTTTTTTTTTTTTTTGTTCGTGAAAGGAAATGGGAGAAAGAAACGTAGAAGAAGAAGAAGGTAGAAGAAGATAAAATAAAACAGAAAAAGGTTTAAGATTTTCTGGTTAAGGGTTGTTAGGTTATATAAAATAAATTTGGACAAAATTGCCCATATTTCGGTCGCCGGAAATTTCACACCCACGTCGGCCAGCCAACATTTAGCCGGCCGGCGAGATAAGGTCCTTATTTGAGACTCATTTAATCACTTTGGGTCCTTATTTGATACAAAACTCACTTCAGGTCCTCTTTTGAAAAAGGTGTTCCACTTTGGGTCCTTTTTTGAAATTTTCCCTATTCTTCCAGACCCAAAAGACCTCAAAAAGCTTAGGAGGAGACCGTGTCCCGCAAACTATACAGTCAAAAGTGGCGGGGAAGGGGAAAGTTTACTATCCTATAGGGAAAAGATATGGTCCAGGTTGGTCCTAGATCAACTAGGACCCAACTAGGCGGGAGGTCAATTACAGTGCCATCCTCTGAATCTCGAGCTTCGTCAAGATCTATATGCCACTGCTCATAACCTCCCCGTGGGACTCCATGATGCTCAGAGTGGTAATCCATGGTACCTCCAGGAACCCCGGTATACTTCGCCCTGAACTGGTGAGGGACCTAGGCCCAAACATCACCTTTCCATTCCCACATCGTCTCTTCATGTGTCTCCACAATTGGCCCACTTCACCAAACTTCCCTATCTATAATCCATTCTCAGTCCGCTAGGCAATCAAGCACCACCCACTCTTCCAGGTCCTCTTCCTCCTACTCATCAGAGCTCATGAGCACGCGCTCCATCACCCTTTCCTCTTTCTCTTCCATTAGTTCCGACTCGACCTACTCCTGCTTGTTCAGCTCCTGTGCGATCGGCTACTCCTCCAGGTCCATAATCAATTTTCGAAATGGGGTTTGTGGTGGCGAGTGAGATATTGGGATATTGCAGTGAGTCTACTCCCTATACTACAACTAGGAACACTATCGCATTTGGATCCCTAATCGCGTCTCACCTGTCAACTTAATTATTTTTTGCTCTCTCAAAGTGATTATTCACCCCGGTAATTTTCTTTCACTCTCCCCCTACCTATGAGTCAGCCGGTCTGAGACCGAGACTTGGCATTAAGCCCAAATCGCATGTCAAATCATGGTTAGCCACAATAATAACATAAATCATTAAATCAATAAATGAGTAACTAAATAAATAAATTGTGCAATTAATTAATTAAGTCAGTGCACAACCGGCCTAAGACCATAACTAAATCTCCTTGGCTCATTATCACATTCATAACTCAATGGCCACCAGATACTGTCTCATCAACGATTTGGGCCTCAGTCCATCAAGTTGCCATATCATTGACGAATTAGCCAAAGCCACAATTGGCCTCAACCACGAAATTATGCAATTAAATCATCCAAATATTTATAATAAATCTACTAAAGCGATAAATATGCCTAATTGAGGCATAGCAAGTCCACTCACTTCGAAATTAGGGGTGTGCATGATGGACCGCCCAACCCGGGAATCGCCCGATCCGGACCGAACCGGCCGAGTTGGTCCGGTTCTTCAGACTTGTGGTCTGTTTATGGTTCAAAAAATTGGAACCGGTTCCTGGAAGGGCGGGACCGGACCGGACCCCCTGGACTGGACCACTTGGACCGAAGAAGAACCGGCTCAGCTCCCTTTCCTTTCTCTTTCAAACTTTACTTCAAAGACTCCTCTTTCTAGTTTCTATCTCCGCGCGCAGCGTTTCCTTCGTCCAATTTAGTTGGTCAAGGAAATGATTCGACGTATATATAAGAAAATGGGGTTTATTTCTAGCTTAGCTAGTTTCTCATCTCATATTCGTCTTCTCTTCATCTGTTTTAGCTCCTCAGAGGTGGCCAAGTCACATTGTCTCAGGCTGGTTTTAGCTCAAAAGCATGTGTGTTTCTGTCTTTCGTGAAGCTCTGGGTGTTGAAAATGGGAAGGCAACCCTGCTGTGAGAAAGTGGGGTTAAAGAAAGGGCCATGAACAGCTAAAGAGAACAAGAAGCTCATCAACTTCATCCTCACTCATGGCCAATGTTGTTGGAGAGCTGTTCCATTGGACTACGGCCAGAGATTGATGGTAGTGAATTTCTCGATCCCGGTCCCATTGGACCGCCCGAGAACCAGACCGGTTGGTACGGTCTGGCCCTAGGTTTAGTTGGTCCGGTCCTCGGTTCTAAGGGGGAACCGGACCGTACGGGGAATCGATCACCCCTACTCAAAATTTTCCAAAAAAGGCAACTGGCGGTGATGATTCGAGGCGGCCGCTACAACACGATGTTCTCTCTCTCTCTCTCTTTTATTTTCTTCCTTTCCTTTCCTTTTCTTCCTTTTTCTTCCTGGGCCGCATTAGGCTGGCCGAGGCCCATTAACTCTGGCCCAAAGCTACAAGGGAGAGGCCCACGTTCAGTGGGACTCTGGCGCCGGCGGGGGTTTCAACAAGCCTCCGGCGGCAACTCTAGCGAGCTGGAGATCCATGAACAGACCCGACTTGGAGAAACCGGGTTGGGGGGAAGTCAATCGAGTCGAGGCTCGAATGCCCCTCCTCGAGCCAAATCGAAGTTGGCGTTCAGTTGGGCATTGAAGAGGAGGGCATCACGTGTTGTTCGAGAGTGGTGGCGGTGGCTATGGTGGTCGGAGCGACGAGAAATCGCTCCTTGAAGACAGCGAGTCTGCGAGCTAGAGTTTCAAGAAATAGGGCTTCGACTTTGGGGAGAATTTCAGGTGAACGGCGTGGTGTCGATGGCAAATCTTAGTGATTTCATACTCATGGGACTCCCACAAGTCAATTGAAGGCGACGGTGGTGGCTGGGTGCCACCGGAGGAAGCTCAACGACGTGACGAAGCTTCGGCGGCGAGGAAACTAGGGTTAACGACATTCAATTGAAACCTAACCAATTCTAGACTAAATCAATCGAATCAAAAGTCAAATATAGGGTAAAGGGGTACCTAGAAACCGATTGGAAGCATCAGTGGGAGCTCTAGATTGAAGGATTGGAAGAACTTAAGTGAGGAAGTTCGGTGAACTTAATGAAAAATAGAGTTTACCCGAACCGTGGAGGCCTTTTTCGGGGGGCTGCCGGCGGTGACCAAGGTGGAAATGGCGGCATCAGTTAGCTAGTTCTTGAAGATGGCATTGCAAGAAACACAATGGCACCAACGGCGATCAAAACGGAGCTTGAAGTCGGAAGTTATGGCGATCAAAAGTGGGAGGTTCGCTCGGGTGGAATAACATAGGAATGTGTTATGCTGAGGTGGAAAAAGCTTCGCCGGCGACAATGGAGGCTTCCCATTGGCTGTAGTGTACTTCGGCTAGGCCCTAGGGGCGAGGGGCAGCTTTTGCCAGTAGATAGTTGGTCGTTTGGTAGACGGTGGGACCCTCCGGCGACATGTCCACTAATCGCTTGACTTAAAGCCAGAAAGAAGAGAGAAAGAGGACGAAGAGGGAGTTGAGCTCCCACGCGGGCTAATCCGAGTTTGTGAGCGTGCCTAGGCTGGGTCGCATGGACTTGGCCCGATTCATAGGAAAAATCGGAAATATATAAAAATAATATAAATAATTAAAATAAATTTATAAAAATTAGAGAAAATATCCAAAAATTCAGAAAAGCTTCCCAAAAAGTATTTTTGGGCCAAATAGGACTAAATTAATTTTCGAGACTCCAAAACTAATTTTTAGAAATTTTAACGTTCTCGCGGAAATTACAATAATTACTGGAAAATTTTCCAGAGCTCTTAAATTGCAATCCAAACCTATATATTTATACAATAAAATCTAGAGAAGGCTGAGACGCAGCTGTTACAATCATGGTGTTATGTCGACTTAAATTTTATTGAAAGGCTTGCATTGTAGGGCGAAAGAGATTGATCTATGACTGAGATCGAAGGAGGAAACTTTCAATCGGTTTAGCATATCATGATGGCCAAGAGTTCATCAGAATCGAGACTTCAACACCAGAGTTCAGGACGATTTCATCTATGCCTCTGAACATTCAATTGAAATCGTGGAGTTATTACCGAGTATCGCAAAAGCCAAATTTATTTTTTGACCAAGTTAGCTGAATGAAAAAAAAAATATATTAGGGATGTGATTCGTATCATCCATAGACAAGAAGGCGTGAGGATCCCGATTCGATATTCTGCAGCTTGGAATACAAGAATTGGTAGTGTGCACTTGGGCTTATGAATAGACATTAGGTGGCCTCAGGCTTTCTCTTAGGTTTTTTTGTGCCCCTTATTTATATTCTCTTTTTCTTGTTACTGAGAGCGGTAATAGAGAGGAGGAAGATCCTAATTATCTGCGGGATGTTGTTCTAATTTAAGGGTAAACTAAAAACTATTATAAACCTTGTGTTTCGATCTCTCTTTCTTGCCTTTACTATCTTTTCGTTGTGTGCATGCTTAATCCATCACAGTAATCGACTCCAGTAACGCCATGAACAAGCAGATGAGCTCAGATTATACGTAAACTTCGCTGTACACTGCTCTGATACTTCCGTGGCATTAACCTACCGAATCATTTCACTTTGAAATGGTCAAGATTCCATAAATAAATAAATAAAAACTTCGTTTATCTAACTCGTACGCGCTTGTTCTTCTACTGGTCAAGGAGAAGTGGACAAAATCAGAGGACTATCATTCCCTGTGAAGCAATTTGTCAGACAAGGTAAAGAGTCAGCTTTCAGATAGTAAGGACGGATAGCTTTGTTTTATGAAATCAACCAAGTCTTTATAAAATGCAGATTCTATGGCGCCTTTGATATAAGGTTAGAGCAGCTGTTGCTGTCTATTATGTGGAGTCGATTAGGATTCCACGAGGAGGAAAAGCTGGCGTTGTCAAGCCACTGCTCCAAGTCAAGGCAGGAAGTCCCTCCTAACAAGTTTCGGAACGTGAACTTAACTGGACAACCATTTGCAACATCCTTATTGTTGGGCCACTGTCTCTTTTTTTAGTGAGACTATTTCGCCTTTCGATCAAATTATAGACCATACTCTTAATTTCGACTGATGTATCTTGGATCACTATTCTTATGCCTGATCAAGACGAGGGAAGGATTGTAGAGGAATGAATTAAGATCCAACCGTCATCGAATCAAGTCGAAATCAATACTACATATACATAGTAGGGAATGGGAGGGGCCAAAGATGCGTAGGTTACTGTATCTACTTACTGCAAATTGATAATCTATGCTTAGACAGTGTCAAATTTCTTATGTCGTGCTAAAAGTATGCGTTTCCATTTGAATTATATTTCATGTATATTGAAGTTTGGCCTCGTAAACCATTTTGATCATGGATGGAACATTAGCCAAGTCAAGTGACAAAACAATCAAATGTGGCACCCCTGGCATTTCCCCAACCCGTGCAGTAGCAGATGTCAACACCCATGTCTCCTGCTCGACATTCTATCAAACATTTGATGGACAGGCTTGTGAGGGAAAGCAGGGCACTCCGGCTCAAACCCCTGCGAGAATATCAAAGGGTGAATTCTTCCAATCACCAAGGGATTTCAATGATCTGTAGTTAACAAATGCAAGCTAATTTCCTTCTAGTAGCACGGTTTCCAGGACGCAGCCGTCCCTCAAAGCAAAAATTAATTGTTTTCGTGATGTGTGCTTAATTAACTTCAAATTAAAACCATGAAACATACTAAACTAAATTCTCTTATACATATTTAGTGTAAATTCAGGAATATGTCGTCAGAACTTCCAGTTTGCTCCTGATGCACACCCGCTTAGCAATTTAAAAAACCTTATACTCTTTGTCTGGACTAAGTAAAAAATGAACATTATCGATACCTTCTTGAAGAAATTTAGGAGAGATTACTCTGAGTTTTTTATTCACCAGAGAATACATATTACATGAGGCATCTAGCCTTTTATAGCTGCTGTTCAGCTGATTATTTGTGTTGGTTAGTATCTGATGGTTGTAACAAAAAAATAACAGCACCCTAAAAAGTAGGAAACAAACTCCTAAACAGCTAACAAACAAAATATGCAAAACTGGAACAACGTAACCAACTTCTGCTGCTAACTAGAAAATCTGATTCTGATTTTCAACACTCCCCCTCAAGCTGGGTTATGAATGTCTATCATACCCAGCTTGCATCTTAGAGTCTCGAAACTATTTCTGGGTAAAACCTTGGTCAGTATGTCCGCTGTTTGATGATTGGTTGGAACATACAAGAGCTTCAAGGTTCCTTCCTCAAGTTTTTCTTTGATGAAATGTCGATCGATCTCCACATGCTTTGTTCTATCATGATGAACCGGGTTCTTGGCAATCTCAATAGCAGCTTTGTTGTCACATAATAACAACATAGGATTTGTATTATTGAATCCCAGTTCATTTAGGATTCTTCTCAGCCATATGCCTTCACATATTCCTTGACACATTGCTCTGAACTCCGCTTCAGCACTGCTCCTAGCAACAACAGGTTGCTTCTTGCTTCTCCAAGTAACCATGTTGCCCCACATAAAGGTACAATACCCTGTTGTCAACCTTCTGTCCCTGAGAGATCCAGCCCAATCTGCATCCGTGAATATCTCCACGTTTCTTTCATCCGTTCTCTTAAAGTAGAGCCCTCTTCCAGGACTTCTCTTCAAATACTGTATGATGCGAAAAACTGCATGCATGTGCTTCTCTGTTGGTCGGTTCATGTATCTACTAACCATGCTTACTGCGAAACCAATGTCTGGCCGAGTATGCGAGAGATAGATTAGTTTGCCAACTAATCTTTGATACCTCCCTTTGTCCGTTAATGGTCCTTCTTCTTCCATCTCAGTTTTATTTGTAGGATCCATGGGTGTGTCAGCTGGTTTGCACCCAAGCATACCAGTTTCCTTTAAAAGAT
Organism: Melaleuca alternifolia; assembly: GCA_019926035.1. Classification (NCBI taxonomy): domain Eukaryota; kingdom Viridiplantae; phylum Streptophyta; class Magnoliopsida; order Myrtales; family Myrtaceae; genus Melaleuca; species Melaleuca alternifolia. The sequence goes on along the minus strand of JAGKPW010000021.1, from coordinate 2,520,421 downwards.
CAAGAGTATATTTGCGTTGGGAAATTGCAATTCCTTTCCGTGATCGAGCTACCTCCATACCTAGGAAGTATTTGAGTTGACCTAGGTCTTTAACCTCGAATTCTTCAGCCAAGATATTCTTCAGTTTTCCAATCTCCTCCAGATTGTCACCAGTTAGGATTATATCATCGACGTATACAATCATTATTGCTCTTCTACCTTCAGCTGACTTCTTGACAAACATTGTATGATCAGTTTGACCTTGAGTGAAATTCAGCTTCTTAACAACCCTTGTTAACCTCTCAAACCAAGCACGAGGTGATTGCTTTAGGCCGTATAGGGATTTCTTGAGTTTGCACACCTTGTTGAAGCTCTCTTTAGTGTCAATTCCTGGTGGAACCTCCATAAAGACTTCTTCCTCCAATTCTCCATTCAAGAAGGCATTCTTTATATCTAATTGATGTAGGGGCCATTCCAAGTTAGCTGCAAGGGAGAGCAACACTCGGATGGAGTTTAGTTTGGCCACCGGAGCGAAGGTTTCTTCATAGTCTATCCCATATGATTGTGTAAATCCCTTAGCAACCAGCCTTGCCTTGAAGCGATCAACACTACCATCAGCATTGTGCTTAACTGTAAAGACCCACTTACATCCCACCAATTTCTTCTCAGCTGGCAATTCTGTATATTCCCAAGTATTATTCTTCTCAAGTGCATGAATTTCCTCAAGAACCGCCTTTTTCCACTCGGATTGAGCAAGTGCCTCCTGAACATTCTTAGGAATTTGAATGTTGCTCAATGTTGAAACAAATGCCTTGTATTTAGGAGACAAGTTTTCATAAGACACAAATTTGTTAATGGGATGTTGAGTGCACTGTCTCTGCCCTTTCCTAAGAGCAATGGGCTTATCAAGATCATCAAGTACATCAAAATTTTCTGAGCTTATAGGAGCATTACCTTCATCTATTGTGGGTCTTGAACTTGGGTCTGTCTCTTGAGCCGGCTTTGATGTAGTACGGTCCTCCAACTCCTTTTGAGTTTTCCGCCTAGAATAGACAATTACCTCTTTATTTTTGTCTTGTGTAGCATCTTGAATGGGTAGACACGGAAGACAAGCAGAATTGGTATTTGTTTGTTGTGACCCAAGTGAATGAAAATTGTCCCAAAAATAATATTCCTCACAACTCTCCCCCTGAATAGTATTTTTGGAGTGAAAGGGCTGGTGCTCAAAAAAGGTAACATCCATGGTGGTGTAAAAACGCTTTGTTTGTGGGCAATAACACTTGTATCCACTTTGATGTGGAGCGTATCCTAGAAACACACATTTGAGAGATTTAGGATCTAGCTTGCTACGATGTTGCTGATTTATATGAACAAATGCTGTGCAACCGAATACTTTGAGTGGGATATGTGAGGCAAAACGAATATGTGGGTATGTATGAAGTAGACTTTGAAATGGTGTTTGGAAATTTAGGACACGAGAAGGCATACGATTGATGAGATATGTGGCTGTCAACACCGCTTCTCCCCAAAAATGTTTAGGAACGTGGGTGGCTAACATAAGAGAACGAGTGACTTCCAAAATATGCCTATTTTTCCTCTCCGCTACTCCATTTTGTTGTGGAGTGTCTACACAAGAGCTAATATGTATGATACCATGGCTATTTAGATATGACCCAAGCTGTGAGTGGAAATATTCTCTCCCATTATCTGTTTTGAAAACTTGGATTTTTGTGCTGAATTGGGTTTTGATCATTAGGTTGAAGGTTTGGAAAATTTGGCTAATATCTGATTTTTCTTTCATCAGGAAAAACCAAGTGAGTCTTGTATGATCATCAATGAAAGTAACAAACCACCTAGAACCAGAAATGTTTTTGACACGAGAAGGTCCCCAAATATCGCTATGAATCATGTGAAATGGATGAGATGGTTTATAAGGTTGCACAGGATATGAATTGCGAGTATGTTTGGATAATTGACACACTTCACATTGAAGTTTTATTGAATCTTTATTGAACAAAGAAGGTAGCAATCTTTTTAGGTACGAGAAATTTGGATGACCTAACCTATAGTGCCACAATTGTATGTCACTCTCTTCTTTAGCACGAGATGCTACACATGACATCTTCTTGTTTTTCCATTCTGAGGCATTATCTCGCAGAAGGTAGAGGCCCGCATCCATCTCAGCACTGCCAATCGTCATCCCCGAGTTCAAAACCTGAAATTCACATGAGTGTGGAAAAAATTTAGTAATGCATCCCAAATCTTTGGTTAACTTGCTGATGGAGAGAAGATTATAGCTGAGTTTGGGAATAAATAATACTTAATTCAGTGTTATATCTTTCGAAATAACCACTGATCCAACACCAGCCACCTTTAAGCAAGAACCATCAGCAATTCGGACACTAGTGCCATTTTGACATGGATTGTACTCGTTAAACACGGTGATATCTCCGGTCATGTGGTCGGATGCTCCCGAGTCTACAACCCAAGAGGTGATTTTCTCCTGTTTAGCACTAAAGGCATTTAGAGAATTACCTTGTTGAGCTATCGTTGCTGTACTCACCCCTTCTGAATAGGTTGCCTTTTGAACTGATTCTTGGAGCAACTTTTTAAGCATTTCCAACTGCTCTTTGTTGAAGGGGCTCGAATCTACCAAAGCGATTGTTTTGGTTTGGACTAAGTTGCTTCTGCTCTCTCGATTTTGAGTAGGATGTGAGGCTGATGGCTTCCAATCATCTGGCCGACCATGAATTTTCTAGCATGTGTCTTTTGTGTGACCCGTTCGTTTGCAATGATCACACCATGGACGACCACCCCTTCGTTGGTTGTTGTTGTTTGATTGAGTGCCTCGACTGTAGGATGGTTGAAATCCTCGAGCTATTAGAGCAGAATTTGCTGGATTGGTATGGTTGTTTGAAGATCCAAGCATCACCTTTCATCGAGTCTCTTCTCTTCTAACCTCAGCAAAAACTTCTCGTACACTAGGTAGGGGCTTTATGCTCAGAATTCGTCCACGTACCTCATCAAGCTCTTGATTCAAACCTAACAAAAATTTGTAGATGCGTTCTCGATCTTGAATCTGCTTGTACCGCTTGCTATCTTCAGGACAACTCCACATAATCTCTTCCAACATGTCAAGTTGCTGCCAATGGCGTATGAGTTGGTTAAAATAATCAGTGACAGAAGATTCCCCTTGCCTTAGATCATGGAGAATGCCCTTGATCTCGAAGATGGCAGAGGTGTTATCTTTGTTTGAATAAGTTTCATGAACAGCATCCCAAATCTCCTTTGCTGTCTTGTAGTACATGAAATTCTCCCCTGTTTCATTCGTCATTGAGTTCAGCAGCCAGCACATCACCATGTTATTTTCCACCTTCCATGTTCGGTAATTTGGGCTTGTCTCCTCTGGTTGTACGGCAGCTCCAGTTCGGTAATCTTCTTTACCTTTTCCGCAAACGAAAATCATGACAAAATGGGACCATTGATTGAAGTTGTGACCGGTAAGTTTATGACCGGTGATGAGAAGAGTTTCACCTTCGGATACATTGATAGGTTGGGTAATGTGAGAAGAGTTCTGAGCTCTAGGGTTCGAGGTTTCACTCTCAACCTCACTAGCCATGTTAGCTCTAGGGTATTTTGTCATGGTGGAAACATTCAGAAATATGGTAGAAAAGAATGGTCCAGATCGTGCTCTGATACCATGAAGAAATTTAGGAGAGATTACTCTGAGTTTTTATTCACCAGAGAATACATATTACATGAGGCATCTAGCCTTTTATAGCTGCTGTTCAGCTGATTATTTGCGTTGGTTAGTATCTGATGGTTGTAACAAAAAAATAACAGCACCCTAAAAAGTAGGAAACAAACTCCTAAACAGCTAACAAACAAAATATGCAAAACTGGAACAACGTAACCAACTTCTGCTGCTAACTAGAAAATCTGATTCTGATTTTCAACACTTCTAGTACTATTGCATGCTACTTAATTTGCTTGGTTCGTGTATTAAATACCTAATTCTGTGAACTTTTTTATTAAATCGTTGTCTAACTTTTTCAAAGGAAATGATATCAAACTTAATTAATGTCCTATCCTCTCTTGTTTTATATCTCCGGAACTTCTGGGAAACTTCTGATATGGTTCTAATCAAAATTCTTGTTTCGTAGGAAAGTTCACCGTAAGTAGTGCATATATTTTCGTATTAATGTCAATGAGAGCGACTTTTTCCTGAATGGCTTTCGGCATCGGTCGGCTATTAATTTTTTATGATTGTTTCGAATGAAAGTTACCGAACATTTGCGGCCCACTATTCTGATTCAGAATACCATTGTTTTAAAAGCTTTTCTAAAGCTTGCTTCTTCGAACAGAAGAATCGGCAGGGTGTTTATGGTAATGAAGCAACTTGACTTCATACAGAACTTTACAGCAGACCAGAACTTTGAATTGACACCTCCTCAGCAGTTCAGGCGAGAAGAAGTTATTGGTATTCCCCTAGCAATTTCTATGCAACTTCTTATTGGAGTTAGTGCTGTCATGCAAGCGTAAGAAGTCGAGTGCCTCATTGCTGAGATGCTGGTAACGTCCATTAATGCTGAGAAAGTGGAACTTATTTCATCTGCTATGATAGACCCACAACTGAGGGCATATACTTAAAATTTCATTGTGCTCTTCTTTGGTTCTTCCATGGCTTCATGCTAATCGAAACATCATTTAGTGAAGCCAATACGGAGATTTTGTACGTCTAACTTCGAGCAAATTCATGGGCTCTAGTGTCTAATAAAGTAGATTTCTTGCGCTTCCCGGCCAAGTGAGAAATAGACCAAGTCAAAGGAGTACAAGGGCTGTTGTCTAGGGGCGTGTATCCACTCATTTGTCGTATAAACGAGGTGAATTGCCATCAATTTGCCTTGTAAAATTATTGATGCGATTTACATATATAATATCCTTCCGATGTCGTCAATCACTTTACTTCACTCAATTTAATATCTTGCAAAAATGATTTTCTGTTTATAGAATATGTAATATGTCAATACTCAATCTTTACCAAAAAAAAAAAAAAATATGTCAATACTCAATACCCTTAGACAACAATTTGCCAAAACAATTTTGTGTCCATGACTGGTGACAGCAGCTTTAGAAAAACAGGAGCATTGGCAGTTACTTTGAAAACTTTGAAATTATCGGCACCCTTCTGGATAAGTTGAAGAAGATGTTGCTGGTGTTTCATGTGGGGTCGATTTAGATGAAGAGAGGTGGTAAAGATCTGAAGGTAACCACCCTGTTAGGATTTGAAGTCCTCAACCTGAATCATGGTGGAGGCATCATTACCCAGCAGCCCCAGCTGTCAAAATCAACTTCACTTTAGTTGGTCTTTTCAAGGTTGTCGGCTGATTAGCCTTGAGACTTAGAGATTTCAAACTCACCTTCATCTGCATTGGTACACTATACGTGACGAGTTTGCTCGAAAAAGATTTGGTCCGTCTTACAATTTGAGCCGTACGGTTTTGGTTATTTGCGACCGGTCCTTGAATTTTGTTCTTCTTTCCCAAAGCACCCCAGCTGTGAATTTCGAATATATCCTTGTTTGGTACCACTCTCGACAAGCCCGCCGTTCTGTTGACTAGGCTTCCCTGCTTCTTCTTTAACCGTCTTCTCATAAAGGAATGCTTCTTTCGGTAATAGAACAACGCTTCTAGTTGCCACCAATTATTTTTTTCTGTTGAATGAATCAACAAACAAATAATAAGTTTTGGGCTTGACTGAATCTATTAAGTTGATTCTCAGGAAGGTCATAAAAAAGTGTAATTCAAGTACTGGATTTGAACTTTGTGTTGTGATCCCCCCCTTTAAGCCAATTAATTCTGGATCATTGACTTCAATTTCCTCAATAGTAGCTCTATAGGCCCTTCCCATTGCATCTGTGTCTATTCTGTTCATCATGCTAGTCAACTGGTTGCTGAGTTTAGTGATTTTTTTGGATGCATTTTGAAAATTCTTTCTACTCCACAGACTTAAGTCCTGAGCAACCTATAGTGTCTTTTCAGTTATACCCCTTTGGTGATCATACCCTTTCTTCCAAGCCTTAGATATGACCAATTCACAATCAGGATGATCAAGCCAGTAGGCTTCAAATCTGAAAACTTTCTGTTTCTTCGGTTCAGTGTTGTCTAGACAAAGTAACAAAGGCCCATGATCAGAACCAATAACTGGGAACACGTAAGCTTCTGCACCAGGAAAGAGTAGCCTCCACTCCAAATTACAAAAGGCTCGATCGAGACGTTTTTTAACCAACTCCTCTCCTTCACGGTTGTTTGTCCACGTGTAAGCACAGCCTTTACTCTCAATATCGATGAGAGAACACTTATCAATAAAATCTCTAAAAGCTGTTATCCGGAACCTTCCACCTCTCTTCGACCGACTTTTTCCCAGTAATAGAGTACTTCATTAAAATCTCCCATACATAGCCACGGATCAGCTATTCCTGCATTACTAACTCTAATACTGTTCCAAAGAGATAGTCTATCTTGAAAGTTCGTGGGGGCGTGTAAAAGGGAGATTTTCATCTGACGCCTATTCCCTTTATCACTGCAAAATAGGTTAATAATATTCTGATCACTATAGTCAATAGTAACCTGCAGCGAGTCATCCCACAAAAGAGCTAGGCCTCCCGCCAAACCATACGGATCTACGACAAACATGGAAGAGAAATTGGTTTTCCTTTTAACATTCTCCACAACCTGTATTTGGTTTTTGGTTTCCATAAGAAAAACCATATTTGGTCTCTCGCGGGCTACTAAAGCCCTCAAATGTTGGACTGTCAAGGGAGAACCGAGACCTTGACAGTTCCAACTTAGGATTTTCATGGCTCCTTCGGTGGCTTATTAGGGCCAGCCACCAAAGCCCCTAACAGGTTACCTTCCAAAAACTGAATAGGTGCATCCAATAATGTTTCCGACTCAGCAAGAATGGTCAGAGACGTCCTCTTTTCATAAGGGGCAAACCTTCTTTGCCTTTTGGTAGTTAATTTCCTAGGACTGGATAGTTGTTGCTCTGAATGAAGTGGTCTCTTTCCCTTCATTTGTTTCCCCGGTTCAAAGGCAGACGGGGCATCCTTAATAGGTTGTGAAATAGGAGCATAGGGCACTATAGCTTGACTGCAATATGAAGCACTGTTATTCCTTTGCTCAGTACTAGTTTTAACCCTTGGGTTTTCTGATTCCATGTCATCAACTTCTGGAGGAGAGGCCAATTCTCCATAGAACGTGGTCCAGCAAGGACTAAAGCTTTTGACCTCAGCTTTTAGCCAGGAGCCATAACGGCTGGGTCTGTCCTGAGGATTTCCTGACTCTGCATGTGGGAATTTTGGACAATAATTGGCATAATGTCCTATGATACCGCAAGAATAACAGAAATGAGGTAACCTTTCGTATTTAAAATCAATCCACCAATTCCAATTACCCACATGAATCATTGTACCCGTTCGTAATGGATTGAGCAAATTCAGTTTAACTCTTGCTTTCCCTGTTTTGCGCGAACTACTGTTTCTGGCTTCTATTTTGACCTCTTCTATCTCACCCAATTTACAGATAATCAGGCGAATACACTCTTCCGTCATAGAAGCACGCGGGAGGCCAACAAGGTGTACCCAGAAGAAACAATGATTGAAGTCATAGCAATGTTCCGGTACAGTGGAGTCTCCCTCTTTTAAAACCAGTAAGTTACTCGCAAAAGACCAAGGACCGGACTTTAGAACCTTCTTCTGATCTTCCGGAGAGTTGAAAATGAAAGCAAAAAAGCCTTGGTCTATAACTTCGCACTTAACATCATCTACTTTCCATGCTTTCTTCATTGTTGTCCAAAATGCTTGGACATTAACATTTGCCTTTGAACATAGTTTACCATACAAGAGAAACTCATCTACATGTCGATTTACCTCAGGAATGTTGTCGTTTAAGTTGGTGGTATCTTTTTTCAACGAAGGCAGCTTTCATTCTAATCTGAACGAGACTCATGTTGTACTAATCCCTAAAGTAGCAAATCCGGAAAGCATAACTGAGTTCCGCCCAATCAGTCTATGCAACTTCAATTATAAAATTATTACAAAGGTGATGGCTAACAAGTTGAAAGGTTGGCTTCCTCAAATAATTTCCTTAGAAAAAAGCGCTTTTATTGAAGGTAGACAAATACAGGACAACATCCTTATAGTTCAAGAGGTTCTACATCAACTACGTATCAAAAAACGAAAGAATAAGTACCAAGCTGTGTTGAAACTGGATATGCAGAAGGCTTATGACAAAGTTGAGTGGGACTTTCTTTGTGATTGTATGAAGAAAATGGGATTCTGTGATAAGTGGGTTAGTCTGGTCAGATTTTGTATCTCCTCAGCCAAATTAAAAGTACTGGTCAATGGTGAAGCTGGTGAATCTATTACGCCGACTAGAGGCATTCGCCAAGGTGACCCTTTATCGCCCTATTTATTTATCATACTAGCCAATGTACTATCCAATATGGTCAACAAAGCAGTACAAGATGGAATTATAAGAGGTACCAAGTTGACTCCCAACTGCCCAACCTTATCTCATTTATTCTTTGCGGATGATTCTATTTTCTTCTTGGATGGTTCTGTTAGGGAAGCACAGAATATTGCAAATCTGCTGAATTGTTATTGTTTTGCTTCCGGACAATTGATTAATCTTAACAAGTCAGGTGTATATTTTGGGAAATGTTGTCCACCAGATTTAAGGAACAATATAGCTACAGAACTAAGAGTGCCTATACTGGAGAAAACTGGGAAATACCTAGGCATTCCTTCTAATTGGGGGCAAACAAAGAAACAGATGTTTTCATGGATCCTAGCTAGGGTGGACAAAAAGTTGGAAGGCTGGAAAGAAAATATTATTTCTAAGGCAAGAAAGGAAGTTCTAATTAAAACCGTAGTTCAGGCACTTCCCCAATTTGCCATGAATATTTTCAAAATCCCTATATCTATATGTCATGCAATTGAAAGGAAAATTTTCAGCCTTTTGGTGGAAGCAAAATGCTAGACAGAGAGGAATTCATTGGAGGAATTGGGAATCCTTGAAGCTAAGGAAGGAGTATGGGGGTTTGGGTTTTAAAGACTTAGTGGATTTTAATAAGGCAATGTTGGGAAAACAGGCGTGGAGGTTGAGTCAAGACTCACAAGCACTGTGGAGCAGACTCTTTAAGGGGCTTTATTTTCCTCAGGGAACACTCTGGACTGCAACTAAAGGAGCGCGTCCATCATGGGGATGGCAAAGTATCCTAGCTGGCCGAGAGGCTATAGAGGCTGACATGAAATGGGAAATTGGTGATGGCAGGTCAGTCAACATTAGGGAGGATTGATGGCTAAAGTTAGGTAAGATAGGGGGTCCTGCAAATAGGATTGATCCTATCATGGTGGCTGATATTATTGATCCTAATATGCGTACATGGAACACTCAAATCATTCAGAGTCTGTTTGATGACAGAATTACAGAGGAAATTCTTGTAACTCCTCTCAGCATTTTCACAAGACCTGACAAACTTATCTGGACAGGACATACAAACGGGAAATAAAACGCTAAGAGCGGCTATTACAAGCTCAGAGAAGTACACATGTCATCCAACCAGAACAGAGGTTCCACATCTCACATAGCTCCTAAAACCCTATGGTCCGAAATTTGGAAACTCAGAACTTACCCAAAGATCATATTGTTTATGTGGAATCTATGTAATGACAGTTTACCCACGAGAGCTAATCTACAAAGGAGAGATATCATACCTGAGTCTGAGATGCAATGCCCCTTCTGCAACCAGTGTCCTGAAACTTCAGAACACCTATTTGTGCTGTGCCAGTGGACAAAAAACTTGTGGTTAAGCCCTAATGTAGACAGTCAGGTTTCACCAAGACCTATTACACGAATAGACTTGTGGATCAGTGATTACCTCCAGTCAGGGATTTCGGCGAGCAAAAAAGGAATTTTCGCACACCTACTCTGGTCTTTGTGGAAATCCCGCAACGCCTTCATTTTCCAAGGAAGACAACCTCGACAAGAACAGCTAATCAGTGAAGCTAATCTTCAACAGGCCCTGTATGAGAAGTGGTCTTCAAAAGAGAAAACTAAAGACGGTGGCTTTACCTTGGTTTCGACTGGTTGGTTACCTCCGCATCCGGGTTCTTTGAAGCTTAACGTTGATTGCGCGTGGAAGGAAGATAGATCAGCAAACTCAGTTGCAGGAATTTGTAGAGGACCCGATGGAATGTTGATAGACGGTTTCGCGACGCCTGTTCAAGCTCGATCGGCCTTAAACGCAGAAACCCTAGCTATACTCCAGGGTTTGCTTTGGCTGAGAGAACACATACCTGAACTGAAGAGACGATATGCGCGATGTGATATGCACGTCCTCCTATCAACTGATTGCCTCACCGCGGTGGAGATTTTCTTGGGCCGGCGTGATGTACCATGGGCTTCTTCTTCTCATATCTTTGACTGTCGCCAGCTACTGGACCAGTTGGGTAATATCACTCTGGTGTTTAAGACTCGGGAGAGAAATAAGGCTGCCGATTGGATAGCAAGGGCCCACTGCGAAGGGCACCTCCCGACTACTTGGACTTCAAGACCTCCGCGAGAACTCTATCTTATTTTGTGTTTGGATTTTAGCAATTCTTGTTATCCACCACATTAGACTATGAATGAAAGTTTGGATTGTTCAAAAAAAAAAGTACTGGATTTGAAGTGTTGATAATTGTTTGATGCTAATTAAAAATCAATAGTGCTTTTTTTTGTCAAATGAAAATCAATAGTTGAACATTACTAATTTCTTACAAAACATACAACAATGATCATTCCTGGCTGGTTTAGGATATTTTGCAAGATTTTGCTTGTCAGCAACAATAGTGTAGTTGAATTAATTAAGTAACCTCTTACTTATCATATGAAGTGGATTCTTGACTTAAATTGCGAATTTTAAGTCCATCCTGATTAAGGTTATTAATAAATTTTCATCTCATTAAGTGTTGAATTTTCAATTTTCAACACTTACCTGAATTATGAAATATGCCTTAAAGACAATTTTCAGCACTCGCGGTTATAAAACTCACCTTTAATGGGGAGGATATTGTTAAAGAAAAGTCACAAAATACTCGTTAAGCAATCAAATGAGAAAACATTGTAATTTTTAATGCACTACTTGTCCTCTTGATAAGTATAATGCATGCTTCCAAAATCGACTATTTTATATGTTGAACAAATGTCTCAAGGGTAGAGATGATCATTGAACGCACTGAATTTCAAGTAAGAATAATTTGACACTACGCACTTTCAAAGTGGCAACATGATTTGAGACACCACATGGACAAGCATTGAATGTTGGAGAGTCAAATTGAAAGGTTGCTTTATAGGATTGTCTAGTATTAAGATAAGGCAGATGATGGTAGCTACAGCCCTGAAGTGAACTTTTGAGCAAGAATTCTAGTCTGATTCAGTTCAAATTGTCCAGGGAACATTCTATTTATAAGTTTGAGGATGTAATTAAGCTTACAAGGTTTATCATAAAAGAATGACCCGATTTTCTTTTATGCAATCAAGGGAAACACGAGACTGGACATTTGCTAGAAAGTTCATTTATCATCGCATTTGCCTACTACAGCAGAGCCATGGCTGCAATAGCTGAAGGCTAGCACCGGAAACATCTCAAACCTGGAGTAGCAATTAAAGAGCAGAATCCTTGAATCTTCCAGCGGTGAATTGGCTTTTGAATAAGAACTCATAACAATTGCGCCAGTCTTTGAATGCCTATAATGTGCCTTAAGAGATCATGAGAGGGTTGAACCCCTCTTATTGTAATTGTAATGATCTACCTCAGCTAGAACTTTCATGGTACTGATAAAAATACAGGACGACGTTAAACGAGAACAAAGTAATTAGCTCCCGTGCATGTTTTAGGTTTTAGGTATCACACAATAGAGTGAGAGCAAGAACAATCTCAAAAAGACTACATTTTTACTAAGAGGCATGCTAATACATTACATACGAGCTCTATGCATAGAACATCGAGAAACCCAACTAGGAACCTAACAGCCTTAATTAATATCACCAAACAGCTAGCTCCAAACATTAATAACATACTTTTGACAGCTCCTACATGATATTTACGGACAGACTCGCAGTCACAGCTGCCCTTCTATACCTTCACATTTACAAGTCATAAGTCACATACATTTGGCAGACTCATATTTATTCACTTACATAGTACATTCTCACTTCCAACATGGTGGGAACTCATTGCTTCTCATGCTAGTGCCTTGGGTGGTGGCACCATCTCTTTGCACTGACCTCTCGATTAACTGGACGTCCCAACCCTCATCTCTCCAGTAGCCATAATATATTTCTGGAACATGCGCAACTTTCTGATAGTCATCATCTCGACCCCCTTGCACAAGCTTCTTGACAAGCTCATCTGGCATATCGAAAATCTCCAGCACTTTCAGCCTTGTCAGGTGTTCAATACCCGATGGAAGCTTCTCTAGTAACTTGCAACGCTGAATGACAAGCTTCTCAAGAAAAGGCATCGCTCCCTTCTCCACTTCTATGCACCTGAGTCCGTCAAAATGATCGAGACCCAGATTCCTCAGCTTCTTAAAGGATTTTGCTTTAAAGCACAAGGAGCTTCCTTCGTAAACCTGAAGCAACTCAAGATGCACAAGATTGGGCAGATTTTGGAGAGACGAGAGAGGGTCATCCTTTAGGCGACTGCACCTTAGGTGCAATTTCATCAGGCTACTGAGAGAGGGTAGCCAGTGTGGTAATGCCCCCAAGCGTCCTCTCAAGTAGATTCTCTGGAGATATGGAGGTGGACTAGAAAGGTGTTCCAGATCAATAATCTCATCATCATCAACAGAAGCTACAGATATTGCTCGAAGCCTGGTTAGTTTGGAGATTGACAAGCACAAATCCCTTCCATGTTCTTTTCTCAATTTCAGGATGGCCAGCCTATCCAGTTGTGTCAACAGTCCAAGCTCTCTCATCACGCTGCTGCTACATTCGTCCTGTGCCTCGATATAGCAGAGCTTTTGAAGGGATTGCAAAGCCCCTAATCCTCTAAGGGCCTTAAAGCCAAATTTGAAGGATGAATAGGATATATTCTTGTAGCGATAAACGAGGAGATGACGAAGACGTCGAAGTTTCAAGATCTCAACAGGCAATTCGGTGACATTTGTGTGTTTAAGGTCTAGAGTCTCCAAATTTTGAAGCTTCCCAATAGAACTTGGAATTGTACTCACCTCAGTGAACCTGAAACTTAGATATCTCAGATAACACAAATCAGCAACTTGAGCAGGAAACCTTGTTAAAGGAGCCGCTTGCATATCCAAAACATTGAGCAGTTTCATATCACTGGCTAGAACTTTATTCATAATTGATCTATCTAGCCCAAACATATATAAAGAGCGAAGTTGAGACAAGGACCAGTTCGGCTGGAGAGATTGCAGGGGGTTCTGAATTGACAGGCGACGAACTTTGTCTGGCCAGTCATGATATTCTTCTTTGGCAATTTCTGCAAAGCCCTGATCGGTTGACTTTGAAGTGATAATGTCCCGCAGAAAATCATGGATACGGCAATGCATGACCCTTCCATCACTTCGTCTGGTGGCGACCTCTATTAGGCTTCTGTTCAATAGCTCCACGAAGTAGTCCTTAGCAACTCTTTCAAGGGTCTTTCCTTCTTTCTTTTCAACAAATCCTTCTGCAACCCATAATCGAATCAGTTTCCTACGCTGAATTGGATGACCTTCGGGAAATAAACTTAAGTGCAAGAAGCATGATTTCAGGTAGTATGGCAGATCATTAAAGCTAAGCGAAAGAACTCTCTTTAAGTTTTTGAGTTTGTCATTGCAATCAATCTCAGCACGAAGACTGCGGCGAACCAATTCCCATTCATCTATTCTGTTTTTGTCTTTTGTAGCCAAAACACCACTGATAGCCACTATAGCAAGCGGCAGTCCTTCACACTTCCTTAAAATAAACTGACAGGTTTCCTCCAGATGGGAAGGGCATGAACTCCCCTGAAATGTCTTTGTGCAGAAAAGCTTCCATGACTGTTCTACTGGCAGAGGCTCCATCTTGTAGACCTTCCCCTTGGATTCTCGGTAGGAGGTGTATGCTAGATCAGCATTCCTGGTTGTGATGATTATACGGCTGCGGCATGTGTTATTAGGCAGTGCGTGTTTGACAGCATCCCATTCGTCTATCCTCCAAGTGTCATCTAGCACAATTAGGTACCTCATTCTCTGTAGCAAGTCCTTAATTATCATCTTCAGCCAGTGGATATTCGTGGTGTCTGCACCACAAGGAATTGGTTCTCTGATTGCTCTCATAATTTGCTGAAGCATGTCCTGGAGGAGCTCTCCTAAATTTGGAGAGCCAGAGAGAGTGATCCAAGCACATGTCATGAAATGTTTCTTCACCTCTGGATCTTCATAAACTTGATTTACCAGTGTGGTTTTGCCCAATCCTCCCATCCCAACAACTGATATAACTTGCCGCCTAGAAGTGCCCTCAACCAGCCACCCAACCAGCTGCTTCTTGGGTTCTTCAATGCCCACAAGCTCAGTTTTGTCTGAAAAAAAGGCATTACCTAGGTGTTCATGCCATGTATTGTCAGAGTAACTGGAGCCTGGGCCATGTTCAGCTTTACTAAACTTGTAGCTTAGCCTCTGGTGTCCATCACAGACACTTTTGATTCTTGAGTTGATGTTCCGTATCTCCAAAATGGTTCGATGTCGAGCTTTCATGTTCTTCACACAGCAAGATATCTTGCAGAGAAGACCAGCAAAGCCAACCCCATGATCATGCGCACAGAGAAGTTTGAACTTGTCCAGAGCATCTTCAGCATCATATGCAATCTCTCTTAGCTGCTTCACCCATACTTTGACTTCCTCATCACTCTCTTCCAGGGAATCTGCAGCCCGCAGGCATGCCCTTAGGCACTCCAACTGTCCTCTCACTGAGCTAACTTCTTCCTCAGCATCTCTGAAGAGTTGCACTTCATTCTCCAGAAAATTTGTGAGCTTGTCAATAAGGAAATTTACGGCAGCTTCTGCCATGCTCTAAATGTGCACAGGCATAAGGTGTATATTAGAACTCTGCCAGTAACCTTAAGATAGTGGCTCCAAAAGTTGGGGAGTCCAGAGGGGAAATGGTGAAGTGTATGATGTTCAACATGGGTTTTGCATTTTGTGTCTCTTTCCTGGTGGTCCACATCTCCTATAACAATTGCTCAAATTATATTTTGCACTTATTTTCCCAACTACTGTCATTGTTTTCTATTCCTACCTCAGGCTCTGTACTTTGTTTGATTTTTGTAGAAGTGCCTGTTAATGCAAGAATTTATTAATTTTTCAATCTTTCTGATGAAGTAACACAGAATTTATCAGCTAACTTGATTTGCACTTCCATTTTTTTTTACTTTAGAAACAATTTATCTGGTTCTAACCAGAAAATCACTGACTAGGCAGCCCATCGCATGTTTTGAAGAAAATGCCATGTCTATGTCAATGGAGTATATCATTTTAGCATTTCCATGAATGAAATTGAACTGGCTAGCTGTGAGTTCACAATAATCTTTTCTAGTCAAGTTTATTAAATCTATTTTGCGGGTGCCGATGCATTGTGGGCTTTCTCAAGCTTGCATTTCTGGGGATAAGTTTGGCATGAAGTTTGGTTTGAGCTGATGAAACAATTTAAGACCAGGTCAGATGTAAAAATTGATGGTCAGGACTTCACAACAATCACCTTCTCAGGACCTCAAGCTGAATGATCCTCCTCCTGAACTTGGAGGAAACCCAATCCGATTAATATGGGAATCAAACAACCTCCAAGCTTGTGCAAGGAACCCCATCTCCATAAATCCATCTTTTCTCAGCAACAAGCTAGTTCCTCAACCGCTATACGCCTCCACAATCTGGGATACCGCTTTTATTTACTAGTCTCTCAACAATTTGTCGTTCAACAGTTTCTACTGCCATCAGCATTTTGCTGGAAAGTGCAAGATAAACTTTTTTCTTTTTTTTTCTTTGGCCAAAACTTATAAGATCAACTGGTTACATCTTTTGGTTCGATTACTAGGAAACCAAACATCATTGCTTGATGACATTATGCAAAAGTCCAATAAACCATTTTTTCCTGGGAATTCCGGGTGAATAACATCTAAAATGGTTATAAATCAGTGATTGAGGTCACCTAGTCAGAATTCAATACTTCTCTTTTAAAAAAAAAATTTGTATCATTGTACAAGCTAATAAGCTTCCTAATAAGTACGCCGGCGTTAGTCTCCAAGAAAGTTCTCGCCCTTATACAATCCAGAGAACTAGACCAAGTCTGAGCGGGACCACAACAAATCAAAAAATGGAAAGAGGACATTAATTACAACCGAGCTATTAAGATATGAGCAAGTCATCACACTCAATTATCAATGACCAACGACATGAAGCATTGAAAACGGGGTCACACCAATAGATATTCAAAGCATCTACACGGGTAAGAACACGCGTTTGGTGGAGCTGACATGGATCCCATGAGGATGAACGAGCCACTTGCACCAGCACCAATCAACTGAATGAACACGCCACACCCGAAAAAAGCAAAAAAGAAGAAAAGCAATCCCAAGACGCATATGGTCAGAGCCGCTCACACCTTGGTGCGTGCTGGCAACGTCTTCCGTCAGGTACCTTGTTTTTTGTTTTCCTCCTTGGCATTTTAGCGAACAATTGGTGGACAGACTTGTGAGGAAACAGAGGGTCAATTCTTCCGAAATTCCAAGAAGTAGAAAAGCCAGTCTCTGTCAAAGTAAGATTGTCGGTGATCCTCGAAAATGAGCTGCGATCGATGATGCCAACGTCTAGACTGGACCATTCGGAAAATGATCGCCTTCCAGTAACTGCGGGCGGGCCTTTTCTCCTTTTCACACCCCCCAATGAAAAAGACAGAAGACTCTTCTCAATAATGGGGGCCGTCCGATTTTAGATCGGACGGCTCTCCCGCTAAATTACCCTAAATCACCGGATCGTCAAATTAGATGATTCGGATCCAGACCATTCAAAGCGCCAAAGGGATTTGGCTGATCATATTTAACAAATGCGAGTAAGTTTCCACCTACTTGCACAGTTGCCTGGAACGTACACGTTACTCAAAGCAGAAATTATATTGTTTACGCCATGAGTACGTAATTAATTTTCGTTGAAAAGTCAAGAAAAATTCTAACATATGTTTTTTTTAGAAGCTATCTTACTCTTTTTTTTGTCGTACCTTAAAATCTCCTAAATTAGTATCTCGAGATAAATGTAACCACAAGCACCGTTAAATTCAAGAATATATAGACTAAACTTCCGATTTCATCATTCAAGTTCTTTAATATCAATTTCTCTCCCGACCTAATAAAAAATTTCTATAATTGCACTAACTTTCTCCGTTCATTTCAATCTAATTCCTAATAAACTTTTTTTTTTCTGTTGATTGCATTGAAATTGTTCCAATGGAGGATACCGATTTAAATCTCTTAAAAGAATAAGTGCGTTGGTCGCATCTGGTATTGGAAGAGATAAATCCACCAAACAAATATGTTCATCATTTTAAAAATTTATTAAATGCGTTTCTTTTTTAAGTTTTGGCGACTTCCCAATTTTGATAAAATAAAACATGAATGTTCTTTGTGTTATTTTTTGAGTTGAATTTCACTATTTTGAAAGCAAAACGTTTTCTTGAATGCATTCAAATAATCAAAATATTTATATCGGACAAAATATTGAGGTGTGTCTCTGAGTATCCTAGTTATTGATGGATTTTCATTCCATTCTACTATTAAAATAAAAATGGCCTTCCTGATCTGAAGTTTGGAAAAGCTAACTTCTGATGGTTATCTAAGATTATGCAAAATTAAAAAAAGAATCTGCTTTAAAAGATGGAAAAGGAATCCGCTCAAATATTATTCTTCCCAGATATTCTCTTGTCATGCCCAAAACATGAATGTTTGGGTCAAAAAGAAAGGTTAATGTCTAAGTATCATATAGGCTTAACATCCCAACATGCTATCTCAATCCACACTTAAACTCTATTCCTTAAGTTTTAATGAGTATTTTCCTCTTAAGACTATACATTGACGTGATAATCATGCCTCGTAGGATGGCTGGCTTACACGTTAGTGATTTTTTAATCAAAGTCAGCTGGAATGACTACATTGATAAATCATCAAAAGATTTAGGATTAAATTTATCAAAATTTCAAAAGTTTAGTACTCATTAGCTACCATATAATAAACTTAAGACTTTTGGATAATTTTCCATTTGAAAAGTATTCTTGTTATTCCGACACACTTTTCATGTAGAAGTTCTCTAGTTAAGTAATACGTTCATATATTTGATTGTAAGAATAAATTACTGTACCTATAATGTTCTATCACTGCATTCACTTTTTTTTTGTTCTTTTCCTAATATGGCAGATTTATTCTGTTCTTCTCTTT
Organism: Melaleuca alternifolia; assembly: GCA_019926035.1. Classification (NCBI taxonomy): domain Eukaryota; kingdom Viridiplantae; phylum Streptophyta; class Magnoliopsida; order Myrtales; family Myrtaceae; genus Melaleuca; species Melaleuca alternifolia. The sequence continues at coordinate 2,501,932 of JAGKPW010000021.1, read as the reverse complement.
TGCCACTCACTTCACATGTTGATGCTTTAGTGTTCTCTCATAGTTTTAATCCAACCACAGGAGAACGGATTGATCTCTGGATTTTTCATTTATCTTAGTATAAATTGTTTTACAATCCGGTATGTTATATATGATATTTGGTTTTACTCTTGGGAGAAACCAATAAAATGGATTTTCATTTTTGACTTTGCTTTTCCTTATATTTGCATACCACTATTCTTAGAAAACCCTTTTTCTCTCATGGATCGTACGTTTCTCCAAACCCTTTTCTATTTCCTCCATTCTTTTCTGAAAGAAATGTTCTTTTAAATTTTTGGGATTTATATCTCAAAGGAAAGAGTTGGCAAACCTATTTGAAATGTCCAATATTTCAAAAGTCAATCTATTATTTCAAATTTTTACTGAGGGATGTGCCACATACTATATCAGAAGATAATGGCCTGTCAGACGAACAAAATATAAAGAATGACTTTTTGAAGGGGCACTAATGTTTGTCAACTTTAAAAAATAAAAAAATTAATGGGCAACACCATGATTCTTTATATGGTCGCAGTTACGTATTATCATACCCGCACCCACAGAGTCTTCATTTGGCTCTTTCATCGTTTGCCAAACCGTCCGTCTTATCGTCTCCTGTTATTGCGTGCTCCATCGAAGCCATCTTAATTTACAGTAAAATGGATTAATTAATTTGCTATATATATTATAATTGCCAAAATGTGATTCGACCAATGTTGATGTTTTGTTTTCCTGTGGTCCTCACATCTGATGTACATATATCTTGTCTTTCTTGGGCAGCATCAGACAGGTTGTTGGGTGGGTTGCCTTATGATATTGCGGAATTGGTGTCTGTCGTCTGTGTTCTGGACGACAGAGTGTTGAGGCACATCGAGAAGACTTGGCTAACTTCAGGCAGTTTGGAGGGCCTTGCATGCCTAGATGTATGACAGAAGTAGATACTTTTCTTTACTTCCAATAAATATCATGGAAGAGGTAATAATCCTATTATGCGGCGACCAATTCAATTTTGAACTTTCTAATTGTGTCAATTTAGTTCAAACCTTTTGATGAATTACCAATATATATTTTCTAATTAATTTTAGTCAGAAACCGCTGACATGATGGTTCGATCATTTCTGACCGTCATCAGCCATGGATAATTCTTTAATGTTTTTCGAATTTTCTATTGACTTTTTTTCCTTCAAAGCGCTAGTGTGGTTGTCGACTCCTGTGCGAGGGCCGTGAAGCCCTCATCGGATCTAGGTGAGAGCTCACAAGCCCTTGCTACTGCCCAGAGGGTGTGGTGAGACCTTGCCTATGCCCTTGCAGTCCTATCAGATCTGGCAAGGGCTTGCGAACCATTGCTGTGTCCGACAAAGGCATGGGTGAGGGCCCTGGGGGCCATTATCGCCGAGCCTTGCCTAGTGGTTGGTAAAGATAACCAGCTCTAGGCCAATGGTTGCAGCCTTGCTAGCCCTCAAAAGAAAACAAGAAATTTGGAAAATGATTGAAGAAATTTAAAATTATCCATGTCAATGTTGAGCCACATAGAACGGATGACACTAACTAGACCATCATTTCATCGATTTAATGATATGATTGGCAAGATGAAGTGAGTGGCAGGTATCTGTTGAGGGGAGACTTGCAACCTCAACTGTCAAAATACTAGGAGGATTATTTACCAACCATATAGATAAGGAGATGACGGAAGGAAAACAAGAGACCCGGAGCCACGTACCCTATTAGTTCCGATGTATCCTATCTATTATTGAGATTGTGTTTGACACTGATATACAACGAAGAAGAAGAAGAGTCGTGCCAGGGTTTCAATCTGTGTATAAATGTGGCAACGAATATAAGTAGTTTGAGCGTTTCGCATTAACAGCAGTTCCGGATCTTCCCACTGCAAAAGGCTTTTAAATGCGTTTGGCTGTTCTTTCCCCTTTAAGCAATCTATTGAGCTGAAAAATGTACTTCAGTTCAGTTGTTTGTCATAGGTTGGTAATCTTTCGTTGCCAGCCTCTTGTTGTGACACCCAAGGACAAAGCGCATTTCACGAGGAGAATACAGTGAACTAGCTGCTTCATCCATGTCATTTACAAGCATAGAAAGCTGCCGTACACTTAGTGTTTACATTTTCCAGATGTGCATTATATGGTCAACATTTGCTATGGTTGCAGTCACACTCACTTATATGTGCATGGCAAACATTATTCACATACTATTCTTAGAACAGGGAAAAAGGCTCAATCCTCTACTTCCAGCATGGAGGGAACTCACTGCTCCTCATGCTAGTGCCTTGGCGAGGAGAGGCGTCGCCCTCGGACAATCTCTCTATCGACTGAACATCCCAGCCTCCATCTCTCCAATATCCATAGTAAACTTCTGGAATGTGTGCAGCCTTCTGATAATCCTCGTCCTGCTCGTCTGGCACAAACTTCTTGACCAACTCATCAGGCATGTCAAAGAACTCGAGTACTTTGAGCTTGGTCAGATACTCAATACCTGATGGCAGCTTCTCCAGTAGCTTGCAGCGCTGAATGATCAGCTTTTCTAGGCAGGGCATCGCCCCTTCCTCCACATCCACGGATCTGAGTTCATCAAAATTGTCGAGACCCAGAATTCTCAGCTTCCTAAAACCTTTAGATTTGAACAATAAGGTCTTACCTCCATATACTTGGAGCAGCTCGAGATGCACAAGGTTAGGAAGACTTTGGAGAGATTCCAGCGGGTCATCCTTCAGTCGACTCCATTTCAAGTGCAACTTGACAAGACTGTGGAGAGTGGCTAACCAATTTGGTAGCGTCTCGAGACGCCCTTTCAAGTAGATTCTCTGCAGTAGTTGAGGTGGAGACATAAGGTGTTGCAGATCCAATATCTCATCCTCCTCAACTGCAGTCACGGATATTGCACGGAGGTTGTTTAATTTTGCGATCGATGCACACAAAGCCCTTCCGTCCTCTTTCCTCAACTTCAGGATGCCCAACCTGCTTAATTGCGTCAGCTTCCCAAGCTCTCTCATTATGATGTCATTGCTCTCGCCATCCGCCTCTATGTAGCACAACTTTTGAAGGGACTGCAGAGCCCCAATCTCGGTGAGTGCCTTGAAGCCATACTTGTAGCACAAATAGGATATGTTTTCATACTGATACACCAAGAGATGCCGGAGTTTTTGCAGCTTCAAGATTTCAACAGGCAATCGTGTTACGTATGTGTGCTTAAGATCTAGTGTTTCTAGGTTCTGAAGCATCCCTATCGATGTAGGAATTGTTTTGATTTCGGTGTGCCTGAAGCTCAAATATCTTAGGTAGTACCACTCAACAACTTGAACTGGAAACCTTGACAAAGGTGTGGCTTGCATGTCTAAGACATTAAGCAGTTTAATGTCACATCCTAGGACGATGTAAATCAATGCCCTGTCTACTCCGAACATATACAGAAAGCGCAGATGAGAAAGTGACCTGTTTTGCTGTGGAGATTGCGGGCTGTCGTGCATTGACAGGCGGCGAACTCTATCTGGCCACATGTCGGTCTGCTCGTTGGGGATTGTTGCAAAGCTTTGATCTCTTGATTTTGAAGTTATTATTTCCCTCTGGAAATCGTGGATACGGCACAATGTCACCCTTCCGTCGGTTGTTGTTCCGACCACTTGCATCAGGCTTCTGTTCAGGAGCTCGCTGAAGTAGTCCTCTGCAACTTCTTCGGGGGTCTTGCCTTCTTTTCTCTCAACAAACCCTTCTGCTACCCAAAGCCGAATCAATCTCTTGCGCTCGATCAGGTAACCCTCGGGAAAGACACTCAAGTGCAAGAAACAGGACTTCAAATAGTATGGCAAATCGCTGAAACTAAGGGAAAGCACCCTCTTCAAGTTCTTGAGCCTGTCGTTGCCGTCGATCTCAGCACGAAGGCTGCGGCGTACCACATCCCATTCATCAATCCTCCGCTTGTCTTTTGCAGCCAGAACACCACTAATGGCCACGATGGCAAGCGGTAGTCCTTCACACTTTCTCAGAATGTACTTACATATCTCCTCCAGGTGAGAAGGGCACGAATTCCCCTGAAACGTCTTCCGACAGAAAAGCTTCCATGACTGTTCAGGATCGAGTGGCTCCATATTTTTTACCAGGCCATTGAACTCCTTGCAGGAGGTAGATGCCAGATCGGCGTTCCTGGTTGTGATGATCACCCGGCTTCCGCGACTGTTGTTGGGCAAGGCATGCTTGACAGCATCCCATTCGTTTATGTGCCATGCGTCATCGAGGACGATCAGGTACCTCCTCCTCTGAAGCAGGTCCTTGATGATCATCTTCAGCCAATGGCTATTCATAGTGTTGGCTCCTGGAGGAACCGGTTTCCTGATCACCCTCATGATCTGATCAAGCATGTTTTTGAGGAGCTCTTCAATCTTCGAGGACCGAGAGAGAGTGATCCAAGCATACACGGTGAAATGCTTCTTAACGGCAGGGTCTTCGTAGACTTGCTTCACCAGAGTGGTTTTGCCCAGCCCTCCCATTCCCACTACGGAGATGACCTGCCGGCCGAGAGCCCCCTCAAGTAACAGCCCGACCAGCAAATTCTTCGGCTGCTCAATGCCCACCAGATCAGTTTTATCTAGGAGAAGGGCATTACCTCGGTGGTCCTGCCACATGTTATCTGCGCTGGTCGAGCTCTGATCTTGCTGAGCCCTGATGAATTTGTGGCGCAGCCTCCAGTGCCCATCACATATGCCCTTTATTCTGGAGTTAATGCGCTTCATCTCTGACGTGACACGGTATCGAGCCTTCAGGTTCCTGATGCAGCAGGACATCCTGCTGATAAGGCCAATGAACCCGGCTCCATGATCATGTCTCAGGATCAGTGAGAACTCATCGAGCGCGTCCTCCATTTCGTAGGCTGTGTTTCTCAATTGCTTCACCCATACTCTGACTTCATCGTCGCTTTCCTCGAGGGAATCTGCGACCCTGAGGAAGGCCCGGACACGCTCCAATTCTCGTCTCACTGAGAGGGCTTCTTCTTGACCGCCTGTCAGGTGCCGCACCTCGTTCTCAAAGAATAGTGCAAGCTTTGTGAGCAGGTGAGTCACTGGGCTCTCTGCCATTCCTTTGGCCTGTTGAGTGGTGGTGAGGTTTTTGGCTTAGGGATCGCCTAGAGGCTTTAGACTGCGGTTGCAAAAGTTGAGGCTATTCATAGTCTCTGAACTTCAAACTTCTTCGCCTTAGTGAATCATATTTTTATAGTCACCATTTGTGGGATCCATGTGTGGTTTTCACATCGTACAAGTTTTGGTTTATTCTAGTCATATCCCTTTTGTTCATTGCATGTCCCCGTTAAGTATTTCTGCCTTTGACCGCAAGCTATTCAATGTTCTTGTTTCGTGTGAAGAGGCTGCAAGTATGTTTAATATTTTATTCTTTTGTAGTTTCATATTATGTGCATAAGCTAAATAAATATTTTAACTGTCAGCAGAAACAACTTGTATTACACGGTCGAAAATAATATATCTATGGTAAAATCACCAGAAGTTTTGAAGAAATTATCATGTTTCATTTTATCCGAGTAGATTCCCTTATGAAACCAGGAACAACGAATTCAGATGCATTTGTTGCGAGTTCACAATCATGACATTTCTCTGTGTTGTTTATTATAATATAGTCCTACTACCAATTCTTGCTCAATCTCGAAAAACTCGCCTTTCAAGGTATTAGAGCTGATTTTGACTAAGACGGATGGAGGAAAATTTCAATCAACTCAGACTGTCACGACGGCCGAGAGTTCCTCAGAATCAAGACTTCAAAACCTGAGGCCAGGACAATCCATTTGTGCTTGAACATTCAAGTGAAATTTGCGGACAAAAGCCAAATCTGTTTTTTGACCAGGTTACCTGAAGGAAATTCAAGCATCGTCTCAAAGCTAGAAAGTAGAAGTACCAATCAACTCCATCGAGGCGATGAACAAGCAAAGGAGCTCGGATTATTCACGAAATTCACTGAACAATGCTCTGATTTTTCCGTGGCATTACCCTGCCGTATCATCTCAAATTTCAAATGGTCAAGATTTCATGGAAACAACTCGTTGATATAAATCGTGCGTGTAAATCTATAGCGACAGATATGTCTTGTTCTTCTACTGGTGAAAGAGAAGGACCAAATTGCGTATGAAGCAATTAACCAAATAAAGTGAAGAGTCGCATATCAGTCACTAAGGACAGATAGCATAAACAAAAGAATCAGATTAACTGAATGTTCAGAAAACACCAAATTATGGGTCGCTGTCTATTATGTGGGGCTGACTAGGATTTAATGAGGAAAAGCTGGCTTTGTCAAGCCACTTTTCCAAGTCAAAACAGGAACTCCCACCTAATAAGTCCTTAAAAACATGCAATTAGTACAACAACCATTCGTTACACCCTTATTGTGAGGCCGCGGTCTCTTATTAGGGTGAAAGTATCACACTCTTCAATCAAATCAATTCATATTGAAAATAAAAAGAGAAATTCTTTATTCCGTAATGTTTTGACATACAAAATGAATCTATTATTTTATTTTGATTTGGGACCTTTACTTGTTTTTACTGAATTAAGTTGAGTGGATTTCCATACACCTAAATTATTTTTTATACGGACAAAAAAAAATTCATTTTATGAATGTTCCATATACGTCTACTTTAGCTCGAATGAACATTCTAAAAAAAACTTTATAAAGCTCTACTATGTTGAAGAAAGAATAGAGAATTCTTGAATTTTTTCCCTGCCACTAGGAAAGAATTTCTTCTTCTATTCAAGTTCATTTCAAAATACTTCAATCGGAATGCGCATGAAATATGCCAATTCAGCAGCTTTTTGCTCAGTTTCACACGGAGTTAAATTCTCATCAGTATGCATCAAGGGAACCGAATCGAAATTAACACGTCTACACATAAACAGTAGGGATTGGGAGGGACCAAAGATGCATGGGTCGCTCTATCTACTTCTGCAATTTGTAAAAACTATGCTAAAACAGTGTCAAAATTTTCATGTTGTGCACAAACTATGAGCTTCCGTCTTGGGTTATATTTCAAGCATGTTGAAATTTGGCCTTGTAAGCGAAATCTGATCATGGTTGAGGCATGAGTCATGATATAAGACCGATTGAATCAGGTTGTGAATCTGTTGCCAGAATTTTGAGATTACTGCAGTCTATTGTTGATGAAATTTTCGCCTGGGCTTGCAACGGAATTAGTTCATCTGGTGTTTCGTACAACTAGTACAACTGCTAACGAAGATCGGAAGAAGGAATTCCGTTTGACCTCAATGCATGTACAGACCTTTTTTTTCTAGCCCTCTTTCGGCTCAGCGACAATTGGAGGTGCTGGTGCTGAATCAAAGACCTGTCCATTTAACTGACCAACATCGTATGAGCATTTGGTCCTCAAGCAAGCGCCCAAGAGACCTTCAAACACGGTAAATACATTCTTGCTCATACAGAGAAGTCAAACACAAATCTGTCTCTATCGAATGGATAAGGGAATAACTTTGACCCTTAACTTGATCGTTGATGGCGCCACTTGGAGACTTTCGCATTGTAACGTGTAGAAAACTACCACATAAGAAAGAGAAGCTAACTTCATCGAAGTTTCATAGCTGTTCCGGAGATAGAGCTTACTCGTTACTCCAGGAGACTCGGGATTTCGTTATCATTTACCTGCGAATTGGATACCATCTTTTTATAACCAGAATATTTGTCTCTGATCTACCGCAGGAAAAGAAAATAATATACAATGGTTCATGTTTTGCTGACATTTGGTAGTTAAGTTAGTTACTTGTGTGCTACTTCGAGGGCCACACTCGTCGAAAAGGAGATTTGCTCCGATACTATCTATAACTGCTTCATTGGATCCACTTGAATATGTTGACTTGGCGCAGATGGATAATTGTAACTCTAATTAAGAGGAAAGTGACAAGTGGGTGAGATTTTTTCTTCTGATTTGCTCTCGAAGTGTGTAATTGTTCAGATTAGATGTTGTGTGGGGTTGGGCTTGATAAGAAGTTACGTTTATAATAGCTTGTCAATAGGCATGGTGCACTCTGGACTGAAGGTTCCCTGAACCACATGTCAATCTATGATTTTTGTTATGAAACTCTACTCACTTCTACTTTCCAATTCTTCGATATTCTACAAGTTTGCTTTCCTGTCACAGTAGATTGCATGCGGCTAAAACCAAATGTCTTGCTCGAAGATCTCTTGAATTCAACTACAAGATCCTGAGAATTTGGGGTAATTATCCAAAAAATTCTTAAACCTATTACATTTTTGCTAATTCAGTCCTAAACCTTTTTATTTGGCCAATTCATTCCTAAATTTTTTGAAAATTTGTCATTTTAGTCATTTCGGCGACTTTGTCTTATAAAATATCTATGTGGATGTCTAATCAACACCATCTATCTTCCAAGATAAAGTCACCAAAATAACTGAAATAGAAAATTTGTAAAAGATTTAAGACTGAATTGGTGAAATAAAAAGGTTTATAACTGGATTGATAAAAATGCAATAATCCTCGAGAATTTAAGTGTTCAAATCGTTCTAGAGCATGACTTCAAGATCCAAGATGGAGTTCTTGTACCATTCTCGAGCGTGTGCCTTTTAGGCCAGAGTTTGGCTTATATGTGTTGGCGTGTTAAAATATTTAAATACTAAACCAGAGTCGTTAGTCAAATTCTAACCTACACGCGGGAGGAGTGCTAGAATATTTAATTAGGTATTTATCTAACAATATAAATTTTTTGAATAATTGACGGTCGTCCCACAAAATTTTTGTAGCTTCGTGAAGATTTCGATTGCCATGCTCATCAATAAGTACTGGAGGTTACTTGGAATATGTTCTCTACTACATTAGAATTAGAAAGTATTAGATACTTACCGAGGGCTACATACATAATCATCGCGTGTGCAGGCCCGAGTAAATTCATCTTTTATTTTGTTTATACGAAATGCAGATGCCAAGTCAAACCCAATAACCATAAAGTTGCTTGGGCCGGACCATGCACAGTACACGACTGGGTCCAACGTCTAACCTCATCAAAGAATGCGAACGAGGCTTTAAATTTCCTACTCGTTTCTCTCTCTCTCTCTCTCTCTCTCTCTCTCTCTATGCACGATACATCTGCTTCCCCTAACCTTCTTTTCTTATTCTTCATCCCTAAATCTAAAACCCAAAAGGAAAGTTCATGGAAGGCATAGCAGGGCATCACGAACTGATGTCATTTAATGATTGAACTTGTGAAAGAGAATGACATTAAAAAAAATCAAAAGTTGTATAGAAAATGTATTTTAATACTATAATTTTCATTGATTCACTTAGAAATTGAATTGGAGGTCGTGCCTTAAGAACACATCTTTGGTGCTGGATTACGAAGCCAAGCAAGTATCTCTGGACTCAGGATCAACTAAACTCAAAGAAGACAGAGATGAAGCAGGCCGCTCACAACCGCGTTGGATGACCAGGTAAAGGATAGAGGGAAACGACTCCAAGAGATCTCACTGTGAAGTTTGCTGAACCCACGTTTGCTATTTCACAAAGAAATCGGATTGTAATATCACTTTGTTATATTATGGAAAATAAGTTGTGTTATCTGTGGTCATAAAAGCTGTACAACTCAGGCAAACACGATAAGCTTAGAGATGTGGGGTCGTCTATCTCTTTCATATTTAGTGAGAAAATTACTTGTTGGCTTTCTGGCTAAAATTTAAAACATCATTTACATTATCATGTTGTCATGGAAAACTACGTGGGGATTTTCGTGTCGATATTTATATTTTTGAAAGGTTTCCTACGCTTTAGATTAAAATTGCGAGCTAAATGCATAAGTGATAGTTTGACGTAAAAAAGTGAAAATAAAAAGTAGTTTCGAACAGACAAATGAAATACATACACACTAGCTTTACAGCCCAAGCAAGCCCGGCAAGCTGAGTATAACATCATTTAACCAAACCAAATTGGCAAACCAAGTGATGCTTAATGTTGTCAATTCTCCATTTTTCTCTTCTGGATAGTCAATGTCTATCACCGCAAGACCAATCAATGTGGGAGGACCAGCCCCCACTTGTATGTGTCATCAATACAAGGAAAGCAGCAAGGAGGTAACCACCTGGGCAAAAGGACAAAAATCAATGCTCTATCAGTCGAAATTTGACCGAGTCCCAGGCTGCAGCCGAGACGAACTCCACATATGTCTTTCAAGTTAAGATGGAGATTTGCAGCCTTGCCAGCCACAAGGTGCAGCCATGTACGTTGACCCGCTAAGGATCGCAAATTCGCGTCTGGTCAACCAATTATCCTTGGAGCGTGTCCGCTAGCCATTGTGTACATCTGGGATTTCCCTTTTTAAGTAATTCAGCCATTACCTCATAATATCAGCTTTCTGCACCTTTTGGAAATCAACAGAGTCCCCAACCTAGAGGGGGATCCTCTCTATAGGGCAGCATATATGACCGACCGCGTTTGACAGTAATCAATGTAACATTCGGGGATTTCACGGGATAATTGTCAAAAAAGTTCTAAACCTTATACAACTTTACCGATTAAGTCCTAAACATTTTGGAAATTTTCTATTTAAGTCATTCCGATGACTTTTTGCTGGAAAAAGCTTATATGGATGTCCAGTTAGAACTGGGTATCTGATGTGGCCCGATTGATCGGTCGCCGGCGCTGATGTGGCCGTCGGATGTCAAAACAACATACTTTGGTGCTTTGACTTGCCCCAAATTCATGCTTTGACTTGAATTGTTGAAAAAATCTGAAACATTTTTCATTTTTGCTGATTCAGTCCTAAACATCTTTTTTTTTGTCAATTTAATCCTAAATCTTTTGAAAGTCAATTCAATCCTAAATCTTTTGAAACTTTGATATTTAAGTCTTTCCAACGACTTTTAGTCGGAAAAAACCTACGTGGCCTGATAGGTCAATCGCCAGTGCTGATGTGGCACAAAACGACGTAATTTTGACAATTTGCCCCAAAACTGAACGAACCCTAGCTTTGCCCCAAAGTCGAACAAATTGCCCCAAATTAAAGAAGCAAAACCGATCGAACCCTTGCCCCAAATTTTGCCCCAAAACCAAACAAACCCTAGCCCCAAATTGGTTCCTCAATTCTTCTTCTGCTTCGTTCTCTTCTCCTTCTTCTCGGTTCTCCTTCTTCTTGCGTTCTTCAGCTAGCCTATCGGTTTTCCTTCCTTCTTCTTGCGTGGGTTCTCTAGTGGGTTCTCTCGATTTTCCTTCCTTCTTCTTGCATGGGTTCTTTTGGTTTTCCTTCTTGCGTCGTTCTTCAGTTAGGGTTCGAATTGGGTTCTTCAATTTGGGACCCGAGATTTCGCTAAGAACAACTATTGCGGATAAAGGCAATGAGGCCATGATCGAGCCTCTGCGTGGGACTCGTATTATTTTCCTTATCTATGTGCTTCTACTATACTATGTCTAATCTCTAAGTTTCATAGAATTAGATTCCAATCCATGCACATATGATGTCTCAAATAGTATTTACCAATGTTTAAGTAAAAAGGGATAAAGTAGTAAAATGTAAACTTGACTTAGACATGTCGATTTTTTAACGAAGGGCCTATGTAAAGTAGAGTAGGTTTAGACCTATCCAACTTTTTGCCTTATTGAAAACTCGCGATTCGTACACCAATCCACATTGGATAATGGCATTTGTGTTGGAGTAACTAAATATTAATTCACACATTTATTTAATATATTAATCTTTTAGAACAGTTGATAGTAATCTCATAAAATCTCACAATTTGGATGTGTTTATGGACCTATACTTACACCATTAGTGTTAATCAATATATGGGGCAACGTGTGGGGATTTTAATCATTCACCTAATGAACGAAAGCATGAACATGATACTTTACCTCCGTTGAGCAATGGCATTGCTACACAGCAGTGTCAACTCTAAAAAGCAACCTCATTTTAATTGTTCCTTCATAATTATCAGGCACTTGCCATTATGTAACGTCATCAGCTCCACCACCGACAATATTGTTCTCTTTGGGCCCACACTAGCCCTCATGATTTTTTTTTCATCGGGTCCACCATCCTTGTTGCCCTCTGCGGCAACTCATGAGCATGCAACTCGAGAAAAAAACGTTGTCTGTGGGTCAATGGCAGAGTATCGCATATAAGCTAGCCCAAAACTCCTTCCTTAAGTGATGTGAGACATGGATCTCACATACTCCATCCCTCAATGGCACAACGTCCCTGTTGTGCCCTCAACGGCACTAGTGAGCACCTACCACATGCCATCGGGAGTCGACTCTAATATCACTTTGTAACGTTATCTGTCTTACTACTGACAATATTGTCCACTTTGGGCCCCCCCGGCTCTCATGACTTTGTTTTTCCTCGAGTCCACCATCCTCATGGCCCTCCGCAACAACTCACAAGCGTCCAACTTGGGAAAACGCGTTGTCTGTGGATCAATGGCAGAGTATCGGATGTAAGCTAGCCTAGGATTTCCTCCCTAAGTGATGTGGGATAGAGATCTCAATACCCTCCCTCAATGGCACAGTGTCCCCAATGTGCCCTCAGCGGCACCAGTAGCGCCCACTGTAGTCACCACATGTCGTCAAAAGTCAGCTCTGATACCATTTTATAACGTCATCCGCCTCACCACCGACAATATTATCCGTTTTGGGCATCACTGGCCCCCACAGCTTTATTTTTTTCTCAATCCACCATCCTAGCAACCATCAACGGCAATTCATGAGCGCGTAACCCACGAAAATGCATCGTCGATGGTTAAGGTGGACCTTCCCACATATAAGACATCCCGGGCTCACTCCTTAGGCAATGTGAGGTTAGGAGATCTAACTTTGTAATGTCATCGGCCTCACCACCAACAATATTGTCTGCTTTGGGCCCTCACGATTTTGTTTTTTCTCGGGTCCACCATCCTCGCTGCCCTTCGTGGCAAGTCATGAGCGCAACCCAGGACGCGTTTTCTGGGGGTCAAGGGTGGAATATCGCATTAAGATAGCACATGACTCCCTCCCTAAGCGATATGGAACATGTATCTCACATATTGCCTCCCTCAATGGCACATCGGTCCTCAATGATACCAGCGAGTGCCCACTGTAATGTAACGTTATTTGCCTCACCACTAACAATATTATCCGTTTTGGGCTTCTCTGGCCCTCACGACTTTATTTTTCCTCGGGTCCACCATCATTGCAGCCCTCTGCGGCAACTCATGAGCTTGCAACCAAGGAAAATGCGTTGTCTGTGGGTCAAGGGCAAAGTATCACATATAAGCTAGCCCATGACTCTCTCCCTAAGCGATGTGGGACATGGATCTCACACATTATAAGATTGCAAATTGTTACTACTTTGTCTTTGCAGGAATAGGTGGACATCGTGTCGTAATTTCTATTGAAATGGACAGAATCACAGTGATGGGTCTGTTTGAATAGGCGGACATTGTGTCATATTAGGCGTTATCGGCACATTCATTCTGTTGTTGGCTAATTAGTTTTGCACTTTTAAGTAGGCCTTCCTGGTTTTGTTGCTTGTTTGTGTTGCCACCAAAAGAAAGGGGCACATGGATAGATGGAATGAAATACAGATTTCAAACTCACCTCCATCTGCTATGATTCATCATATGTTGACGAGTTTGCTTGAAAAAGATTTGGTTGTCTGCTAATTGAAGCTGTATGCTTTTGGTTATTTCACCTTTGGACCTTGAATATTGTTTTTCTTTGCAATAGCAGCCCAGCTGTGAATTTTGAGTACATTCCGTGTCTGGTACCACTCTTGACGAGCCTGTCCTTCCATTGACTAAGCTTCTCTGCTTATTGCAATCTTTTCTCATAGAGTAACATTGCAACAGATCAGGGAGATGATGGTAGCAAGAACCCTAAAATAGTCGAACTTTCCAACCAAAAGTTCAGGTCAATTTTTGAGCAAGAACACTAGCCGGCTTTGGCTCGAATTATCTGGCAAACATTCTGTAGATGGTTTTAGGAGGTAATTAAGCTAACCAGGTTTATCATAAAAGAATGACCTGATTTCCTCCTTATGCAATTAAGGGAAACATGAGACTGGACATTTGCTAGAAAGTTCATTTATGGCATCTGCCTCTACATGAAAGCCATAGCTGCAAGAGCTGAAGGCTAGCATCAGAAACATCTCAACCTGGATCAAGCAATAGCAGGAGCATTAAATCTTTCTGTGGTGAAGATGCTTTCAAATAAGAACTCGTAACAAGTTCAATCTTAAATCTTCTACTTATGCTGGTCTTAAGATACCGGGAATGGGCCTTATGGGATCATGATAGGGTTGAACCCTCTTATTGTAATTGTCATGATCTACTCAGTTGAAATATTCATGATGCTGATGACCGTAGGACATAGTAAATTGGGAACAAAATAATTTGCTCTGCACATGGGATCAAACAACAGAGGGAAAGCAACAGCAATTACATAAAGATGATATCGATACTGAATGTTTGACTGGACATAACATACGAGTTCTATTTATAAAGCATCGAGGGACATGACTAAAAGCATAAACACTAAAAATTACCCAACAGCTGACTCCAAACATTACTAACATATTTTCGACAGCTCCCAGATATCGATTACAGACAGACTCGTAGTGACAACTACCTTAGAATACATTCAAATTTACCAGTCATAAGGCACAAATAATTGGCAGACTCATATTTACTTAAAAAAAGATGCGGGAGCAATGAGTTATATTATTAAGAAGTTTGACCAATCAAACATCTTTGAATAGGAGAAATAGTGAAGGATGGGTTGTAATAGCTTTTCTCACACGAGTTTTCGAGTAATTTCTTATTTAAACCGCAATGTCAACACTTTTTGTTGAAATTTGATTGGAATGGCTAAAATAAAATTTTACACAAAAGTTTAGAATTATATGATAAAATTGAAAAATTAAGGATTGAATTGATATCCGCACAATAAGCTTAGGTCGGATTACACTTTATGCCCAAGAAGGCAGTATCCATTTTTTATAAATTAGGGCTGCCTTATGGCCATCAAACGTCACTAGTCATCTCCACTTTCTGCACTCTGTGAAGGCTATATTTGCCTCTGATCAACTTTCTTCGGCCATCCATTTGATTAGAGTTCACAAGTTGTGACCACTATCTATATCTAAAATTGATTAAAAAGGTGGGCGATACGCATAGCTGTAACCATTAATCACCAGGGTGGTTGGAGGAAAGTATGGGCCATTGGCCATAACCAAATAAAAAAAAAAGATTAAACATTTGTTTTGAGACTTTTATGAAGTGTTTTTTTTTGGTAAATTAAGAAATGTATTAACTTTTGTCAAAATTACAAGAGAGACCCGACACCACAAATCTTGCACTCATTGAGACAAGCTTGTCAATATGAGTGTAAGGGTGTCATGATTACAGTGCATAATAAGTACATCAAAGATAGATATCTAACAAAAGCTAGCAGCACCAAGCTTCCTAGTAAAAAATGGATGTATCAATGTTCCAGCTACGTTGCATACGCCTATTACTCGGAGTGTCTGGGACATGCATGAATGTCATAGTCCTATCGTTGACGAACTTCTCGAGACGTTTTTTCATGAATGGCAAGAAGAAGTGATGATTGCGGAAAATAGTATTGTTCCGCTCCATCCATATTATGTGACATAACGCATCGAGGCTCGATCGGGCTAGGCTAATAGGGAAGTCCTTCCACCGAGACGTTACTTATGAAGTGTTAAATGTCATTGTTTGGAACTTTTTTTGGCAATTGAATCCTTAAACTAAAGATAGCGAGGTGGGCAACTTCCCTCGGCCATGAGTAGTCAGGTTGGGACATATTCCTAGAGATCGGAACAGAATTTGGCCCGAGACCCCGGGGTCAAATTGCAAAGAACTTCCAAATATTGGGGCGGAGCAGGGGAAAGGGGCTTTCTGAAAGTTCAAATATCATCGGCAACTTGGCACAAGTCCAAAAAGTTTGGGGAGCAAATCGATATTCAGCCAACTTTATTATTTTGTGGTCCTCACATCTGAGATATGTCGGTGGGTGCCCTCAGGAAATTGCAGAATTGGTGTATGTCCTCTGTGTTCTAGGACTAGGAGTGATGTCAAGACAAATATACAGTGAAGTAGCTGCTTCATTTACAGGCATAGGAAATTACCTTGCACTACCGTCGTTTACATCTTTAATGTGTGCATTGCGTCGTCAACGTTTTCTATACTTACAGTCACACTCTTACTCACATGGACATGGCAAACATCATGTACAGACTAAGATCAGGAAAAGGGGCTTAATCCTTTACTTCCAGCATGGAGGGAACACGCTGCTCCTCATGCTAGTGCCTTGGCGAGGAGAGGCGTCGCCCTTGGATGATTTCTCCATGGATTGGACGTCCCAGCCTCCGTCTCTCCAATATCCATAGTAAACTTCTGGGATGTGTGCGACCTTCTGATAATCCTCGTCCTGCTCGTCTCGCACAAATTTCTTGACCAACTCATCGGGCATGTCGAAAAACTCAAGTATTTGGAGCTTTGTCAGATACTCAATGCCTGATGGCAGCTTCTCCAGTAGCTTGCAGCGCTGAATGATCAACTTTTCGAGGCAAGGCATTGCTCCTTCCTCTACTTCCACAGATCTGAGTTCATCAAAATTGTCGAGACCCAAAATTTTCAGCCTCCTAAAACCTTTGGATTTGAAGCATAAGGTCTTTCCTTCATAGACCTGGAGCAGCTCGAGATGCACGAGGTTAGGCAGACTTTGCAGCGATACGAGTGGGTCATCCTTCAGCCGACTCCATCGTAAGTGCAACTTGACGAGACTACTGAGAGTGGCTAACCAGTTTGGTAGCTTCTCAAGACGCCCTTTCAAGTAAATTCTCTGTAGTAATTGTGGTGGAGACATAAGGTGTTGCAGATCCAATATCTCTTCGTCCTCGACCGCATGCACAGATATTGCACAGAGGTTGGTTAGTTTCGCTATCGATGAGCACAAAGCCCTGCCGTCCTCTTTCCTCAACTTCTGGATGCCCAACCTGCTCAATTGTGTCAGCTTCCCGAGTTCTTTCATTAGGATGTCATTGCTCTCGCCGTCCGCCTCTATGTTGCACAACTTTTGAAGGGACTGCAGAGCCCCAATCTCCGTGAGTGCCTTGAAGCCATACTTGAAGTACAAATAGGATATGTTCTCGTACCGATACACCAAGAGATGCCGGAGTTTTTGCAGTTTCAGGATTTCTACAGGCAATTGCGTTACATTTGTGTGCTTAAGATCTAGTGTTTCTAGGTTCTGAAGCCTCCCTATCGAAGTAGGAAGTGTTTTAATTTCGGTGTGCCTGAAGCTCAAATATCTTAGGTAGTACCAGTCAACAACTTGAACTGGGAACCTTGACAAAGGTGTGGCTTGCATGTCTAAGACATGGAGCAGTTTAATGTCACATCCTAGGACACGGTCAATGAATCCCCTGTCTATGCCGAACATGTATAGAGAGCGCATATGAGAAAGTGACCTGTTTTGCTGTGCAGCTTGCAAGCTATTCTGCAATGAAAGGCGGCGAACTTTATCTGGCCACATGTCGGTCTGATCTTTGGCTATTGTTGCAAAGCTCTGATCTCTCGATTTTGAAGTTATTATTTCCCTCTGGAAATCATGGATGCGACACAACTTGACCCTTCCGTCGGTTGTTGTTTCAGCTACTTGCACTAGGCTTCTGTTCAGGAGCTCGCTGAAATAGTCCTTTGCAACTTCATCGAGTGTCTTGCCTTCTTTTCTCTCGACAAACCCTTCTGCTACCCAGAGCCGGGTCAGTCTCCTGCGCTCGATCAGGTGACCCTCGGGAAATACACTCAAGTGCAAGAAACAGGACTTCAGGTAGTAAGGCAAATCATTGAAACTGAGGGAAAGCACCCTCTTCAAATTCTTGAGCCTGTCGTTGCCATCAATCTCGGCACGAAGGCTACGTCGTACCAAATCCCATTCATCGATCCTCCGTTTATCCTTCGTGGCCAGGACACCACTGATGGCCACAATTGCCAGGGGTAGTCCTTCACACCTTTTCAAAATGTACTTACATATCTCCTCCAGGTGTGAAGGGCAAGAGTTTCCCTGAAATGTCTTCTGACAGAAAAGCTTCCATGACTGTTCCGGATCGAGTGGCTCCATATTTTTTACCAGCCCATTGAACTCCTTGCAGGAGGTGGATGCGAGATCGGAATTCCGGCTTGTGATGATCACCCGGCTTCCGTGGCTGTTGTTGGGCAAGGCATGCTTGACTGCATCCCATTCGTTTATGTGCCATGCATCATCAAGGACGATCAGGTACCTTCTCCTCTGAAGCAGGTCCTTGATGATCATCTTCAGCCAATGGCTATTCATAGTGTTGGCTCCTGGAGGGACCGGTTTCCTGATCACCCTCATGATCTGATCAAGCATGTCTTTGAGGAGCTCTTCGATCTTGGAGGACCGAGAGAGAGTGATCCAAGCATGCACTGCGAAATGCTTCTTCACGGAGGGGTCATCATAGACTTGCTTCACCAGAGTGGTTTTGCCCAACCCTCCCATTCCCACGACAGAGATGACCTCCCGCCTGTGAGCCCCCTCAAGTAACTGCCCAACCAACTCGTTCTTTGGCTGTTCAATGCCCACTAGGTCAGTTTTATCCAGGAGAAGGGCATTGCCTCGGTGGTCCTGCCACGTTTTGTCCACGCCGGTGGAGCTCGGACCTTGTTGAGCCCTGCTGAATTTGTGGCGCAGCCTCCAGTGCCCATCGCATATGCCCTTTAGTCTGGAGTTGATGCGCTGTATCTCGGATGTGATCCGGTATCGAGCCTTCAGGTTTTTGATGCAGCAGGACATCCTGCTGATGAGGGCAGTGAACCCGACTCCATGATCATGTCTCAGGACCAGCGAGAACTCATCAAGCGCATCCTCCATGTCGTAGGCTGCGTTTCTTAGCTGCTTCACCCACACTTTGACTTCCTCGTCGCTTTCCTCGAGGGAATCTGCAACCCTGAGGAAGGCTCGGAGTCGCTCCAATTCTCCTCTCACTGAGAGGGCCTCTTCTCGAGCGCCTGTCAGCAACCGGACCTCATTCTCAAAGAATTGTGCAAGCTTGATGAGTAGGTGAGTCACTGCACCCTCTGCCATGCCTCTGGTGAGTGGTGAATAGTTTTTGGGTTTATGTGTTGCCTAGAGGCTTTAGACTGTGGCTGCAAAGGTTGAGGCTTTTCATGGTGTCTGAACCATTAAACTGCTTAACTTTAGAGAATCTCATATTTGTAACTGTTTTACGTGGGATCCATGTCTGCTTCCCACAATATACAAGTTTTGGTTTATTTTAGTAACATCCCTTTATTTTTTTTGCGATTCTGTTAATTATTTTTGGCTTGGACAGCAAGCTATTCAACTTTCTTGTTTCGTGTGGAAAAGTCTGCAAATTGGCTTGGACAGCAAGCTATTCAACTTTCTTGTTTCTTGTGGAAAAGTCTGCAAATATGTTTAGTAGTTTATACTGTTGTAGCTTCATCTTATCTGATTAAGCTAACCAAACTTTCTTAATTTTTATGCAGACAAAACTTGTATAACGCGGTCTGAATATTATATATCTGATGCAAAATCACAGGAAGTTTCAAGGAACTTTCGCGTTGTATTTTATGGAGTAGATTCTTACCTGAATTCAAGAGAAACTAATTTAGATGTGCTTGTTGTGTGCATACAATCATGTCATCTTCTCTTGTTAGCTTATCGAAATATATTTCAGCTGCCAGTTCCTGCTTGATTATAGCATTATTCAACTTAGATATACAATCATGAACATTCAAGTGAAATTCGCAGATTTATCACCAAGTATCGCAAAAAACCAGAGGTTTATCACTTGACTATGTTACATGAAGGAAGTTCAAGCAGCATTTCATTGCTAGGAAATATAGGAGATCATCAACTACAGTGAGGCGATGAGCAAGCAGCTGAGCTCAGATGTTTGGTGAATTTAACTCTGCACTGCTCTGATTTTTCCGTGGAATTACCCTATCAAAAACGAAATGGTCATGATTCCAAACACGCAACTTGTTCACATTAAATAGCGATGGATATGCCTTGTTTTTCCACGGTAGAAGGAGAAGTGGACAAAAATTGCGAGGAAAAATAACTATCATTACGTATGAAGCAATTAAGTAAATAAAGTGAAGAGCGACATATCAGTCACGACGGACAGATGGCATTAAAAAAATAGAATGGCACCGACAAAATCTTTAAGAATTCAAAATGATGGCGCCCTTTCGATAAGATTGGAGTGGCTGTCGCCATCTATTATGTGGAGATGATCAGGATTCAATGAGGAGGAAAGCTGTCTCTGTCACGCCACTGTTACCAGTCAAGACAGGAAGTCCCTGCTAACTAGTCTTGAAAAACATGCAACTAAGTTAATAACCATTTGCTATATCATATTGTTTGGCCACCGTCTCTTACTTTGGTTAAAGTACATCGCTTTTCGATCGAATTATAGGCCATACGATCAGTTTCCTATGGATGATCTCGTATTGCTATTCCAATGCCTGATCAAGACAAGGCAAGGGTTGCAGAGGAATGAATTATGATCCGAGTGTCATCAAATCAAAGATGCACAATACGTTGGTGCATCTACTTCTGCAATTTGTTAAAGTTATGCTAAAACAGTGGCAAATTTTTTTATGTCGTGCAGAAACTACGCATTCCCCTTTGAGTTATATTTCCTGCATGTTGAAGTTTGACCTCGTAAGCGAAATTAGATCATGGATGTAACACGAGTAGGACAAAAGACTGGTTCAGTTGTCAACGCCGTTGCCGAAGTTCGAGATTACAGCAATCTACGGCCGGCAGGTTTTTAGTTTGGGCTCGTAACAGAATTATTTCATCTGAACATTTCGTCCAAAAAAATTCAGAGCTAAGAAAATCGGAAGAACGACTTCTGTTTTACCTCGATGTATGCATTGCATTTCTCGTTCTATCAACTTTTTTCTATTCCCATTTCCGCGTCAGGGAAAATGGAGGTGCTGGTGCTGAATCAAAGACTCCAGAAAGTGAAATTAGTCCTTCCTGACTGACCAAAATCAAATGAGCGTTTGGCCCTGAAGCGAGCACCTGCGAGACTTTCAAACGTGTTGAATACATTCTTTGCCCGTTCAAGGAAGTCGAACGTAAGTCTGTCTCCATTGAATTGTTAAGGGCCAATCCTTGACCCTGAACTTGATCTTTGACGTCCTCATTCGGAAACTTTGGCCTTGTAACGAGCCCCAGGAGTCGTAAATAACTACTATGTAAGAAGCAGAGGTTGATTTTATCGGAGTTTCGTAGTTGTTCTGGAGATATTAGCTTACTCGTTACTCCAGGAGATTCAGGGGATTTCGTTATCATTTACCTGCGAAAACGATGTTATCTAATTATAACCAGAATCTTTGTTCCTGATCTACCGCAGGAAAAGAAATGATATCCAAGGGTTCGTGTTATGCTGATATTTGGTACATAAATGTAATGATATCCAAGGATATGATAAAATGTAGTATGATTTACCATATCATAGTCCAATATAACTATCAAATGGTAATTATACAACCATCCTAATGTCCTCAACTCAAAACAACCCATACAAAAATTCCAGAACAAACATTCTCCCACCCTATGTGCGGGTCGCTAAGGAACCTGAAAAGACAAATAGGATGAAAAGGAGGGAGCTATAACCGCTTCTCCCAAGCGATTTAACAAACACTATGCATATATTTAAAACAATAACATAACTCATTTTCATCAAAATTAGATTTAGGTAATCTTCAAAATTAAGTTATTGTATTCACATCAAAATCAAATTCAATTCAACAAATAATATTAAATAAATTCATTGATCGAACCCATTAATTAATCTCATCATTCACAGACTAATGGTCAGTTTCATCGACTAACCTCATGCTCAGAATTCAATAACGATCACGAATAGCACCCTGTGACTAAGCCACCAGATTTCCACATTGGCTAGGTCTCCACATACAATGCTGATGGCTCGGCCCGTAAAGATATCTTATAATAATATTCGCATACCCAGAAAAACTCACTGGTTCAGAGATACTAAGCACATAACATCAATCGACAATATATTCCACAATCCACAAGGCCAAAAACAGAAGTCATCTCAAAACATTTCGTAATTCAATTCACAATTCAACCACATAACATTTTCACAACACATTTGCTAAGGCAATTTACTACTCAAAGCACAATCTTTTGTAGCAAGACGCCTTCTCAAAATCAATTTCAAATCCCAAGAGGCAGTAAATGTTCGATCTAGAGTTTAATGCAACAAATATACATGTAATAACTCAAAACATATCAAATCTTTATAATTTTTAAAACATAAGTTTTCAAATTCTTAGGAAAAATAGTATCACTCACCTCGAACAAGTCAAATGCTAATTTATATTGCCAATGGGTCAATGTCTCTAGGTTCCTAACAACAAATTGAAAAAAAATATCAAAAATTGAGTAAAATAATATTCTAATGAATGACTTAACTAAACTTCACCTATTGTCGGTAAAAGCAATAGTTATGAGAAAATATAAAGGCTCACCCATAACAGAAAATCATTGTTATCCGTTTTACGCAACTCGCGCATTTAATCTCTTTGTGTCAACTTTTTTCCACCGAGCTCCGTTTCTAACAATTTCATAGTAAAAAATAAACCCTTTTGACATACTACAAGATTCCAAAATCGGCCAACCTAGACTTTGGCCAAAAACCAACAAAAACACATACCAACTACTATGCGCGTACTGTTCACTGTGCAAGAGAAAGTTCTAAATTTCGTTTCTAATAAACCGTAAACTCAAATTGATTTTCGTGAAATGTTATGGCTTCACGACAAAGTATCATAATCCCATAGTTTCTTATCCAAATAACTCCAAATATTGGACTTTGTAAACCAAACTCCACATAACCCCAATTCGAACTATATCCTAAAAAAAATCTCAGAAACTATTTCAATTAAGTAGACAAGGGGACATGAATAGTTATCAAGTGCTGCAATTCGAAGCTAAATCAACTTGGCAGAATCCCAGAAATAGACCTTCCTACCCTTCTCCCTTTTTCTCTCTCTCTCTTTCTCTCCTATCCTCCTTTCTTCTCTGTTTCTCCTTATTCTGTTTTCCTGCACCTTCTAGTCATAGTATGTTGATGCACTGCAGCAAAGTTGACCGAGTCAAAAAAAAAAAAAAAAACTTGCTATTGGGTGGATCTTGCCCCATTACAGCTACAACCGATTCACGGGCCGCGCCTCGAAAAGTTAACAAAGGGTTGCCCATCAACATTGGATCAAAGGAAAATATTCAAGCACATACAAAGGTGAAGACTCCCGGCAATACTTCCTTTATTCGATTACGTTCTTGCCGTTTCGCCCTCTTAAAGGGCTGGGAGCAATCATCTTTCGACCTTGTCAGGATCCGCTCGGACCTAATCCATTGTCGAGCCGTACATCAACTCGAGGAGCTTTGCCCTAAAATCATCTAAAACGGCTCGACTCGATTTATTTGGATAACTCGGTTCCTAAAGTATTAAGCCTAGAATTTTCGGAATTGATACGGAGTTCATTTGCTAATTGACCAAAAGATTTACTTTGCTTGCCGCATTATTCTTTCGAAGTGCAACTGTCTGTGTTTATGCTGTGATGAATCGTGCTTGATGACATTCTGCGCTCCGTAATAAAGGTACCCTGAACCACGTAATTATATATGTGTTAAGAGAATTTCGATTTAATTTGCAGAAACACGATGCAAGAGGATCGGAAGAAGTTTCCGTGGTCGTTCGAGTGTCGGTCTCAATCCCCGCAAAAACATGTCAAATGTCGGGAAACATTGATTCGGCTCGGTAAGATTACAACTAATAATGATAACATAATGATGGGATTGCGTGAGCACATTCACGATTTGAAAAAAAAATTTAACTTCCCACCTAATTCTGTTTTTGAATTAAGATCGCTTCCTCACGCATTTCGTTTGCTCTTTCATAAGGATAAAAATCCGTTTCTAGCTTTAAGAATGTCGGCTTGAGGAAGAGAGATGAAAAGGAGGAGATGCTCGCTGCTCTACGACGATACCAACTTAACATATATACCTAACTAGATTAGAAGATAATGTACCCTGTCAGACAAATAAAACATAAACAACGACTTTTCAAATGTATGTCAATTTACCACAAATAACTAATAGCAACGCCATAATTCTCGATTTGGTCCTAATCAAGCATGAACTTGTAGAGGCTTCGCCCGGCTCTTTCATAGTTCGTCAAACCCTCCATCTTATCTTCCCCTATTATTGCGTGCTCCATGGAAACCATCTTATAATATGCAATAAAACGAATTGATTAATGTGCAAATTGGCGATACATTAGGCATAGCATTAAGTGAGTACCTAATCCTTACATCAGCCAAAGCGAAGTAGATGATCTTTACACTTTAGGGCAGATTGTCCAGTTAGTCCTAATTCCTAAACATATTATAGTGATGCCAATTTAAAAGGAATATAGCTCAGCAATATAAAGTCACTTGTCATCAGTTTGAGCCTGATTATCACTAAGACTTATGTGAGCTTTTCTATTTTGACTTAGTCTCTTGTCGTTATTTCCCATAAGATTCCCCTCGAAAAATTATGCAGAATAAAAAAATCACTCAAAGAAGATGCCGGAGCAATGAGTTATATTATTCAGAAGTTTTGACCAATCGAACATCTTTGAATAAGAGAAATAGTGGGAGATGGGTTGTAATGGCTTTTCTCACACAGTTTTCTAGTAATTTTTTGTTTAAACTGTAACATCAATAATCTTCGAATTTTACACAAAAGTTTAGAACCATATGATAAAATTGAAAAGTTAAGGTTTGAATTGATATATGCACAATAAACTTAGGTCCGATTGAGTAATTTTTCCTTACACTTTATCATGCCCAGAAAGCAATATCCATTTTTGATAAATTTGGGCTGCCTTATGGGCCATCAAACGTCACTAGTCATCTCCACTCTCTGCAATTTGTGAAGGCTATATTTGCCTCTGATCAACTTTCTTCGGCCATCCATTTGATTAGAGTTTACAAGTTGTGACCACTATCTATGTAAAATTGATTAAATATAAAGGTCGGAGATAAGCATAGCTGTGACCATTAATCACAAGGGGGGTTGGAGGAAAATATGGGCCATTAGCCCTAACCAAATATAAAAAAAAAAGGATTAAAACATTTGTTTTGAGACTTCTATCAATTGTTCAATGTCATTGTTTGGAACCTTTTTTGAGGAATTGAACCCTTAAACTAAAGATAGTGAGGTGGGCAACTTCCCTCGGCCATGAGTAGTCAGGTTGGGATATATTCCTAGAGATGGGAACAGAATTTGGCCCGACTCTCAGGGGTCAAATTGCAAAGAACTTCCCAATACTGGGGGCGCAGCAGGGGTTGAGAAAGTTCAAATCTCATCCGCAACTTGGCACAAGTCCAAAAACTTGTTTTTTTGTTTTTTTGGAGGGGGGGGGGGGGCGCAATTGATAATCAGCAAACTTTATTATTTTGTGGTCCTCGCATCTGAGATATGTAGGTGGGTGCCCTCAGGAAATTGCAGAATTGGCGCATGTCCTCTGTGTTCTAGGACTAGTAGTGATGTGAAGACAAATATACAGTGAAGTAGCTGCTTCATTCATATCATTTACAGGCATACAAATTTACCTTACACTACTCTTTACATCTTTTACATGGGCATTGCATCGTCAACATTTGCTATACTTACAGTCACACTCTTACTCACGCGTACATGGCAAACATTATGTACAGACTAAGATCAGGAAAAGGGGATTAATCCTTTACTTCCAGCATGGAGGGAATTCGCTGCTCCTCATGCTACTGCCTCGGCGAGGAGAGGCGTCGCCCTTGGATGATTTCTCCATGGATTGGACGTCCCAGCCTCCATCTCTCCAATATCCATAGTAAACTTCTGGGATGTGTGCAACCTTCTGATAATCCTCGTCCTGCTCGTCTCGCACAAGTTTCTTGACCAACTCATCAGGCATGTCGAAGAACTCGAGTACTTTGAGCTTGGTCAGATACTCAATGCCTGATGGCAGCTTCTCCAGTAGCTTGCAGCGCTGAATCATCAACTTTTCTAGGCAGGGCATTGCTCCTTCCTCCACTTCCACGCATCTGAGTTCATCAAAATTGTCGAGACCCAGAATTCTCAGCTTCCTAAAACCTTTGGATTTGAAGCATAAGTTCTTCCCTTCGTAGACCTGGAGCAGCTCGAGATGCACGAGGTTGGGCAGACTTTGCAGTGATACCAGTGGGTCATCCTTCAGTCGACTCCCTTTCAAGTGCAACTTGACAAGACTATGGAGAGTGGCTAACCAGTTTGGTAGCATCTCGAGACGCCCTTTCAAGTAGATCCTCTGTAGTAACTGAGGTGGAGACGTAAGGTGTTGCAGATCCAATATCTCGTCATCCTCAACCGAAGCCACGGATATTGCACAAAGGTTGGTTAATTTCGCTATCGATGAGCACAAAGCCCTTCCGTCCTCTTTCCTCAAATTCAGGATGCCCAACCTGCTTAATTGCGTCAGCTTCCCGAGCTCTCTCATTATGATGCCATTACTCTCATCGTCTGCCTCTATGTAGCTCAACTTTTGAAGGGATTGCAGAGCCCCAATCTCCGTGAGTGCCTTGAAGCCATACTTGTAGCACAAATAGGATATGTTCTCGTACCGATACACCAAGAGATGCCGGAGTTTTTGCAGTTTCAGGATTTCGACAGGCAATTGCGTTACATTTGTGTGCTTAAGATCTAGTGTTTCTAGGTTCTGAAGCCTCCCTATCGAAGTAGGAATTGTTTTAATTTCGGTGTGCCTGAAGCTCAAATAGGTTAAGTAGTACGAGTCAACAACTTGAACTGGGAACCTTGACAAAGGTGTGGCTTGCATGTCTAAGACATTGAGCAGTTTAATGTCACATCCTAGAACAAGGTCAATGAATCCTCTGTCTACACCGAACATGTATAGAGAGCGCAGATGAGAAAGTGACCTATTTTGCTGTGCAGCTTGCAGGCTGTTCTGCAATGAAAGGCGGCGAACTTTTTCTGGCCACATGTCATTCTGCTCTTTGGCGATCGTTGCAAAGCTTTGATCACCCGATTTTGATGTTATTATTTCCCTCTGGAAATCATGGATGCGACACGACTTGACCCTTCCGTCAGTTGTCGTATCGGCTACTTGCACTAGGCTTCTGTTCAAGAGCTCGCTGAAGTAGTCCTTTGCAACTTCATCAAGTGTCTTGCCTTCTTTTCTCTCGACAAACCCTTCTGCTACCCAGAGCCGGGTCAGTCTTCTGCGCTCGATCAGGTGACCCTCAGGAAATACACTCAAGTGCAAGAAACAGGACTTCAGGTAGTATGGCAAATCGTTGAAACTGAGGGAAAGCACCCTCTTCAAATTCTTGAGCCTGTCATTGCCATCAATCTCGGCACGAAGGCTACGTCGTACCAAATCCCATTCATCGATCCTCCGTTTGTCTTTCGTGGCCAGAACACCACTGATGGCCACAATTGCCAGGGGTAGTCCTTCACACTTTCTCAAAATGTACTTACATATCTCCTCCAGGTGGGAAGGGCAGGAGTTTCCCTGAAACGTCTTCCGACAGAAAAGCTTCCACGACTGTTCCGGATCGAGTGGCTCCATATCTTTTACCTGCCCATTGAACTCCTTGCAGGAGGTGGATGCCAGATCGGCATTCCGGGTTGTGATGATAACCCGGCTTCCTTGGCTGTTGTTGGGCAAGGCATGCTTGACTGCATCCCATTCGTTTATGTACCATGCATCATCAAGGACGATCAGGTACCTCCTCCTCTGAAGCAGGTCCTTGATGATCATCTTCAGCCAATGGCTATTCATATTGTTGGCTCCTGGAGGGACCGGTTTCCTGATCACCCTCATGATCTGATCAAGCATGTCTTTGAGTAGCTCTTCGATCTTGGAGGACCGAGAGAGAGTGATCCAAGCATGCACTACGAAATGCTTCTTCACGGAGGGGTCTTCATAGACTTGCTTCGCCAGAGTGGTTTTGCCCAACCCTCCCATTCCCACGACAGAGATGACCTCCCGCCTATGAGCCCCCTCAAGTAACTGCCCAACCAACTCGTTCTTGGGCTGCTCAATGCCCACTAGGTCAGTTTTATCCAGGAAAAGGGCATTGCCTCGGTGGTCCTGCCACGTTTTGTCCATGCCGGTCGAGCTCGGACCTTGATGAGCCCTGCTGAATTTGTGGCGCAGCGTCCAGTGCCCATCGCATATGCCCTTTACTCTGGAGTTGATGCGCTGTATCTCGGATGTGATCCGGTATCGAGCCTTCAGGTTCTTGATGCAGCAGGACATCCTGCTGATGAGGCCAGTGAACCCGGCTCCGTGATCATGTCTCAGGACCAGCGAGAACTCGTCAAGCGCATCCTCCATGTCGTAGGCTGCGTTTCTCAGCTGCTTCACCCACACTTTGACTTCCTCGTCGCTTTCCTCGAGGGAATCTGCAACCCTGAGGAAGGCTCGGAGTCGCTCCAGTTCTCCTCTTACTGAGAGGGCCTCTTCTCGAGCGCCTGTCAGCAACCGGACCTCATTCTCAAAGAATTGTGCTAGCTTGATGAGTAGGTGACTCACTGCACCCTCTGCCATGCCTCTACTCTGGTGAGTGGTGAATAGTTTTTGGGTTTATGTGTTGCCTAGAGGCGTTAGACTGTGGCTGCAATAGTTGAGGCTTTTCATAGTGTCTGAACCATTAAACTGCTTAACTTTAACTAATCTCATATTTATAGCTGTTTTACGTGGGATCCATGCCTGCTTCCCACAATATACAAGTTTCGGTTAATTTTAGTGACTAGCCCTTTAATTTTTTTTTGCAATTCTGTTAATTATTTTTGGCTTTGACAGCAAGCTATTCAACTTTCTTGTTTCGTGTGGAAAAGTCTGCAAGTATGTTTAGTACTTTATTCTTTTGTAGCTCCATCTTATCTAATTAAGCTAACCAAAACTTCTTAATTCTATGCAGATACAACTTGTATAACGCGGTCTGAATATTATATTTCTAATGCACAATCACGGGAAATTACATAGGAACTTTCCTGTTGTATTTTATTGGAGTAGATCCTCACCTGAATTCAAGAGCAACTAATCTAGATGTGTTTGTTGTGGGTATACAATCATGTCATCTTCTCTGGGTAGCTTATCAAAATATATTTCCGCTGCCAGTTCCTGCTTGATCATAGCATTATGTCGACTTAGATATACAATCATGAACAATCAAGTGAAATTCGCAGATTTATCGCTATGTATCACAAAAAAACCAGATTTATGACTTGACCATGTTACATGAAGGAATTCAAGCAGAATTTCATTGCTAGGAAGTAGAAGAGATCATCACCAACAGTAAGGCGATGAACAAGCAGCTGAGCTCAGATGCTTGGTGAATTTTAACTCCACACTGCTCTGATATTTCCGTGGCATTACCCTACTGAATCACCTCAAATACGAAATGGTCATAATTCCAAACACACAACTTGCACATTAAATAGCAATATATATGCCTTGTCTCTCCACGGTAGAAGGAGAAGTGGACAAAATTTGCGAGGAAAAGCAACTATCATAACGTATGAAGCAATTAAGCAAATAAAGTGAAGAGTGGCCTATCAGTCACTATAGACGGATGGCATTAAAAAATAGAATGACACCGACAAAAATCTTTAAGAATTGGAAATGATGGTGCCTTCTCGATAAGATTAGAGTGGCTGTCGCCATCTATTATGTGGAGTTGATCTGGATCCGATGAGGAGGAAAAGCTGGCTTTGTCACGCCACTATTTCCACCAGTCAAGACAGGAACTCCCTCCGGACTAGTCTTGAAAAAGATGCAACTAAGTTAATAACCATTTGCTATATCATATTGTTAGGCCACCATCTCTTACTTTGGTTAAAGTTTATCGCTCTTCAATCGAATTATAGACCATACGATCAGTTTCCTATCGGTGATCTCATATTGCTATTCCCATGCCTGATCAAGACAAGGCAAGGGTTGCAGAGGAATGAATTAAGACACGACTGTCATCGGATCAACGATGCACAATAGGTTGCTGTATCTACTTCTGCAATATGTTAAAACTAGCTAAAACAGTGGCAAATTTTGTTACATCGTGCAGAAACTATGTGCTCCCCTTTGAGTTATATTTCCTGCATGTTGAAGCTTGGCCTCTAAGCGAAATTAGATCATGGATGTAACACGAGTTAGGACAAGAGACTGGTTCGGTTGTCAAGACCTTTGTCAAAGCTCAAGATTACAGCAATCTACTGCTGGCAGTTTTTTAGTTTGGACTCGTAACAGAATTACATCTGAGCATTTCGTCCAAAAAATACACAGCTAATGAAAATCGGAAGAATGACTGCTGTTTTACCTTGATGTATGCATTGCATTTTTCGTTTTTTATCGACGTTTTCTATTCCCATTTCCGCATCAGGGAGAAATGGAGGTGCCTTCCTGAGTGACCAAAATCAAATGAGCGTTTGGCCCTGAAGCGAGCACCTGCGAGACTTTCAAATGTGTCGAATACATTCTTTGCCCGTTCAAGGAAGTCAAACGTAAATCTGTCTCCATTGAATGGAAAAGGGCCAACCCTTGACCCTGAACCTGATCTTTGACGTATCCATTCGGAGACTTTGGCCTTGTAACGAGCCACAAGGCCCCGGAATCGTAAATAACTACTATGTAAGAAACAGAGGTTGATTTCGTCGGAGTTTCGTAGCTGTTCTGGAGATATTAGCTTACCCGTTACTCCAGGAGATTCAAAGGATTTCGTTATCATTTACCTGCGAAAACGATGTTATCTAATTATAACCAGAATCTTTGTTCCTGATCTACCACAGGAAAAAAAAAATGATATACAAGGGTTCGTGTTATGCTGACATTTGGTACTTAAGTTAGTCATCTTGTGTGCTACGACAGTTTCGCGAGCCGCACGTCGAAAAGTCACCTGGGGTTCTCCATCAATATCCTGGATCAAAGGAAGATATTCAAGCACATACGAAAGTGAAGACACCCGGCAATACTTCCTTTATTCAATTACATTCTTGGTCTTTCGCCTTCCTGAAAGGGCTGGGAGCAATTTTCTCTCGACCTTGCCGGTATTCAGTCGGACCTAATCCATCGTCAGGCTGCCTATCAACTTGAGGAGCTTTGCCCTAATACCATCTAAAACGGCTCGACTAGATTTATTTGGATAACTTGGTTCCTTAAAGTACGAGGCCTAGAAATTTCAGAATTGATACGGAGTTCATTTGCCCATTGACCAAAAAATTTACTTTGCTTGCCGCATTGTTCTTTCGAAGTATAACTGTTTGTGCTTATGCTGTGTGGAATCGTGCTTGATGACAAGTCGCGTTTATGCCATCCTACAAATAGGCATTCTGCGCTCCGTAAGAAAGGTTTGCCTGAACCGCGTAATTATTTCTGTATTAAGAGAATTTCGGTTTAATTTGCAGAAACACGGCTCACAAGGATTGCAAGAAGTTTCCGTGGATTTGCAAATCGTAAATCGCTGATGTCCTGATGTTCTTTTGCACCCCCAAATCGCTGATGTTCTTTCATCTTTAATCTGCAGATTTGGATGATGATGAGGTGGATTTGCCGATTTGGAGGTACCAATTTGAGTGATTTTGAGCGAAATCGTTTGAGGAACTTCAGCGCCAACGAAATAACCAAGAATCTTCAGCAATTTGCCGATTTTGGGGTGCCGATATGAGTGATTTTGAGCTAGAGTTCTTAAGGAGTTGAGCGATTTTGAGCTAGGGTTCAATATGGGACAAGAAGAAGGGTGATCTCAAAACATGAAATGACAGTCGTTTTGATATCTAGTGACCACATCAACGCAAATGACTTATCGGTCCGGCCACTTAAGATAGATGGTGCTAACCGGACATCCACATAAGCATTTTCCGAAATAAATTGCCGGAAGGACTAAATTCAACAAATAAAAATGTTTAGGACTGAATTGGCAAAAATACAATAAATTTAAAATTTTGTGGACAATATTTTTGTCGTTCGAGTGTTGGTCTCAATCTTTGCAAAAACATGTCAAGTATCGGAAAACATCCATTCAGCTCGGTAAGATTACAACTAATAATGATAACTTAATGATGGGATCGCGTGAGCACATTCGCATTTAAAAAAAAAAAAAATTGACTTCCCACCTAATTCTGCTTTTGAAATTGAGATCGCTTCCTCGTGCATTTCCTTTGCTCTTTCGTAGGGATAAACATCCGTTTTTAGCTTTAAGAATGCCGGCTTGAGGAAGAGAGATGAAAAGGAGGAGACGTTCGCTGTTCTACGACGATACAAACTTAACCAATATTAAATATGAATGATATCTACGTTTGTAATACGCTGATCAGAACATGATTAGTCGTATTTTAAGAAAAGAAGTATATGCACCAGTACGCTATGAGAAGTGCATAGCCTTCGTTATCGTTCGTATCTTTTCCAAAATGTTCATATCTCGCGTTAACTTATAATAATCATATAGCTACAGAAAAATCAAGTAGTAGATAGTATAGGTGAAGGGCTTTTAAGTTATTGCGCACGTATTTTCACAGCCCTACTTAGAAGTTGACTGCCCATTAAGCGACCCGGATCACGCTCAGTCAGAACAGCAAGAGCGCTTGTTACAAGCGGAGCATCGAGCTTGGACCATTTTCCAACCACCCAGGTAAAATGGGTCACCGATCCTCCACGAGATCATAGGTCCAATTCACGTGGAGACGTTTGAACGCACCGCCTTGCTTAGCTAAACGACGCTGAGACATATCTCTTGTGGAAATATTTCCTAGCTGTTGACATCTTGATGAGACTGGTGATTCGTTCGCCAATATCACTTTATGATCAAGAGAAATGTAACGTAGTTTTGATCGGTGGATTTAAGATCCTCACGCCAACTCTTAGAGGAGGGACCGACAATTTAAGCACCACAGTTATTTAATTTGCTTTTACATTCACGACACATATGATGTTTAAACCAAACTGAGAAATATCATCAGTGGCAGATGTCCTCTTGCACCTGGTCATATTCATTCAAGACTTAAATAAAAAATTGACATATTCACTATAAGTCCTAAAACTTGTAGTGAAAGTGCAAGTGAGTCCTAAAACTTATCAAATTTGTTCAAATGAGTCCATCCGTTAACTCCGTTAATTAAAACAACCAAAAATGATGATGTGGCATTTTTAATATATTATTTAAGAAAAGGAGGTGCCACGTTAGCAGAAAAAATAAAAATATAAACTAAATTAAATTTTAATAAAGAAAAAAAGTTTGATTTTTTTTAAAAGTAGATTATGTTCAAATTTAAAATTTAAAAATTTTTATGTCACATAAGATGGAAGTCATCTATATTAGTGATTTCTGATCAAAATTAATTGATTGACTGAATTTACACAAATATAAAAAGATTAAGACTAGAATGATAATAAAAAAAGATCTAGGAATGTTTTGGTTATTTTTCCTAGGATAAAGGTCACATAGATAGGATGAAGATCGGATAAGATGCTGATTAGATTTGTGATATGATGTTCCGTACTTGGTAAATATCTGAATATAACGTGGATAATGAGAAAAACTACTCTAACGAGGAAGTAATCGGCCGCTCTCAACCATCGTCAATGTGCCTCCTGGTTCATGCCGCACACTGACGACATCACCTAGATAAGGGGCCCGGCAAATTTTTTTTTTTTTGTATCACTACAACAACATCAGATATCCTTTCAGCCACTTTTCTTAAGAACCTTCATCGACAAGGTCAAGGTTTGTCAACTCAACACCAAAACAGCCCCGAAAGTCAGCACCCCTCCTTCCTCATCCACCTTCATCTTCTTATACCGACATTCGCCAATCTCACTCACTGGACCGACACCCAATGGCATGGCCATGAATCACAACCTGGCGATGTCCAGTTTGCCATGAGCTCTGACCGGGAACCGTCCTTTGCCAATCACCCGGATCGGGGGATCTCATGCCAGCTCGCTGGTATTAGTCCCCATTGGCGGCCCCGATTTCGACAGAATGCAAGCTTGAAGTCGCAACCTCCAGCATTGGCCACGTCAATAAAGGCCACGGCCGATGCTGAGATCAAGGCCCAGCCTCAGAAGACCCCAGGTCTAGTCCCCTGAGGCCGGCAACCTCCAATTTGAGGTTGTGCGCTGGTCTTTGATCGTCTTCGTGGTGGAAGATGGAAACTTGCAGGTGATTTTCCCTCTCTCGAGTTCTTATCCTATCCGGATATGTCTCACTCCTTTATGGGATTCTTTTTATGCGAACTATATCCGGTTTGTGTTTTTTTCCCACACCAGGGATAAGATATATATATAATTCTATTTGGAGTAATATCCCATCCACCACCTTGTGTATGTACATCTCTTCTTATGCAACGAAACTGCACCGGGCCAAGAATAAAATAACTGTATAATTGGTTTTTATGCAATGAATGGATATACTTTTAGCCGTAACTTGAGAAGTATTTATGGGCTCAACCCACATAGTTTCCAACCTTTACACTTTTGCAGGCCCACTTAACCCGTTAATGCTATTTCCATCAATTTCTCCACATTCGAAGTCTCTTTATGGGCCCATGCGATAATGAATAAGCAATGTGGACAGGAAACCATGAAACTCAAATCAAGCAAAGGAGTCCAATTATTTCCAACTTAAAGAGGGGTGATACGATTTGAAGTCATAAATGGATTTATGAAAGTATTTAAGATTTCAAATTAGTGAATGGAGGAAAGGAAATTAGAAGATGAAGTAATCCATGAACGATCAAGTGTCTAAATGGACACCGACTTGTTATCTCTTGTGTGCAAGGGGAACAAAGTTTCTCAATGAAATGAGAACAGGAGCAAGAGGGACACTTGGAAAGCCCATGGGCTCCTAGTGATGTGATGCAAATTTGGATTGAACTTGAAATAAAATTTCAATCAAGCTAGTTAGAGCAGCTCTTGGAATTAGGAATTCGGAGTGATCGTCAATTTTTTTTTAATAATCCACTAAAAAACAGTTCAAAAAGTTAAAATGAAGATCTGCATGTTGATTCCTTTCCCCACCCAACAATTAGATCGGACCAGTAGTCCGATTATTAGGTGGATCCATGGAACCAGTCCCACCAAGCAACAAAAGAAAGAACGCCCCCTGATTGTGTCCAATGATCAGCTTCACCATCCAATTCCATGACCTGCTTGGCTTGCTTACTCGATGGATTAAACAGGAGCATGAAACATATTTGAAGAAACTAAAATGGCAAACGGCAACAGTTAGAGTTTCCGACTTACAACAAAAGGAAGTGACCGAGAGCAAGAAAGGGATGTGAGGCTGCGAGTCGTTACTATGAGGAATGGCTGGAAGCATGATCAAGAGTGAAATGAGATGTGAGGCCATAGAGAGAAAGAGGTATTTGAGACTCAAGATGAGAGAGACAATAGACAGAGAGATCGAGGGAGTTAAGATTCTGATTACAAACATACATACATATATATATATATATATATATATTATATATATTACCGGTTTGATTTGGGTGGATGAGTGGGCTATTTCACACATGGAATTGGGAATTGGACCGGTTCTCTTGGGAACCATTGATTCTAGTTCAGTCCGGTCTAGCCCTGGGTAGTTCAAGTAGTCTCTGATTCTTTTATACACCCCTATTTGGAAAAATAAGAACCAATTTGTTCACATAAAATAATCACATGCATTGAGGTGATGTACTACCATGATATAGGGTTAATTTAAGGGCGAAAGTTCTCAATTTTTTTGAAACCTCTCAAGTGACGCATCTATGACTAAATCAGGAAATTCATCATAAGAGCAACTTCTTCATGACTCGATCTTGAGATATTGTATGTAAGTGGAAACCCACAAAAAAAAAAAGATTCCATAATTCTGGGAGAAGTAAAAGATTATGTGCCAAGGCTTACCCAACTTTCGGTTTTCAAATGTTAGAAACCATATAATAATTAGGTTTCTCTAAATTGTGAAATGAAAGGTAGCCGTCCCATGATGTAGTGAAATGCATTCATGATGGAACGGTATGTGATGCAATGCAATCGAAGAGAATACGTAACTATTGAGTCATCTCGTGAGAACCAATCTCATTGCCTTGCCATCGAGGTCATGCCACGTCATTGTCGTCTCAATGGTTGTTGTGTGCTGGTTTTTAATAACATGAGGCTTGACTTAAAATCATGGCCGGATTGGTTCTTGTCGAAATGTATCAGTACGTGTTGAGCTTTATCTGTATCGATGTCATCATATTTGCGTCGGAACATATCCAAAGCTTCTCTCAAGTGACGAACTGATGCCATTTTATCTTATGCACAATTACTTCCCCTCATCGTGGGCAAAACAACTTATTCTTCACTGACTCGAGGGCTTGTTTGTTTTAGCATTGGTTCCTCAATTCGTGGCGTTTATGGTGGCATTACCCAATGGACGATGGCAGTGGTAATAGTGATAGCGCATGAAACATCGTTGAAAAAAAAAAAGACAAATTGTTAACAATTGCAGCAAAGGCGATATTTAAGACTAGTAAAATTAATAATAACGTAAATTGACACATCTTGAGAATTGAAAAGGAACATATTCCAAAGACAGTAATATGTATTGACTAGAAATATTTCAAAGCATGATAATATTTTTTAATAAGTACTTTAGGGGCACTATTTAACATGTTCAAAGGATCTACCAAATATATGTAGGTTCAGCAACATCAAAGACAATAATAATAATTTGACGGAGAGCAATTTCGCTAATATACCGGTGGGCTTTGCTAAATAAAATTGATCTTTAAATTGGAGGCCGAGGCCCATCAGTGTTGTCTGCTCTTTGTTGAAGTTTGACTATTTCAGATTTTCTCATTATTGGGAATTGCACTGGCGTTCAATGGAAGCAGTCACGCAGAGCAGTCGCCCTTTAATTTGGCTTCAAATGATCACGAAAAAACCTGGATATAAAAAGTCTCGGCGAAATCTTTTTTGAGTCCTCTCCCACCCATCACTCAACGTCGCCTTCTAAGCAGTTAGTAACAAGGTCACTTTTGCGATCATCAGCAGCTCTTTCGGCCCTGAAGGTCCCCTCTGCCTCTCTGATCTTATGCTCAGCCATGATATGATGTAGTTTCTCATCATAAGTGGGGCTAGATTCGCCTATCTACTTGGGGTGAACGCGCATTGTTTGTCATGCTCAGAGTCGGTAGCTTCACTACTTCACTTGACGATATGAGTTGAGCATCACTCTACATACTCCAGCTAAATCGGCTTCAGTGATAAGCTAATGGGGCTCATCCCTCACTTCCTGCAAATCGGGGCTAGGATCATGATGGCCCTATAGCCTTGTTGTCAAAGCCGTGCTTCGAGAACGTTGAAACGCATCTCTGGTGATGCAAGCAAATGACTCGCTTGGCTTTACTAGATTTACAAAGTGAGGCAAGCTCCTCTTGAGTCGGAGTCCGCGAGCTGGAGTCAAAATGAAACAAATACCTTAGTAGATGACTCCTCTTTATATACTAATATCTCTCTCTCTCTCTCTCTCTCTCTCTCTCTCTCTCTCTCTCTCTCTCTCTCTCTCCTTGGCGTTAATCATAAAAGATACAGGGATGAAGTTGGCCACTCACAACCATGGGATACGCTGCGATCGATCATACGCACCCGACAACGAGGGAGGGATACAGACAGGGTAACGGCTCGAGATCCTAGTGTAGTTTGCTTCAGATCATGGGAAACAAAACCCAAGTTGGCTATTTCACAAAGAAATGGGCTTCTATCATTTTGTTACTTTACTAAAAGGTGGCCGTTTCTTTCTTTTCTATTCTTGCAAGTGGTAGAACATGACCAGACACGATATGAATAGAGATTTAGGGTCAATTGTCTCTTTTCCTTTTCAGCAAGAAAATTACTTCTTCAGCTTCCCCGCTAAAATTTAAAGTACCATTCAACTTTTTGAATATTATAAGAAAACATATGTGAATCTAAGTGTCTAAAATTTGTGTTTTTGGAAGGTTTTAAGGTGCTTGACGAACACCTCCACAATCTAAGTGTCAAATGTTGGAAATATTTTTATAATATGGGCTTACATTAATTAATTAATTTCCTATTTTAAATTAATCGGGTTAATAGATATTCCAATATTTATATAACCCCGAGTGATCCTCTTAAATTAGATTTTGATATATATATCGATAACGGACCTAGTTGAGCAGCAAAGTATAGGTAATTGTGTTTAATTGAAGCCTGTAATGAGAAGAGCCCAACAGACACACTTATGTTAGGGTTTGCTAGGTCCCATCTCTAGACTATAAAAGGATAGGTATAACATATTCATCGCTTTATCCTATTGAAAGTTGCTATTCAAAAATAGGTCATAAAGAGGAAGATATGGCATTCTGGTAGATCATTGATCACACACTTGAAGTCGGATTGATTTATTCTATTAGGAGAAGCAATGGCTCAAATAGGTATGTATCTAATTCCGCTGTGTATACGAAATTGGTGTTTTACGTTCATTTACGTCAATCCGATTTGTTGTTGATTAATAAGATGCTTGTGATTTAACAACTACATTTGGTATCAGAGCGGGTCGTATATGATTGTAAAAACCCAATTTTTTTTATGAACAAATTCGTTTTTTTATTATTTTCGGACAGAATATTATTCTTCTTTTTTCATGAGATTTTTTCGATCAATTGATTCTGAAACATTAGGGCTTTTGTTCTACGTGTCGAGATCTTTCCATCCATATATGGCTTGCGTAATTTGGTTGAGAATTGAGTGATAATTGCGAAATTAAAATTCTAGGGTTTTAATTCTTCTCTTGCATTCTTCTCCGATTTTGAATCGCGCTTGTGGCCGAATTTGTTTACCGCTCAAACAGTCTCGTCTTGAGTTGGTTTACAAACAGGTTGGATTTATCCGTGCGCCTCACAATTTCTTGTGGGTGAAAGGTGATGTCCTGTTGTTTTCCTTATTCACCTTGCGAGGATGCGTGGGGTGTTCTAAGTGTTTTGTACAATGAAGTTCATGTGCGTTTGTCTGTATTTGTGTATAATTTGGAGACGAAAATTTCGAATCTTGTTGTTTACATTCTGTTTTGGACGGAACATGAATAATAATAATAAAAAGGGTTGGCAGAATTCTTTTATGAAAGATGCTGGATGAAGTCAATGGGCATGATTATTTTAAGAAGTCTTCATGGGGCTAGAATTAGGAAAGTCCCCATGCCTCAAGCTGCAGAGATGCAGTAACGGGAACAAGATGGACTTTAAAGTGTTGAGAGTTTCCCAATTACTTTTGTGCGATGAGGCTGAGACGCATGAGAATTTTTTCGTGAGATCTCGAAGATTGAATTAGTCGATTATATTAAATAAGGAAATAAGTAAAATAAAATAAAATTATTGTTTTGGAAAATGCAATATGATCTTGGAAGCACATGTCGTACAGCGCTTCATATTGTTTGATGAATTTTGGGCATAAATCAACTGGAACACTATATACAAAATTGTTGAAGTTCCATAGTGATAAAATTAGTATATACAATCATCTGCCTAAAGGGGGTTATTGTGTATATTAATTTGAAAATTGCATGAAGATAGATTCTTTTAATAGATGACAATGTATACTTTAATATATTTATCTGCCCAAAGGGGATAAATTTTTAGAGCTATGTGTAATTCCCCTCTACGTTGTGATAATGGAGATGTATGATTTAAATGATTTGTCTGCCCAAAGGGGATGGATCTTTGATAATTATATGCAATTCTCTTTATTGTTGTTTGTTGGTAAACTTCATGCTATAAAAAATAATAATAATGGTACATTATAGATTCTGCCCAAAGGGGAATTTGTAAGGTGCTACTTATTTTGTTGATATTATTATTGCCCATAATTAATTGTATTGCATTATGTGACACAAACAGTTACTTTTGCAGTTAACAACAACAATGCTATGGTTGAGATGCTAATTGGATCAAAACTTTAAGAGATGGAAGCAAGACATTGAGTTTGCCCTGGGGATTGTGGATATGGACTTAGCTTTAAGTGAGGATGAACCTATCAGGCCTAATGATCAAAAGGCATATTATGCTAGATGGGAAAAGTCCAACCGATTGAGCCTCATTGCTACGAAGAGGTCAATTGCTGAGCATCTCATTAGTGGTTTGCCTGAGAATACAAATTTGAGACAATTTCTTGAGGCAGTGAGAGAAAGATATAGAGTCTCGGATAAGGCTAAAGCTGGAAATTTATTGAATGAGTTAACAAATATGAAGTATGATGCTGCTATGGGAGTTAGAGAATTTATACTAAGGATGTTCCATATTTAGTCCAAACTTAAGGCTCATAGAATTGTTCTTGCTGAAGATTATATTGTGCATCATGCCCTAAATATTTTGCCAGCTGAATTCAGCCAAATCAAAACGGCTTATAATGCTCAGAATGAGACTTGGAGCATTAATGCCTTAATAACTAAGTGTGTCACTGAGGAGGAGAAATTGAAGAAGGAGAAGCATGAGTCTGCCCTTTTGATTACTAACACCAAGATGAATTCCTTTAAAGGAAAATGGAAGCCTAAAGGGTCAAATGCTCATGGGCCTAAGAAAAACCAGGATTTCAAGAAAAGTGGGAATAATGAGAGACATGGAGATAATGATTTCAAGTGTTTCCATTGTAAGAAAAAGGGTTACAAGAGAGCCAATTGCTACAAATTCAAGGCATGGCTAAAAGAAAAGAAAGGAAGCCAATGTGAGTTATTGGTTTGTTTTGAATCAAATCTGGTTGACGTTCCTTAGGATTCTTGGTGGATTGATTCTGGCGCTACTGTTCATGTGACTACTACCTTATAGGGCCTAACCAATATAAGGAATCCAAGTCTGATGGAGTCAAATCTTAAAGTTGGAAACAATATTGGAGTTGATGTGGAGCGAATAGGCACGGCTGTTTTGAACTTATATTCTGGTTTTCAGCTCAGTTTGAATAATGTCTTTTATGTTCCTGGTTTTAAGAGAAATTTGATATCTCTTTATTCGCTTGACAAAGCTGGATATTGTCTTTATTTAGCAAATAAGAGAGTGGATTTGACTTATAATTCCAAAATCATTGGGAATTGTGTTTTGTCTGATGGATTATATCGCTTATCATTGTCTCTCGATAAGCCATATTGCTCCTTTCATGTTGAGAGCAATGTCGCTAAGAGATCCTTGATCAAAGAAAATTCGTCATTGTTATGGCATAAGCGACTGGGGCATATTTCCAAAGAAAGAGTAAAGCGACTCATCAAGGATGATATTCTTCCTCCTCTTGACTCAGATGATGCTAAGATTTATATTGATTGTGTAAAAGGAAAATTGACTAAAACCAAGAAGAAAGGTGCTACTTGTAGTAAAATTTACTGGAGATAATTCATATAGATATTAGTGGCCCATACTCCACCACTTTGTGTGGGAATAAGTATTTCATCACTTTCATTGATGATTTCTCCCGTTATTGCTATATTTATCTAATTAAAGACAAGGCCGATGCTCTTGAGATGTTCAGAATTTTCCGAACTGAAGTTGAGAAGCAATTGGGAAAAGTTATCAAGATAGTTAGATTTGATCGTGGTGGTGAGTATTATGGGCGATATACTGAGTCTGGACAACAAGTGGGATCGTTTGCTAAATATTTGCAGGAGTGTGGTATAGTTGCTCAGTATACAATGCTTGGAAGTCCTGAACAAAATGGTGTAGCTGAACAGCGTAACCGTACGCTCATGGAAATGAAACGAAGTATGACAGGTAGTTCTAATTTGCCTGAATACTTATGGGGTGATGCAATTAAAACAACAACTTATATATTGAATCGTGTGCCTAATAAATCGGTGCCAAAAACACCTTTTGAATTGTGGACAGGAAGAAAACTGAGCTTGAATCACTTTCGAGTTTGGGGATGTCCTGCAGAGGTGAAAATTTATGATCATTTTCTAAAGAAGACTGAATCCAGGACAACTAGGTGTTATTTTATTGGATACCCTAGCCATTATAAAGGGTATATGTTCTATTGTCCTACTCGTGGCACTAGAATCGTTGAGTCTCAAACCACCAAGTTCTTGGAATTGGATGTTGCTGAAAAGAGTTCTTCTCAATCTTTTGAAAGGGAAGAACAAAATCAAACAGTTTCTATTCCATTGCCCGTCTTGAATAATGATTCCATAGGAGATACTTGCAGAGTAGGAGCTCATTAAGAAATAAATACTGGAAATATGGCGGTAGATCCTTCCATTAATAATGAGATTCCTCAGTTGAACGATCCAGCTCAGGAAATACCTGTGCGAAGGTCACAACGTCAAAGAAGACCAACACTTCTAAGTGACTACCATGTCTATCTTGGAGAAGCTAATTCTGATGTTAAACAAATAGTTGATCCAGTGACTTTCAAAAAATCTCTTCATAGTGATCAAGCAGATGAATGGTTAGGAGCAATGAATGAAGAAATGTTTTCCATGGCAAATAATCAAGTATGGAAACTTGTTGACATGCTTGATGGGCATAAATCGATCGGCTGCAAATGGGTGTTTAAAACCAAGAAAGACAATAAAGGAAACATAGAGAGATTCAAGGCAAGGCTAGTTGCAAAGGGGTTCACTCAAAGAGAATGTATTGATTATATTGAAACATTTTTTCCTGTATCTACTAAAGACTCTTTTCGCACGATTATGGCTTTGGTGGCTCATTTTGATTTAGAGCTTCACCAAATGGATGTCAAGACAGCTTTTCTGAATGGAGATTTAAATGAAGAAGTGTACATGCAACAACCTGAAGGATTTGAAGAAATTGGTAAGGAGCATATGGTGTGCAAACTTCAGAGATCTATTTATGGTCTCAAACAAGCATCACGTTAGTGATACTTGAAATTTGATAAAATTTTGAGATCATTTGGCTTTGTAGAAAACAGATTTGATCAATGCATTTATATGAAAGTAAGTGAGAGTAAATATATTTTCTTAGTACTTTATGTAGATGACATTTTACTTGCTAGTAGTGATGTTAATCTATTGAATGATACTAAGAGATTTCTATCTGCAAAGTTTGACATGAAATATCTTGGGGAAGCTTCATTTGTTCTTGGCATTGAGATTCATCGGGAAACATCTAAGAAGGTTCTGGGGTTATCTCAAAAAAGTTATATAGATCGTGTTTTGAAAAGATTCAACATGCAAAATTGCAAAGCTGGTGAAGCTCCTGTTGTAAAAGAAGATAAATTGAGCAAATTACAATGACCCAAGAATGAAGTTGAAAAGGAAGCAATGAAGAATGTTCCATATGCTAGTGCGGTTGGCAGTCTCATGTATGCACAAGTATGTACAAGACCTGATATTGCTTTTGCAGTGAATACTCTTGAAAAATATTTGTCGAATCCAGGTTATGAACATTGGGTTGATGCTAAGAAAGTAATGAGATATCTACAACGCATAAAAGATTTCATGCTCGTGCATAGCAAAGTAAAAGATCTAAAGGTGATTGGATATTCATATTCTGATTTCTATGGTTGTTTGTATGACCGAAAATCAACTTCATGATATATTTTCTTAT
The DNA here is from genome assembly GCA_019926035.1 of Melaleuca alternifolia. Classification (NCBI taxonomy): domain Eukaryota; kingdom Viridiplantae; phylum Streptophyta; class Magnoliopsida; order Myrtales; family Myrtaceae; genus Melaleuca; species Melaleuca alternifolia. The sequence goes on along the minus strand of JAGKPW010000021.1, from coordinate 2,458,258 downwards.
TGGCTGGGGGTGCTATTTCTTGGAAGAGCAAAAAGCAAACAGTGAGTACAAACTCTACAATGTATGTTGAATTTGTGGCTTGTTACAGTGCTTCCATTCAAGCGGTTTGACTCAGAAATTTGATTTCAAAATTGTGTACTGTGAACTCCATTGCTAGATCAATGGAGATCTACTGTGACAACACTGCAGCTGCGTCTCATTCTAAGAATGACAAGATCAGTGAGGCGTCCAAACATATGGAGATCAAATATTATACTGTTAAAGATTTGGTAAAAAAATGGAGATGTCGTGATCAAGAATATCAAAACTGAGTCGATGTTGGTTGATCCTCTAACCAAAGGCTTACGTCCCATTTTGTTTAAAGAGCATGAAAAGAATATGGATGTTTTAGAGTCTTTTGATTTATTTTGTTAGTGGGAGCTATATATATATATATATATATATATAAAGTTTGCGTTTCTGGATATTATGGTTATATGCAAATTGATAATGTTTTGATGATTATCATTGTTGATTTATCTTTTCTCCTGTTGAGTGAGAAATGTAAGTATAAAACAGTATCTTTAAACAAATTTTAGTTTAAAGACGACTGGATGTCATTAATTTTGAGATCTCATGTTGGATGGTGACGTAATTGTGCAATTTCATATTGTTTAGGAATTGCACTAATGCAGTCTCATGTTGTTGAGAAATTGCATTGAGGACCGATAAGGAATAGTGTATTCTGATCACATGTTGGCACTATTTCTTACTACACTACTAGACCCATGATCCATGAAAATATGATACTTATTATATGTGATTGTGGAAGGTCCTGTGTTGCAATATTTCTTACACATTGATCGCCATAGTCCTATATTGAGGTTATATTGGATTGGATTGGTTTTGAGATGCCGTTATTGGAATATTATTTTTTAAATTGTGGCCACGAAAAACATGTTTTTAGTTGTTAACCCGATAGTGTTGTTTTCAAAAGAAAATTATTTTCAAAATAAAAATAAATTAGTTAATGTAGCCCAATGGGAGAATGTTGGAAATATTTTTATAATATGGGCTTACATTAATTAATCAATTTCCTAGTTTAAATTAATCGGGTTAATGGATATTCCAATATTTATATAACCCCGAGTGATCCTCTTAAATCGGGTTTTGGCATCTATGGATAACGAGCTTGGTTGAGTAGCAAAGTGTAGGTAATTGTGTTTAACTGAAGCCCATAATTGGAAGAGCCCAGCAGACACACTTATGTTAGGGTTTGCTAGGTCCCCTCTTTAGCCTATAAAAGGATAGGTATAACTTATTCATCGCTTTATCATTGAAAGCTGCTATTCAGAAATAGGTCATAAAGAGGAAGATCTGGCATTCCGGTAGATCACTTATCACACACTTGAAGTCGGATTGATCTATTCTATTAGGAGAAGCAATTGCTCAAACAAGTATGTATCTAATTCCGCTATGTATACGAAATTGGTGTTTTACATTCATTTACGTCGATCCGATTTGTTGTTGATTAATAAGATGTTTGTGATTTAACATCTACATCAAACAGACAAAAAATATTTATAGCAGAAACAACCTTGACGAGCTGACTATAAAATGATTTAGCTAAATTAAATTGCCACTCCTAGTGATGCTTATATTGTCAATTTATTTTTTGAAGAGTAAGTATCTTTCATTACAAAGCCAATTCATGTGAGAGGACCAGCCCACTAGTTGGTGTCAATACATGTAAAACAGCGAAGAGCTAATTAGACAACTGAAATAAAAAAAAAAATCTATACTCAAATCAATAAAAATCTGATCTTCCAAGGTCTGCAAAAGCTTTTATTTGAGCTCAGCAGTGTTCTCTTGCCATCTTGCAATAGAGATTCAAACGCAATTCCTGCAGGGAACGGGACACTTGAAACGACTCTTTAAGAGTGCAGCTTTCGAGATCCAAGAATGTTAAGCTGATGAAGCCCCAAAACTGCAGAAAATGTTCCCAGGTTCACTTTGAAGTAGCCATGGAAGGACAAACGGTCTTCTGATTGAACCTCCAATTTGCGTAAAACATGAACTCCCATCATCACAGCTCCATTTGTTTATCCTAGAAAAGGTTTGCGACTTATTGAGTAGGACTGGCCAGTCGATGAGAGCAAACTTAGGCGCATCTGGTTTCAACCAAATGAAACTGATGCTGACTGCTTTTAAGTCCTCTGCATCTGACCAAATCCCTCTCTGTATCTGAGGTGAACTCCCCCTCTGTCTTCTGAGTTTGAATTGGGCGATTTGCAGCCTTCCCAGCCACAAAGTGGAGTCATGCACACGAGCCCGCATAAGGGACAAATTCTTGAAGAATCACGAGTCTAAACAGCCATTTATCTTTAGAGCATCACCGTTAGATTAGCTAGCCGTTGTGTCCATCTTGGATATCCTTCAAGTAATTCAGTTATCACCTCATCATATCAGCTTTCTACTTCTTTTGGTAAACCAGCATCGTCCTTTGCATATTCTCATAAATTGGGATTTAGTTCCAATGTGGATGCACATGATGTGTTGGCTAGTCTATAGAAACGTCAAAGTAGAGAGAGCTAGCATGGTTAAATGCAAACTCACTTCATCCATGTTCATTTTCTAATGGAGGGCCAATATAAAGCTGAGTAAGTTCAATCTACTCAACTTTTTGCCATAGTCAAAACCCGTAATTTGTGAACGCGTCCATGTAATTAATAAACTCGCTCTAAGTACTATCCAGGACGACATGTGGGGATTTGAATCATTCCCGATGAATGAGAGAATGCTCATGAATTTTTTATGCTCGAAGTAGACTAGGCTGGGCTGAGACATGGCCCTATTGGCCATGCTCAAGCCCACTTATAACCTACGAGAAGTATTTTCATATTAAAATCTTTAATGAATGAAGTTGAGCTTAACTGGCCTAGTTCACATTTGGTCAGGCTTCATGGGCCAAAAGTTGTGCCCAACTATCTTATAAGAGATAAGCCGAGGCAGCTTCAATAGTTGTTTTGGACAGGATACGTATAACTATATTGTATAATCCGTGATAGTAGTACAAGATTGTATTATGTTATCATATGAGGGAAACCTACTAATTTTATTATTGATTATTAATATATAAACAACGAATTTAAATTGTATCTCTTACAATATAAATTGGTAATTAAAAAGATACCATTGAGCGAAAAAAAATCAAATTGTTCTTTCAAACTAGCTAATTAAGATTTGGAACGACTGAAATTGGCGATCCCTCCAGTTAAACGTTGCCCTTTCGTTAAATATGAGAAGTTGTCATGTTATGGCATGCATCTTAATGCTCCACAAACCAAAATTTTTTCTCCCTTCGAATTTCTCGATCACACTTCTCACTTGAGACATAATTACAAACACAATGTTTACAGACAATCATTAGATAATCAAAAAAAATTCAAATCAGCTCTAAAAACCTTAATCTTAGCTCTAATATCAATTATTGTGAATAACACAGAAATTAACAGATTCTGCAATTTAAGTCTAATATGAGAAGAAATAAAATTAGTAAAAGTAAAAATCAACAAGCAGCCGGCAGGCACTGGAGATTTGTAGAGTTCAGTCCGAATATTTGTACATACTTCATAGGAAGAGCTGGTCACCAAGAAACCCACTATGATTCTGGAGAATAAGAGTTTACAATTACTCAATTGCTCAAGTACTTCAAATTTTGGATTACACCCAAAACAAAACCTTAGCACTCTTCTTATTCTCTCTAATATGTAATAACCAAGTATAATTACATCTCCTCTAAAATAGGAAATCCCCTTTTGGAAAATCTGCTCAAAATAGAAAACTTACTTGGATCATGTCAATGCTTAGATTAATCCAATTTGACGAGATTGATTATCCATAGAGAAAAATGGTTTAGTCTCCATTGTCATTCGGTGAAAAGCAAAGACGACTCATCCTCACTTAAAAGTGGCTTGTTTAAAAGTAAGTAAAATAGCCTAATATCCTGCGTTTTTAAATTTTAATAAACCACTTTGGTTAATTAATTATTAAAAAAATTAAAGTAGGACTTTTTGACAAATTAAGTGGCCGGAGACCCTCAGCTAGCGTATTTGAAAAAGTTATGGACTCCATATGATCGATTATTTTATGTCAATCGATAAGTTTCCAATGTTTAGTGTCCTTAGGTTCACCTATGTTTATATTAGAGGTGGCAAAATGGGTCAAAGACCCATATTTTAATCCATATTTGATAATATGGGTCATAAATGGGTTAGCTTAAAATGTTAGTTGGGTCTAAAATGAGTCACTTAACAACCTCACGAGGGTTAGCTTAAAAAATTAGTTGGGTCTAAAATTGGTCACTTAACAATCTCATGGGTCTTAAATGGATTCTAAACGGGGTTATAAATGGATTACCTAATTAATTTTAAGTATTATTAACAAATCATTTTAAATATTATTAACAAGTTATTTTTAGATCATGAAAATTCTGATATTCTAATTATTTTATTTTTTAAAAATTAAAATTTGATTATTTTTGTATTTTTAACAAATACGGGTCGAGTCGAGTATGTGTCAGGTCAGGGTTGGGTCGAGTATGGGTCATTATATTTACACTATATGAATATGGGTCAAAATGAGTTAAATGGGTCAAATATGGTCCGACCCATATTTGACCTGACCCAAACCCGACCTGACCCACCCGTTTGACGCCCCTAGTTTATATGTGATAGGAAGTTATTTTTCTTCTGCATGTAGATTATTCTTATTGGGCAAAGCTTAAGGTTCCGTTCATCTAATGAAAAATATAGGATTTTTGTAGGAAATGGTTTCCTGAAAAATGATAATTTTTTGGATGTTTGTTTGTCAAAGACCACTGACTCGTCTGTCTCAAGCGAGGTCAAAACAAGTTGTTATAGGCCACAATACTTAAAGGTAAAAGAAAACCAAAAAAGTGAAAAATATATTTTCCACTTTTGAAGGTATTTTTTCATCGGTGGAAAATATTTTCTTTGACTATTTTATTTTCTTTGAAATGAACGCCGCAAAATTCGAAATTTTTTTTGGAATCTATTTTCCGTAAAATGACGTAGCCTAAATGTCTTGTTTAGTTGAACTATCATCAATTAGTACAATCTAAAATCTGCCAACTTTTTTTCTTCGGCGTTAATAACCGTCATGATATTACATTTCCTGGCACCTCGAGACAAAAAATTTATAACAAAAACCAAATCGGACGTTTTCTCAATACTTTATTCGAAAACTAGTTTTTTCCTTAATGGCATTTATACCTGGAGCCGCCAAGTTTTTGACTTTTTGACGCTCCAAAACTAAAACTTAGGGTGCGCATGGTAACGTTTCTGTTTCTCAGAATTTCTGTTCTTTTGTTCCCTGGAACAAAAAAAGAACAGAAATCCGTTTGGTAACGCCAACTTGTTTTTTTGTTCCCGGGAATAGAAAGTTGTTCCCGGGAATAGAAACAAGAAGCAAAAAAAAGTTGCTTCTTGTTCCTGGGAACAATTTTAGAAATAAGTTAATTTTCTTTTTTCTTGTTTTTCTTTTTATCTCTTGCATTTGTTGATCGCTGCTTGCCCACGGCTGTTGCCAGTCGTTGGCAGCTCACTGCCCGCCGCCGGTCGCCGCCACCGCTCACCGATCGCCGCCGCTGCCGCAGCTCGCCGGTCGCTGCCGCCGCAACTCGCCGGTCGCCGCCAGCCACAACTTGCCGGTCGCCGCCCGCCGCCACAGCCGCCAGGCCCCGGCCTTGAGCAAGAAAAAAATTATGAGTCATACCAAACGCATTTCTATTCCAAGAGTAGAAATTTTGTGTAATTACCAAACGCCTCATTTTACTTAGAAATTGTTCCGGGGAATAGAAATAAAAAAGAAATATTTCTGAAAAAAAACTCTTCCCGGGAAGAGAAATGTTGCCATGCGCACCCTTAATTGCCCCCAGAAAAATGAGAAAATATTTTACAGGCTTGGGTGATGTCATCGACGGAAAATTCTGAGTGGGTGTTCGAAAGATTATTGAGAAATTACTAATTTGGTTTAGTAGAACTCATCTATAAAATACTTGCTAGAAGAAGCGGTCCAGCCAGGCCAGTTCCATCGCTGGCTACACCAATTCCCCTCCTCTCTCTCTCTCTCTCTCTCTCTCTCTCTCTCTCTCTCTATGTGATCCAACCAGTAGAAAATGGCGGAAGCCATAGTGCCTTCTCTGCTGAAGCTGATCCCTGACCTAGTGAAGCTATTGAAAGAAGAATGGGACCTCGCTTCCCAGGCTAAAGCGGAATTAGAGTATCTCAAGGACTTGATTGGAGCCATCGGGCTTTTCCTCAAGAAAGCCAATTCAAATGAGGTGATCGATGAGGATCTCAAAGCGTCCATGAAGCGAATGCGGAAGTTTCTTTATGACTCTGCAGATGCTATCGATGATTTCATGGAACGTGGAAAACGTAAGTGGGAAGGTCTTGTACCCTACATTTGCGACCACTTCAGTCGGCGGACTTTTGCTTCCGAAGCAAAAAGTATCAGAAAGATGGTGGAGAACTACAAAACTACACTGGAGACTACAAATACATTATCCGCAGACCATGCCAAGTCCAGCTCGGCGGGCCATCGCTCGTTGTCAATTGCCTTTTCCAATGAGAGGGACAATGAGTTGGTGGGCATTAAAAAGGCCAGGCAGCAGCTGGTTCAATGGCTAACAACAGAAAACAGTCCGACGCGGAAAGTAATTTTCGTGCACGGCACACAAGGAGTAGGGAAAACTAGTCTAGTGGGTGCCGTGCTTCGCGAAAAAACAGTGAGGAGTCACTTCAAATACTATGTATGGATCAACGATATAAGATCTTGCGAGTTGGTCGACGACAAAGCGGCAGCGCTCATGAAGGCAAATGCAGAGATATGGAATCCGGCTGACGACAGCCTCGGATTCCAAGTTGAACTCAAAGAGGTTTTCAGATGCTTGTGGAACAAAAACATCAAATGGGTGCTCATCTTGGATGATGCAGGCAGCACGCATGTGTTCGAGTCTCTCCGGAGTCATTTAGCTCAAACACGTCCGAGTGTGCTTGTCACGACTCGAGACAGCAGCCTACAATATAAGGCCAAAACTTTCTTGGATTCTCAAATGGCACAACCCGATGGTGCTCCTGTTGAACCGGTCAAACTCCTGTATGATATCCGTAACTTCAAGCATCTTTCCCTTTCCTTTGAAGATTCTTCGACTCTACTTTGCTTGAAGACGTTCCAGATAGATGGCCATCCAGATGTTTCAAAAGATGCTGTTGACAGCATTGTAAAACAATGCGGAGGATTGCCACTTGCGATTCTTGCAGCATCTGACCTTTTGAGCGATATTCAGGGCAACGTTAATGGCACTCCTCGAAGTGTTGAATGGAAAAAGTTGAGTGGCAGGCTTGGAGAAGCAATGCTATTCAAAGGGGACAAAAGTGGCCCAATTAGAAGAATGACAACTCTGCGCATGGACCACCTTCACGATGTCCGTGCTTGTCTCTTTTATTTGAGCATCTTCCCATTAGATTGTCCTATAAGTTGCTCCACATTGATGCGGCTATGGATGGGTGAAAGATTTATTGTGAGGAAGGGTACTAGCACTGTCCAAACAATCGCAGAAGAAACCTTGAAAAAGCTAGTGCATCATAATTTATTTCAGGAGGTGGAGAAAACAAGTTATGAGAGGGCTAAAACCTGCCGCATTCACAACATTCTGCATCAGATCATCATTTCCAAGTCGAAAGATGATGAGTTCGCGATGATTGTTGCTGACCCGGAAGAAGGATGGCCTGAGACTGTATGGCGTCTGTCCTTTCACAGCAAAATGGACGGTATCAAGGATGGCACGAGGTTCAAACCGCTTCGGTCCCTCTTTGTCTTCAATAAGGTGGACCAAGATTCCTTGGGAGAGCTGCTCAAGCACGTTAGCAGGCTTAACGTGCTAGATATTCAAGATTCTTTTTTGAATGAGTTTCCCAAAGATATTCTCCGTTTAAGATATCTTAGGTACCTATGTTTAAGGGGTAAGGATGTAACTAAAATTCCAGAGAACATAGGACATCTTGAACATTTGGAGACCCTGGATCTCAAAGGTACCCAAGTGACTAAACTACCTAAGAGTATTTTCATGCTAAAAGTACTTCGTCATCTGTTAGTATATAGATCCGACAGAAGTCCAGCTCCAGGTGTTGCCCCAAAGATTGGTGGTGTCAAGACGCCACCAGGATTAGGAGGCTTGACATCATTGCAAAAGCTATGCTTGATAGATCTAAAGGAAGTCGAACTGAGCATTAAGCAGAACAAAGGGTCAAAAATCAGTCCTGGAAAGACATTGCTAGAAGAACTCGGGAAACTGGTAAATTTACGAAGGCTAGGGATCTCAAATCTAGAACATGATCATGTGAAGGATCTTTGTATTTCCATTGGAAAGTTAAAAAAACTAGAATCATTACATCTAATTGCTGCGGCCAGAGATCAAGGGATGTTAGATTTTTCAGAGGTAGATCAGAGTCAAGCATCCCCATTGCTTCAGCGGGTTCACTTGACAGGATATATGAATGTTCTTCCTACATGGATACTCACTTCTAGTTTGGCCAAATTGTTCCTCAGGGGGAGTCGATTGAAGGAAGAAGATCCTCTCCGACATTTTAAGGAGTTACCGTGTCTGATGCATCTGGATTTGCAAGATGCATTTTGTAATGTAAGTGTAATGACGTTTGAGAAAGGGGGTTTTCAACAACTTCGCTTTTTAGGCCTGGATACATTTGAGAATCTTACAGCCATAACAGTTCAAGAAAAAGCACTACCCTCTCTGGAAAGATTATCCCTGGGTCGATGCGGAAACCTGACAACAGTGCCCCAAGGTATCACCCATCCGGAACAGTTAGAATGCATTGAACTTTATATGATGCCCCAGGCATTCTTGAACGCGTTCAGAGCGGATAAAGCAGTTCTCGCCTACGTGTCTCCTCTAAAAAGAGTCTGGATAGACGGACACCTAACGGAATTCTCAACGGGCAGTCCAAAAAGCAGTCGGCCGTCGCATGCAATCATGAAATAGTTCCCTCTAAGGATACAGGTAAACCACATTTCAACTAAAATTTAGTTAAAATGGTTGTGTGTAGGTCAAGTAGGCTCACGAAATTAAATCAATCATTGCATAAAAAGGTATCCCTATTCCATTTGTCCAAGAATGACTTGTCTTATTGAGCAGTTATTGATTAGATTTGATTGACGGGAGAATCTCCCCAGCCCCCCAAGGTTGGTGCTCTTCACATTTCGCCTTCAAAGAAACAGAATGCTACGGAGCTCCCTCTTTAAATGAAATCTCGTCAACTGCATATATGATTTTTTACCTCAGCAATTGCTTGAGCCTCTAGTAGTTGTTCTTGTTTTCTCTGTACCTATGGCTTTCTGTGCCTGTCCCTTCCCTTGGGGTTATTTACAAATGTTTTTCAACGCAATTAAAAAAATGTGCCAAAATGTTTGAAGCTAAAAGAAAAAAAAATGTTTATGTTTGTTTGCCCATATAATGCAAAAATTCAAGTCTGTTTTTAACGAACTACGATGATGTTTTAGTTACTTTTCGCTTTTGCCCAATGCTCGTGGAAGCAAATTTAAAAGCATATACCCTAAATCGTCGCATAGACTTGTCAGGTTAGTGTTCTGACTTGTCGGGTTAGTGTTCTGACTAGTGTATCTCTCTCAAACTACTCATAACTGCATCAGACTATGATGTTTTCAGTTACTCTTCACTTTCTTCCGTTTGGACATGTAGTTGATACATTAATGACTGCTTGCAAGAGAAAAGGTTTCTGTATAAAGTAGCATGAATGTGATTTTTTTTTTCGATGCCACCATTTATGCTTTGACATTCATGGTTTTCATAGATTGAGTGCAGGACTCTTCAACTTCAAACTTACATGCCGCATCATCATGAGCTCTTATAAGGATTTCGGAATCTGAGGATTGTGATTTTTGTTTCAGTGGACAAAGGCACCAGCAAGACAACTCTGGATGCGCCTTTCTGCAGGCATGAAATTTGGATATCCACAAGTCCAGCTCGTTATTGTTGATCGCATGGAGCACATAATCAGTCAAAAAGGGATGGAATCGGGGCTCTATGGAAGAAGTTCATTGTCTGCGGAATTTTCTCTTTCCCAACTAGAGATTGTTTGTGAGATTGGCTTTTTATTTGTGTTCTGCTAAATGTGATCTTCAGTAAGTTTGAAATGTTTTGCTATTTCTAATGTGAGTGTTCTGTAATTGTTTAGAATAAATATGTCCAGGTGCAGGACATATGTGTGGGAGTGAGTACATTTGACTTGAGTGTGGTTAAACATTGCTTCTGTTTATTTATTTTTAATATAAATGTATCATGAATGTTAAAATATTATTTCTTATCGTTTGACAGCAGGTGTTATATGCTATTATGTACAGATGACCTCCCTTCACATATTAACCTAAGATTTTGAGTTGAACACTTTATCATTGTACCAAAGTTAGTACTAGCTCTCTTATGTATGTGCATCCGTCTCATCTGTCAAATCAATAATGAGCTTGATACTTCAAATGCGTGATCTTTCATTTGTCATTGTGTAGAGAGCAGATTTGCATGTAATATAAATTTCATTTGTTTTACGGAAAATATACCATTTCTAGAAAATATTTTCTAAGAAGTCATTTTATATTTTATGGTATTTGATTGAAATTTAAAAATGAACAAGAAAACATCTTCCGCTATTTGGTGAAGAAAATTATCAAGAAATTTATATTTTTAATTATTAATTATTTTCCTTTTGCTTCTTCCTTGGCCGGTCATCGGCCGAGACAATGGCCAATGACTAGCCACAAGTGAGCTCGAACCTTGCCTTAGGCCGATGAGACTTGAGCTCACTAGATTTTGTCAAGGTCAAGCTTGCTCAACACTGATGAGGCAAGGCTCTCGCCTTAGCCTTACCTCGCTCGCCCACTTGTTGGCCTTGGGCGAGCTCGACCTCATAAGTGAGTATAATGCGTCAAAGACTTTAATTGCAGTAGATATATCACCCTACCATACAGATGAGGAAGAACTTGAGGAGATTGATACCGACAACAACAAATCAGATTCGAAGGTAATTTTTTTCTAGCAGGGAAGGATGATACACTCAAGATTGGCGAACTCAAAATAAACTAGAATTTGACAGGTCACATGAAAACAGGCCATTGGTTAAAACACAAGGCTATGCCATGACTGACATTGTATTTTTCACGTTTTAGAATCGTTGACATGGGTTTTAGGGTAATTTTTGTTATTCTAATTGCGTTCTTATAATGTTAGATTTCCTATTATAACATTTCCTATTGTAATCAAGTTTCCTATTATAATTAGGTTTTCTATATAATTAGGTTTTCTATTATAATTAAATTTTTATTTTATCAAAATATAGAAGGTGTTTTAGGGTTTTGAAGAGCATACTTTTTGACACTTTGATTTTAATAATCACATTTTAGACAACAATTTGTTTTTCTATCAATTTTTAATTTCCGCTTAGCTAATTTTATGTTGTATTTTGGCATCACACATAATTTATTAAGTAGTCTAGATTGATTAGGTACTATTGTAAAGCGAAAATTAGAGCCCTCAAATTCGTCATATCAATTATGCACGAGAAAAGGGGGACACTCATGTTTTTAAGTTAAAGAAATCATTACATAATTGGCAAGCCAGTTAGCAAGGGCAATCCACGTCCAGTTCATGCTTCAAGCGACACACTGGTCATGTGTTCTTTACTCAAGTACTTAACTCTTTAGAGAGAGTGAGAGGCCACGTAGAGATTCTCATATGAAAATTGCCTGCACCCTTTTGTCCGTGTTTTTCCGGTCAGACCAATTGGCCTGTTTTCTTTGGGTTTTATGCTTACTGATGAGTGTAATTTCCACAATACAAAGGTTATTTGGAGCATGAACCCCTTTGATAGCTGGAACAAGAATAGAAACGTAGAATCTCACATGTCAAAAGAAGCGTTACAAATAGGATAGTTTTTATGTACCAAAAAAAGGGTAGTTTTTGAATCATGTAATTAAAATGCGACATGATTTCTTCTAAGCTTAGGCCATTTCCATCCCTAAAATAACTTTAGACGCACCCTAAAATTTAAATGATTTATAATAATTTTGACTGAGACCTCACTTATTGTGACATCTTGAATTTCAACACTGCCCAAAGATAATATTTTGCAGAATAGATTCAAGCATAAGTTGAATCAATAATGATTTGAATGTAACTTGAGGTGAATGGGTGCAAATTCGTAGGTATGAGGGGCTGCTGCATTTTAGCCTTCATACTTGGCTTGTTGGAGAATATTGAGAGGGGAAATTGCTATTGGATTAGAGTTGAAGACTTATGAGGCAAGTACTTTAGTATTTGGATATTTTAGTTTGACTTTTCAATGCTTCTTGCTTCCCCACTTATAGCTGAACTTTGGATATTACAGCTGGTTCTTCTTTAGCTTCTCCTAGATATTTTCACTTCTTACCATCTTCATTCATCCAGTTAAGATACGATACTCTCAAACCAACAACTCAGGAAGTGACTTTCAAGGCTCTTATAGCGCCTTCCGAGCTTCTTTCGAAGTTGAAGTAAACGTGAGTTGTAGTCGCCTTCGTGCCATCGTTGTCGTGGACTTGTTGGTTTACTCATCAGGTGAGTCAACTTCCAAACCTTTATTAGGCTGCAATTACACTTAGAGAGTTAGATGAGTGTTAATTAGCTTGATGAGATGAGTGTTAGACTGGATTGGCACAAGTAAGAGTGGTCTAATTCAGTTCAATGATTTTCTCTGGAATATGTGTATTGAACCATTGTTGTTTGCTGATTTTGTGGATCGAGATGTGATGAGATTATGAAGTTGGTTCCTTCATGAAAAGTGTTTTATACATTTTCAGCTATGGTATATATTTTATCCAAGATTTTATGGTTTTAAAAGGGAATTATGTCAACTCCGTTTGGAACAAAACAGAACCTCTATTTTTGCTGGAACTTATGACCTATTGATGTTCAATGGACTTTTATTGACTCTTGGCGTCCGAATTTTGAAAGAGTTTCTTCACAAAAGTTGTTTGTTACGTCTTTTAGTGTAACATAGTCAAATTTCAGACCAAACGGATGAGTTTTGGATTTCAAACCAAGCTGATTTTAAAGAACGTAATTTCTAAAAACATATGTAGTTTTTGTAACAGTTTGAGAGATTTACTACTCCCTTAACAGAAGGATTTGGTTCAAGGTGTCTGATGAAAAACATTGGTTTATATGTCATTTATGAAATATTCAAATTTAAGAATTTTACAAATTCGTTTGTTTATGTTTCTAGATTTAGACATGTAGACACGCAAGTGACTTGGTTTTGTCAGTTAGGGTTGTTTTATATTTAGATAAGTTGACACGGTATGGGACGTATGTAGCAATGCAGGATGATTGACCTCCTTAATGTTGGCCGGATGGTATCTGATTAAGCGATGACTATTGATGGTGTTGTGCAAGCTGAATGTAGGGCAAGCAAGTACGGGACTAAATGCCACACGATAACGTAAACCTTCATGGGGCCACCTCTAGAAATCTTGTACCTTTGTGTTCGGGTCAAGACCTAAGTGCCACACGATAACGTAAACTTTCGTGGGGGCCACCTCTAGAAAATCATGTAGCTTTGTGTTCAGGTCAAGACGTCAAGATCTAAGTACCACACGATAACGTAAACCTTCATAAGGGCCACCTCTAGAAATCTTGAACCTTTGTGTTTAGGTCAAGACCTAAGTGCCACACGATAAAGTAAACCTTCGTTGGGGCCACCTCTAGAAATCTTGCACCTTTATGTTCGGATCAAAACCTAAGTACCACACGATAACGTAAACCTTCATGGGGTAATCTCTAGAAATCTTGTACCTCTATGTTAGGGTCAAGACCTAAGTGCCACAAATAACGTAAACCTTCGTGGGGGCCACCTCTAGAAACCTTGTACCATTGTGTTCGAGTTAAAGCATAAGTGCTACATGATGATGTGATTTTTTGTATGAGACATCGCTATAGCCATGAGTTTGTTTATTGTGTGTGGATTGAACTGTTGATATGTTGTGTTTGATTGTGGGATGAAATTGTGTGACATTGTATGTGACGTGTCATAACGATTTGGCCTTATAATCGAGACGTATGTGAGTTTATGATGATTGATGGGAAGTGATCTAGTGACTAAAGATGTGTGATGTATGTTTATGTACGTGAACTATGGAGTTTGAACGTTGCCAGACATTATATCATCTCCAGACATTATCGAGTCTCAAAAAGGTTTATAGTCTCAAATACCATATTGTCTGACAGTTTCTAGACCTCGATTTGTTAGTTGCGAATAGGTTACCATTGGGTAGATTTCTTCCTAATAAAGGCTTTGAGAGTTGACTCGGTGAACTGTTTTTCAGGTACCTAAATAAAGGTATAACATGTATGTTAGGGGGTTCCGTAGGCGATGGTTTTTGGAGCATGCCTTTTTGGTGGACACGTAGCTGGTAGTTGTAAATCCTAGAGTTAGATAAATCTTTTTTTGTTTAGTCTATTGTATTTGAACTCAAGATTGTTTTTATGAGATGTGCTTTATGTAATTTGATTGTCCTACTTTTCCTATCCCAAGTTGATTGTTGTCTAAGGATTGTTTATTACGCTTTCGCATGTACATAGAAGATTGGGTCGGCGACACCACCTGGGAATATCACATTTTAGTCGACCACCATGGAATGTGCATGCACTCGAGGTTCGGGGTGTGACATCCTCGCTCGATGTGGTATCAAAGCAAGTTTGTGTCTAGAATAATAAGGTGCGATGAGTCTTGGGATATTTAGTAGGAAAGACCTTTTTTACTTATGTTGATGTATGTGATTGATAGCTGATTGGTAGATTATTTGGTGTGGATCACTCAATTTCCCAATTTCAATAGGAAACAAGTTTCTTTAAAGATTCTATGAAATGAGTAATCGGGAGTAGAGGACTCCTAGTAAGAGGTCCATAGCATCTATTACTAGGGGTAGAACACTGACAAGGTTTGGCACCCAAGGAAGAGCGCTAGCTTAGGCCAGCACTAGTAGGTTAGAACCACCGCCGAATGTCGCTGGAGTAGCAACGCTTGGTGATCCTAAAATCGATGGGATCATGCAAGTGCTCAAGACTTTGGGAAATCTGATGGGGCAGCAAGCTCAAAATCAAGCTACTGCACATGTTGAGGCTCCACTTGGGAATGTGATGGCTGAATGACGAATGCACAAGGTTGATGAGCAGTATGTTAAGTTGGTAGGGCTGAATCCTAAACTGTTGGGGTCAGTGATTAGTATATCCATTCCTTTAGAGAATTAGGTGTTTTCGGCAGTAGGTTATTTTGATTGCAAGTTAATTGTTTGTGAGTAAGAGGAAAAGATAGATTTAATAGTGTTACCCATGTATGATTTTGATGTGATTATTGGCATGGACTAGCTCACCAAGCAGCGAGTTTCAATGAACTGTTATCGTAAAGCGATTTAGTATAACCCACTAGTAGGTAAAAGTTTTGAGTTCATTGGAAGTTGAGGAGGACTGTCAATTACTTTAATCTCGTTCCTTGAGGCAACCGGTTTGTTAGATGGGGGTTGCCAAGGTTACTTGGTAATAGTTGTGGATATAACTGTTGAGGAGTCTAAGTTGGAAAACATTATAGTGGTACAAGAGTTTGCTAATGTGTTTCCAAAGGAATTATTTGGTCTACCCCTAGAAAGGCAGATTGAGTTCATGATTGAATTAGCCCTCGGGACAGAGCCAATTTCTAAGACTTCTTACCATATGACATTGTTAGAACTGAAAGAATTGAAGGTGTAGATGTAGGAGTTATTGGAGAAAGGATTCATACGTCCTAGTACATCACCTTGGGGAGCACCGGTTCTATTTGTGAAGAAGAAAGATGGTTCATTGCTCCTTTACATCGATTATAGGCAACTCAATCAAGTAACAATCAAGAACAAGTACCCGTCACCAAGGATCGATGACTTGTTTGATCAGTTGCAAGAAGCGTCGATATCTTCTAAAATCGACCTAAGGACAGGGTATCATCAGTTAAGAATCAGAAATGAAGACATACCAAAGACGGCGTTTCGTACGCGTTACAGTCATTATGAATTTACCGTGATGCCATTTGATTTAACTAACGCCCCAATTGCTTTCATGGATCTAATGAACCGTGTATTCAAAGAGTATTTGGATCATTTTGCGATTGTATTCATCGATGATATCCTAGTGTACTCGAGAAGTCCAGAAGAGCACAAAAGACATTTGAGGATAGTGCTTTAAACTTTACGAGAGCAAGGATTGTACGCTAAGTTCAGCAAGTGCTAGTTTTGGTTAACTCGTGTAACTTTCTTAGGCCGTGTGATTTCAGGTGAAAGGATTCCATGAACCCAATTAAGATTGAAGCCGTGATCAATTGGCCAAGACCGTCGATAGTAATAGAGGCCAAAAGCTTTTTGGGATTGGCAGGCTATTATAGACGATTCGTTGAAGGATTTTCATCAATAGCCATGCCATTAACTCGATTGCTAAAGACAGAAGAGAAGTTTGTATGGACGGATAAGTGCAAGAGTAGTTTCCAAGAGTTTAAGCAAAAGCTGACTACAGTACCAATTTTGATAATTCCGTCTAGACCTAGAGGATATGAAATCTATAAGGATGCATCTTTCAGGGGACTAGGTTGTGTGTTAATGCAACATGGCAGAGTTGTTGCATACGCATCTTGTCAGTCGAGACCATGAGTTGAACTACCCAACGCATGACTTAAAACTTGCAGCAATTATTTTTGCTCTGAAGATTTGGAGACACTATATGTGCGCAGAAAAGTTCCAGATCTTTAGGGACCATCAAAGTCTCAAGTATTTATTCTCTCAGAAGAAGTTGAATATGAGACAACGACGGTAGATAGAATTTCTTAAAGACTATAATTGTGACATTTTGTATCACTTTGGGAAAGCTAACAAGGTCGCAGATGCATTAAGTCGAAAGACATCAATCGCACAAATGATGATACATGAATAGATCTTACTTGAAGGAGTTTGAGATTCTATTTTCAAATTTGAGGTAAGCCACCTTTCAAGCCTTATGGCCACCCTTAAAATTGAACCGGAAGTGTAGATAATGATTAAGAAATTGCAGTTAATAGACCCTGAGATCCAAAAGATTTTGCAAGAAGATGCAGAAAAGAGAAATAGTGATTTCTAAGTTTCTGAAGATGGAACACTGAAATTTCGTGGACGATTATGTGTTATTGACGATGTAGAGCTTAAGAAAGATATATTGTCAGAAGCTCATCATAACAATTACAACATTCATTAAGGGAGTACAAAGATGTACCGGAATCTGCGCCAACACTATTGGTGGACTGGTACGAAGTCAGATATCGCCAAACATGTTGCCAAGTGTCTGACGTGTCAACAAGTAAAAGCACAACATTGTAAGCCAGAACGATTGTTACAACCTCTCAAGATTCTCGAATAGAAATGGAAATATATCACAATGGGCTTTGTGACGGGCTTACCAAGAAGTCAATGAGGTAATGATTTGCTATGGGTTGTGGGTGACAGATTGACAAAGTCTACTCATTCATTGCCATGTGAAAGGAATATGTATTGGATAGATATGTTGAGTCATATGTGCACAAATAGTGCGTATACATGGAGTACCAGTGACCATTACGTCTAATCGAGATCCAAAGTTTACAACAACCTTTTGGAAAAGTTTACAGATTGCCTTAGGAACAAAGCTACGGTACAGCACTACCTATCATCCTTAAATCGATGGAGAATCTGAGAGGACAATTTAGACTCTTGAGGATATACTGAGAGCATGTGTTTTAGACTTCAAAGGAAGTTAGGAGGAACAGCTTCATTTAGTCGAGTTTGCCTGCAACAACAGGTATCAACAGAGTATTCAGATGGCACCATTTAAGGCGTTGTCTAGTAGAGCGTGTAGAACTCCAATTTGTTGGGATGAAGTTGGAGAGAGAAAGATTACAGGCCCAGAGTTAGTTCAGCAGTCAGTGGATGCCGTTACCATCATACAACGAACAACTAAAGACAGCCAAGAGTTGCCAAAGAGTTATGCTAATAAGCGTCGAAGACTATTGAAATTCCAAGTTGGTGAATATGTCTTTCTAAAGGTGTCACCAATGAGGGGTACTTCACGCTTTGGCAAGAAATGGAAGTTAAGTCTAAGGTATGTTGGTCCCTTTGAGATTCTGGAGAGAATAGGGACTTTAGTATATCGTCTTGTATTGCCACCGAGACTAGCACAAGTACACGATGTCTTTCATGTGTCTATGTTGAGAAAGCATGAACCTAACCTGATTCATGTGCTAAATTTTGAAGAGCTAAACGTGGATGACAGAGTGTCATATGTGGAAATACCACTTTAGATCATGGATCGAAAGGAACAAGTGATGCGTACCAAGACAATCTCTCTAATCAAAGTAGTTTGGCAACACCACGGGACAAAAGAAGCTACTTGGGCAATTAAGGAAACGATGAGACAACAATACCCCCAACTATTTGAAGAAGAACTGTAATGGTTTTAAATTTTGAGGACGAAATTTGTATAAGAGGGGAAGAGTTGTGACATCCTAAATTTTAACACCGTCCAAAGATAATATTTTGCAGAATAGATTAAGCATAAGTTGAATCAATGAGGATTTGAATGTAACTTCAGATGAATGGGTGCAAATTCGTATGTATGAGGGGCTGCTGCATTTTAGCCTTCATACTTGTCTTGTTGGAGAATATTGAGAGGGGAAATTGCTATTGGATGAGAGTTGAAGACTTATGGAGCAAGTACTCAAGTGTTTGGATATTTTAGTTTGACTTTTCAATGCTTCTTACTTCCCCACTTACAATTGAACATTGGATATTACAGCTGCTTCTTCTTTAGCTTCTCCTAAATATTTTCACTTCTTACCATCTTCATTCATCCAGCTCAGATACATTTCTCTCAAACCAACAACTCAGGAAGTGACTTTCAAGGCTTTTACAGTGCCTTCCGAGCTTCTTTCAAAGTTGAAGTAAACATGAGTTGTAATCACCTTCGCGCCATCGTTGTCGTGGACTTGTTGGTTTACTGATCACGTGAGTCAACTTCCAAACATTTCTTAAGTTGCGATTATACTTAGAGGGTTAGATGAGTGTTAATAAACTTGATGAAATGAATGTTAGACTGGATTAGCACAAGTAACAGTGGTTTAATTCAGTTCAGTGATTTTCTCTGGAATATGTGTATTGAACCATTGTTGTTTGCTGATTTTGTGGATCGAGATGTGATGAGATTATGAAGTTGGTTCCTTCATGAAAAGTGTTTTATATATCTTCAGCTATGAGGTATATTTTATCCAAGATTTTATGGTTTTAAAAGGGAATTATGTCATCTTCGTTGGAACAAAACAGAACCTCTATTTTTGTTAGAACTTATGACCCTTTGATGTTCAATGGACTTTTATTGACTCTTGGAGTTTGAATTTTGAAAGAGTTCCTTCAAAAATTTTGTTTGTTACATCTTTTAGTGCAACATAGTCAAATTTCAGACCAAACGGACGAATTTTGGATTTCCAACCAAGCTGGTTTTAAAGAACGTAATTTCTGAAAATGGATGCTTTTTTGTAACAGTTTGAGCGATTTACTACTCTCTTTATAGAAGGATTTGGTTCAAGGTGTCTTCATGAAAAACGTTGGTTTATGTGTCATTTATGACATATTCAAATTTGAGGATTTTACGAACTCGTTTGATCATGTTTCTAGATTTAGACACGCAAGTAACTTGGTTTTGCCAGTTAGGGTGGTTTTACATTTAGCTGAGTTGTCACGGTATGGGACGTAATTAACCTCCTTAATGTTGGCTAGATTGTATGTGATTAAGCGATGACTGTTGATGGTGTTGTGCAAGCTGAATGTATAGAGAGCAAGTATGGGACTAAGTGCACACGATAACGTAAACCTTCGTGGGGGCCACCTCTAGAAATCTTATATCTTTGTGTTCGGGTCAAGACCTAAGTGCCACAAAATAACTTAAACCTTCATGAGGGTCACCTCTAGAAATCTTGTAACTTTGTGTTCGGATTAAGACCTAAGTGACACACGATAACGTAAACCTTCATGAGGGCCACCTCTATAAATCTTCTACCTTTGTGTTCGGGTCAAGGCCGAAGCGCCACATGATAATGTATACCTTCGTGGGGCCACCTCTAGAAATCTTGTACCTTTGTGTTTGGGTCAAGGCCTAAGTGTTACACAATAACATAAACCTTCATTAGGGCCACCACTAGAAACTTCTAGACATCATGTACCTTTGTGTTCGGGTCAATGCCTAAGTGCCACACAATAATGTAAACTTTCGTGGAGGCCACCTCTAGAAACATAAGTGTTACATGATGATGTGATTTTTTGTATGAGACATCGTTACAGCCATGAGTTTATTTATTGTGTGTGGATTGAAATATTGATATGTTGTGTTTGATTGTGGGACGTAATTGTGTGACATGGTATAAGACGTGTCATAATGATTTGGCCTTATAATCGGGACGTATGTGAATTTATGATGATTGATGAGAAGTGATCCAGTGGCTAAAAATGTGTGATGTATGCTTATGTATGTGAACTATGGAGTTTGAACGTTTCCAAACGCTATATGGTCTCCAGACGTTACCGAGTCTCAGACGTTATAGAGTATCAAACACCAGATTGTCTAATAGTTTCTAGACATCGATTTGTTTATTGTGAATAGGTTACCCTTGGGTGGATTTCTTCCTAATCGGAGCTTGGAGAGTTGACTCGATGAACTTTTTTTCAGGTTCCTAGATGGAGGTACAACACGTATGTTAGGGGGTTCTATAGGCAATGGTTTTTGGAGCACGCCTTTTAATGGACACGGGGCTAGTGGTTGTAAATCCGGAGTTAGATAAATCTTTCTTTTGGTTTAGTCTCTTGTATTTGAACCCGGGATTGTTTTTTTGAGATGTGTTTTGTGTAATTTGATTGTTCTACTTTTCTTATCCCAAGTTGATTGTTGTCCGGCGACGTCACCTAGAAACATCGCATTTTAGTCGACCACCATGGGATGTATGCAAGCTTGAGATTCGGGGCATAACATTAATGGTAAGATTGATGAAAAGAGAAACATATACCTTCAATGTAAATTAATGTTTTTATCAACCTCTCATTTTGTTGTTTCCTCTTCTTTTGTGTTCAAATTGGATAAGTTTACATATTGGTTACTTTTCTCCAAGAATCATCTAAGATTCAAATATTTTTGACAAAATGTTAATGATTGGAATTCTAACTTGAAGAAATGTTAATAAAATACATTTATTCATAATTTCTCGCTTAACTTCAATCTCTGATAACTCTTTGTAATATAAATTTCTTTTGTTCAAGTTTTTCTTAGGGGAATTATTTGGTAAAAATTGTCTTTTTTTATCGTAATTTATATTTAAGACATGTTAATCAACAAAAAACCAACAAAATACACATTCATTAGAATTTTTTTAAGGAAATAAACTTGAGCACAATGGCAAGGAGAAAAAAGGAACATAATATAACGCGGTGGAATAAAACATCACTGTTTTGATAAATACGAATTGTATTCTCATGACAATCTGCAACTTTTGCATTCCCCTTTTCATTTGTCATTTTGATTAATTCTCTCTGTGGAGGTTATTTTTGTCTACTCAATAAGTTAGGAAGTGTCATAACTATTTAGTGTGAGAATAAGCAGTAAGTTAAATGCTTAAAGACATTTAAATCACTGACACGTCTGTTAAGAAAAAAATTCATAATGTTTAAATATGTTTGTGGTCGGCACTAAAAAATATTTGACTCCTGTTGATCGAAATCAGAAATATGCTCCGGACAGAATCGAGTCAAGGTGGATGAAGGAAGGTCGATATTTGGTTTAAACTATCAAAAAGGATTAGTCACGCGCACTCGCAATGCCCGGAATTCACAGAAGGATTCACGGACTGCGAGGCATTCGCAATGGGTAAGATCGACAGAGAAGATTGAAGACGATTGCTCGAATGTTCGGCGGGTTTTTCAGATTAGTTTTCCATAACAAGTATAAAAAGGAGAGCAGAAGAGGAACAGGCACGCACAATCTCGATCTTAAAGAGTACAAAGTAAGCGACAATAACAAACCAAAACACCCACAACAATTGAACATGCTTAGGGAAAATTATACGAACGAAACTCATGGCTAGGATTTACAAAATGGCGGCACACTCAACAGGGACACACAATCCACAGTCACACAGCCCTTTTATATCTACATATGTCCAACCATTCTGAAACATGAGGGAGATCTCATTCAGTGTTCGCCAGCGAAGCCGTCATCACCCTCGTCTTATACCAAAGGTGTGGTCTGCCACTGGCCGGGCCTCCATTGTGTAAGATGGACTATTGGTTTGCCCCCTGACTTTCGATAGCCATCTGGTACCATCTCGTAGAATTCAGGAGACATGTCCAAAAACTCAAGGTCTTGGAGTGTGGGAATGTGTTCGATGCCAGCGGGTATCCTCTCCAGCCATTGACAGCGGCTGATGGTTAGGTCTTCAAGACTTGGCATTGTTCCCTTTGCCAAACTCATTGATCTAAGCCTCCCTAATTCATCAAGCAGTAAAATCTTGAGCTTTGGAAACTGCCCATCCTTGAAATCCAATTGTCTTCCATTGTAAGCCCGACGCAGTTCCAGCTCTACTAGTTCCGGCAATTTTCCAAGTGTTGCGAGGAGATCTTCCTCCTGCTGGATTGCTGCCTCCAAACGACTCCATCTTAATATGATCTTTGTCAAATGATGAAGGGATGATATCCAATTCGGCAACTTATTCAAACGGCCATGCAAGTACAGACGTTTAAGAGACAAGGGAGGTGAAGATAAGTGATGGAGATCAATTATCTCGTCCTCATCAAATGCATGTAAATTGAGGGAGTTTAAATGCTCTAACTTCTCAAGGGAAGAACACAATAACTTACCATGTTCCTCCCTCAGCTCGGTGATTCCCAACCGCCTTAATTTTGTCAGATACCCAAGATCTTCCAGTATGCTATTGTCTGCTTCCACGAAACAGAGCTTTTCTAGGCACTCGAACCCTCTGATTGTGCATGATGCCTTGAAGCCAATCAGGTTGTAACTCTCCATCAGGGGGTCTTTCTCATGATGATAGATCAGGATGTGCCGAAGCCTTTTGAGTCCTTCAGCCTCCCTAGGCAACTCAGTGATCAATTTTTTTTTAAGTTCCAAAAGTTCTAGATGCTCAAGCCTTTGGATGGACTTTGGGATTACTTGAATTGAGGTATCCCTTAATCTGAAGTACTTGAGATTGGTTGCCTCAAACAATGCATCTGGAGCGACCTGCGGAGGTGCATCTGGAGCGATCTGTGGAGGTGCACCAGTCAGATCCAACACCTGAAGAAGCTTAACATTGAATGGAAACAACTGGTTCTCTGAAGTCTCCGATAGTGAAGCTTCGGACATTGTCATCTTATATTTAATGGAGGCGGCATTAGATATGAATAATGAACGAAGTTGAGAGAATTTTTCTTCATCCAGATCTTTTACCGTTCCCTGAACAGATAGATATCTTGCCCTTTCAGGCCAGTTGGGGCTACCCGAACTAGTTATCCTTGCTAAGTTGCAACGAGCGGACAAGGAAACAATAATCTTCCACACATGATCAACCACTCGAAACGTGGAGAGCCCTCCATCACTTCTTGTTTCCACCGGATGGATCCACTCTCTACCAAGAAGTCCTTGGAGATAATCCTCTACTCTTCCCAGATTGAAAAATCCTTCTGTAGTCCACAAACGATAAATTTTCATTCGACTGATTGGCCAATTATCGGGGAAGATGCTCAAGTACAAAACGAAGTATTCAATTCTTTCATCGTAGTAGATGATCTCCAATATTTGTTGGATAAGGTCAACTTCGTGAATATGGTCGTTTATCCACGACTCCCATTCATATCCTTCTTCCTTGTCGCGAGGGAGACTGCGGAAGAGGCGACTGGGCAATTCGGTTGCAGCAGGCAGTCCCTCCCACTTCCTAACAATTTTGTAACGGATTTTCCCATCTAGAGGTAAAATGATCCCTCCCGACAATGGCTTCGAACAGAAAAGCGCCCAAGACTCTTCTTCAGATAGACCCCTTAGTGGGTACATTCGGGCATCGGCTCCACGCCAGTGCACATCCATGTTCCATGGACCCATCTGACGCCTAGCTATAATGATCATTCGGCCTGTCTTGACTGAATATGAGGCACTTTGGAAAGTTTTCAATAAGCTCTGATCGACTAAGTTATCAACCACAATGAGGCACCTTCCCTTTTGCCAGAAGGAGATTATTTGCTTCTTTAACATCTCATCATTCACGTCAGACGCACTCAAATGATCTTCAAAAGACTCCTTGTTCTCAAAAAGGAGTTGCAGAAATATTTCTTGGCGGATCAAGTCACGATCATTTTTAGCTGGAACACTGATCCAGGCGATGGTATCAAAATGCTTCCTCACTAGGGCATCTTGACATGCCTTCCTGACCAGTACTTTCTTTCTGGGTGCGAGGTCTCTATAAATCGCTCTGGCAGCGTCCGCTTGCTTCCGGCACTTTCTTTCTGGACGGATGGAATTAATGACATTCTCCTTTCCAGCGGAGCGGTTTTTCGCTGCTGAACAAAAGCTGTTGAGCTTATTAGGTATAAAGGCCAAGCTCTTTTCCGGCTTTCTTCTGCCTGCCATCTTTCCTTGCCGTCACACCGATCCAGAAAGATCCACAATTCGGCTGTTGGGGCTGCGCTCTTTCTTAGTTTGATCGACCTGCAGGGATTCAGAATAAGAGCATCGAGGGTCAATCGTCAACAAAGGACTCCATCGTGGAAATTCAGATCAAGGCCTTCAAGGCACATTCGAAGTCACAAATGGAGAGGGTGGACCAGATTAGATTGGATGCTTGGCGCCAAAACTCTAAATGGTCCAGAGTTCAGGCAGTATGTTTTTTGGCAGTTGGTCGATGCCGGCAAAACAAAGAGGATGGACAGTTGATAATAAATTGGGCATAGCGAGGGTAGATAACCTTCTTACCGAGCCACCCCTTTCCACCCCTTAAAAGAAAATTGATGCTTCGTGCAGCGGATGACATAATGACATGGGCACCTCTCGACGGTGCCACGTGTCCTCACTTTTGACGTTTTCCTCGCCTGTCAACATTGAGATTTTTTTCACATTAAAAAAAGCAAAAAATCTCATAGAAAATTTTCCCATCTCGAATTGCAAGTAGAGATATCAAATGGATGGGCCAGATCAAGTAAAAAATGATTCCACCCATATTGACCTATTTAACCTATTTTGACTTATTTTCATACAATATAACTTTAGCGACCCATACACGACCCAACACATACCTGATCCATAACCGATCCAACCCATATTGTTAAAATACTTCCATATTTAATCAATTTTAAAAAAAATTGCTTCATGATTTTTTTAAAAATCTTTATGCATTACTATTTATTTGATAATATTTCTAATTTTTTGGAATTTTTAATTTTTAATTTTTCTAAATATATATTTTAATTTTTTTTTTGCTTTCTCCTCTTCCAGTCACTAGAGTCTAGTGAGCTCATCCCTTGTCTTTTGGCCAGCAACCAACTTAGAAAGAGGGAAAAAGGAGAAAAAAAGAAAAGAAAAAAAGGAAAAAATAATCAAATTTTTATTTTTTAAAAATTAAATAATTAGAACCTCAAAGTATTCATAGTCTAAAAATGACTTGTCAATAACACTTAGCATTAATAAGGTAACACATTAAAAACCCATTTACGACTCATTAGGTTATTAAGTGATCAATTTAAGACTCATGTAACATTTTAAGCTAACATATTTATAACCCACATTATCTAATATGGGTTAAAATATGGGTCTTTGACCTATTTTTCCACCTCTAGTTGCAGCAATAAATATTGAAAAATATGTAAATGGCAAAGAAGAAAGATCGTGTTTCCCACTTATGAAAGCCTACTTAAGGTGCATTTAGTAATATTTTAGTTCTATATTTTTCTATTCTTTTGTTCTTGGGACCAGAAACAAACATAATTTTTTTTTTATGTCTGTCATTTAATTTTTTTATTCTTGAATAAAAAAGTGATGAGGGAATAGAAATTAGAAGTACAAAACATAATTTACTTATTATTATCAAAAATAATTTTTTTGGAACAAGTTTTTTTTTCTTTAACCAATCCCAGGGCCTTGGTGATGGCCGGTGATCGGCCAGGACTTCGCCTGGCAAGGTTGACCTCACTATGGCTAGGCGAGGGTCGACCTCACCGGATAAGCTGATCTTATGGCAACTAAGTGAGGTCAAGCCTCGCTAATGGCTAGGTGAGGCCAACTTCACTGGCCTGAGTCTCTGAGAAGTCACTAGTAACCGTCAATCACCTAGAGAATGAAGGAAAAAAAAACAAAGAAAAGGAAATTTTAAAAAATTGGAAAATTAGTTTTGTATTAAATACACTTATGTTCTTTTTTCATTGTAGGAATAGCAAAATTTAAATGCGTGATTATTTTTTTGCAAAGAAACTTGTCCAAAGATTAGAAATAGAAAAAAATTATTTCTAAGAATAGAAGTTTTACTAAATGCGTTCTAATAAACCTTGTGAAAATGACAACGTCCAAGGCAAAGGAAACCTTAGAATGGTATGCCTCGTCAATAAATTAAACTTAGGAGCATCATATTTACTCCTTTTTTTGTGGATAAGATGGCTAGAAAATTGAACGTGCAGTCCCGACTTCCTTTTTCTAACGTGAGAAAAGAATTATCAGAACGTTTGTGGACCTCGGGCATTACTGTACACGCTTCCCGGACAATATTATTTCTGTTCGTAGAGATCTAGGAAGGGGAAGGTGCAAAGTCAAAAGTTACAAAAGTTCTAATTCCTTCACTAAAAATGAATTTTCTGATTGCAATAAAAAAGAAAAGAAGGACAAGAAAGATAAATATGTAACATTCCCAATCATCTCCAGTATTTTAAGTCCAATCTCATCTAAAAAAAGTATTTGTAAAACTTAAATAAAAAGGGGCAAGTACATGTTGAGAACGACAAGAATGACGGAGGTCAAACGCTGCTCGAAGATACCATGGCCAAAATGAGTTCTAAGAAATACACACAAAAAAGAAGAAGCAAAAGTTCCTTCTATTACCATTTACCAATAGAGCATAACTATATGAAAGAAAAGCATCGAAGTAAATGAGAGAACAAAAGCAACCGTTTGATAATATAAATAATTACTAAAGTTCAAGATTCGATAATTAATTAAATTAAACTTGTTTAATTAACTTAATTAGTTTTGATTTTAAAAATTAATTAAATAAAAACCCACCAGCTTGATAAAATGAAACTGAGTGACTGAAATTTGTAAGAGTTGAATTTTAAGATAACAAGTTATTTGATAATAACTTAATATTGTGTATTGAATAGTATTAGCTTCGTACAAGAGGCGAAATTGTGAATATCATTGGTAGGTTTAAGGCATTTAGCAATATAATAATTCATATATATTTTCTCTTTTAGATGCATTTTCTGCCAAATGAATCAAGTACTCACATCCTAAATTAAAATTATATGTTTAAATTTATTCGCACCTCTTAGGTAAAAACTAGTCATAACTATCGAACTTAAGTTTATTACTGCTGAATATATTAATTCCCAACATTATTGAAGTTATCAAACATGTCCTTAATGTGGTGACCAAAGGCTTATTGATAAAACTGAAAAACAAGTGCGAAGATATAAGCATTTAATTTTAAACGTTGAACACAGAAACAAAAAGTCACTTGATGATAAAAATTAATCACTAAATATGACTACTTTCTTAGTAACGTAAACATAATGCTGTGATTATTATTGGTAAGTTTTAACAGTATAACTGGCTAGATTCTAATTACTATAAGCTATCTGCTAGTGGGCAAATTAAGTACTCTATCTTACTACCAGATTAAGTGAATATTTCGCTTAATTGAATATTTCAAATCATCACAAATTAAGGCTGTAAAAAAATTTAATCTCTTTAAATGCGTGATTTTATATTTTCAGCACTTAGTTAGGTTATCCGATAGTCCAGAAAGGAGGGGTTAGTTAGGACTTGTATGACAAAACAAAGAATTAATGACTCATTTGAAAAAAAAAACTAAATGATAAATGATAAAATTTCAATTTTGTATACTAATTGTGAAAGTCCTTGAGTAGTGAAAATGCAAATAAAAAACAGTTTGATACCAAGGCTCCGGTTGTTTCACGGAAAATTTAACATTTCTAGAAAATATTTTCCAAAAATCATTTTCCTAAAAAATCGTAGTATTTTTTTATGTTTGTTTGTCAAAAGCGCCAACTCGCAGGCTTTGAGCGAGATCGAGACACAGTGTTAGAGACCGCAATATTTAAAGGTAAATGAAAAACACATAAAATATTCTTTTTTGTAAGGAAGAACACATAAAATGTTTTCCTCTTTCAAAAAAGTTAAAAATATTTTCTCCACTTTTGAAGGTGTTTTTTTCACTAGTGAAATATTTTTTCCTTGACTATTATTTTCCAAGAAACGAATGCCGGAAAATTAGGAAAATATTTTCCCATAAGTTATTTTTCGTGAAGCGAACAAAGCCTAAATGAAAAATCAATTATAAATTTTGTTAGTTTCTTCACAAAAATGGAATAGCAAATATTATTGCAAGGTTTCCATACCATATTTGTAATCTATCGTTTAACCAATGAAGTAGGTCCTTCCTTTTTTACCATGTTAAGTTATTTTTGACTTAATAAAATCAATGTTGTATGGTCTTTTAGGTTTTCAAAACCACTTAATGACAATATGTGCTAAAAAGTTTGGTTTTCAAAAGTCGACAGTTTAGTTAATGTGATGAGTAAGGGAGAGATTATCTAATACATTTAACAACGACAAAAAAGATAATATATGAAAAGTAGAAATCTTGCCAAATATATTGTTAAAACTAGCAATAATGATCGTTCACCATATTAATATATTTCCCGTTTGTCTTAGTACAAAATACTTTTTCCATAAAGCATTAATTTATAATAAATTTTCAGTCCACTATCTTACTTACATGGTAACTATGATATTCATAGACATTTTTAGATAATTTTTTTACTAGGAAATTCGGAGAATTTCAATCTCAAAGTACGTGTATCAAACAATTGTCGTCAAACTTATTAATTTCAACGCTTTTCTATTCATTTCGTTATGTCAATTTTTTCGTCTCAATGTAGATTGTAACAATATGTCAATATATATGTTTTACAATTGCCCCCATCTATGGTAAGCTGTTAGTCCTTTGGTCAATTGTTTGTGAAATTGTACGTACATACATATAATGACTCTATGATATTATAGAAAGAACTTTGACAATTCGAGTGTTTTCTGTTGTGTTGGAAAAAGGAAAATATTTATATGATATGTATGTATAGAAACAAATGTCATATAAAGCATTTTAACCATCATTGATCTGGTGGATAAATTATGGCTTGTGTTATTTTTATTTCCCTATTTGCACCAAGATCCCATGTCACATTGAATTAACTATATCATCGCTTGCAGATCTTACTCTTAATTTTAGATTATTTTTTACCTTTTTCTCTTCTTTCTCTTTTATTTCAATTTTACTAAAAGATAAAATTACCTCCGTCCCTGTCAAACAATGTTTTTTCACCTTACCCACTTTCTTCGCACCCATTACATTTCAACATTTCCTTCACGTTTGCCTTCTTCTGAACTTATTCTCATTTTTTTGTGAAGGATAGAAACCAAGATGGCCTTAATTATATATTTTTAGTAATTATCGAGAAAATTATGTTGTTAGATTGATATATTATAGAAGGACAACGAGTGTATAATTTTGCAGGCTAGCTCTTCGGTTAATTTTGGATATGGCCGGTGACAACCGGTACTACTTCATTAATTTTGTTTTGGCCAGCATTGATGGAATAATGTGGCAGTCAACCCGAACAAGCCCACCCCATGTCCATTCATCTGTACAAAGGACTATTTTTATCGGTTGTCTTTAGCCAAATCAATATAACCCAATAGCCAATGAGATTTTCCAAATTTAGTTAAAGACTTAACCTGCCAAATAATATGGTTTTTGTCCTTTAACGATCCGTTGATTATCTTAATCAATAGCCAATTTCTCTATCATTACCAACAACCTATTTTTATTAGCCAATTGTCGATTCTTAACATTATGAAAATGACACTAACCTAAGGTTCCGTCCATGTTACCTAGTTGGACGTTAAAATAAGGACGAAGACTTACATAATAGTAAAAGACGAGGACGTATAATTAGTAACTAGTGGGGCAAGCTTATCAGTTTTTCTTTTTCTTTTTTCCAGTTAGACCAGACTTATTAGGTTTTCTTGGACAAAAGCATCAAAAAAGTTTTAAACGTATTCCATATATACCAGTCCAGTCTTAAGTTATTTATTAAATCAGTTTGGTCCTAAACATTTTCATGTTTTATCAATTAAGTACATCCAATCAATTTAGGTATCCTATGTGGCATGGCTGGTATTAATATGAATTTTTTTATATAAAATTCATAATTATTTTTATATTGTATATCCATCATTTTCCTTTTTTTTATTTCTTCTTTTTGCTTCCCTTTTCATTTTGCCAATGGTTGGCAATACAGGTCCCGGCGAGGCTGGCCTCACAGCCTCGCCCGCCACCTCGTCAAGACTCTCTTGGCTGAGGACAAGCGACAACAAGGCCACTCTGATCCAGCCTTCACCAATCACCAGCTAAAAGAGAAGGGAAACAAAAGGAAAGAATTGGAAAAAATAAAGAAAAAAATAAAATTTTCAACAAAATTATTAAAGTTATAAGTAACAAGGTGAATGTCAGCACCATCCATGTTATGTAAAATGGTCAGAGTCCACGTTAGTAATTTTTTTTACATGAATTAATCGGATAGACTTGATCAATTGATAATACTTGAAAATGTTTATAACTAAATTGATGTAGTTGAAAGATTTAAAACTAAATTGGTATAAATACGATAACTTTATGACTTTTCTAATACTCTTACCTGTCTCCTCAATTGGGATTGATATAAAATGAAAGTCCAAAAAAATTAATTACAATCAATCGGCCAAAAAACCCTATTTGACGTCCAAGGAATAGTCTAACTGGCTCTAATAACTCTTGCCCGAAACTCACGTTGAGAAGTCAATAGTTCCAACGCGAATTTATAATAATTCTTCTTGTTTTCCCTTCTATCACAATTACAAGGAGTTTTCATGATCTTTCGTATGTTGGCTGCGTTCAAGGAGAAACACGTGAAATGTAAGGCAGTGTCAAATCGACTTATAATAACCTAATGATCATATTGCGTATCTTCCTACCCAATTATATTTTTGAAATTGGGACCGAGTCTTTGAACCGGAAGTCCCATCCCTGTTATCTGGTTAAAAAATAACAAAGACAAACACTTACGCCATAATAGATAACCAAAACAAAAAATTGATGACAAGTGATGTAGACTTATTGGTTTTTCTTTTTTCAAGCAAACCAGACCTAATAGCTGCCTCGACCTAGATCAATATAAAATGAGATTACCACAAACTTTAATTTTGATTGCCTATAAAAAATTAACCCCATACGCGGTCCTTGAGAGTTCATTCCCCGAATATTCTCGTTAGCTCCTACGACTCTTCTTGCCACCAGCGTTGAAAAGTCAATGGTCGTCGACCAATAAAACATTTGCAAGACGCATACATTTGATTATGCTTCTTGTTTTCCCTTCTATCCCAATTTCATGGCTATTTAGAAATTCCTATGCAATATTTTTTTCCAGGGAAATAGTCATTCAATTTTCGGACAATTATGTTAATGTATGATGTCAAATTGATGGCCTAGTCGCGATGAATTAGCAATCCTTGATGACGCGTTCTCAATCTTTCTTAATTACAATGACACTGCTGCAAAAACAGTAGAATGGTATCAACAAGTCTGACTTTCAGTGAAATAATAAATTTAACTTGTTAAATTAGTGTACAACGATTAGAAGCCGAATATTCCTTTCTTCTTCTTCTTCTTCTTTCCTACATACAAGTTTTCAATCATCAACTATAACTTCTTGACGTGTACTCTGCCTTGTTTGTACAAATGCTTCCGTTGAACGCCAATGTGATTGCCAGCAATGACAAGATCGGATTTAGTCTCACTTCAACAAAGAGCGGACAGCACTGATTCTATCCAGAGTTGTTATGAGATAGCATGCCTATCTCAAATAGTCGTTAGCTTTTACCACAGGCCCTCGAAAATAATTTGTTTCAATATTGTAACTACATCGGTCACTGAAATCCCAGCCTATGTTAGAAATCGAGAAGAAAAAAAGAATCTTATTATAAACAAACTTAAATTTACCATACGATTTTACATAGGTAATCTGATATTGCACATACACGTGCGCACGCCACATGTCAGCCAAAAACTGATGTATATAACTGCAGAAATAGACCAGACACTTCGTTGCATATGGAATGACTCGTAGAAATAGATACGTTGAATGCAAATTTAGTAGTACAAAATCTGGCCAAAACAAAACAAAGAAATACAAATCTGTCTAAAAGAAAATTATCACAAGGGCAGAAAAAGTCTATCTAAAAGTTTGAAAAACGAGGGACGAGAGAGAGAGAGAGAGAGAGAGAGAGAGAGAGAGATTTCAAATATTTTTGCGAATAAGATAGTTAGAAGAGTAAACGAATAGTCCCCGCTTTCCTTTTTGCAAACTTGCGAACAGAATCATCAGAATTCTTGTGAATCTCGCACATTGTTGCATATGCTTCCCTCGCAATATTGTTGCGAACATAGAGATTTACGAAGGGGGAAGTGCATAATCAAAAGGAAAATGCTACCATAACGTCACCGTCATTACCAAGCAGATGACAATCCATTCTTCTTGTTAAGTTTTACAATGTGTTAACTAGAAAGCCTGAGTAGCAGGTTTTTCTCAATGAGTTGAGTAACGAATGGACCCGGTATTGTCAAGATCAAGAACGAATGCCTTTTGAAGTCGGCCTTCTCTACTTTTCTTGGTAAGAATCGTGTCATAAACAATCCAGGTTGCTAAATTTTAAGCGCATTTTTAAGGCTATTTTCAGAAGTAGGATACCGTGTTATTTGGTAGTTATTAGGCGCGTAATGACTGATCTGTAGTGGCGAGGTGTGTGAGTTGTCAATTGATGCTACTACGTAACAAAAATAAAGAACAAGTTATTTGAGAGACTCAAAGAAAAAATTTATTAAAAAAAAATAGATTGTTTAGATCTATTAGCAAGGCATAGGCTCATCATAATTATACTTGTTCTGATTTAGTTGGAAAAATGGGAGTAATACAACCCCATCACATTTTAGAGATCAACCACGTAACTGTTGCTTGGGAACCGAATAACTTAGCTCTTCCACTCCCCAGGACGTTGCCCCCTCTTAACACACAATTCAGCCTCCATAAGGTTATGTAGTCTTAGGCTACGTGTAATTAAACCAAAAGCCTTAAGAGTCACTGTAACATCTGAAAATTTATATTTTTGATGACAGTAATTAGAATGATTTTCCGCGACGTAGTTGCCTAAAGTCCCAATACATGAAATCAAATCGTATGAGGTGTATGTTAATGGGGTATTGAGATGACGACTGAATTGCTATTATATGGGTTGTACTCGTGGACAAATACTTTCAATTTCATATTTGTGAAATTTTCAGTTTAAATTTACTGAATGGAAATCCCTCTAGTGTGTCCGGTATTGTTTATTAATAGTTTCAGTGGTTTCAAAATATTTTTTGGAATCATTTAATATTAATTTATCTAAAAATTCACTAAAATAGCCACCTTGGTATTTCATTTTATTCTTCAATGGAAAGAGCCTAACCTTGCCAATAATGTGATGCCCACCTCATGTAAGTTAGCCTTATATTCATTAATACCTTCATACTCACCTCACTACTTGGCTAAATGTGATAAATCCTTCTCAAATATCTGCCCTTCTAGCTTATGGGGATTAAGCCACTTGGCTAGCCTATGCATTTAGAGGTCACATAAAGTCATTTCATTAGAACAAATTCCCTATTAAAGTTATTTTTTCAATCATGGTAATTCATTTAGATTCTATTTTGCCGAAATAATGAAATTGAAAGAAAGAGAGGAAAAGACGAGAGAGAGAGAGAGAGAGAGAGAGAGAGAGAGAGAGAGAGAGAAAGAGAGAGAGAGAGAGAGAGAGAGGAGAGAGAGAGAGAGAGAGAGAGAGAGAGAGAGTTGTCAAGACAAGAGGTCCCCTCATTTACTTCGTCGACCGCTTTCATCTCTTGCTTTCGATTATCAAGATTTAAAGCGGAGGTCCAATGTCTGCATTTTTAAAAGTTTTGAATTCGTTTCAGATTGGACGAGACAAGGTCATTGATTTACCTCCAGCTTTCGTAAACAGTATTTGTCGCTTTCAAGACAAAAATCATCTAATTCAGTTTTATGATTTTTTGTAGGAAAAACAAGAGTTATGATTTTGTTTAAGCTATATTCGAGGTACGTGAAACTCTACGTGCTAAGCTACTTGCTAAGCTATGTTGCTTTAATGAGTACTCTTGACTTAGTTGCTTGATGGATATTTAATTTGAGCGAATCTTCAAGTCATGTGCAAATTTTGATGATGATATGCTGTAGTGAATCGATTTGTTGTGATAAATGTTTATGTGCCCAAAAGGTGTTTTATTAATTTCTTTAAAGAATACTAATTATGTTGTATGTGAAAAAATGTAGTGTTTGAACTCGGTAGTGTAACTCTTGCAAGTCATTAATTATGTTTTGGAAATATTGACATTTTTTATTAAAGCATATCACATTTTCGGAATACATTCATTTTCGGTTCCCATAATGTGTTGATTGTGTTATTACAAATTGTAGTGGTCTTACGTAGTCCTCCGCTCTACCCCTATAATATTGTCTGTTTTGGATCTGCACTGCCCTGACTTTATTTTTCCTCAAGTCTACTATACTCGCAACCCTCAATGGTAACTCACGAGCATGCAACACGTTGTCCATAACATATAAGTACAGGCGTCAAATGGATGGGTTGGGTTGGGTTTTGGTCGGGTCGAAAATTGTCCGACCTATATTGACTCATTTAACTTGTTTTGACCAATTTCCATATAATACAATTTTAGCGACTCATACTCAACTCAACCCAACCCATACTTGGCACACACACAATCCGACTCATATTATTAAAACACTTCTATATTTAACCAAGTTCAGAAAAATTTGCTTCATAATTTTTTTAAGGTGTACTATTAAAATAATTTTTATGCAATATGATTTATTTGATCATTTATTTTATTTTTTAAAATATTTCAATTTTTTTTCCTCTTGTAGTCACCAGAGTATAATGAGTTCATCTCTCGCCTCTTGGCCAGCGACCAACTTAGAAAGAGGAAAAAAGGAGAAAAAAAAGGGAAGAAAAAAAGGAAAAATAAGGGAAACTAAAAATAATCAAATCTTTATTTTTAAAAAATTAAAAATAATTAGAATATAATAATTTTTATAGTTTACAAATGACTTGTTAATAACATATAAAATAATTTGTGAGTAACACTTAAAATTAATAAGGTAACCCATTTTTGACCCATTTAGAACTCATTTAAGATCTATTTGGTTATTAAGTGACATACTTAAAACTATTTAATATTTTAAGCTAACTCATTTATGACTTACATTATTCAATATGAGTCAAAATATGAGTCTTGACCCATTTTGCCACATATACGTATAAGTTAGCCTAAAACTCCCTCCCTTAGCAACACAACGTCCTTGCTATGGTCACAACATGCCGTCGAGAGTCAGTTCTAATATTACTCTGTTATTATTGGTGGTGAGGCGAAGAACGTTACAAAAGAACCATCACTATCATCACCACCATGGGTAATGCTGCCTATATGCTGCCAAAGTCGAATACAATTGCATTGACTTTTGAAGGAAATTTGTTCATCACATGGTGCATTTAATTTTTGTGGATTTGAAATATTTTAACAAAATGAGAATTCAGTACGCTTGTAATCTATAAGTTTCTTTTGTCAAATTTCAATCCGTAAGTCAGTCGAATTCTTGAATTGTTTACTAGGAGCAAACTCCAGCGTTCATGCCACTACGTGCGACGCAAAGCATGAAACTTGGGTAGAGGGACGAAGGAAGGCACACAAATAAATTGTTATGTGCTTGACGCTACTTAATTGCTTAAACCACTATTTGAAGTTTATCACGTCACTTTTATATCTTAATATATCTTAGACTCCATTTATTTTGTGAATTCTAAAAAAATTATTTGTATCATTAACAAAGACGAATGAATGAAAAATATTTAGACATAAACATTTATTTATGATAAAAAGATTTCATTGGTTAATTATTTCTAATAATATAAGTGATTATTTAAAAAAATATATTCCAATAGGCTTGCTTACACTCCCTTCTTCACTTGATCTTTTTAATATAAAAAAGCTATTTTCTCTTCTTCATTTTAATTTTTTATAAACTAAAGAAGTAGGTCATTTTTCCTCGGATATCATTTCGATGATGATATGATGTTCATCTTCCCAGAAGTCACCGAATAGAAAACCAAATAATAATAATAATAATAATAATAATAATAATGGAGAACAAAAATAGACAACACTATGGGCCTTGGCCCCATTCCATCCAAGTACTCTGTAGTATAGTTTCCCTCTAAGAAATCAGGAAAACGTGTTTTTAATCTTGTTCTACAGAAGCTTTTTTCACAAGAGTTTTTCCGGTATCAAGTCGCTAATTGCTGCCGCCGCCATCACGTCCTCACTGACGAGATGGAAGGAGACCCTCGCACGGTGGCCCTTGCCAGTCGCGGGTGACGTCCAACTGCCTTTGCCGGTGGTCTGCGACCCTCGCACAGGGGTTTACTAGATCTTGAAGGACGCCATCTCTAGTCATTATCAGTACCCTGGCAGTTCGTTGAAGTGCAGATGATTCTCGCAGGATACCCTGAATAAAATTCCTGAAGGATGCCACCAGCGGCCAACTCAGGCTATGAGGTGCGGACGATGAACTAACAATCCATCGATAGAATGCCCAACAAGCTCATCAATGAGTTTTCAGTGGCAAGTTTTAAGTGAAATTCAAGACACATGACGACAATCAATTAACTTGAAATATGAAAAGTAGTTGTAAGCTAAATTAAGAAGTACCAATCGACCAAGCGATAATCGTAGCTGAAGGATAAGGATCAGACAAACGATCCCCAGATTAGCGTGTAAGTGAAGAGGTAGTTAGACTTCTTATGGAGAAATATCAAGATGCAAAATGGAATGACTCATTAAAAGATACAGCGGAATCAAAATCAGCACACATCTCTCAACACATTCAACACAACAATGTATTAACGAGCAAGAATCATATAACATCAATCGTTAGGATCAGAAATCGCAAGGAGATCGTCAGATTTTGATTT
This sequence comes from Melaleuca alternifolia, assembly GCA_019926035.1. Lineage (NCBI taxonomy): Eukaryota > Viridiplantae > Streptophyta > Magnoliopsida > Myrtales > Myrtaceae > Melaleuca > Melaleuca alternifolia. The sequence goes on along the minus strand of JAGKPW010000021.1, from coordinate 2,420,658 downwards.
AAAAAATAACTAGGATTGGACTTTGCTTAAATTTGAATTTCAAGTTTAATGAGATTAGATTTTCTAATGCCAGTATTCATCTTTGATTATAAAAGCTTTCCTTGTCATGTCTTGTATGCATTTTTACTTTCCCAATGCACTTCATGGATTTCGTTTAGGAAATCTATATCCATTTACCGTTACGGTCATCCAACAAACATGGCCTCCGAGAGCATAAGCCATATATTAAGATTAGATAAAGCTCTTTGCAATTTTCTTATTTTTTTCGATCACCTAAAGTAAATATGAATTTTATGAAGTTCTTAAGACCATAAGAAAGTATATTAGAATCCATTTGCTTTTGTTTTTTAAGACAAGTCTAATACTTTGATTGGCTATCGATCATCCTTGATTGGATCATAATCACGAAAAATATTGAGTTTTAGGTGACCACAACTCGATATAAATGTATGTAAAAGGTGCATATGGAGGATAATATTTTCGGTAAAAATCAATTATCATATTCTAAGTTTTGGTGGCTGTCCAAATTCCTCCAATTGAAGGGACAATATTACTTGTCAAGACATACACCGTGATGAAAGACCAGGAGAAAATAATGAGCGACTGGTGAGGCGAACTTGTCTCGTTTTCTTGTTTGACCACAAACGCATTAGTATTTCAACCCACCCCAAAAAAAAAAAAAAAACCCGCGTACTTATGATGTTAGTTATCCTTGGCCTGGATCGATGTTAATTACATATCCCTAAAGTTCAATTCTCATCGACCAGCAAAGAAACTACCTTTGTGGTCATGTTCGACCAATTGATGAAATAACCAAAATAGGCTCCATTTGTTTGGCAAAAAATAAAATATTTGAAAAATATTTTCTTAAAACAATCATTCTTATTGTTTATAACAATAAATGAACTAAAAAAAATTCATCATTTACGAAAATGTCAAAATACATATATTATTATCGCTCATAAAATATTTTTATTAACTAATTATTTCAAGTGATGTAAACGATTGTTTTTAGGAAAATAATTTTTGAGTTATACATTTTTCGCCAAACAAACTGAAGTAACATAAGCAATCATTCTTAATAAAAAAATTATTTTTAAAATTACTTATTTTTCGTGAAACAAATAAAACCTTAAAATTAAAGTTAACTCTCGTCGAAATCGGCATCGCGAGTCGGCAGATGAGGTCGTGGTAGAAGAAAAAGTCAATGGTTTGTCCTCCAACAACAGAATGTTTGCCGTGCACATATTCGATAATTCCTCTTATTTGCCCTTCTGTCATAGCCTCAGTCTGCACCAAATTAGAGGTGAGTTCAATAGATCGGATGAAGATATTGAGAAACCGTCACGGAATATATCAAGGTAAGTAACAAGCAGGGAGGCGAGATGTTGATTGGTATATGTGATAATAGTGAGCAAATGAAAAATAATAATGAGCGAGAGAGATAAGATCACACAATGACTTATAACGGTTCGGCTTTATTCTTAAGCTTATGCCAACTCCACAGATGACAACCTCAATATCGATTGGATTCAGTAGTAATCAGCACACTACAAGTTACAACTGATAAGTGTTGCTTACACTATCACAACGCAACAACTGCATTTACACTTGGACACTTAATTATTTATTATCACGATGCTGAATCTTTACAGAGATATCAGATGAAGAACAGTGAAGATTTCTTGAGCAAAATACGATTGCACTATTCTCTCGACCATCCACTTAAGCTTCGCCGGTCCTCTCTTAAGTAAGCCTTCAATCCATCCATTTTAGACCTTAAAGGAGATCTAGTTAGTCGTTTGAGAGTGGGCGAAGACCCCTTCTAGAATCGAAATTGTTTATACAATCGTTTCTTCTGACATTAGCATTAAAATGAAGTTTGCTTTAACTGTCACCTCACTGAAGCAAAAATTTGTGAGCTGCTTTTCTGATCTTTTTTTTTTTTTTGGGGTTTTTCAACAATGGAATCTAGTCTTGTAACCCATACCAAAAAGAAAAAATCCAGTCTTGTAACTACTCTTTTCCGTGAGATTTTATAGGATCATTGCCAACTGCTCTAAAAGCCTCGCGCTTATTCTGGTCTTTTCGCCTAGCACTAAGCGTGGAAATATATAATTGAGGAGGCAAAAATGGGCTTGAAAAGATTCAAACTGATGATATCTTGCTCTGATATCAAGTGAGATTTTATGGGACCATTGTCAACTGCTCTAAAAGCTTATACTGTTAGATGAGTGCATTGACTAATATTTAATAACTCCAACACTTTTTTATATCAATAATAGCCATCTTCATATATACACCCACCATTTATCAATGGTAACTCAGCATCAGCATGATCCAAAATCCATCAACAGCACATGGAGATTGTTAGTGAATTGGTTGACAATCTTTAGGTGATGATATTAATGGAATGACACATGATAGAAGGATCAACAATCCGTTCACCTTTATCATTATCCAAAGACCTTAAAGAATACCAGCTTGCTACAAGATTAACTGAGAAGGCGTCATTGCAGTTGATTGCTACAAGGCATCTTGGTATTATAAGGTCCATGATGCAGCTTTGCCTACGAATGATTCTTGCCAGGGCAATTGTAGAGCGGTTCCTGGAAAGCCACGGCAAGAAGAAATATAATATATTTGCCTCTTGAACTCCTTTTAGTTGATCAACAATTTTTGACTTTTTCAAGTCGGTTGTGGGAACAAGATTAAACGTGAACTGACGAATTAAGAAGAGAATTATGGGGAGTTTTAGCTGTCTGATCATACAATTAAATTCTGTGCAGTTTTGATTTGATATCTTTCTTGGCCGAGGGCCCAAAAGGAAATAGAGAATCAAAACTGGTCTGCGTCTAGAGTCGCTAATTGCTCGTCTTGGTCTTTTCTTATGGTGCAAGTCTCGTTCCTTGTTAGTTAGAACAGCAATGAGAGAGACATGAACAACCAGTACCACAAAGATTTCAGAATCCGATTATGACTCTTCACTGCCCAAAAGAAAGAGAGAGAGAGAGACAGAGAGGATCTCCTGGTTGGTATCTTAGATTAAACTTCATCTTGTTTTTTGCCAAAAAATAAAGAGGTCAGATGTGAACCCTGACCAAATCAACCAGTTGACGTAAACACAAACAAGGACCAAGACTTGCACCATATTAAAAGGCCAAAGACAAATAATAGCGATGGATTGGGGAGGAAGACTTATTAGTTTTTTTTTAGTAATGTAAGTGTTGTATAGACTTTTACCAAATGTATACAAAGTGAGGCATATTGGTACCACAGAAACTTATTAGTTGTTGTCCGTCAAGATCAATGTATTATGGATGTCCACCTAACTTTAATTGTCATCGGCCAGCTAAAAGATATACTCCATTTATGGTCCACGAAAAAAAGTTTAGTTGGCTCCCTAGCTCTTCACACAACTAACGTTGAAAAATCAATGGTTCTCAATCAGTAGAACATTTCAATGACGCAGATATCTAATTGTTCTTCTCATTTGCCCTTCTGTCGCAACCTGATGGCTAGTTAAAAATAGCTAAGCAATTATTTTTTCCGGGCGGCAACCATTTATTTTTCAAACTTTATATTATGGCGATGTGCTGTATCAAATTAACAAGCTTAGTCAAATACAATTGCATCACCATTGGCAAAAGCACATTCTCCATCGCATGGTGCATATATATAATTTTGCAAATTTAAGATATTCCACGAAGATCGATAGCATAACATGCTTCTAACCAGTGAATTACTCAAATTCTTGAACACTTTTATATGGAGCAATTTCCTTCAAGATGTCAGTCCATCGGGTGCAGGGCATGAGAGTTGGGTATAGGGTTGAGGGAAAAAAATGAGTAATGTTTTCATGTGCTTGAACCTACTTGATTGTTCAAATGCCTACTTGAAAATGAACATATCGATTTGTAAATTAATTTGTGTCCAAATCCCGATACATCCTATTCTTTCATATGGTGAACATAAAGAAGTGCGCCAATAAACTTGCTTTCTCATGTCGATCTCTCTTCTTCCCGTAATGTCTCCCGCGCAAGTGTATTATTTGGGAGACATTTACGTGGAATTCCATGAGTCGCCATTTTGGAAAGCAAAGAAAATATAATGGAAAACAACAAAGAACAAATAAAACTGATGGCCCTTGGCCTTGGTTGGGCCTTGGCCCCTTTTCATACAGCATTTTGTAGCAAAGTTTCCCCCTTTGAATTCTGGAAAATAAGAAAAATTACAAAAATGATTCTTAAAACTATATATCCTATATTTTTAATTAATTTAATATGGTCTTTCAACTTTAGCTCACTATGCAATATCAGTTTTGAACTTTCAATTTATTCAATATGATTCATGAACTTGTTCAATATTGTCCATGAACTTGAATAAATGGAAAGACAACATTAAAGCATTTTTGTATAATTTAATGCATAATTTAAATATGTATCAAAAGTCAAAAGATTACATTGAACAACTTCAAAGTTCAAAGACGATATAAAGTTAAAGGAGAATATTGTGTCTAAGACTAAACTTCAGAGATCACATAAATAATAAATTAACATTTCAAGAATTATTTCACAAATTGGATAAAAAGTTTAAAAATCATTTGTATCATTATCCCTTCATTGCTAACAAAAGATTGATGTGTCTTATCTACATAAGCTTTTATCTAGGAGTTTCTTCATCACCAATTGCCGTTGCCGTTGCCGTTGCCGCCGCCACCTCCTCATTGATAAGGTGGATGGAGACCCTCACATGGTGGCCTACGACAGCCCTCGCCTATCATGATTGAGGTCCTACGGGGTCGTCGTTGAAGTTTTGAGCCTGGGGTTTAAATTTATTTGTATTCCTGATCGCTTCAATTTGATTACTACTAGTCTTCTTGGTCTAATAAAGTCCATCGTACAACTTTCACGCCCGAGTGATTTCTGCCGGGAGAAGATTGCACATGGACTTCTGAATAACACGACGAGAAGAATAATAAAATATTTGCCTCTTGGACACCTTTTAATCGGTCAACTTATGACCTTTTTGAGTTGGTGTCGGGGTTGGGAACAAACCTATTGAGAAAGAAAAATCTATGGGTTTTGGGAATGAGACTAACTTGAATAATTAAGGTATGCATGATTCGCCATAATTTCTGTTTTAAAAAGAGTTTTTCTATTTCAGAACTCATTCTACAATAGAATTCCGTTTAGTAGAAAAAAATTATTCTATTTCTAGAAAATATTTTTCTTTCAAAAATATGTTTAGCCAAGAAATCAGAAATAGAAAATTTATGTTTTTTGTTCCAAAATAAGAAATCCATAAATTATTTATCTTACTGAATCGCACACCATACATATAATTAGTTTAACCTTATCACAATCTTCCCTCTCCCCATATTGAATTTTGTAATGTATTTCCTAATAAGGTTATTTTAGGTTTTTTTTTTTGGCGCAAGTACCACTTCCAACGATGAGATCAACGCCTCTAAAGTGAATTTGGAGCTACACAACAATTAAAAATGTGTTGAAATTTATCAATTTTTTGCACTAAATAGTATGCATTTGAAATTTTATAGAAATGAACATCAAATAAAAAATTAATTTTAAAAATGAAATATAAATATAAATATTTTTTTGTTATCAAACGGATTTCTATTTCTAAAATAGAAATTATTTGTCCTTATCAAAGATATTTTTTTTATTCCTTAGGAACTCATTTTAGAACAGTTAGAATTTATACCACGTGTTCCCTTAATTTCCGTGAAGCTTGATTTGATCCTGATCTTGGAGGATGATGACCACGAAAGTCTTCGTCGCCCAGAAAATGAGAAGAAAATGAAAAAAGAAAAGTCCGCTTCTCCCATCGCCCAATGCTTGCCTTGGCCTTTTGCAAGACTTGTTCCTTGTTAGGTAGAACGCCAACGGGAGAAACGTGAACAGCCAAACAATACTTCCAGAATCCGATAATGGCTTCTTACCGCAAAAAAAAAAAATAATAATAATAATAATAAATAAAATCTCCTCGTTGATATCTCAGTTTAAATGTTAATTTATTTTGCAAAAAATTACTATAAATGGTCGAATCACTTAAATTAGTTGAAGTACCAAGACGAAAAATTATTGATTAGTAAAGCAGACTAATTATATTTTCTCTTTCTGGCCAAATCAGACTTATTAGTTGTCCTCCATCTTGATCTATATAAAAGAAACTCCGACAACATCTAATTATGGTCTACCACCACAAAAGGAAACCCCATTTATGGTCCATGTAATAATTTAGTTGCTCCATAACTCTTCACGCCACTGACATCATAAAATCAAGTATTATCCATCAATAAAACATTTGCAAGCAGCAATTATTTAATCTGTTGAAAAATTCAATCCAAAAACTTAATTTAAATTAATAAATGAACAAAGACCAGAAGCGATGATTGACAATACATGAATCATCTCTCACGCGCAAGCTGAATCACGAGCAATACATGGAATTTGACTAAGGATGTCTTTGATTACAAGATAAGAATAATAAAACGAAAAATATAATTGGGGAATTTCGATGTTTTTTCAGTGTATATACTAATAAAATGATAAGTTAGTCTATTTATAGGCTTTATTCTCAACTTGGTCCCTTTCTAACATAGTAAACCCCCTTTATGGTCCATGTAATAATTTAGTTGCTCCATAACTCTTCACGCCACTGACGTCTTAAAATCAAATATTATCCATCAATAAAACATTTGCAAGCTGCATTTATTTAATTTGTTGAAAAATTCAATCTAAAAACTTAACTTAAATTAATAAATGAAGGAAGACCATAAGCAATGATTGACAATACATAACTCATCTCTCACGCGCAAACTGAATCACGAGCAGTACATGGAATTTGACTAAGGACGTCTCTGATTTCAAGATAAGAATAATAAAACGAAAAATAGAATTGGGGAATTTCGATGTTTTTTCAATGTATATACTAATAAAGGATAAGTTAGTCTATTTATAGGCTTTATTCTCAACTTGGTCCCTTTCTAACATAGTAAACCCCCTTTATGGTCCATGTAATAATTTAGTTGCTCCATAACTCTTCACGCCACTGACGTCTTAAAATCAAATATTATCCATCAATAAAACATTTGCAAGCTGCATTTATTTAATTGGTTGAAAAATTCAATCCAAAAACTTAACTTAAATTAATAAATGAAGGATAAGTTAGTCTATTTATAGGCTTTATTCTCAACTTGGTCCCTTTCTAACATAGTAAACCCCCTTTATGGTCCATGTAATAATTTAGTTGCTCCATAACTCTTCACGCCACTGACGTCTTAAAATCAAATATTATCCATCAATAAAACATTTGCAAGCTGCATTTATTTAATTGGTTGAAAAATTCAATCCAAAAACTTAACTTAAATTAATAAATGAAGGAAGACTATAAGCAATGATTGACAATACATGACTCATCTCTCACGCGCAAACTGAATCACGAGCAGTACATGTAATTTGACTAAGGACGTCTCTGATTTCAAGATAAGAATAATAAAATGAAAGATAGAATTGGGGAATTTCGATGTTTTTTCAATGTATATACTAATAAAGGATAAGCTAGTCTATTTATAGGCTTTATTCTCCACTTGGTCCCTTGCTAACATAGTAAACCCCCTTTATCGTCCATGTAATAATTTAGTTGCTCCATAACTCTTCATGCCATTGACGTCTGAAAATCAAATATTATCCATCAATAAAACATTTGCAAGCTGCATTTATTTAATTTGTTGAAAATTCAATCCAAAAACTTAACTTAAATTAATAAATGAAGGAAGACCAGAAGCAATGATTGACAATACATGACTCATCTCTCACGCGTAAACTGAATCACGAGCAGTACATGGAATTTGACTAAAGATGTCTCTAATATCAAGATAAGAATAATAAAACGAAAAATAGAATTGGGGAATTTCGATGTTTTTTCAATGTATATACTAATAAAGGATAAGTCAGTCTATTTATAGTCTTTATTCTCAACTTGGTCCCTTTCTAACATAGGAAATTCCTAATTATCTCTAGCATGATTATTCTTCTCGTTTACCCTTCTATCACAATTTCAGGCTATTTATAAATCCTTGTGCAATTTTTTTTCCAGATAATAGCCATTCATTTTTCAAACCTTTTGTGATGATGTCCTGTATCGAATTGCCTGTAATGATAAGATTGGATGTGTTCATACTTTAACAAAGAATGGGCAATACTGATGGACCTCGCCCTCTTATTCTAAAATCCAATTTTATATAGCACAATTCATCGATAAATTAACAAAAGCGATTGTTCTTGATATTATTGATATGTCTTTGATGTTGATCTATCTATACATTATTGGGAATTTTTTTGGAAAATATCTTAGAGTGCTGCTAAGGTAGTTGTTACAAGTCGTTAAATATACTTTGGAAATATTAACATTTTTATTTGAAGCATATGACATTTTTGGAACACATTCATTTTGTATTCCCAAAATGTGTTGATATATGTTATTACTAATTTTAATAATCTTACTTAGTGCTCTTGAGGTACTTGTTAATAATATTCTTTTTTATTTTTTTCAATTAAGTATCAAGCACCATCACTGTCATGATCGCCACCGGGTAACACCGCCATAAATGTCACCAAACTCGAGTACAATTGCGTCGACTTAGTCAGATGGCAAATGTTTCACATTCGACGAATGACATTGAGAAGCTCAACAACTCCAACTACATCACACGGTGCATTTAATTTCGCGGATTTAAAATATTTTATTGAAATAAGTATCCTGTATGTTTTTAAGCTGTAAGTTAGTGGGTCGAATTCTTGAAATTTTTACTTGGAGCAATCTCCGGTCGTCGTGCCACTACATGAGTTGAACAGCACGAGGGTTGGCTACAAGGATGAGGGAATGGGGAAAAAAAAGGTTTTCAAGCTCTTGAATCTACTTGATTATTTAAATAACTATTTAAAGTAATGCTAAGGAGGTAATGAGAAACCATGCCGTATAATATGAAAAACATGTGAAGTTCATGAAAAATAAAACTAATAAATGGGAAGCAACATGTCTGTCAAAAGGCTGTGCATAGTTTGTACTTCTTAGGTGTAGAGGAAGCATACTTTAAAAGTGAAAACCTTCAACTCTGCGGACATTTGCAATAGATCTTTGCACGTTATGGCTCGCATATAAATATTGTGATAGGTCGAGGAACAATCTCGCATATACATAAGCTAATGTGAAGAGAACAATGGAAGAACCCTTTGAAACTGTCAAAGGCAAATGGTACCTGGAGCTAAGAGAATGAAAATGAACGTGATCACATGGAATAAGGAGGAGCAATATGAGATGCGTAGGAGTTATTGTCAAACACTTCTAGCTGTAAATCCAAGATCTGCATGTGTAATTATAATCTAGCCATGTGGAGGAGTATTTCAAGCATGCAAATATAATCTAGTTGGGTCTTAACAACTCTTTCCGCAATTAACATTGAAAAGTCAATAGTTGTCCACCAACGAAACTTCTCAAAGACAATATCCGACTATTCTTCTTGTCTGCCTCCTTGTCACGATCTCGAGGCTATTTAAAAGCCCATATGCAGTTGTGTTTTTTTTTTCCTGGGCGGTGGCCATTCGTTTGTCAACCGTTTACGTTGACGTTGTAAATCATATTAAGAAGCCTACTTTCCGCGTTCAATTTATTAGCATTACCGCCTCACGTTGAGAAGCCGAGTATTCTTGTTTCTTATTTACAAGTGATCATCAACTAGAACTTCTTTACGTGTTCTCTGACTTGTTTTCCATGATTACTTCCCGTGAATGCCAGTGCAATTCGCCAGTGATGAAATATAGGATTCAGTCATGCATCGACAAAGAGCGACACTAATGGGCCTCAGCCTCCTATCCAAATTCCAGTTTATCTAGCAAAGCCCATCGGAAGATTAACGAAGAAGAATCCTTTATCTTCAATTTGTCAATACTTTGGGGAGATTTTTTTCTTTTGGAAAAATGTTGAAGAGTGTCTCTGTGGTACTTGTTGAAAGTCACTAACTGTGGTTTGAACATATAAATATTTCTATTTTCAGCATTCCACTTTTTTGGAATATGTCCCGTTTTCTATTTTCCACAATGTTTTATTACACGTTATTACTAATGTTAGCAGTTTTCACTAGTGCCCTTGAGGCATTTGTTAACAAGGACCTTTTAACCGCTGCTTGGTAATGACGCCATAAATGCCAAAGGGACTAGTGTTGAAACAAAGAAGCCATGGAGCTTGGGAAGAATAAGTAGTTTTCCGCACGATTAGGAGTATCAATTGATCATACATACATTCAAATCAATACAGACAAGACTCAACACCTATCGACATAATTTGACACAAAAACAATATTTCATCTCGTTAGGCAACATTATTTTATTTATGCCACATTTATCAGAAACCAGCACACGACAATTAATGAGAGTGAGACAAATGCAATGACATGGCACGGCAAGAATTGCTACTCCCTATCGCAATACAATGAGATTGGTTCTAACGAGATGACTATAGTTATAGTATGTCCGAAAATGAAATACTAACGAAAGGAGCGAATGGGCTTTCCAAGTGTTGTTCCTCATGCTCCTTTCCTCGTTTCTTTGAGAAACTTTGTCCCCCGAGCACCGTAGGAGATAAAAAGTCATTCTCGATTGAGACGCTTGATTTTTCATTTGATTATGTCATCTTCTAATTTTCCTTCCTCCATTCACTAATTTGAAATTTTGGATAATTTATAAATTTTATGTATGACTTAAGATTGTCTCAGCCCTCTTTAAGTTTGGAGTAATCAGACTCCTTTTGCTTGATTTAAGCTTTCATGGTCTGCGGCCTACACGCATCGATGAAGGGCCTTAAACAGAAATAATGGGTTGAATGGGCCTACAAAAGGTTGGAAACACTAATGATTTGAGCCCTTGGATACCTCTCAACTTAGGGCTGGAAATGTATCCATTCAATCCCATAAAAAGCTTTTATGTACTTGTTTAGTTTTTGGCCCATTGTAGTTGTATTCCTTTATAAGAGAGCTGCATCCATTAAGGTGGTTTTCCTTACAAATCGTCTAGTTAGTGATATGGAAAATATTTATAAAAAAATTAATTATTTGTGTAGTTTAGAAATGTAAGCTAACAAAAAAATATGTTTATCATCAACAATAGTCTATGTCGTAATGATTTTGTTAATATAAATAATAGTTTTAGTTAATTCATCTTCCTAAGTGATCAAGCCAACATTTTCAAGAAAATTTAGCTTACATATCACTGTTTAACAAAATGAGTCTGATGACATTGTTGGATGAGAAATAACCTAAGATTTCTTTGATTCGGTTACTGATCTGTCGATTCCCCTCGATGTACTTGTGTCCTCTACGCGAATCACACTCTCTTTGAGTTGCTATTTGTTAGGCTTATTTCCATATGATGGCGGAATTCCATCCCCGTGGTCAACTGATGCTCAAATTATGGGTCATTTTTTAGCGCTTGAATTCTCCATTCAGGTTGCCAATCTACACCAGTATGGGTACAAATTTCTATTCGGTTGGCCTTGCTTTGCCAGTTTGTGGCCTTTGCTTCTAGGTCCCATACAGCTAGTTCTTAGCCTTGCTTCGCCAGTTTGTGGCCCATGCTTGGCCCATGGAAATACAACCAACTTTAATCGATAGAGCTAAAAACAAACAGAACTGAAATGCGGTGCTCTGCGAGTGCAAATCGTCTGCATTAGCCCCAGCTTGGCTAGTTTTTTGCTCATGGCTTAGCCAATATTGGCCATTTTCACAAAAAAACACGGTCACTATTGTGAGATTTTATAAGGTCATTGTCAATTATTCCAAAAGGTTAATTTGTTAGATAAGAATATGATTTTTACTATCACATGTAATTGAGGTGCTAAATATGAGCATAGTAAGATTCGAACTTGAGACTTCATGTTGCTAATACCATGGGCTGGACTTTATTTGTAATTTGAAAGACATACATGGGTCTGAATGTAACATTCCCTAGTCCCACATTGCCTAGGGAGTAAACCTTGGGATGACTTATATGTGGGAGGTCCACCCTTAACCATCAACAACTTGTTTTCCCAGGCTGCGCGCTCGTGAGTTGCCGCCAAGGGCCGCGAGGATGGTGGACCCGAGGAAAAACAAAGCCTTGAGGGCGAGGCCATGGTGATGCGTCCGCACTAGTACGGTATGACCAAAACAAACAATATTGTTGGTGGTGGGGATGAAGAGGACATTACACTGAAAAGATTTGAGCTAGAATCATGCACTTATAAGTTATAACCATGTGAAAATTTATGGAATAGTTAACAACCATACGAAAAGTGTACGCTGTTAAACTAAAGCGTGATTTTTATTTAATTATTCACTCTAAGAAATACATTCAATCCAACCAATAAATTAGATAAAGCTTACAACAATATAACTTCAATGAACAAAGGATCTAGTGCGCTTTAAATGGTTAAACATATATTTTTTATGTGATATTTCATTTTTGCATAAGATGTAATTCTGATTTCTTCTTTTATCTTTTTTTCCTTCAGTCAATACCTCTTTTTGCTTCTCACCACACTACGATACATTTAGTCCATTGCACTCACCGATTAATATCTTTTTATGTCGTCTTCTACCTCTCACCCTAGAAATTGTTTTAGGTCTCAAATCATTGCACATTCTATCCGAACACTGTTATTTGCCTAAAATCACACCAACTTGTTCAATAAAGAAAGAGGGAGTTTTCATAGTTTCAGTATTAGAGAGTATCATTCTTATCCTAGGGAAATGACATTGTCGCAACCTACCCGAACCTCCTCGGGGAGGGGGACGGCAAATAAATAAGTTTAGAGGTATTGCTCATAAAGAGATCAGAATCAACATCCTTAAAAACGGATTAAAAGTATCATCTCATCGTAATCCGATTCTATTCATTCCTTATGAGCACAGACTCTCCAAAGTCCATATATCATGTAACGTTTAGATGTTCTGATTTTAAAATTTATTTAACAATCTAACTATTTCTAGAAGTCGCCACTAGCCTATTGGAGTCGGCTAGAAACCGATCGACATGTGGGAGTATGGTCTTGATCTCTTACAAAACCAAAAATTCTAAAGTTCGGGGACTTATTTAAGCTAATATTTCTATTAGCGCTCTTTCGGTATCTAACTATTGGTTGTTTAATCTAAAATGGTCATGCATGGCTACTTATCATTTACGATCCTTTAAAGGTCATTCAAAGTCACCAAGTGTCAATGCAATTGTTTTTATGAGGTCATTTTCATATAAATCTAAGTTGAAATAAAACTAATCTAGAAAAAAATTAACACGAAATTTATTGAAAGACGGGGCGAGAAATGAACACTCAAGATATTGAAACACGATGTGGTAATTAACCCTCAAATAATTGAACGCAACTACCTAATGACGAAAATGTAAAACTCGCAATTCGTCAGGTAATTAATAATACATGACCTTGTTTTAAGTTTCGAAACATGATTCCTCGAAAACTAGCTATCTTGAGGTAAAAGTGAATTAAAATCTAATAAGTGGATTCAAGTGAAATTTAAATTAGACTACATTAATCATTCATTAATTAAGGCAATGCTAAGTCCAAATAAACTTTACTAGACTAAGCACGTGCTAAAAGATTTGGATATGTCCAAATTAGTGTCATCCTAAAACTAGGCTGAATCTTTACATACACAAGACCAGAAGGAACATTGATCTATCACCACCAATTCGTGCATGCCATATTTACAATTGCCATCACCATGCTATAACTCAACATGCACTGATCTCGATAATCAAGCATCTATCTAAGCCATCTAAGGTATACAACCAAACTACATCAAGCCTAATCATGCATCTAAACATTCATATACGAAGTTAAATACAGCACGCAATCATGCTAACAAATGTTGAGAACCGCAAGAAACACTTAGTTGTCCATCAAAGACAACTTCTTTGATTTTTTTTTTCTAAAAGGGTGTTGATTAATTAAACTAGGCCCATTTTGATGCTAGAATTTGACTTTTAGGGCAAGGCTGAATTTTCTAAACAAAACATCAAATGTTTTAAATTTTCGAAATTTTTAATTAAAAATATTTGATTATTTTATAAATAAATACTATATATAGTAATATTTAAAAAAAGGACCCGGTCAAGATCTGAATCCTACTCGGCTGGGTTTTCTTTGAAAGAAAAATGATTTATAATTTTCCCATTTTTATTTTTTTTAAATCTTTTATTTTTATTGATAAAATTTTACATTATAATATTTAATTAAACTTGTCGAGCTTCAAATCGGGTCGGGTTCGGTCCTAACTAACGAACGAAGGCGGGCTGAAAACTTAACTACGAACCGAGCCCCTATTGGGACTCCGAAGGTCCTTAGAAATGGGCTTAGGTTTACGACCAGCAACGGGCCCAAAGCTGACTAGGGCCACACAGTGCGTTAGGCTCCCATGTGAGCCCAATCCACTCAAACCAAAATCCTTTTTAAAATCTAAACTAACCCGAAGTCCAAACTTCTACTTAGCCTAGCCCAACCCAAACAGGCCTAGGAGAGGCCAGGGCGAAGGCCTGAGCAAGATCGGACAAGCATCTCAAAAAGAATGACCCTGACGGACCACCAATCTGTAGTTGCACCTGGATAAACAATAATTTTTGCAAAAGTTTAATTAAATTTGCCCACTTTGGTGACACACTTACTGAACCAGTCGGTTATAATCACATATCATGTCCCATGCCTAAAAGAATCTCTAGAAGCCAGATAATCTGGTGTTCCTACTACTGAGTGTTTCTTCCTCTTTTCTCGTTTAATGGATCGAGGCACTAAAAAATGCCTCATTACAAGCTGGTGGACCTGAGAAGTCATCGGTGCTATCGATAAGCCCAACCTTTGAAAGCCCAAAGTCTGTCAACTGTAACGAAAGGGTTAGCTACAACAGACTGTTGCCGGCGCGAGGAGGGCATAGCGTTGACTCGCGCTCCGCGGACCTCCGCCCTTCTGCTTCGGAAAAGACGGTGGCCGAGGCCAAGCAGGCGGGCCGACGCGTCTTTAGGCGAGCTCAGGTCCGCCTGCCAATAGCCCGCGATCTCGATTTGAGCTGGAAACACTGGCGACGACCCAAACCCCAAGAAAACAGTTCAAGACTAACTTGCTTTCATTTAGGCATTTCATCAAACAGGCGGTAGGCAAAGAAGATCAGTAGGTTTCGGGACCAAAACAAAGCTGGATCTTCACCCATGATGCGTCCACGACAATCAAGGCGGTACATTACATAAGGAAAACAATAACAAGAGTCTGAGGCTCGCTCAGACTGGTGACCGACCACCTCGGCTCGAGGAGCCCGGGAAAACAGAATGTATAGTTGGTGTTGGCTTAGTTGGAACGGCGAGATCCCAGCGGTCCGGGGCTGTGTGCGAGGAGCGGTGATCGGAGGTTGCAGTCGAGGGGATCTCCAGTGGTGTGAGCCCACGATTTTCTCCTCTTCCTCCGCTCGTGTCCCCTGTCCTGCGTCTGCTCACCCTCCTCTCTTCCTTTTTTCCACCTTCGGGTCTTCTCGTCCTCAGCTCCTTCTTTCTTGTCGCGTGTCAGTCGAGCCGCGATCTCGAGGAAGGGCCAGGTCGGCAAAGAAATTTTCCAAGATCTCGGTGAAGCCGCTTCCTAACGCGAAGGAGAGAGGGAGCTACCTGGGGGGAAGAACTGAGAAGAATGGGGCCGCCGAAGGGAAATGGGCCAACTGGGGGGAAGGGAAGACAAGGCCTAGGGGAGAGAGATGGGCTGAGGAAAATTAAGTAGGCCGAGAAAGGGAATTGGAGAGGTTGTTGGCGCAGGCCTAGAAGAGGAGAGATGGGCCAGGGGAGAAGAGGAATGGGGGATGGGCCCAAGAGAAAAAAAAGCTGGACCCACCGAAATTGGGGGCGGGCCAGGTGAAAAGGGCCCGGTCCGAGGCTACCCTTTTTTCTTTCTTAATTCATTATTTTTTAGTTTTTTTTTTAAATGAAAGAAATTTCTAACTTCTGATTAATAACAACTTCATCAAAAATAAGTTAAAAAATGACTTACTGGACCAGCAAAACTAGATGTCAACAGTCACGCTGTAGTTAGATTACCATTTCGAATTCATATGTGTGTGGGGGGCGCATCATGAAAGAAACAACAGTAAATGTTCAGATTTAACTAATCATTAATGCAGAATCTCAACATAAAAAACATTTCAAGCTTTGGGGTTCGATTCTTTGTTTTCTAAAAGAAAGGCTTCACCCGGTAATTACTTAAATCTCGAACACGTAAGCGAAGAACACAAGTTATGAATTACATCGGATTGCGGCCAAATGAAGTCGGCGGAGTATAAAATAAAATCGAATTTGACAGTGCGAAGTCTGAATTTGACCGGATTGCAAAGACAAGAAGCAGAATTCTAGTAGTTCCGATGCAAATCACGGATATTTACTCTGGGGTTAAGAAAATTAAACAAGCGTTCATTCTCGTCTTACATTAAGCGGAAAGAGTGGGGGTTTTTCGCCGGCCGGTGGGGGTGCTACAAAGAAGAATTTTTTTTACCTCTCATTCCTCGAAGATCACTTTTAATCGCAACGAGCAAAGAAGATCGCGTTACCTTCTTTTTATCCTGTAAAGACACCATTCTGTCTATATCGATTTATTTATATCAACAAGAGATTCTCATACGTTCTGATGGCGAGGATGAGAGATTTATTTTTCAATTACCGAAATAACCCTATGATACCAAAGGCCTTGATACCATGGATTTGCTTTCGAAGGGGTGACGTTTGGTCGTGAGGGATGGGTCATTTTGTGTATGTAAGGGTTCGATGGTTGGCGTTCAATGGGGTTCAACCTTTATTAGTTCAATGACATTGACGAATTCTAATCATGTACTAAAAAAATTGGATATAACTAGCATATACTTAGATCAATGGGTAAACCCATCGCATCTCAACAAAGCAACTTTGAAGATGCAACGTATGGCTCAGGTTTTCTGAAGCTTGACATGAAATTACTGACTTCAATATGGGTTGCAAATTGAAATGACGTAATTTGCTGCATATAAACCCTTAAATTTGTCATTTAAAAGTCTTTTATAACTGAACTCGTAAAGTTTATATTTCAGTCTCATTTTGATTAGAATTATGATAACGTATAGTCCCAATGGAGTACTGGTTCCACCATCGATGAAACAAATTTGGCCTTTCGATAAAACTCTCTTTTCCTTATTGACTTTAATTCCATAATAATTTGTCCACCAAATCATTGTTGGTTCAAATGTTCTATACAATCATAACAATGATGTTTCTTTGTATATATCATATGAATCTTACTCCTTTTTCCAACACCATTTAAAAAAAAATCAAATTACCGTGTGACTTTTTTATAATTCGGAAGAGCCATCACATCTATGTACGAGTAATGTCGCAAATAATTGACCCGAAAATCAAGAGCTTACCAAACTTTGGGAAAGCAATTCTATATTATTACAACATGCATTCAGGATAAAAATTCAACATTTATTTTATATTGCAATGATGTAGTCCCGTTCACCGAGCTAACTTCTTTCTCAGCAACTCTGAAGAATTGCACTTCATTCTCTAACTGTGCATGTGCAAAAGTTGTGAATTGTCACTCTGATGACATCCTTTACATAGTGGCTCCTAAAGTTGGGGATTCCAATGTGGAATACTGAATTTTGCATTTTGCATCTCTTTCCTAGTGGTCCATATCTGATGTGCAATTGAGCAAATATATTTTGTAGTCCCTTTTTTTCTCAATTCCGGAGCAAATATATTCCTTCTGTAAAACTGAGGAAGATTGTTTTCTCCTTTCTCACTTCCACACTAGAGCTTCTTCTTCTTCTCTTTCCTCACGCCATGCACTTGAGCTCTCTTTCCCCAGGTCAGCTTGTCCGACTTTCTGTCTCCGCCGCCTATGGTGGCTATTCATCGTCACTGAGCTGCTTAGGAATTTCTCTGTTGGTCCCTATTCTTGGAGCGTTGGGCTATTGTTGAAGAGTTTGAATGGTGGCCTAGCCGCGATTGACTCTTTCACAAATTTGCGCTCGAAGATGATCAGCCCTTGCTGCAGGTAATCACCTTTTGCTAGGTTAAGAACAATCTTCTTAAATTTAATTTTTCATCCATTTCAATCAATTTTTCTCCTTTATTTCAAGTTGTTTTGCTCAAGCACTTGTGAGTATGCGTATTTTGAAAATTCTCTTGACAAGTGTCATGTTCTTTTTTCTTTTGGCAAAATTTATTGAGAAGTATTGGAGCAAAAAGAAAACATGTGCTTTTAGTAGTCTAATTTTTTTAAAATGGATAATCAATCTTTAACTCCCCCTTCATGTGGACAGTGTAGAGAAAATGACTAACAACTTAGTGGCTCTCCTGTTGAGGCAAACTTCCGTCCTATTGCGACAAGAATAACACCTTGCTTCAAATGCTAAAACGTTCTTTGAGGACTTGATCGACGCTAGCAACTACTTCCTCTAGGGATCTAATTCAAGAGAGGTTATTAATAAGAAGTTCAAAGTGTACACGAAGGAAGCTTGGAAGTGTCTATATGCTTCAAGACGCTATTGATGACTTCATGCGACGTCAATCGAACTGTAAGTGGGAAGGTCTTGCTTAATAGCCGAACCTTGCTTTCCGAAGCAAGTGATATCAAAATGATGTTGGTGAATTACAAAACTACATTGAATATAATTGTTGCTATGGAGAATTCAACTCAATTATCCGTAGATCATGCCAATTCCAGCTTTGGTCATTCTCCATTGCCTTTTTTGAAGAGAACGATGATGGGTTAGTGGGCATTGGAGAGGCAACAGAGCAATAGGTTTAATGGTTAATGGAGAGCACTTCGATGTTGAAAGTGATTTTCATGCACGGTGTACAAGTCATAGGGGGCAATTATCCAAAAAAGTCCTAAACATATTGTAATTTTGCCAATTTAGTCCGAAACCTTTAAATTTGTCAATTCAATTCTAAGCCATTAAAAACCTTATCAATTCAGTCCTTTTCGGTAAATTTGCCAACTTCCTTATCTTTTTTTGTCGTGAATATCATATTGCATTCATGGGAAAGGAATAGGAAATGATCATTTAGACATATCACAAGCTTCAGCACAAATTAAATCTAGCAAACTAGACATGGGGTAGTATAGCCATGAGTAAGGGAGTATGTGTAGTCTTTGGGTCTTCATAGCCCAATCTGCCACTTTGTTGCAATCCCTTGGGCAAAAAATGGGGCTTACGTTGGTAAGGCTTTTAAGCTGGGCTTGGACTTCGAGTATTAGAGCGTGTGCATCCCATGGAACTTGATATGCAGGAGTCCTTATCAACTCTATTAGATACGCACAATCCGACTCAAGGATAGCTGGTAGATTCAGGAGATGTACTTTCACGAAGTTGAGGGCTTCGAGCGCTGCTAGGGTTTCCGTCTAGAGCGACGAGGAGGCAGAGACCATTTGAGCAAATCCATCGAGGAGAACCCCTCGGTGGTCTCTGCAAACGCCGGCAATAGAACTGGAGCCAGACTCTGGATCGAAGGAGCCATCCACGTTGACCTTGATCATTCCTGAGGAGGCGGAGTCCATCTCGGCGGCAAGGGAATATGAACCCTAGTTTCGTTTCGCCTATTCTTTGACCATCGATTGAAGTTTTATATTTCAGCTATGGCTATTGCGAGGGCTTGTTGAGGGTTGACTGATTGATTTTTGAAGACGACTCTGTTCCTCATCTTCTAGATTTGCCAAAGTACCTCGGCTAAGAGCTCAAAGGAGACTGAGGTATGAGTAAAATTAGCAAGCCATTCCTCCATTCTGTTGATGTTGTTGCTATGAACGATGATGTTGATAACGGAGTTATTCCATATTTGCGTGGTCCAGGGGCACAATAGGAACAAATGCTATACTGTTTCTGGGGCTTGGTTGCATATTGGACAAGCATCTTCAGGTATAAGCTTTCTTCTCCATAGATTCTCTTTTGTTGCAATAACATTTAGACTAATTTGCCACAAGAAGAATTGAACTTTTGGTGCCACCTTGGTAGTCCATATATGTTTCCATAGATTTTTTGGAGTCGAATCGGATGTAGTTACTTGCAGTCTGAGATGATTTTCATGGCATGCCCTAAGGTGATTGTATGCCAACTTCCTTATTAACAAGCTCACAAATATACTAGAAAATGAAGTGTGTTGCGACCTACCTGAACCTCCCTAGGGAAAGGGGGATGGTCCTAAAGGTTGACTTAGAGATATCGCTCATAAAGAGACATGAATCGACATCCATAAAAGATGGATTAAAAGCAATATCTAATCATAATCCGATTTGATTCATACCTTACGAGCACGGACTCTCCCAAGTCCAAACTCACGTGGCATTAGGGCATTTTCATTTTAACAATCTAAATATTTTTAGGAGTCACCACTAACCTATTGAGGTCGGCTAGAAACCGATCGAGAAGTAGGAATGTCGGAAATATCATCTCGATCTCTACGGAACTAGAGATTCTACTTAAAAGAGGAAATTTAGGCAACATGGGAATAACATATGGGAATCAGCAGAGAGGGAGCAGCAGCACACGCCTCAACCATCGCACAAGCATGTCCCATGCATGCGCCTACATGTGCAGCATGGGCGCGTGCCATATGGGTGCCTACTTTCTAGCACGTCTGACCCGTACAATGCTAAGCATTGCACGGCAGATTCCTTCTTCCTCTCATGTCCATTTTCCGTTTGCTCCTGTCCATCACCTCTTCTGTGGTGCAATTCTCCTTCGCTAGGCCATCGTTGGCCAAATTAAATAGGTCTAGCGAATGGCGAAAACAACCAAGAAAGTTAGCTAAAATCTAACAAAATTTATTTCAGGAACAAACCACAATCTGCAACTTTCGCCATGCAATTAGGCTTCGATCATCACCTAAGGCCAGATCAACTTAGGACTTATGTTGTCTTTGGCAATACGATTGTACTGGTTCAAAGCCAAGCAATGGGTCTCCAAATTTGGTCAAAGTCCATAACTTATCTTTGACCCCCAAATATGTAGATTTTCAAATCTTTTAGAGACCCCATGAAATTACTTAAGACAGAGATTTAAACATCGCTTGACAAAACTAAACCCAAAAACCATATATATTTTAATCATGGAAATATCATGAGATCTTAAATCATACTATGATACGAACTATAGGGATAAAGTAATTAGATAATATGCAAATTCATTATCAAATATATTATATTCTTATAATTTTCACAATAAGAGAAATGAAGACATACATTTTGTACATGGCAATAACCTTGAAATAATGAATGCTACAGAAATAGGAGAAATGAAAAAAAAATGATTTCTCTCCTCACACAGCCGTCATTTCACACAAATAACGTTACTTTAACGGAACTATAACTCGACACAATTATCGCCATATATAAATTAATATATATTTGATAAAAAGACATATGGTCACAATATTAGAGTATTCTATAACCCATCAAGAATATATACACATATTCCTAATAATGAATTGGAAAACGATATAAAAAACTAAGTAAATACATACTATAATGATAATTTAATGACCAATGTGACTAAATAAACATATTAATGATAAAAGTAATACTTATGAGTCACTAAAGCACTCGCCGATAACATAAACCATTATTTTCTATTTGTGCGCAACTCGTGCAATTAATCCATTTGTCCATAACTTCCTTCATGAAACTCCGTTTTCGACGATCTTAAACTCTAAAAATAGTTCTTTCGACATACTACAAGATTCTTATAAAGGCGCACATAAACTCGAACCGAAAACCATCAGATCAGCCCACGAAGATAATGTTCGCGTGTAGTGAACAATGTGCGAGAAATTTCAAATTTCCGTTTCGGACAAATCGTAAACTCAAATTGAGTTCCGTTAGTTGATATGATTTCACAACACCCTAAAATGATAACCCTATAATTTCTTAGTCAAATAACTCTAAAATCAAAATTCACCGCTCTAATTTCGCATATACCTGAATGTGATCCATAATCCCAAAAATTATTTAGATTAAGTAAACGAGGGGCGTGAATACTTATCGAGCGCTACAACTCGGAGCTAAATCGGCTTAGCGAAATCCTATGATGAGAAATATTTCTTCTTCTTTTTCTTTTTCTCATTCCTCCTTTTTCTTTCGTCTTATCTTCTTTTCTTTTCTTTTGCTCGTACATGAATTTTCTCTCTCTCTCTCTCTCTCTCTCTCTCTCTCTTCCCATTCCCTTTTATTATTCAACCGACTTTCCATTTCCTTTTTTTTTTCTTTTTTGGTTGTAAGGCCCACTAAGTCTTTTTGACCATGTCAAAAAGTTGGTATTACAATCTACTCACCTATGAATTATGGAATATCTCTTATTTTAGTACCCCTCAAGCTCAAGTACCTAAAATACTCATATTTGAAAATTTCTTTCGGAATCTAGAAACGTATCTTATAGTTCCACAACGTGAAGCATCATCAAATTTTTCGATAGGAGCGAATGAAAGCTGGACTCTTTGGATTACGGCTACAACTGCTCGAAAAGGAAAAGGGAGCGAACTCGCTTTAATCTGCCTTCATCTTGTATCATGCAATTGATGGTATTTTGTATTATGCCATGGATAAACAAGTATCGAAATATACGAAAACATGGTTGATATCCTCCATAAGAGGTAAGCGTAAATCTCACATCCCTAACTTTAAGAACAATGATCTCATGAAGAATGGTGCAAATGAGGTATGTTTTCATCCTTCCGTCACTTGTTGGCTCGGCCACCTGCGAAAGCTTTTTCAGTGACTCATTCACTTTCTTGAGTGCTGTCCCCACCAACTGCCTCGCGAATTTTTCTGATATCCATAACCGAATCAACTAGAAGCACTAAATTGGAAGATTATGTTAGAATATGCTCGAGTAGATCACTTGAAAGCATGTTAATACTGACCAAGAAAATTCTCTTTATTTTTTCAATTTTGCCTTCGTTATTTGCCAGTGCTATCTTGCATTTATTTTTCGACACATCTAAATAAAGAGATTTCCCAACAAACAAGCCACTAAACACTATGATTGCAATTGACAACCTCCCACACTTCTTCAAGACTTTATTGGAAACATTAGCAAAAGTAGGTGGACATGCATCTTGCTTGAAAATGTTCTAGCAAAACAGTTTCAATGAGTCCTTCGGAGAGAGGAGATCCATCTTGTAAACTAGACCTTCCAAATTCCCACTAAATGCCTTTGCTATGGCTTGGTCTTGCGTGGTGATAATAGTCCGTTCCTTTGTATCACGTAATGAGTATTGATTGAGTGCAGCAAATCCTCGCTCCAAATGTCGTTTCAGATGAGCAGATACTGTATACCCCAACTTGTGGAAATAAAGGCAACGACACAACCGTCCTTTCACACAAATAACGATGTTTAAAAGGAACTATAACTCAATATAATTATGATCACAATATTAGAGTATTCTATAACCCATTAATAATATATACACATATTCCTAATAATGAATTGGAAAACGGTATCAAAAACTAAGTAAATACATACTATAATGACTAATTTGGCTAAATAGACATATTATTGATAAATGTAACACCTATGAGTCACTAAATGACTCACCGATAACATAAACCACTATTTTTTATTATGCGCAAGTCGCGCAATTAATCCATTTGTACTATAACTTCATCCACTAAACTCCGTTCTCGACGATATGAAATTCCAAAGAAAGCTCTTTAGATAATGACTATTTAATAACCAACTTGACTAAATATGCATATTATCAATAAAATCAACACCTATGAGTCAGTAAAGCACTCGCCGATAACATAAACCACTATTTTCTAATATGCGCAACTTGTGCACTTAATCCATTTGTACCGTAATTTCCTCCACCAAACTCCGTTTTCGACAATCTTAAATTCCAAAGAAAGCTTTTTTGACATACTACAAGATTCTTAAAAATGCCCACCCAAACTCGGACCGAAAATCAATAGATTCGGCACACGAAGTTACTGTTTGCGCATAGTGAATAGTGTGCGAGAAATTTCAAAATTTTGTTTCGGACAAACCGTAAGCTCAAATTGAATTCCGTTAGTTGCTATGACTTCACGACACCCTAAAGTACGATAACCCCATAATTTCTCAACCAAATAACTCCAAATTTAGAATTCACAGCTCTAATTTCACATAAATTCGAATGCAAGCCATAATCCCAAAAATTATTCCGATTAAATAAACAAGAGGTGTGAATTGGCTTGGTGAAGTCCTGTGGTGAGAAAAATTTCTTATTTTTCTTCTTATTTTTCTCATTCCTCCTTTTTCTTTTTCAAACCAGTTTTTTAAAAAAAAAAAACTGAACCGTAGGCCCTACTTGGACCGTTAGGGTCTGAAGTCCTTTATTTCAAAAAATATAATGAAGTAAAATGAAACATAATATTTTTCTATTATTAAAATTTAAAAAAATGAAAGAAATTTCGAAAAAATATTTCAATAAAAAATATATATTTCTATTAGTTTAATTAAGAATTAAGAATTAATTTAAAAATAAAAAATTTCGAAAATAAAGAATTTGAAGTTTGGTTTAGAAATGCCAATTTTACTTGGAAAATCAATTTTTAACTTTAGAATTGGCCTTATTAACCAATTGACATCCTCCTTTTATATAAAAATATCCAAAGAATTGGCATCATTTAGTCCATCATTGTCTTTTGTTCCGTGATCTAATTGCATGTCTAATTTAAATTCGTACATCGATATCTAGAGGTATGATTAGGACGTCCATAATTTGATGCTTATTCTTAGTTGAATTCTAATGTTAGATTATTTGAATTTATGCTAGTAGGAGTCCTTTTTACATTATAGTAATGATTGCAACTATAGTGTACTTAAGCTAGGTGACGGTAGACCAATGTCCCTTTTGGTCTTACTTTTGTAAGGTTTTATCCTTAATTCACTAGGACTATGCTGCATTAGATGAATGATTGGACTCATATAGGCTCAGTCTATAAAATCTATTTAGACTTAGAGTAACTTTTATTAATGAATGACTAACATAGTCTAGTATAGATCTCATTTAAATCAATTTTCTAGATTTAAGTCCACACTTAGGCAATCAGCTTCCGAGGGATCATGTCTCGAGACTTATAACAAGGCCATGTATTTCTAAATACTCGACGAGTTGTGGGTTTTGCTTTTCTCATTCTTAGGTAGTTGCACTTAATTACTTGAGTGTTTATTTACCGTATCGTGTTTCAATATTTTGATTGTTCAGTTATTGCATTGCTTTTCAATAAATTGCGCGTTAATTTCTTTTCTAGATTAAGATAGCCTTAGGTTAGAATTACATAAAAATGGCCTTGTAAGAACAGCTGCATGAACACTTAGTGGCTATGGATGACATTCTAAGACTTAAAAGACGAGCAAGAGTGCATGATCACGTTAGGTTTAACAATCAACTAGTTAGGTACCGAAAGGGTGCTGATAAAATATTAGCGTAAATAAGTCCCCCGAACTTAGAATCTCTAGTTACGTAGGGATCAAGACGACACTCTCGCGTCTTGATCGGTTTCTAGCCGATCGAATAGGCTAGTAGCAACTCCTTGAAATACTTTAGGTTGTTAAAGGACCTTAAAAAATAAAAACGCCTTAACGTCGCGTGAGGTATGGACTTGGGAGAGTCTGAGCTTGAGATTTTTCATCCAATCTCTCTCATTTATCTTAAATCCATGAGGAAAATCTATAGTCCCTTCGAGAACTATCTTTTGGAAGCCCAGATTATCTGCAAGTCCACTTCCACACGAGCAAATTCCATCCATCACGATACCAATGGTCACAGACCCCTCATCACCATTGAGATCCTTGTGGTAATCACCTTTACTTCGCCAACGAGTTGCTTCCACTATCATTCATCACCAATACTCAGATCTTGAACCAAGTTCGCGATGAAATATGAAATCAATGAATGAAGACTAGAATTCCTGGTTATGAAACCTTCATCCGTCTATCCAATAGAAAGAGGGAAAAAGAAGACTTTTGCAACGTTGGTCGTTTTTTAATGTTTTTTCTGGCAAAACAATGATGCTTTGGACCGGCCTTCTTTTACATCCTTACGCGTCCTTTCTGTGCATGGAATTATGTACATAGATGATGGTGACATTGGCGTTCTAAAAGTTAATTCGCCCTCTAAAAGTAACAGCTAATTAATAACATAATATAATTAGTGAATGCTTTGCGAAAAATTGGGGGAGAATATCTCTACATCATTTGGAAATCCCCTGCCATAGATAGTCAAGTGAGACATCAATATTTCCAACTCCACAAGCCCCAATGTATGCTTCACAGTTTAATATACTGAAGATAAGTTTTCATTTTAATTTTGCAGGTTTTCTAATGAGGAACCAGCATTACTGAAGGATATGGTGGCAGTGACCGCTTATCCCGTTGGCTTTAGAAACGATGTTTCCGGGAACTTATGTGTTTACGACACTGTAAGTACATCATAGATCCACATTTCCGTTGCTCTGATCCACAGTTCCTCCGCCGTGCTGGATCCTGAAGGCACATCCCATTCTGCCGCTGCACGTGCCAACAATCGCTAGAACATGGTTATCTCTAGGCCTACTCGCTTCCCACGCGCTCTATGCACTATATAGACATCGCTCCACCATGCCGTTCTGATGCCATGGACACGCACTTGCCTGCTGCCTGTACATATACAAGCAACGATCCGGATCACCTGACATAAAGTCAGGTGACGTAAAATCCCAACCATCCGGACGGCTAAAATTTTATAAAAAAATTAAAAAAAAAATTATTTCTAAAAAAGTTTTCCCAATCGTTCGATTCAAATTGGACAGTTGGACCACTAAGCGAAATTAGATCATGGATGTAACACGAGTTAGGACAAGAGAATGGTTCGATTGTCAAGACCGTTATCAAAGCTCAAGATTACAGCAATCTACTGCTGGCAATTTTTTAGTTTGGATTCGTAACAGAATTAGTTCGTCTGAGCATTTCGTCCGAAAAATACACAGCTAATGAAAATCAGAAGAATGACTGCTGTTTTACCTTGATGTATGCATTGCATTTTTTGTTTTTTATTGACGTTTTCTATTCCCATTTCCGCATCAGGGAGAAATGGAGGTGCTGGTGCTGAATCAAAGACTCCAGAAAGTTAGTCCTTCCTGACTGACCAAAATCAAATGAGCGTTTGGCCCTGAAGCGAGCACCTGCGAGACTTTCAAACATGTTGAATACATTCTTTGCCCGTTCAAGGAAGTCGAACTTAAATCTGTCTCCATTGAATGGAAAAGGGCCAACCCTTGACCCTGAACTTGATCTTTGACGTCTCCATTCGGAGACTTTGGCCTTGTAACGAGCCCCAGGAATCGTAAATAACTACTATGTAAGAAACAGAGGTTGATTTCATCGGATTTTCGTAGCTGTTCAGGAGATATTAGCTTACCCGTTACTCCAGGAGATTCAGGGGATTTCATTATTATTTACCTGCGAAAACGATGTGTTATCTAATTATAACTAGAATCTTTGTTCCTGATCTACCGCAGGAAAAGAAATGATATACAAGGGTTCGTGTTATGCTGACATTTGGTACTTAAGTTAGTCATCTTGTGTGCTACAACAGTTTTGCGGGCCGCACGTCGAAAAGTCACTAGGGGTTCTCTATCAATATCCTGGATCAAAGGAAGATATTCAAGCACATACGAAAGTGAAGACACCCGGCAATACTTCCTTTATTCAATTACGTTTCTCTTTCGCCTTCCTAAAGGGCTGGGAGCAATCATCTCTCGACCTTGTCGGGATTCAGTCGGACCTAATCCATCATCAGGCTGCCTATCAACTCGAGGAGCTTTGCCCTAATATCATCTAAAACAGCTCGACTCGATTTATTTGGATAACTTGGTTCCTTACAGTACTAAGCCTAGAATTCTCAGAATTGATACGGAGTTCATTTGCCCATTGACCGAAAAAATTACTTTGCTTGCCGCATTGTTCTTTCGAAGTGTAACTGTTTGTGCTTATGCTGTGTGGAATCGTGCCTGATGACAAGTCGCGTTTATGCCATCCTACAAATAGGCATCCTGCGCTCCGTAAGAAAGGTTTGCATGAACCACGTAATTATTTCTGTATTAAGAGAATTTCGGTTTAATTTGCAGAAACACGGCTCACAAGGATTGCAAGAAGTTTCCGTGGATTTGCAAATCGTAAATCGCTGATGTCCTGATGTTCTTTTGCACCCCCAAATCGCAGATCGCTGATGTTCTTTCATCTTTAATCTGCAGATTTGGATGATGATGAGGTGGATTTGCCGATTTGGAGGTACCGATATGAGTGAAATCGTTTGAGGGACTTCAGCGCCAACAAAAAAACCAAGAAACTTCGGCAATTTGCCAACTTGGGGGGTGCCGATTTGAGTGATTTTAAGCTAGGGTTCTTCAGGAGTTGAGCGATTTTGAGCTAGGGTTCAATTTGGGGCAAGAAGAAGGGTGATTTCTAAGCATGAAAAGACATCATTTTGATATCTGGTGACCACATCAGCGCCGGTGATCTATTGGTCCGGCCACGTAAGATAGATTGTGCTAACTGGACATCCACGTAGGCATTTTCCGAGACAAAATCGCAGGAAGGACTGAATTGGTTAAATAAAAACGTTTAAGACTAAATTGACAAAAATACAATAAATTTAAAACTTTGTGGACAATTTTTTCGTTTTTCGAATGTTAATCTCAATCTTCGCAAAAACATGTCAAGTGTTGGGAAACATCCATTCAGCTCGGTAAAATTACCACTAATAATGATAACGTAATGATGGGATGGCGTGAGCACATTCGCGATTGAAAAAAAAAATTTGACTTCCCACCTAATTCTGCTTTTGAAATTGAGATCGCTTCCTCACGCATTTCCTTTGCTCTTTCATAGGGATAAACATCCGTATTTAGCTTTAAGAATGCCGGCTTGAGGAAGAGAGATGAAAGGGAGGACATGTTCGCTGTTCTACGACGATACAAACTTAACCAATATTAAATATGAATGATATATATGTTTGTAATACGCTGATCAAAACACGATTAGTCGTATTTTAAGAAAAGAAGTATATGCACCAGTACGCTAAGAGAAGTGCATAGACTTCGTTATCGTTCTTTTCCAAGGATGCGCTATTGCGTATCTTTTCCAAAACGTTCATATCTCGCGTTAACTTTTAATAATCATGTAGTTAAAGAAAAATCAAAGTAGATAGTATAAGTGAAGGGCTTTTAAGTTATTGCACACGTATTTTCACAGCCTACTTAGAAGTTGACTGCCCATTAAGCGACCCGGATCACCCTCGGTCAGAACAGCAAGAGCGCTTGTTACAAGCCGAGCATCGAGCTTTTGGACCATTTTCCAACCACCCAGGTAAAATGGGTCACCGATCCTCCACGAGATCACAGGTCCAATTCACTTGGAGATGTTTGAACGCACCGCCTTGCTTAGCTAAACGACGTTGCGACATATCTCTTGTGGAAATATTTCCTAGCTGTTAACATCATGATGAGACTGGTGATGTGTTCATCAATATCACTTTTCGATCACCAGAAATGCAACATAGTTTTGATCGGTGGATTTAAGACCCTCACGCCAACTCTTAGAGGAGGGACCGACAATTTAAGCACCACACTTATTCAATTTGGTTTTACATTCACGACACATATGATGTTTAAACCAAACTGAGAAATATCATCAGTGGCAACATGTTCCGCACAGATGTCCTCTTGCACCTGGTCATATTCATTCGAGAGTTAAACAAAAAAAGGACATGTTTATTAGAAGTCCTAAAACTTATAGCGAAAGTGCAAGTGAATTTTAAAACTTGTAAAAAGTGTAATTGAGCCCTAAAACTTGTCAAATTTGTTCAAATGAATCTCTCCGTTAACTCTGTAATTAAAACAACCAAAAACGCTGATGTGACTTTTTTTAATATATTATTTAAGAAACGGAGGCGCCACGTTAGTAGAAAAAATAAAAATATAAACTAAATTAAATTTTAATAAAGAAAAAAAGTTTAATTTTTTTTTAAAAAAGTATTTTATGTGGCATTGATTATGTCACATAGGATGGAAGTCAATTATACTAGTGGTTTTATGATCAAAATTGATCAATTGACTGAATTTGCACAAATATAAAAAGGTTAAGACTAGAATGACAATAAAAAAAGATCTAGGAATGTTTTGGTTATTTTTCCTAGGATAAAGGTCACATAGATAGGATGAAGATCGGATAAGATTCTGATTAGATTTGTGATATGATTTCCGTACTTGGTAAATATCTGAATATAACATGGATAATGAGAAAACTACTCCAACGAGGAAGTAATCGGCCGCTCACAACCATCGTCAACGTGCCTCCTGGTTCATGCCGCACACCGACGACATCACCTGGATAAGGAGCCCGGCAACTTCCTCAATGGTTCTCCAAGGAGTCCAAGATGCAGACTTGGAGAGATGAAAAAGCGAAAAAAAAGATCATAAAATGAAAATCTTTCGGGGGCAAGTGGCTCGCTTCTTCTATCTCAGTCCCACATTGCCATAATTTACTACAAATTCCACCGAGCCTGGTCTTTTCGTCTCATTACAACAACATCAGATTTCCTTTCACCCACTTTTCTTAATAACCTTCATCGACAAGGCCAAGGTTTGTCAACTCAACACCAAAACAGCACCGAAAGTCAGCACCCCTCCTTCCTCATCCATTTTCATCTTCTTATACCGACATTCACCAATCTCACTCGCTGGACCGACACCCAATGGCATGGCCATGAATCATAACCTGGCGATGTCCAGTTTGCCATGAGCTCTGACCCGGAACCGTCCTTTGCCACTCACCCGGATCGGGGGATCTCATGCCAGCTCCCAGGTATTAGTCCCCATTGGCGGCCCCGATTTCGACAGAATGCAAGCTTGAAGTCACAACCTCCAGCATTGGCCACGTCAATAAAGGCCACGACCGATGCTGAGATCAAGGCCCGGCCTCAGAAGACCCCAGGTCTAGTCCCCTGAGGCCGGCAACCTCCAATTTGAGGTTGTGCGCTGGTCTTTGATGGTCTTCGTGATGGAAGATGGAAACTTGCAGGTGATTTTCCCTCTCTCAAGTTCTTATCCTATCCGGATATGTCTCACTCCTTTATGAAGATGGAAACTATATCCGGTTTGTGTTTTTTTCCCACACAAGGGATGTGAGATAAGTAATTCTATTTGGAGTAATATCCCATCCACCACCTTGTGTATGTACGTCTCCTCTTATGCAAAGAAACTGTATTGGGCCAAAAGCTAAACAAAAGTATAAATGGTTTTAATGCGAATGAATGGATAAACTTTTT
Source organism: Melaleuca alternifolia (assembly GCA_019926035.1). Lineage (NCBI taxonomy): Eukaryota > Viridiplantae > Streptophyta > Magnoliopsida > Myrtales > Myrtaceae > Melaleuca > Melaleuca alternifolia. The sequence continues at coordinate 2,389,237 of JAGKPW010000021.1, read as the reverse complement.
AGCCCTAACTTGAGAAGCATTCATGGGCTCAACCCACATAGTTTCCAACCTTTACACTTTTGCAGGCCCATTTAACCCGCTAATGCTATTTCCACCTATGTCTCCACATTCGAAGTCTTTTTATGGGCCCATGTAGTAATTAATAAGCAATGTGGACAGGAAACCATGAAACTCAAATCAAGCAAAGGAGTCCAATTACTTCCAACTTAAAGAGGGGCGATACGATTTGAAGTCATAAATGGATTTATGAAAGTATTTAAGATTTCAAATTGGTGAATGCAGGAAAGGAAATTAGAAGATGAAGCAATCCATGAACGATCAAGCGTCTAAACCGACACCAACTTGTTATCTCGTGTGCAAGGGGAAAAAAGTTTCTCAATGAAATGAGGACAGGAGCAAGAGGAACAATTGGAAAGCCCATGGGCTCCTATTGATGTGATGCAAACTTAAATTGAACTTGAAATAAAATTTCAATCAAGCTAGTTAGAGCAGCTCTTGGAATTAGGAGTGATCATCATTTTTTTTTTACCATCCACTATAAAAACCAGTTCAAAAAGTTAAAATGAAGAACTGCATGTTGATTCCATCCCCCACCCAATAATTAAATCAGACCAGCAGCCCGATTCTCAGGTGGATCCATTAAACCAGTCCCACCAACCAACAATAAAAAAGAATGGCGCTGATTGTGTCCAATTTGATTGCTCCTCAGCTTCATCATCCAATTCTATGATTTAAGTGAGGGACACTAATGGTAGGTTGCTGGGTTAGTCTCCCCCAAAGGTATTAACCCGCATATACATAGGTTCAAAGAACTAACGGAAAGTACTGATAGAAAGTGGGGATCGTCAATCATTAAAAAAAAAAAAAGAACTTGACAAGCTGACTATAAAATGATTTAGCTAAATTAAGTTGCCACTCCTAGTGATGCTTATATTGTCACTTTATTTTTTGAAGAGTAAATATCTTTCATTACAAACCAATTAATGTGAGAGGACCAGCCCACTAGTAGGTGTCCCTAATACATGTAAAACAACGAAGAGCTAATTAGAGGACTGAAATAAAAAAATCTATACTCAAATCAATAAAAATCTGATCTTCCAAGGTCTGCAAAAGCTTTTATTTTAGCTCAGCAGTGTTCTCTTGCCATCTTGCAATAGAGATTCAAATGCAATTCCTGCAGGGAACGGGATACTTGCAACAACTCTTTAAGAGGTGCAGCTTTCCAGATCCAAGAATGTTAAGCTGATGAAGCCCAAAAACTGCAGAAAATGCTCCCAGGTTCACTTTGAAGTAGCCATGGAAGAACAAACGGTCTTCTGATTGATCCTCCAGTTTGCGTAAAACAATGAACTGCCATCATCACAGCTCCATTTGTTTATCCTATCAAAGGTCTGCGGCCTACTGAGTAGGACTGGCTAGTCGATGAAAGCAAACTTAAGGCGCATTTGGTTTCAACCAAGTGAGACCGATGCTCACTGCTTTTTTGTCCTCTGCAACTGACCAAATCCCTCTCTGTATTCTGTCCTCTGAGTTTGAATCGGGAGACATGCAGCCTTGCCAGCCACAAAGTGGAGCCATGTATATGAGCCCGCATACAGGACAAATTCTTGAAGTCAAAATCGCAAGTTGAGAGCTCGAGTTGTTATGAATCGCGAGTTTCATGTCTAAACAACCATTTGTCCTTAATGCATCACTGTCAGATTGGCTAGCTGTTGTGTCCATCTTGGATATCCTTCAAGTAATTCAATTATTACCTCACCATATCAGCTCTCTCCTTTGCGTATTTTTATAGATTGGGATTTAGTTCCTATGTGTGTGCATATGATGTGTTGGATAGTCTATAGAAACGTCAAAGTAGAGAGAGCCAGCATGGTGAAATGCAAACTGAATTTATACATGTTCATTTTCTAATGGAGGGCCAATATGAAGTTGAGTAAGTTCAAATCTAACTCAACTTTTTACCATAGTTAAAACTCGAACACGTCCATGTAATTAATAAACTCGCTCTAAGTAAGATCCAGGACGACATGTGGGGATTTGAATCCTGTCGCAATGAATGAAAGAATGAACATGAAATTTCCATACTCGAAGTTGGTTAGGCTAGCTTGGAGACATGCCCCGATTGACCATGCCCAAGCCCACTTATAACCTACAAGAAGTATTTTCATATTAAAATCTTTAATAAAGGATGTTAGCTTAATTGGCCTAGTTCACATTCGGTCAGGCTGGATGGGCAAGAGATAAGCCGAGGCAGCTTCACTAGTTGTCTTGGATAGGATGCGTACAACTATTTTGTATAATCTGTGATAGTAGTACAAAATCGGATGTTATCAAATGAGGGATAGCTATTAATTTTATTATTGATTATTAAGATCTAAACCACGAATTTAAAAGTCTATTATGTAGGTTGTATCTATTACAATATAATTTGGTAATTTAAAAGATGCAATTGAATGAAAAAAAAAATCAAATTGTTCTTTCAAACTAGCTAATTAAGATTATGAACAATTCAAAGTGGTCACCCCTCTTGTTAAATAGGGTAAGCATGGGTCGGGTGGGTCCAGTCCAACACCTAACCCAAGGACCAACTCATACAGCGTTGGTACTTAATTTTTAGGACCAAGGACTGACCATATTGAAACATGGATTGAGGACCGGATCGACCCTATGGGTTCGGTCCAATTCCAAGGTCAACCCAAAACTGCCGGCAAGCAAAACTGAGGCCAAATGCGAGGATAGATCGAGGCAAGTGAGGCTGAGGCAAGCGGTGAGCTGGTGAATGGCGAGGAGAGTGAGGCCGAGGCAAGCAGCAAGCGGTGAGCCAGGCAACCGGCAAGGTGAGCAAGGTCTAGATGAGAGATGAACTAGGCGAGTGAGGGGCAATGAACTAGACAAGCGGGGAGTGACGAACTAGACACCTCAAAAAAAAAAATTGAGTTAGATAGCAATCCATTAAGATAGGCACTAATATGTTCAAACTTTTTAAATTTAAATGATAGACGTGGATCACGAACAACGACTACGGAGGGCAGCTCACAGGAGTGCTAAAGGCCGGGACTTTCGTCTTGGAAAATTCAACTCACCATGGAAAGACTTGCGGTGGATTTTCACGTCTAAGGATGAAGCATCACGACCGAAACGCTCCATCGAAATTGTGGGCTTGTGCTATATATTCTCTATTTTTCCCTCGTGTCTCCGAATGCTCCTCCACCCCTCTGTGTTTTTTTTTCCCCGGTCTCAATTTTCCGCGGCTCCCCTCTCTTCTCCATTCTCTTTAGACCATGCTTTCTCTCTTTCTTTCAACTCACGTACAAAGGCCCCCCTCTTAATCTCTCGCGTTCTCCCTTTTTGGTACAGTCCCTATATCCGTTTATATGCAGAGCCACATGACCCTCAAAGAAACAATATTTCTTTCCTCTTTTGCATGATCGAATCTTTTTCTCATGATAGTTTTACCCTCTCTTTGTTGGCCGCAATCCTTATAATTTATTTGTCTCCCCTCAAAAATAACTATGTAGGTACAGATTCCTTAAAGATCATTGCTGATTGCTGTGATCAATTAAACAAATCTTGACATATTTTGTGCGATTCTCGATCATATGCATCTTTAATGAATTTGACTTTATTTTGTCCTCCTGTGAGTTTAATTTAACCACTTCAGTTATGTCTGAACCCATCCGCCGTGGGTCTAATAAATATGCAATGTTATGAACTTGCCAAATGTTCCTAAAAATTATATGCTGTTTTTTTTTAAGGATCGAGGTTGATTCCTAATTTTTATGCAAATTTAACCCTAAGTATTTAGTCAAAACTTAGATGTCAACACCTCCCATTGGCGCACTCGAAACCACATGCACAGAGGATCCAGCATAATCCTCTCCAGAAACCGGTTCCCTCTTCATTGCCGGTCACCAATCGACACCAACATTCGTCGGTCACGACCTCCTACCACCACACCTTCGGTCACTGGCCAACACAGAACCACCGAGAGGAACACGCTCCAGATAGCAGAGCATTATGGAACCATCCCCTTTCTGTTGGTCGTTTGACAAGAAATTGAATTTTCTGGCTGAACGACGTTGTTTTGGGTTGTGGTTGCAGGTAAATATTGTTGAACGACTTTCTTGCTAATGACGTCATTTTGGGTCGTGGTTGTAGGTGCATATTGTTGAACGACATCATTTTGGACTTTTTATGCTGATTTGAACCTCCAGCAAGCCAGTGGAAAAATATTAAAATATTATCACGTCGTATTTCCAATCAAGTATATCAAAGTTGGCACTTAAAAGATCATTTTTCAAAGTTGATATTTAGGTAATTTGTAAAAAAAAAAATTGGTATTAAAATAAATGTTGTACATAACTTTTGGTAGTTTCAGCGTCCGTCTGCCCATATTCTTTTCTGACTCATATCCAGTCTGCACCTTTTTTTTCTCCTTTGAGCATTATTTTTTATAAAGCAGTTGTGATTCTTTTATATTTTTTTGTCAAATGATTTGCTTATTTTAATAGGATGGTTATGTTACATCTTATAATAATAAATTTTAGGACTCATAATAGGATAAAAAGACTGCATATGACGGTTTGACAAATAATTAAGTTTAGGTAATGAAAAGACATTAGTTGGATGAACTAGTATAATCAAGTTTGCATACTTAAATTTATGGTTGCATAAGAAGTGAAATATTTTCCTGTTTGGCAACTTTAGTAGTAGATAGTGCTGTTTCTTGAGCATCTTTTTCTTTTGTTTCTCCAATAGTTGAATCAAGTTGGACAATATCCCCCGTCAAGGGATTAGTGGATTTGATGGAGGTTTTCATTTTGCTTTTCAGATATTGTAATCCTTCCTATCAAAGTAGGGAGGTCCGGTGTTACTTTGTCCGGTGTTACTTTGTCTTTCAAAGATACTTAGTGCGATATTGCTAGCTTAACTAGATCGTTCACTTAGAGCAGATCTAATTGTATTAGTTTCTAGAATTGATTTCTTCTGTGTAATACTAATCGATAGGACCTCATTGGTAATTTATTTATCTCCCCGTGAATCATATGTTTGTAACAATAAGGACAGAAAATTAAAGCGGTGTAAACAAGACAAGATCAAAGTCTAAACAACATAGAGATATATAGAAGATTATGAAATTTTGAGTCAGAATGTCTTGAGAATTTAATCTAACTCGATAGTGTGCAAATAGATATATCATAAATAAGCAAGAGGAGGTATTCACACACAGAGTCTATAGTGGTTTGGCTTATATCAAGTCTACAACTTCAATTTCATATTTGTTGGCTCATTTTAAGAAAATAACTTATTTAGGACATGTTCTTGCATAGCACATCATATTCGTATATTCACTCTATTTCTATGTATTAGGTTTATCTTCGGAACATGCAAAAAAATGTTTAAACTTTCTATTTACGGCTTATAGGGTCCAATCTAGAACAATAACAAGACCATGTTTATTTATTGTTCAAAGCGGCTTGGGATGGTTTCTTCTTTTTTGTATTAACGGTTGGATTAAATTTATATATTTTATTATTATGTGTTTATCATCATTTATATCAAGTGTTTCATTCGTTTGGTTCACACACTTGTGCATGATCATTTTGTCTTACATGTTTGGGGAGAAAACTGCATGAAAAACGTTTTCATTGAAAAAGGTACCAATCGTCCCCGTCGGTTTAATTTGACGTAACCGAGTCCTCATACTCATGTTCTCTAATTCATAGAAGTAAAACAATATCCTCAACTTAATGATTCCTAATTTACTGAATAAATAGGTTATTGGTAGCCCAAAGGTAATAACAAGTTAATAAGACAAATGAAATTGCAATCTGCAAAACGTAAACCCACGTCTTGACAGGATTAATTTGCTCTCACCTAGCAATCTATTAGCTCACTAGGTGTTCACTTCGAAAGGTTCGTGACAGTAGTTAACCATTTCAATTTTATAAAAAGTGGTTAAATAATTGTTGGTACAAGGGTAAAATTGTCTACTAACATGTCAAGGAACAAAAAGTTGTCGATTATAATTTGGTTACCAACTGATTTTAATTTTTACCAATGCTATCAAGGGATTACCGGCACAGAGTGTTTCGTACTTTTAGGCATGGAACTGTAGAAATCCGCTAGTGCCGAGGCATGAGATCAGAGGAGGATGCTGGCCAGACTCCTTTCGACAGATACAAATAAAAATATATCACATTTGACAAACAAGGGGAAGCAAGAATAATCCCACTTACAGTAGCAATAAAACTTTTCAGTTACACTTACATTTTCATCCGTGACTCGACACTTTTAGACAAGCTAGAGCGACAGAATAAGAATATCTATAAGGTTGAGCATCATTTCCAGCTTCTTAGCATCTAGAGGTTTGTGGCAATGACTCCAGTGTGCACGGACACGAATTCCACTGACATATCCTTGGTGATAGTAGCGGTATCAACTTCCAGGACGTGCTTGATTTTCCAATACTCCTGTCCGTCTTTTTGGGCTGCCTTGATCAATTCTTTGTCCAAACTGAATAACTCGAGGACTCTCAACTTGGTCATTTTTTCAATGCCTTTTGGCAACGTCCTCAGCTTGCTACACCGTTGGATGGTCAGCTTTTCGAGAGCCTGTAGTGCCTGGCCTTCACTTTCTACTTATACTCTAGTTAGTTGGGGCAAATCATCAAGGCCTAATAGCCTAAGTTTTCTGAACCCCCCAAACCCAAACTTCAGGGTTTCCCCTATGCAAAATTGCTGCAGTTCAAGATGCTCCAGTATTTCCATATCCTTCAAGGAACTTGCGGATCATAACTTAATTGACTCCCCTTAAAAAACAACTTGACCAAGTTACGGAGACGGCCTATCCACTCTGGAAGTACTTATAAACGTCATGTTAGATAAAGCCACTAAAGAGACATTGAACTATGCGTCGATGAGAATGAGAGCTGAGGGAACTCCCTTTCGCTTGCGGAGATTATGGACAACGCATTAAGGTTCTCCAGCTTCTCAATCGAAGAACCTAGAACCAGCCCATCTTCATACTTCAAGTTGGTGATGCCCAACTGCCTCAACTCATTCAACTTCCCCAGCTCATTCAGACTCCGTTCGGCTCCAATTAGATCAATAATGCAAAGTTTCTATAATAACTTCAAAGCCCTTATACTGGGCGAGGCCTTGAAACCACATTTAAAGTGGAAAACTTGATAATAAGATTCCATTTTATAACGATACACGAGAAGATGATAAAGTAATTTTAACTTTCTAATACTTGGAGATAGTTCACTAACATGGGTATGTTTAAGATCCATGGTTTCAAAGTTTTGGAACTCACCTATGGTCTCTAGAATCTCTCTCACTTTGGTACCTTTCTAGCTCAAGTACCTCAAATACTTATAATTGAAATTTTTCTTTGGAATCTTACCGAGAGATGTATTTTGTAGATCCAAAACGTGGAGCATCCTAAAATTTTTCGATAGGAGCGAATGAATGGATGACTCTTGGGATTGCGGTTGCTACTGCTAGAAAATGAATAGGGAGCGAAGTCGCTTTAATATGCCTTCATCTTGTACCTTGCCATGGATGGACATGTATCAAAATATATGAGGCCATGATTCATCTCCCTAGAAGTGATAAGCGCAAACCCCACATCCTTGACTTTGAGAACAATGACCTCGTGAAGAATGGTGTGGATGCGGTAGGTTTCATTCTTCCATCACTTGTTCTCTCGGCCACCACGATCAAGTTTTTTAGCAGAATCTTTTCCAAGGACTTATTTGCTTTCTCAAGTGTTGTCCCCTCTGATTGTCTCATGAATCCTTCTGACATCCATAACCAAATCAACCTAGAGCATTGAATTGGAAGATCAGGCGAGAAGAGTATATTAACACTGATCATGAAAATTCTCGAGAGCACAAGAAGAGTAAACACGATTTAAGATCTCTCGAGAGCATATTAACACTGATCATGAAAATTCTCCTCATTTTTTCAAGTTCGCCTTGGTAATCTACCAGCCTTTCCCAAGTCTATCGCATTCCCCATCCCACTCGGTAAGATCAAGAGGTTTCCCAACAAATAAGCCACTAACCGCTTTGATTGCAAGCGGCAATCTCCCACATTTCTTCAAGACTTTTTTGGAAACATCAGCAAAACCAGGTGGACATGCATCTTGCCTGAAAGTTTTATGGCGAAATAGCTTTAATGAGTCCTCCTGAGATAGGAGATCTATCTTGTAGACTATACCTGGCAAGGTCGTACTAAATGCCTTTGCTACGGCTTGGTCTCGCGTGGTGATGATCAACCGTCCCTCTATATTATAGGATGTGTTTTTAATTGAGTAGAGAAAATCCTTGTTCTATAAGTCGTTTTAAACGAGCACATACGGCCTCTTTTGAAGCAGCCTTTTGATCTTCCACTTCAGGGCGAGGTCGTTCATTAGGCCCATGTTCCCCGTCGACTCTTTCAACTGCGAGCAAAGCTTCCAAACGATCTTCTTTAGGAGCTCCACGATGTGGTATGACTCTGAAACGTTGGCCCACACATGGCAAGGCGCCACTTCACTCCCCCATCACAAAACAAGCTATTGGCCAGAGTAGTCTTGCTAACCCCAGCCATCCCGTGGATAGCACACACCATGAATATTTTGTCCTCAAGTAGATCCTGCACTAGAATCCCTCGAGGCCCTTCAATGCCAACCAGCTGATAGTCCATCAGTAGGAAGGTGTCATTGCAAAAGTCACCTCAAGTGTCATTTTGGGGTCGAGAGCCTAAAGTCTACATTGAATCTCTTAAGATTGTCCATAGTATCTGCGGATTTCGACTTGAGGTCTATAGCACTATTACAAATGCTATGCTTATTCCGATCTCTTGAAAGGAACCTACATTTTCTTCAAGGAAGGATGGCGTAGGCCGCGAAACAGCCCTTCTCGTAGCATGTATTTCTCGAGTGAAGATTCAACATCGAAAAGAACCTATCTCACCCCCTTCAAGCATACTTTGTGCGCTTCATTATTGATGTCCATCGAGTACACATTTTCGAGGAAGACACTCGTGTTCCACCTCATTGATGAAGGATTCTAGCTGCTTTCGAGCATCCGTCGAGATTTTCCGACCCTCTTGAAGAAGGTCGTAAGATTTGTTGAGGAAAAGCGTGAGCAAACTGGCCTCCATTGTCTCCACTCTTGCTTTCCAGCACCAACTTGGGAACCTTACAATAGAGAAAAGGCAAGCATTTATAATAGTGTTGTAGACCTCAAGTCAAAGGTCGCAGATGCTATGGACAATCTTCAGAGATTCAATGTAAACTTTAGGTCGGGGAGTAACTCCCATGCCTAATATGACACTCGAGTCGACTTCTGCAATGAAACCCTCTTGCTGATGGACGATCAGTTGGTCAGCATCGAAGGGCCACGAGAGATTCTAGTGCAGGATCTACTCGAGGACAAAATATTAATGGTGTCCGTCATCTACGGGATGGCTAGGATTGGGAAGACTACTCTGGCCAAAAGCGTGTTTTGTGATGGGGGAGTAAAACGACACTTTCCTTACCCCATGTGGGCCAACGTTTCAGAGTCATACCACATCGCGGAGCTCCTGAAGAAGATCGTCCAAAAGCTTTGCACGCAGTTCAAGGAGTCGACAGAGAATATTGACCTAATGAACGACCTCACCCAGAGGTTGATGATTAAGAAGCTGCTTCAAAAGAAGCGCTATGTGCTTGTCTTAAACGACATGGGGAGCAATGATTTGCTCCACTCAATCAAAGACACATTCTGTAATACAAAGGGAGACACATTCTGTAATACAAAGGGACGGTTGATCATCACCACGCGAGACCAAACCGTAGCAGAGGCATTTAGTAGGACCTTGAAAGATCTAGTCTACAAGATGGATCTCCTCTCTCAAGAGGACTCATTAAAGCTGTTTTGCCAGAATACTTTCAGGCAAGATGCATGTCCATCTAATTTTGCTAATGTTTCCAAGAAAGTCTTGAAGAAGTGTGGGAGATTGCCGCTCGCAATCAAAGTGATTAGTGACATGTTTGTTGGGAAACCTCTTGATCTAACAGTGTAGGAAAATGAATGTGAGAGACTCGGGGAAGCACTAGCATATAACCAATGCGAAATCGAAAAAAAATGAAGAGAATTTTCTTGATCAGTATTAACATGCTCTTGAATGATCTCAAATCGTGTTTACTCTACTTGAGCATCTTCCCGCCCGATCTTCCAATTCAGTGCTCCTAGTTGATTCGATTGTGAATATCAGAAAGATTCGTGAGGCAATCGGAGGGGACAACACTTAGCTTCTGCTCAAAAACTTAATCGAGGTGGCCGAGATAACAAGTGACGGGAGAATGAAAATCTGCCGCATCCACATCATTCTTCACGAGATCATTATTCTCAAAGCCAGAGTTGTCAGGTTTGCGCTTACCACTTCTAGAGGAGATCAACCATGGCCTCATATATTTCGATGCATTTCCATCTATGGCATGGTACAAGATGAAGGCAGATTAAAGCGAGTTCGCTCCCTATTCGTTTTCGAGCAATTGCAGCCGCAACCCAAAAGTCCTCCATTCATTTGCTCTTATCGGAAAATTTCATGATACTCCACGTTTTGAATCTACAAGATACATCTCTCAATAAGATTCCAAAGAAAATTTTTAAATATGAGTATTTGAGGTACTTGAGCTTGAGAGGTTCCAAAGTAAAAGAGATTCCAGAATCCATAGGTAAGTTCCAAAACCTTAAAACCCTGAATCTTAAACACACCCATGTTAGTGAGCTGCCTCCAAGTATTGGAAAATTGCTTCACCATCTTCTCGTGTTCCGTTATGAAGTGGAATCTTATTATCCACTTTTCTACTTTAAATGTGGTTTCAAGGCCCCATCCAATGTAAGAGCTCTAAAGTCGTTATAGAAACTCTGCATTATTGATCTAATTGGAGCTAAATGGAGTTTACAGAATGAGCTGGGAAGCTAAATGAGTTGAGGCTGTTGGGCATCACCAACTTGAAGAATGAAAATGGGCCGACTCTAGGTTCTTCGATGAGACGCTGGATAAGCTTAATTCGTTATCCATAACCTCCGCAAGCGAAGGGGAGTTCCTTCAGCTCTCATTCTCATTGGCGCATCTTCCAATGCCTCTTCAGCGGCTTTATCTAACATGACGTTTACAAGAACTTCCAGAGTGAATAGGCCATCTCTGTTACTTGGTCAAGTTATCTCTCAAGGGCCCGACTTGGGGAGAGGAGCCCAGCTCGCGGATGCTGGCCCGCGAAACAGGCCCTCCACACACGGGCCCGTGAACAGGAGAGGTCGCCGGTAGAGGCTAGCCGGGCCCAGCCCGCCTGTTATTCTCTTCCTCTTTTTTTTTAATGGCCCACTCCTCTCCTTCTCTCTTGGGCCTCTCGGCCCACACAAAGAGAAAACTCCCCCAGCGTGAACGGCAACGCGGTCGAGCAACCGAGCGTCGACCTCATGCAACGCTGACTGCCGGGGCTTCGATGGGCGGCACCACCACCTTGGCTCGACGCCGCGCCTCACACGGCGGCCAACATCTTCCCACGCAACAACCAAAATTCCAGATATAAACCAAACTCAGAGGAAAATAAACACGGATTTCACTCAGGCATTTCATCGAGCAAATGCACCCCTCTTGGTTTCGGGGTGGCGATCGACCGACGCGCTCAAACAGAGTTGAGCGAACTCACCGTCGTCGCGTGAAATTCCCTCGGCCACGGTCCTCGACACGAGACAGGTCAAAATCGGGCGGAAACTTACCTGGTTGTGGCGGAAGCTCGGCGAGTCACGAGCGAGGTGCCGCGGCGTGGGGGGAGGATGTTGGTGGGCGGACGTTGCGAAGCGGCGCTCTCCTTTTCTCCAATCTCTCTGCCTCGCTCTCTATTTCCTTCCTCTTCACCTCCTTCTTCCTTCTGTTCTTCTTTCATTTCACCTCCTCCCTCACCGAAATCCACCCATCTTTTTTTTCAAAACCCTCCTTCTCTCTTCTATTTTTCCTTCCCAGACCTCACGTCCTCCTCTCTCTTTCCTCCTCTTTCTGTATTTTTTCTTTTTAGTCTTCTTTTCACCTCCCCTTTCCCCCCACGTTTTCTCTCTTTTTTCCTCTCCTCTTTTTCACCGAAACCTCCCTCGTTCCTTTTTCTTGTTCGCTTCTTCCTCTGCTTCGATCTTTCCTTTCCTCAACCAACGCCACTGTTCTTCTTTTACTCTCCCTGAACAAAACCCTCGCCTTCTGCTTCTTCCCTTTTTTGTCTTCTTTTTCCCCTCCTTCTCTCTCTGTTTCTTGCCCCTCCGATGGAGAAGAAAGACCACGACGATGATGATGAAGAAGGTGCCCGAGAGGCCCCTCGCGAGAGAGATTTTTTCCTTCGGCGCCTGCCCTGCTCTCTCTCTCTCTCTCTCTCTCTCTCTCTCTCTCTGTTGTCTTGTTTTTTTTCTTCTGTCCCTGCTCTGTCTTCGCGTGTGCTGGCAGAAACTTCAAAAAAAGTAAAATAGTCAATATTTCTTTAATTTCCAGCTGGCAATTGAATTTTTGTCCGTCAAACTGACACATAACAACTAAAGTAATGTTGTGACCTAAAAAGTAATGAATTTTGTTTTTTGTAATGTTATCAACAAATAAAGGTTCTACTTTCATCCGGTCGGACTGATTGATATTCCTTTTATCAATATAAATGATGAGCGAAAGGTACTATACAATATGCAGCATTTGGACATGATAAACATTGTTTAGCAAACATAATGCTCAACAAACGTTTATTATTTGGTGTAATTAGATTTTCTTGGGAAACATTTGAATTTACTAAAAACAAGTTCAATGATTTTATCGATTTGGAAAGAAAATTATAAATTAATACTGTTAATTATTTTTATCATATCCGATCCTATCATAGTTACTATATAAATAATCACTTGTATAGTAATGTAGCTGGCAATTGAATTTTTCTTTAATGTTCAGCTGTCAATATTTCTTTAATGTTCAGCTGGCAATTGAATTTTTGTCCGTCAAACTGGCACATAACAACTAAAGTAATGCTGTGACCTAAAAAGTAATGAATTTTTTTTTTTCATAATGTTATCAACAAATAAAGGTTCTACTTTCATCCGGTCGAACTGGTTGATATTCATTTTATCAATATAAAATGATGAGCGAAAGGTACTATACAATATGCAGCATTTTGGACATGATAAACATTGTTTAGCAAACATAATGCTCAACAAACGTTTATTATTTGGTGTAGTTAGATTTTCTTGGGAAACATTTGAATTTACTAAAAACAACTTCAATAATTTTATCGATTTGGAAAGAAATTTATAAATTAATACGGTTAATCATTTTTATCATATCCGATCCCATCATAGTTACTATATAAGTAATCACTCATATAAAATACGTCTATTTCGAAATAGAGGATGGTGTTTTGAGAAAAAAATGAAAAAAGAGAAATAGAGAGTGGTGGTTAGCAATTTACTTTAGTGTTAAGCTTTTTTCCAACAAAAAGATCAATTTTATTTGTGCCACTTTAGTCGCAAAATTTCCAAATTCCAAAGTAACTCCAAGAATATTTTTCGTTGATGGGATGGAGTAATGACGTGTGTAGGCCCTCAATCAATTTTTTCGTTGCAGATTGAATCTACTATGGTTATTTAGTTAAGTTAACGAAGGAAAATTGCTGATGCGATGACAAATGCCATCAACTGATTGTCTTTTTGCACAAATTGGTTTTTGATATGTTCTATTCGACATTCAAATGCTTCCCGTTGCTCGTTGATGCAACATGCAACCTCGTATTATGCACAAAAATCGATATAGATCACATCATCGATTCTTTCTATGGTCGATTCGTCCTTTAAGAAAGCTCTTGCGTCAAAGTGCTTCTTATTGTGGTTTGAAGAAAAAAGGATTAACACTACCAAATACCTGAAATTGATTTACTCATGTTACGTTTAACCTAAACTATACTTTGCATTGTAAAGGCTCTCGAACTGATATATCCATTCCATAATTACCTTAAACTGGTATATACATGTTATATTTACCTAAAATTAATTTTTATATCATAAAAAATTGACAAATTAACTCTTCCATACCATAATTTATACATCCGTGTCACATTTATAAAAAAAAATTCCAAATTTATAACAATTTGGGATAAATATGGCATTGATGTTATGACATAGACATACCAATTTATAATTTTTTTATGACACAAAAATCAGTTTGAAGTAAATATGGTATGGATATATCAATTTGGGATATTTGGTGGTATTAACTTGAGAAAGGAAAAATCCTTCATCGAAAAATTGGGATGAGTGTGTCGCAGAGACAATCTGAGGTGAGTGTGTGGAGAGAGCAATTCACTAACTGGAGACGTTGCTTGAAGGAAAGCTTCGTAATCATAAATATATAAGTATTTTAACAATATGGGTCGGGTCGAGTATTGGTCGGTAAAATTGCATAATATGAAAATAAGTCAAAACGGATTTTAACGGATCAATATGGGTCGGAGTAGAAAAGACACACAAAAGTGCAGCAACGTGCAACAACGTGCTGCAACAAACTCCTGAAAAATAGCAACATAACCACTATCTAGCTTATTGACTAGATGAAGACTCAAATATTGACTCATTCAACACCATGAAAACATCCTGGCCATCCTGGAATCTTGCAGTATAGACATGGGGTATGTGCTGGATTCTCTTGTAATCACCATCCTTCTAGTATGCTTGCAGCCTATGTTGAAGTTTATAAGACACATTGAAGAATTGAAGCACTTGAAGTTTGGGAAGATGTTCGATGTCGGAGGGTACCTCCTCTAACCAGCAACAGTTTGAGGTAATTATGGAACATATATATCAGCTCAAGAGTCTTTACAACAACAAAATTTAGTTTAGGTTAAAACGTAACATGAGTGTATTGGTTTGAGGTTTTTGGTATTGTTAATCCTTTTTTCTTCGAACAACGATAAGAACCGTGATCCCATTAGATTTCCTAGGAACTAGACCGGACCGGACTAACTAGTCCGATCAAGTCCAGTCCAAGATTAAACAGTCCGATCCTCGGTCCTACAGATCGAGGACTGGTGCCATCGATCTGATTCTCAGTTCTAGGGAGGAACCAAACCGCCTTAGATCATGCACACCCGTAGTCTTAAAATTAGTAATTATCCATCAATAAAACATTTTGAAGTTACAATTATTTAACTTGTTAGAAAATCCAATCCAAAAACTTAATTTAAATTGATAGATGAAGGAAGACCAAAAGTTATGAGAGACAATACATCAATCATCTCTCACGCACAAGCTGAATTACAAGCAGTACGTGAAATTTGACTAAGGGTGTCTTTGATATCAAGATAAGAATAATAAAACGGAAAATAGATTTGGGGAATTTCTATATATTTTCCATGCATATACTAATAAAGGATAAGTCAGCCTATTTATAGGATTTATTCTCAACTTGGTCCCTTTCTAACATAGGATTATCTCTAGCATGATTATTCTTCTCGTTGACCCTTCTATCACAATTTCAGGCTATTTACAAATCCCTGTGCAATTTTTTTTCCCGGATAGTAGCCATTCAATTTTTCGAACCTTTTGTGATGTCCTGGATCGAATTGCCTGTATTGATAAGATTGGATTTATTCACACTTTAACAGAGAATGGGCTATACTGATGGACCTCGGCCTCCTATTCTAAAATCCAACTTTATATAGCAAAGTCCATCGATAAATTAACAAGAAGAATTGTTCTTCTTCAAATTGTTAATACTTTTGGGAGATTTTTTTCTTTGGAAAAATGTTGAAGAGTGATTCTATGGTACTTGTTGAAAGTCACTAACTGTGGTTTGAACATATATATAAATTTCTATTTGAAGCATTCCACTTTTTTGGATTATGTCCCGTTTTCTATTTCCACAATGTTTTAATCCACGTTATTACTAATTTTAATAGTTTTCACTAATGCCCTTGAAGCATTTGTTAACAAGGACCTTTTAACCGTTGCTGGGTAATGCCGCGATTAATGCCAAAGGGACTAGTGTTGAAACAAAGAAGCCACGGAGCTTGTGAAGAATAAGTAGTTTTCCACACGATTAGGAGTAGCAATCGATCATATACATACATATCAAATCAATACAGACAAGACTCAACACCTATCGACATAATTTGACACAAAAACAATATTTCATCTCAGTAGGCAACATTCTTTTATTTATGCCACATATAATCACAAACCAGCACACGACAATTAATGAGAGTGAGACAAATGCAATGACATGGCACGGCAAGAATTGCTACTCCCTATCGCAATACATTGATTGGTTACAACGAGATGACTATAGTTATAGTATGTCCGAAAATGAAATACTAACGAAAGGAGCGCATGTCCTTTCCTCATTTCTTTGAGAAACTTTGTCCCCCCGAGCACCGTAGGAGATAAAAAAAGTCATTCTCGATTGAGACGCTTGATTTTTCATTTGATTATGTCATCTTCTAATTTTCCTTCGTCCATTCACTAATTTGAAATTTTGGATAATTTCTGAATTTTATATATGAATTAAGATTGTCTCAGCCCTCTTTAAGTTTGGAGTAATCAGACTCCTTTTGCTTTCATGGTCTGCGGCCTACACGCATCGATGAAGGGCCTTAAACAGAGATAATGGGTTGAATGGGCCTACAAAAGGTTGGAAGCACTAATGATTTGAGCCCTTGGATACGTCTCAACTTAGGGCTGGAAATGTATCCATTCAATCCCATAAAAAGCTTTTATCTACTTGTTTAGTTTTTGGCCCATTGTAGTTTCATTCCTTCAGAAGAGAGCTGCATCCATTAAGGTGGTTTTCCTTACAAATCGTCTAGTAAGTGTTATGGAAAATATTTGTAAACATTAATTATTTGTGTAGCTTAGAAATGTAAGCTAACGAAAAATATTTTTATCATCAACAATAGTCTATGTCGTAGTGATTTGTTAATATAAATAATATTTTTAGTTAATTCATCTTCATAAGTGATCAAGCAAACATTTTCAATTAAATTTAACTTTCATATCACTGTTTCACAAAATGAGTTTGACGACATTGGTGGATGAGAAGTAACCTAAGATTTCTTTGATTTGGTCACTGATCTGTCGATTCCCCTCAATATACTTGTGTCCTCTACGCGAATTACACTCTCTCTGAGTTGCTATTTCCTAGGCTTATTTCCATATGATGGCGGAATTCCATCCCCGTGGTCAACTGATGCTCAAATTATGGGTCATTTTTAGCGCTTGAATTTCTCATTCAGGTTGCCAATCTACACCAGTATGGGTACAAATTTCTATTCGGTTGGCCTTGCTTGGCCAATTTGTGGCCTTTGCTTCTAGGTCCCATACAGCTAGTTCTTAGCCTTGCTTCGCCATTTTGTGGCCCATGCTTGGCCCATGGATATACAACCAACTTTAATGATAGAGCTAAAAACAAACAGAAATGCGGTGCTCAGAGAGTGCAAATCTTCTGCATTACACCATGCAATGACTAATTAGCCCCAACTTGGCTAGTTTTTTGCTCATGGCTTAGCCAATATTGGCCAGTTTCACAAAAAACACAGTCAATATTGTGAGATTTTATAAGGTCACTGTCAATTATTCCCAAAGTTTAAATTGTTAGATAAGAATATGATATTTACTATCACATGTAATTGAGGTGCTAAATATGAGCATAGTAAGATTTGAAGATTTGAACTTGAGACTTCCTGTTGCTAATACCATGGGCTGGACTTTATTTGTAATTTGAAAGACAAACAGGGGTCTGTCGCCTCCTTCTTTCTTGTCGCGTGTGTCAGTCGAGCCACGATTTCGAGGAAGGGCCAGGTCGGCGAAGAAATTTTCCAAGATCTCGGTGAAGCCGCTTCCTAACGCGAAGGAGAGAGGGAGCTACCCGGGGGGAAGAACTGAGAAGAATGGGGCCGCCGAAGAGAAATGGGCCAACTGCGGGGAAGGGAAGAAAAGGCCTGGGGGACAGAGATGGGCTGAGGAAAATTTAGTAGGCCGAGAAAGGGAATTGGAGAGGTTGTTGGAGCAGGCCTAGAAGAGGAGAGATGGGCCGGGGGAGAAGAGGAATGGGCGATGGGCCCAAGAGAAAAAAAGCTGGACCCGCCGAAATTGGGGGCGGGACAGGTGAAAAGGGCCCGGTCCGAGGCTGCCTTTTTTTCTTTCTTAATTAATTATTTTTTAGTTTTTTTAAGAAAAATGAAATAAATTTCTAACTTCTGATTAATAACAACTTTTCATCAAAAATTAAGTTAAAAAATGACTTACCGGACCAGCAAAACTAGATGTCAACAGTCACGCTGTAGTTAGATTACCATTTCAAATTCATTATGTATGTGGGGGGCGCATCATGAAAGGAACAACAATTAATGTTCAGATTTTATTAACCATTAATGCAGAATCTCAACATAAAAAACATTTCGAGCTTTGGGGTTCAATTCTTTGTTTTCTAAAAGAAAGGCTTCACCCAGTAATTACTTAAATCTCGAACACGTAAGCGAAGAACACAAGTTATGGATAACATAGGATTGGGGCCAAATGAAGTCGCCGGAGTATAAAACAAAATCGAATTTGACAGTGCGAAGTCTGAATTTGACCGGATTGCAAAGACAAGAAGCAGAATTCTAGTAGTTCCGATGCAAATCACGGATATTTACTCTGGGGTTAAGAAAATTAAACAAGCGTTCATTCTCGTCTTACATTAAGCGTAAAGAGTGGGGGTTTTTTGCCGGCCGGTGGGGGTGCTACAAAGAAGAATTTTTTTTACCTCTCATTCCTCAAAGATCACTTCTAATCGCAACGAACAAAGAAGATCACGTTACCTTCTTTTTATCTTGTAAGGACACCATCCTGTCTATATCGATTTATTTATATCAACAAGAGATTCTCATTCTTTCTGATGGCGAGGATGAGAGATTTATTTTTCAATAACCGAAATAACCCTATGATACCAAAGGCCTTGATACCATGGATTTGCTTTCGAAGGGGTGACGTTTGGTCGTGAGGGATGGGTCATTTTGTGTATGTAAGGGTTCGATGGTTGGCGTTCACTGGGGTTCAACCTTTATTAGTTCAATGACATTCACGAATTCTAATCATGTACTAAAAAAAATGGATATAACTAGCATATACTTAGATCAATGGGTAAACCCATCGCATCTCAACAAAGCAACTTTGAAGATGCAACGTATGGCTCAGGTTTTCTGAAGTTTGACATGAAATTACTGACTTCAATATGGGTTGCCAATTGAAATGACGTAATTTGCTGCATATAAGCCCTTAAATTTGTCATTTAGAAGTCTTTTATAACTGAACTCGTAAAGTTTATATTTCAATCTCATTTTGATTAGAATTATGATAACGTACACTCTCAATGGAGTACTGGTTCCACCATCGATGAAACAAATTTGGCCTTTCTATAAAACTCTCTTTTCCTTTTTGTCTTTAATTCCATAATAATTTGTCCACCAAATCATTGGTGGTTCAAATGTTCTATACAATCATAACAATGATGTTTCTTTGTATATATCATATGAATCTTACTCCTTTTTCCAACACCAATTTAAAAAATCAAATTACCGTGTGGCTTTTTTATAATTCAGAAGAGCCATCACATCTATGTACGAGTAATGTCGCAAATAATTGACCCGAAAATCAAGAGCTTACCAAACTTTGGGGGAGCAATTCTATATTGTTACAACATGCATTCAGGATAAAAATTCAACATTTATTTTATATTGCACTGATGTAGTCCCGTTCACCGAGCTAACTTCTTCCTCAGCAACTCTGAAGAATTGCACTTCATTCTCTAATTGTGCAAGTGCAAAAGTTGTGAATTGTCACTCTGATGACATCCTTTACATAGTGGCTCCTAAAGTTGGGGATTCCAATGTGGAAATACTGAATTTTGCATTTTGCATCTCTTTCCTAGTGGTCCATATCTGATGTGCAATTGAGCAAATATATTTTGTAGTCCCTTTTTTCTCAATTCTAGAGCAAATATATTCCTTCTGTAAAATTGAGGAAGATTGTTCCTTCTTTCTCACTTCCACACTAGAGCTTCTTCTTCTTCTCTTTCCTCACGCCATGCACTTGAGCTCTCTTTCCCCAGGTCAGCTCGTCCGACTTTCCGTCTCCGCCGCCTACGGTGGCTATTCGTCGTCACTGAGCTGCTTAGGAATTTCTCTGTTGGTCCCTATTCTTGGAGCGTTGGGCTATTGTTGAAGAGTTTGAACGGTGGCCTAGCCGCGATTGACTCTTTCACAAATCTGCGCTCGAAGATGATCGGCCCTTGCTGCAGGTAATCACTTTTTGCTAGGTTAAGCAAGACTCAAGACATTGGAACAATCTTCTTAAATTTAATTTTTCATCCATTTCAATCAATTTTTCTCCTTTATTTCAAGTTGTTTTGCTCAAGCACTTGTGAGTATGCGTATTTTGAAAATTCTCTTGACAAGTGTCATGTTCTTTTTTCTTTTGGCAAAATTTATTGAGAAGTATTGGAGCAAAAAGAAAACATGTGCTTTTAGTAGTCTAAAATTTTAAAAAATGGATAATCGATCTTTGACTCCCTCTTTATGTGTACAGTGCAGAGAAAATGACTAACAACTTAGTGGCTCCTCAGTTGAGGTAGACTTCTGTCCTATTGCGACAAGAATAGCACCTCGCTTCAAATGCTAAAACGAATTTCGAGTTCTTTGAGGACTTGATCGACGCCCGCAACTGCTTCCTCAAGGGATTCAACTCAAGGGAGGTTATTAATGAGAAGTTCAAAGTGTACACGAAGCAAGCTTGGAAGTGTCTATATGCTTCAAGACGCTATCGATGACTTCATGCGACGTGAATCGAACTGTAAGTGGCGAGGTCTTGCTTGATAGCCGAACCTTGCTTTCCAAAACAAGTGATATCAAAATGATGTTGGTGAATTACAAAACTACATTGAATATAATTGTTGCTATGGAGAATTCAACTCAATTATTCGTAGATCATGCCAATTCCAGCTTTGGTCATTCTCCATTGCCTTTTTTGAAGAGAACGATGATGGGTTAATGGGCATTGGAGAGGCAATAGAGCAGTAGGTTTAATGGTTAATGGAGAGCACTTCGATGTCGAAAGTGATTTTCATGCACGGTGTACAAGTTATAGGGGGAAAATTGTCCAAAAAAAATCCTAAACATATTGTAATTTTGCCAATTTAGTCCCAAACCTTTAAATTTTGTCGATTCAATTCTAAGCCTTGAAAAACCTTATTAATTCAGTCCTTTCGGCAAATTTGCCAACTTCCTTATTGACAAGCTCACAAATATACTAGAAAATAAAGTGTGTCGCGACCTACCTGAACCTCCCTAGGGAAAAGGGGGATGGTCCTAAAGGTAAACTTAGAGATATCGTTCATAAAGAGACACGAATCGACATCCATAAAAGACGACTTAAAAGCAATATCTAATCATAATCCAATTTGATTCATTCCTTACGAGCACGGACTCTCCCAAGTCCAAACTCACGTGGCGTTAGGGCATTTTCATTTTAACAGTCTAAATATTTTTAGGAGTCGCCACTAGCCTATTAAGGTCGGCTACCGATCGAGGCATAGGAATGTCGAAAATATCATCTCGATCTCTACGGAGCCAGAGATTCTACTTAGAAGAGGAAATTTAGGCAACAAGGGAATAAAATATGGGAATCAGCGGAGAGGGAGCAGCAGCACACGCCTCAACCACCGCACAAGCATGTGCCATGCATGCACCTACATGTGCAGCATGGGCGCGTGCCGTATGGGTGCCTACTTTCTAGTGCGTCTGACCCATACGATGCTAAGCATTGCACGGCAGATTCCTTCTTCCTCTCGTGTCCATTTTCCGTTTGCTCCTATCTTTCGCCCCTTCTGTGGTGCAATTCTCCTTCGTTAGGCCATCCAAGAAAACATGTTAATACTGACCAAGAAAATTCTCTTTATTTTTTCAATTTCGGTTTCATTATTTGTCAGCGCTATCTCACATTCATTTTTCCACACGTTTAAATCAAGAGGTTTCCCAACGAACAAGCCACTAACCGCTTTGATTGCAATCGACAATCTCCCACACTTCTTCAAGACTTTCTTGGAAACATCAACAAAACCAGGTGGCCATGCATCTTGCTTGAAAGTACTCTAGCAAAAGAGCTTCAATGAGTCCTCCGGAGAAAGGAAATCCATCTTGTAAACTAGACCTTCCAAGGTCCCACTAAATGCATTTGCTATGGGTTGGTCTTGTGTAGTGATAATAGTCCGTCCCTTTTGTATCACGGAATAAATATTGATTGAGTGCATCAAATCCTCGCTCCAAACGTCGTTTCAGACGAGCAGACACTGTCACACCCCAACTTATGGAAATAGGGCAATGACACAGCTATCCTTTCGCACAAATAACGATGTTTTAATGGAACTATAACTCAACCCAATTATCGCCATATATACATTAATATATATCTGATAAAAAGCCATATGGTCACAATATTAGAGTATTATATAACCCATCAAGAATATATACATATATTCCTAATAATGAATTGGAAAACGGTGTCAAAAACTAAGTAAATACATACTATAATGACTAACTTTACTAAATAAACATATTATCGATAAAAGCAACACCTATGAGTCACTAAAGGACTCGCCGATAACATAAACCACTATTTTTTATTGTGCGCAACTCGCTCATTTAATCCCTTTGTACCAAAACTTCCTCCACCAAACTCTGTTTTCGACGATTTTAAACTCCAAAAAAAGCTCTTTTGATAATGACTATTTAATGACCAATTTGACTAAATATACATATTATCGATAAAATCAACACCTATGAGTCGCTAAATTACTCGCCGATAACATAAACCACTATTTTCTATTATGCGCAACTCGCGCTCTTAATCCATTTGTACCATAACTTCCTCCACCAAACTCCGTTTTCGACGATCTTAAACTCCAAAAAAACTCTTTCGTCGTACTACAAGATTCTCAAATAGGCCCACTTAAACTCGGACCGAAAACCAACAGAAATGGTCCACGAAGATACTATTCCAGCGTAGTGAACAGTGTGCAAGAAATTTCAAAATTCCATTTCGGACAAACCGTAAGTTCAAATTGAATTCCGTTAGTTGATATGACTTCACGACACCCTAAAATACGATAACCCCATAATTTCTCAGCCAAATAACTCTAAAATCAGAATTCACCGCTCTAATTTCACATAGATCCAAATGTAAGCTATAATCCCAAAAATTATTGCGATTAAATAAACAAGGGGCGTCAATACTTACCGGGCGCTACAACTCGGAGCTAAATCGGCTTGGCGAAGTCCTGTGGTGAGAAAGATCTCTTATTCTTTTTCTTTTTCTCATTCCTCCTTTTTAATTCTTCTTATCTTCTTTTCTTTTGGTTTGCTCGTGCGTGTCTTTTCTCTCTCTCTCTCTCTCCCCCATTCCCTTTTATTATTCGGCCCACTTTCCATTTTCTTTTTTTTCTTTTTTTTTGTTGTGGGGCCCACTAAGTCCTTTTGACCTAGTCAAAAAGATGGTATTACAATCTACTTACCTATGGATTATGGAATCTCTCTCACTTTGGTACCCCTCAAGATCAAGTACATAAAATACTTATATTTGAAAATTTCCTTCGGAATCTTACCGAGAGACGTATCTTGTAGATCCACAACGTGAAGCATCCTGAAATTTTTGGATAAGAGCGAATGAATGCGAGACTCTTGGGATTGCGGCTACAACTGCTCCAAAATGAAAAGAGAGCGAACTCGCTTTAATCTGCCTTCATCTTGTACCATGCTATGGATGGTATCTTGTACCATGCCATGGATGGACATGTATCGAAGTATACGAGGCCATGGTTGATCTCCTCCGAAAGTGGTAAGCGTAAACCCCACATCCCTGGCTTGGAGAACAATGATCTCGTGAAGAATGGTGTGGATCCAGTAGGTTTTCATCTTTCCGTCACTTGTTGTCTCGACCACCTTGATCAAGTTTTTGAGCGGAAGCTTTTTTGGGGACTCATTCACTTTCTTGAGTGCTGTCCCTACCGATTGCCTCACGAATCCTTCTGATATCCATAAACGAATCAACTACAAGCACCAAATAAGAAGATTATGTGAGAATATCCTCTAATGGATCACTTGGGAGCATGTTAATACCGACCAAGAAAATTCTCTTTATTTTTTCGATTTCGCCTTGGTTATTTGCCAGCGTTATCGCGCATTCATTTTTCCACACGTTTAAATGAAGAGGTTTCCCAACCAACAAGCCAGCAACCGCTTCGTTGCAATCGGCAATCTCCGACACCTCTTCAAGATTTTCTTGGAAACAACATCAAAACCAGGTGGACATGCATCTTGCATGAAGGTATTCTAGCAAAACAGCTTCAATGAGTCCACGAAGAGAGGAGATCCATCTTGTAAACTAGACCTTCCAAGGTCCCACTAAATGCCTTTGCTATGGCTTGGTCTTGCATGGTGATAATAGTCCGTCCCTTTGTATCGCGGAATGAGTATTGATTGAGTGGAGCAAATCCTCGCTCCAAACGTCGTTTCCTACGAGCAAATATTGTCACACCCCAACTTATGGAAATAGGGGCAATGACACAACCGTCCTTTCGCACAAATAACGTTATTTTAACGGAACTATAACTCAACACAATTATCGCCATATATAAATTGATATATATTTTATAAAAAGACATATGGTCACAATATTAGAGTATTCTATAACACATTAAGAATTCATACACATATTCCTAATAATGAATTGGAAAACGGTATCAAAAACTATGTAAATACAAACTATAATGACTATTTAATGACCAACTTGACTAAATAAACGTATTAATGATAAAAGCAACACTTATGAGTCACTAAAACACACACCGATAAATCACTATTTTCTATTGTGCGCAACTCGTGCAATTAATCCATTTGTACCATAATCTCATCCACCAAACTCCGTTTTCGACAATCTTAAACTCCAAAGAAAGCTCTTTCGACATACTACAAGATTCTCAAATGGCCCACCCAAACTCGGACCGAAAACCAATAAAAACGGCCCACGAAGATACTATTCACGCGTAGTGAACAGTGTGCGAGAAATTTCAAAATTCCGTTTAGGACAAACCGTAAGTTCAAATTGAATTCCATTAGTTGATATAACTTCACGACACCCTAAAGTACGATAACCATATAATTTCTCAGCCAAATAAATCCAAAATCAAAATTCACCGCTCTAATTTCACATAGATCCGAATGTAAGCCATAATCCCAAAAATTATTCCGATTAAGTAAATGAGGGGCGTGAATACTTACCGGGCTCTACAACTCGCAGTTAAATCGGCTTGGTGAAATCCTGCGGTGAGAAAGATTTATTTTTATTTTTCTCATTCTTCCTTTTTATTTCTTCTTATCTTCTTTTCTTTTCGTTTACTCGTGCGTGTCTTTTCTCTCTCTCTCTCTCTCCCATTCCCTTTTATTATTCGGCCTCCTTTTCCATTTTCTTTTTTTTTCTTTTTTTGTTGTGGGGCCCACTAAGTCCTTTTGATCTAGTAAAAAATATGGTATTACAATCTACTCACCTATGGATTATGAAATCTCTCTCACTTTGGTACCCCTCAAGCTCAAGTACCTAAAATACTCATATTTGAAAATTTCCTTCGGAATCTTACCGAGAGACGTATCTTGTAGATCCACAACATGAAGCATCTTGAATTTTTTGGATAAGAGCGAATGAATGCAGGACTCTTGGGATTGCGGTTCCAACTGCTCCAAAATGAAAAGTGAGCGAACTCACTTTAATCTGCCTTCATGTTGTACCATGCTATGGATGATATCTTATGGATTGATAGGTATCGAAATATACGAGGCCATGGTTGATCTCCTCCAGAAGTGGTAAGCGTAAACCCCACATCCCTGGCTTTGAGAACAGTGATCTCGTGAAGAATGGTGTGGATGCGATAGGTTTTCATCCTTCTGTCACTTGTTGTCTCGGCCACCTCGATCAAGTTTTTTAGCGAAAGCATTTTCAGGGACTCATTCGCTTTCTTGAGTGCTGTCCCCACCGACTGCCTCACAAATCCTTTTGATATCCCTAACCGAATTAACTAGAAGTACTGAATTGGAAGATTATGTGAGAATATGCTCTAGTGGATCACTTGGAAGCATGTTTATACCGACCAAGAAAATTCTCCTTATTTTTTCGATTTCGCCTCGGTTATTTGCCAACGCTATCTCGCATTCATTTTTCCACACGTTTAAATCAAAAAGTTTCCCAACGAATAAGCCACTAACCGCTTTGATTGCAATCGGCAATCTCCGACACTTCTTCAAGACTTTCTTGGAAACAACATCAAAACCAGGTGGACATGCATCTTGCCTGAAGGTATTCTAGCAAAATAGCTTCAATGAGTCCTCGGAGAGAGGAGATCCATCTTGTAAACTAAACCTTCCAAGGTCCCACTAAATGCCTTCGCTATGACTTGGTATTGCGAGGTGATAATAATCCGACTCTTTGTATCACGGAATGAGTACTGACCCTCACTCCAAACGTCGTTTCCTATGAGCAGATATTGTCACATCACAACTTATGGAAATAGGAGCAATGACAGAGCCGTCCTTTCGCACAAATAACGTTGTTTTAACAGAACTATATCTCAACACAATTATCACCATAAAAGATATATTGTTACAATATTATAGTATTTTATAACTCATCAAGAATACATACACACATTCATAATAGTGAATTGGAAAACGGTATCAAAAACTAAGTAAATACAAAATATAATGATTATTTAATGACCAACTTGACTAAATAAACATATTAATGATAAAAGCAACACTTATGAGTCATTAAAGCACTTGCCGATAAATCACTATTTTCTATTGTGCTCAACTCGTGCAATTAATCCATTTGTACCATAACTTCTCCCACCAAACTTCGTTTTCGACGATCTTAAAGTCCAAAGAAAGCTCTTTCGACATACTGCAAAGTTCTCAAAAGGCCCACTCAAATTCGGACCGAAAACCAACAAAAATGGCCCACAAAGATATTCTTCGTGGGTAGTGAACAGTTTGCGAGAAATTTCAAAATTCCGTTTCGGACAAACCGTAAGCTCAAATTGAATTCCATTAGTTGATATAACTTCATGACACCCTAAAGTACGATAACCCCATTTCTCAGCCAAATAAATCCAAAATAAGAATTCATCGCTCTAATTTCACATAAATTCAAATGTAAGCCATAATCCCAAAAATTATTCCGATTAAATAAACGAGGGGCATCAATACTTACCGGGCGCTACAACTCGGAACTAAATCGGCTTGGCGAAATCCTATGGTGACAAAGATTTATTTTTCTTTTTCTTTTTCTCATTCATCCTTTTTATTTCTTCTTATCTTCTTTTCTTTTCGTTTGCTCGTGCGTGTCTTCTCTCTCTCTCTCTCTCCCATTCCCTTTTATTATTCGGCCCACTTTCTATTTTATTTTTTTTTCTTTTTATGTTGTGGGGCCCACTAAGTCCTTTTGAACTAGTCAAAAATATGGTATTACAATCTACTCACCTATGGATTAAGGAATCTCTCTCACTTTGGTACCCCTCAAGCTCAAGTACCTAAAATACTCATATTTGAAAATTTCCTTCGGAATCTTACCGAGAGACGTATCTTGTAGATCCACAACGTGTTGCATCCTGGAAATTTTGGATAAGAGGGAATGAATGCAGGACTCTTGGGATTGCGGCTACAACTGCTCGAAAACGAAAAGGGAGCGAACTGGCTTTAATATACCTTCATCTTGTACCGTGCTAGAGATGGTATCTTGTACCATGCCATGGATGGACAGGTATCGAAATATACGAGGCCATGGTTGATCTCCTCCATAAGTGGTAACCGTAAACCCCACATCCCTAGCTTTAAGAACAATGATCTCGTGAAGAATGGTGTGGATGCAGTAGGTTTTCATCCTTCCGTCACTTGTTGTCTCGACCACCTTGATCAAGTTTTTGAGGGAAACCTTTTTCACGGACTCATTCGCTTTCTTGAGTGATGTCCCCACGGACTGCCTCACGAATCATTCTGATATCCATAATCGAATCAACTACAAGCACCGAATTGGAAAATTATGTGAGAATATGCTCTAGTGGATCACTTGGGAGCATGTTAATACTGACCAAGAAAATTCTCTTTATTTTTTCGATTTCGTCTGAGTTATTTGCTAGCGCTATCTCGCATTCATTTTTCCACACCTTTAATTCAAGAGGTTTCCCAACGAACAAGCCACTAACCGCTTTGATAACAATCGGCAATCTCCGACACTTTTTCAAGACTTTCTTGGAAACAACATCAAAACCAAGTGGACATGCATATTGCTTGAAGGTATTCTAGCAAAACAGCTTCAATGAGTCCTCGGAGAGAGGAGATCCATCTTGTTTATTCTAGCAAAACAGGTATTGAAATATACGAGGCCATGGTTGATCTCCTCCAGAAGTGGTAAGCGTAAACCCCACATTCCTGACTTTGAGAACAATGATCTCATGAAGAATGGTATGGATGCGGTAGGTTTTCATCCTTCCGTCACTTGTTGTCTCGACCACCTCGATCAAGTTTTTGAGCGGAAGCTATTTTAGGGACTCATTCACTTTCTTGAGTGCTGTCCCCATCGACTGTCTCGTGAATCCTTCTGATATCCATAACCGTATTAACTAAAAGCATGGAATTGGAAGATTATATGAGAATATGCTCAAGTGGATCACTTGGGAGCATATTAATACCGACCAAGAAAATTTTCTTTATTTTTTCGATTTCGCCTTGTTTATTTGCCAGCGCTATCTCGCATTCATTTTTCCACACATTTAAATCAAGAAGTTTCCCAACGAACAAGCCACTAACCACTTTGATTGCAATCGGCAATCTCCGACACTTCTTCAAGACTTTTTTGGAAACAATATCAAAACTAGGTGAACATGCATCATGCCTGAAGGTATTCTAGCAAAATAGCTTCAATGAGTCCTCAGAGATAGGAGATCCATCTTGTAAACAAGACCTTCCAAGGTCCCACTAAATGCCTTTACTATGGCTTGGTTTTGCGTGGTGATAATAGTCCGTCCCTTTGTATCACGGAATGAGTATTGATTAAGTGGAGCAAATCCTCGCTACAAACGTCGTTTCTTAGGAGCATATATTGTCACACCCCAACTTATGGAAATAGAGGAAATGACACAGCCTTCCTTTCGCACAAATAACGCTGTTTTAATGGAACTATGACTCAACACAATTATAGCCATAAATATACATTAATATGTATTTCATAAATATTTACCACAAAAGAATATGTATTTGATAAATAGTTATATTGTTACAATATTAGAGTATTCTATAACCCATCAAGAATACATACACATATTCCTTATAATGAATTGGAAAACGGTTTCAAAAACTAAGTAAATACAAACTATAATGACTATTTAATGACCAACTTGACTAAATAAACGTATTAAATCACTTATGAGTCACTAAAGCACTCGCCGATAAATCACTATGTTTTATTGTGCGCAACTCGTGCAATTAATCCTTTTGTACCATAACTTCGTCCACCAAACTCCATTTTCGAGATGTTAAACTCCAAAGAAAGCTCTTTCGACATACTAAAAGATTCTCATAAGGCCCACCCAAACTCGGACCCAAAACCAACAGAAACGGCCCACGAAGATATTGTTTGTGCGTAGTGAACAGTGTGTGAGAAATTTAAAAATTCCATTTTGGACAAACCTTAAGCTCAAATTGAATTTTGTTAATTGATATAACTTCATGACACCCCAAAGTACAATCACCCCATAATTTCTCAGCCAAATAAACCAAAATCAGAATTCACCGCTCTAATTTCACATAGATACGAATGTCAACCATAATCTCAAAAATTATTCTGATTAAGTAAACGAATGGCGTGAATACTTACCGGACGCTACAACTCGGAGCTAAATCGGCTTGGCGAAATCCTATGGTGAGAAAGATTTCTTCTTCTTTTTTTCTTTTTCTCATTCCTCCTTTTTATTTCTTCTCATCTTTTTTTTGTTTGCTCGTGCGTGTCTCTCTCTCTCTCTCTCTCTCTCTCTCTCTCTCTCTCTCTCTCTCTCTCCCATTCCCCTTTATTATTCGGCCCACTTTCCATTTTATTTTATTTTTCTTTTTTTGTTGTGAGGCTCACTAAGTCCTTTTGACCTAGTCAAAAAGATGGTATTACAATCTACTTACTTATGGATTATGGAATCTCTTTCACTTTGGTACCCCTCAAGCTCAAGTACCTAAAATACTCATATTTGAAAATTTCCTTCGGAATCTTACCGAGAGACGTATCTTGTAGATCCACAACGTGAAGCATCCTGAAATTTTTGTATAAGAGCGAATGAATGCAGGACTCTTGGGATTGCGACTACAACTACTCGAAAATGAAAATAGAGCGAACTCGCTTTAATGTGCCTTCATCTTGTACCATGCTATGGATGGTATCTTGTGCCATATCATGGATGGATAGGTATCAAAATATTGAGGCCATGGTTGATCTCCTCCAAAAGTGGTAAGCGTAAATCCCACATCCCTAACTTTGAGAACAGTGATCTCGTGAAGAATGGTGTGGATGCGGTAAGTTTTCATCCTTCCGTCACTTGTTGTATCGTCCACCTCGATCAAGTTTTTGAGCGGAAGCTTTTTCAGGACTCATTCACTTTCTTGAGTGCTGTCCCCACCGACTGCGTAACGAATCCTTCTGATATCCATAACCAAATTAACTAAAAGTACGAATTGGAAGATTATGTGAGAATATGCTCAAGTGGATCACTTGGGAGCATGTGAATACCGACCAAGAAAATTCTCTTTATTTTTTCGATTTCGCCTTATTTATTTACCAACGCTATCTCACATTCGTTTTTCCACACGTTTTAATCAAGAGGTTTCCCAACGAACAAGCCACTAACCACTTTGATTGCAATCGACAATCTCCAACACTTCTTCAAGACTTTCTTTTAAACAACATCAAAACTAGGAAGACATGCATCTTGCCTGAAGGTATTCTAACAAAACAGCTTCAATGAGTCCTCGGAGATAGGAGATCCATCTTGTAATCTAAATCTTCCAATGCCCTACTAAATGCTTTTGTTATGGCTTGGTCTTGCGTGGTGATTATATTCCGTTCCTTTGTATCGCGGAATGAGTATTGATTAAGTGGAGCAAATCCTCGCTACAAACATCGTTTCCTACGAGCATATATTGTCATACCCAACTTATGAAAATAAGGGCAATGACACAGCCGTCCTTTCGCACAAATAACGTTGTTTTAATGGAACTATGACTCAACACAATTATCTTCATATATACATTAATATGTATTTGATAAATAGCTATATTGTTACAATATTAGAGTATTATATAACCCATCAAGAATACATACACATATTCAAAATAATGAATTGGAAAACGGTATCAAAAACTAAGTAAATACAAACTATAAAGAATATATAATGACCAACTTTTCTAAATAAACATATTAATGATAAAAACAACACTTAATAAGTCATTAAAGCACATGCCGATAAACCATTATTTTCTATTGTGCGCAACTTGTGCAATTAATCAATTTGTACCATAACTTCTTCCACCAAACTTTGTTTTCGACGATCTTATACTCCAAAGAAAACTTTTTCAATATACTACAAGATTCTCAAATGGCCCATCCAAACTCGGACCGAAAACCAACAGAAACGACCCACGAAGACTCTGTTCGTGCGTAGTGAACAGTGTGCGAGAAATTTCAAAATTCCTTTTCGAACAAACCGTAAGCTCAAATAGAATTCCGTTAGTTGATATAACTTCACGACACCCTAAAGTACGCTAATCCCATAATTTCTCAGCCAAATAAATCCAAAATCATAATTCACCGCTCTAATTTCACGTGGATCCAAATGTAAGTCATAATCTTAAAAATTATTCCGATTAAGTAAACGAGGGGCGTGAATACTTTCCAGGCGCTACAATAATGAGCTAAATTTCTTCTTCTTTATTTCTTTTCGTTTACTAGTCAAAAAGATTGTATTACAATCTACTCACCTATGGATTATGGAATCTCTCTCACTTTGGTACCGCTCAAGGTCTAAGTACCTAAAATACTCATATTTAAAAATTTCCTTCGGAATCTTGTATCCTGTAGATCCACAACGTGAAGTATCCTGAATTTTTTGTATAAGAGCGAATGAATGCAGGACTTTTGGATTGCGGCTACAACTGCTCAAACATGAAAAGGGAGCGAACTCGCTTTAATCTACCTTCATCTTGTACCATGCTATGGATGGTATCTTGGATCATGCCATGGATGGACTGGTTTCGAAATATATGAGGCCATAGTTGATCTCCTCCAGAAGTGGTAAGCGTAAACCCCACATCTCTGGCTTTGAGAACAGTGATCTTGTGAAGAATGGTGTGGATGCGGTAGGTTTTCATCCTTCCGTCACTTGTTGTCTTGATCACCTTGATCAAGTTTTTGAGCGGAAGCTTTTTCAGGAACTCATTCGCTTTCTTGAGTGCTATCCCCACCGACTGTCTCACGAATCCTTCTGATATCCATAACTGAATCAACTACAAGCACCGAATTGGAAAATTATGTGAGAATATACTTTAGTGGATCACTTGGGAGCATGTTAATACTGACCAATAAAATTCTCTTTATTTTTTCGATTTCGCCTTGGTTATTTGCCAGTGCTATCTCGCATTCATTTTTTCATACGTTTAAATCAAGAGGTTTCCCAACGAACAGGCCACTAACCGCTTTGATTGCAATCGGCAATCTCCCACACTTCTTTAAGACTTTCTTGGAAATATCAGCAAATTAGGTGGACATGCATCTTGCCTGGAAGTATTCTAGCAAAATAGCTTTAATGAGTCATCTGGAGAGAGGAGATCCATCTTGTAAACTATACCTTCCAAGGTCCTACTAAATGCTTTTACTATGGCTTGGTCTTGCGTGGAGATAATAGTCCGTCCCTTTGTATCACGGAATGAGTATTGATTGAGTGCATTAAATCCTCGCTCCAAACGTCGTTTCCTACGAGCAGATATTATCACACCCCAACTTATGGAAATCGGGCAATGACACAGTCGTCCTTTCGCACAAATAACGCTGTTTTAACGGAATTATAACTCAACACATTTATTGCCATATATACATTAATATGTGTTTGATAAAAAGCTATATTGTTACAATATTAGAATATTCTATAACCAATCAAGAATACATACACATATTCCTAATAATGAATTGGAAAACGGTATCACAAACTATAATGACTATTTAATGATCAACTTGACTAAATAAACGTATTAATGATAAAAACAACACTTATAAGTCACTAAAGCACTCGCCGATAAACCACTATTTTCTATTGTGCGCAACTTGTGGAATTAATCCATTTGTACTATAACTTCCTCCACCAAACTCTGTTTTCGACGATCTTATACTCCAAATAAAGCTCTTTCAACATGCAACAAGAATCTCAAAAGGCCCACCCAAACTTGGACCAAAAACAAATAGAAACGGCCACGAAGATACTGTTCATGCGTAGTGAACAGTGTGCGAAAAATTTCAAAATTCTGTTTCAGACAAACCGTAAGCTCAAATTGAATTCCGTTAGTTGATATAACTTCACGACACCCTAAAGTACGATAACCCCATAATTTCTCAGCCAAATAAATCCAAAATCAGAATTCACCACTCTAATTTCACATAGATCCGAATGTAAGCCATAATCCCAAAAATTATTCCGATTAAGTAAATGAGGGGCGTGAATACTTACCGAGCGCTACAACTCGCAGTTAAATCGGCTTGGCGAAATCCTGTGGTGAGAAAGATTTCTTCTTCTTTTTCTTTTTCTCATTCCTCCTTTTTATTTCTTTATTCTTATCTTCTTTTCTTTTCTTTTGCTAGTGCGTGTCTATTCTCTCTCTCTCTCCCATTCTCTTTTATTATTCGACCCACTTTCCATTTTCTTTTTTTCTTCTATTTTTGTTGTGGGGTGCACTAAGTCCTTTTGACCTAGTCAAAAAGGTGGTATTACAATCTACTCACCTATAGATTATGGAATCTCTCTCAATTTGGTACCCCTAAAGCTCAAGTACCTAAAATACTCATATTTGAAATTTTCCTTCGAAATCTTACCGAGAGACATATCTTGTAGATTTACAACGTGAAGCATCCTGAAATTTTTTGGATAGGAGCGAATGAATGCAGGACTCTTGGGATTGCGGCTACAACTGCTCGAAAACGAAAAGGGAGCGAACTCGCTTTAATCTACCTTCATCTTGTACCATGCTATGGATGGTATCTTGTACCATGCCATGGATGGACATGTAACGAAATATATGAGCCCATGGTTGATCTCCTGACTTTGAGAACAACGGTCTCGTGAAAAATGGTGTGGATGCGGTAGGTTTTCATCCTTCCGTCACTTGTTGTATCGGCCACCTCGATCAATTTTTTGAGCGGAAGCTTTTTCAGGGACTCATTCGCTTTCTTGAGTGTTATTCCCACCGACTGCCTCACGAATCCTTTCGATATCCATAACTGAATCAAATAGAAGCACTGAATTGGAAGATTATGTGAGAATATGCTCTAGTTGATAACTTGTGAGCATGTTAATACTGACCAAGAAAATTCTCTTTATTTTTTTTACTTCGCCTTGGTTATTTGCCAGCACTATCTTGCATTCATTTTTCCACACGTTTAAATCAAGAGATTTCCCAACGAACAAGCCACTAACCACTTTGATTGCAATCGATAATCTCCCACATTTTTTCAAGACTTTCTTGGGAACATCAGCAAATCCTCGCTCCACATGTCGTATCAAACAAGCAGATACTGTCACACTCCAACCTATGGAAATAAGGGCAATGACACAGCTGTCATTTCGCACAAATAACGCTATTTTAACGAAACTATAACTCAACACAATGATCGCTATATACATTAATATATATTTGATAAAAATCTATATGGTCACAATATTAGAGTATTCTATAACCCATCAAGAATATATAGACATATTCCTAATAATAAATTGGAAAAGGGTATAAAAAACTAAGTAAATACATACTATAATGACTAAGTTTACTAAATAAACATATTATCGATAAAAGCACTATCTATGAGTCACTAAAGGATTCGTTGATAACATAAATCACTATTTTTTATTGTGCGCAAGTCGCACAATTAATCCATTTGTACCATAACTTCCTCCACCAAACTCCATTTTTGACAATCTTAAACTCCAAAAAAAGCTCTTTCGATAATGACTATTTAATAACAAACTTGACTAAATATACATATTATCGAGAAAATTAACACCTATGAGTCACTAAATTACTCGTCGATAATATAAACCACTATTTTCTATTATGCGCAACTCGCGCACTTAATCCATTTGTACCATAACTTCCTCCACCAAACTTCGTTTTTGATTCTTTTGACATACTACAAGATTCTAAAAAAGACCTACCCAAACTCGGACCGAAAACCAATAGAAATGGCCCATAAAGATACTATTCGCGCGTAGTGAACAGTGTGTGAAATTTCAAAATTCTGTTTCGGATAAACCCTAAGCTCAAATTGAATCCGGTTAGTTAATATGACTTCATGACTACTTAAATTACGATAACCCCATAATTTCTCAGCTAAATAACTCCAAAATCAAAATTCACCGCTCTAATTTCACATAGATTCGAATGTAAGCCATAATCCCAAAAATTATTCCGATTAAGTAAACGAGGAGTGTGAATACTCACTGGGCGCTACAACTCAGACCTAAATCGGCTTGGCGAAGTCCTATGGTGAGAAAGATTTCTTCTTCTTCTTCTTTTTCTCATTCCTCATTTTTCTTTCTTCTTATCTTCTTTTCTTTAGCTCGTGCATGTTTTTTCTCTCTCTCTCCCATTCCCTTTTATTATTCAGTCCACTTTCCATTTTATTTTTTTCTTCTATTTTTGTTGTGGGGCCCACTAAGTCCTTTTGATCTAGTAAAAAAGGTAGTATTACAATCTACTCACCTATGGATTATGGAATCTCTCTTACTTTGGTATCCCTCAAGCTCAAGTACCTAAAATACTCATATTTGAAAATTTCATTCGGAATCTTACCGAGAGACATATCTTGTAGATTCACAACGTGAAGCATCATGAAAGTTTTGGATAGGAGCGAATGAATGCAGGACTCTTGGGTTTACGGCTACAACTGCTCGAAAACGAAAAGGGAGCGAACTCGCTTTAATCTGTCTTCATCTTGTACCATGCTATGGATCGTATCTTGTACCGTGCCATGGATGGATAGGTATCGAAATATACGAGGCCATGGTTGATCTCCTCCAGAAGTGGTAAGCGTAAACCCTACATCCTTGACTTTGAGAACAATGATCTCGTGAAGAATGGTGCGGATGCGGTAGGTTTTCATCTTTCCGTCACTTGTTGTCTCGGTCACCTCGATCAAGTTTTTGAGCGGAAGCTTTTTCAGTAACTCATTCGCTTTCTTGAGTGTTGTCCCCACCGACTGCCTCACGAATCATTCCGATATCCATAACCTAATCAACTACAAACACTGAATTGGAAGATTATGTGAGAATATGTTCAAGTAGATCACTTGAAAGCATGTTAATACTGACCAAGAAAATTCTCTTTATTTTTTCGATTTCGTCTTCGTTATTTTCTAGCGCTATCTCGCATTCATTTTTTCACACGTTTAAATCAAGAGGTTTCCCAACGAACAAGCCACCAACCGATTTGATTGCAATCGGCAATCTCCCACACTTCTTCAAGACTTTCTTGGAAACATCAGCAAAACCAGGTGGACATGTATCTTGCTTGAAAGTATTCTAGCAAAAGAACTTCAATGAGTCCTTCGGAGAGAGGAGATCCATCTTGTAAACTAGACCTTCCAAGGTCCCACTAAATGCCTTTGCTATGGCTTCGTCTTGCGTGGTGATAATAGTCCGTCCATTTGTATCGCGGAATGAGTATTGATTGAGTGCAGCAAATCCTCGCTCCAAACGTCGTTTCCTACGAGCAGATACTGTCACACCCCAACTTATGGAAATAGGGGCAATGACACAGTCGTCCTTTCACACAAATAACGATGTTTTAACGTAACTATAACCCGACACAATTATCGCCATTATATCTGATAAAAAGCCATATGGTCACAATATTAGAGTATTCTATAACCCATCAATAATATATACACATATTCCTAATAATGAATTGGAAAACGGTATCAAAAACTAAGTAAATGCATACTATAATGACTAAATAAACATATTATCAATAAAAGCAACACCTATGAGTCACTAAAGGACTCGTCGATAACATAAACCATTATTTTCTATTGTGCACAAGTCACGCAATTAATCCATTTGTACCCTAACTTCCTCCACCAAAATCCTCTTTCAACGATCTTAAACTCCAAAGAAAGCTCTTTCGATAATGACTATTTAATGATCAACTTGACTAAATATGCCTATTATCGATAAAATCAACACCTATGAGTCACTAAAGCACTCACCGATAACATAAACCACTATTTTTTATTATGCGCAACTCGCGTACTTAATCCATTTGTACCATAACTTCCTCTACCAAACTCCGTTTTCGACGATCTTAAATTCCAAAGAAAGCTCTTTCGACATATTACAAGATTCTCAAAAAGGCTCACCCAAACTCGGACTGAAAACCAACAAAAATGGCACACGAAGATACTATTCGCGCGTGGTGAAAAGTGTGAGAGAAATTTCAAAATTCCGTTCAGACAAACCGTAAGCTCAAATTGAATTCTGTTTGTTGATATGACTTCATGACACCCTAAAATACGATATCCCCATAATTTCTCAGCCAAATAACTCCAAAATCAGAATTCACCGCTCTAATTTCACATAGATCCGAATTTAAGCCATAATCCTAAAAATTATTCCGATTAAGTAAACAAGGGGCATGAATCGGCTTGGTGAAATCCTGTGGTGAGAAATATTTCTTTTTCTTCTTCTTTTTCTCAATCCTTTTTTTTTTCTTTTGGGACATGTTCACTAGAAGTCCTAAAATTTGTAGCGAAAGTACAAGTGAGTCCTAAAACTCGCAAAAAGTGCAATCGAGTCCTGAAACTTGTCAAATTTGTTCAAATGAGTCCATTCGTTAACTCCGTTTTCGACGATCTTAAACTCCAAAGAAAGCTCTTTCGACATACTACAAGATTCTCAAAAAGGCCCACCCAAACTCGGACCGAAAACCAACAGAAACGACACATGAAGATACTGTTCGCGCGTGGTGAACAGTATGCGAGAAATTTCAAAATTCCGTTTCGGAAAAACCGTAAGCTCAATTGAATTCCATTAGTTGATATGTCTTCACGACACCCTAAAGTACGATAACCTTATAATTTCTCAGCCAAATAACTCCAAAATTAGAATTTACCGCTCTAATTTCACATAGATCCGAATGTAAGCCATAATCCCAAAAATTATTCCAATTAAGTAAACAAGGGGAGTGAATCGGCTTGATGAAGTCCTGTGGTGAGAAAGATTTCTTCTTCTTCTTTTTCTCGTTCCTCCTTTTTCTTTTTCAAACCAGTTTTTTTTAAAAACCAATTTTTTTGAAAAACTGGATCGGGCCTTATTTTGGCCCAATCCGTAGGCCCTACCCGGACCATTAGGGTCCGAAGTCCTTTATTTCAAAAAAATATAACGAAGTAAAATAAAACATAATATTTTCCTATTATTAAATTTTTTAAAAAATGAAAGAAATTTCGAAACTTTTTTAATAAAAAATATATATTTCTATTAGTAAAAAATTAAAAAAATTAATTAAAATTTAAAAAAAATTAAAAAAATTGAAAATTAAAAATTTGAAGTTTGGTTTAGAAATGCCTATTTTACTTGGAAAATCAATTTCTAACTTTAAAATTGGCCTTTATTAACCAATTGACATCCTCCTTTTATATAAAAATATCCAAAGAATTGGCATCATTTAGTCCATCATTTGCTTTTGTTCCGCGATCTAATTGCATGTTCAATTTAAATTCGTACATCGATATCTAGAGGTATGATTAGGCCGTCCATAATTTGATGCTTATTCTTAGTTGAATTCTAATGTTAAATTATTTGAATTTATGCTAGTAGAGTCCTTTTTACATGATAGTAATGATTGCAACTATGGTGTACTTACGCTAGGTGACGGTAGACCAATGTCCCTTATGGTCTTAATTTTGTAAGGTTTTATCCTTAATTCACTAGGACTATGCTGCATTAGATGAATGATTGGACTCATATAGGTTCAGTCTAATAAAATCTGTTTAGACTTAGAATAACTTTTATTAATGAATGACTAACGTAGTCTAGTATAGATCTCATTCAAATCAATTTTCTAGATTTAAGTCCACACTTAGTTTTAAGCAATCAGCTTCCGAGGGATCATGTCTCGAGGCTTATAACAAGACCATGTATTTCTAAATACCTGACGAGTTGCAGGTTTTGTTTTTCTCGTTCTTAGCTAGTTGCACTTAATTACTTGAGTGTTTATTTACCGTAACGTGTTTCAATATTTTGATTGTTTAGTTCTTGCATTGCTTTTCAATAAATTGCGTGTTAATTTCTTTTCTAGATTAAGATAGCCTTAGGTTAGAATTGCATGAAAATGGCCTTGTAATAACAATTGCATGAATACTTAGTGGCTATGGATGACATTCTAGTACTTAAAAGATGAGCAAGAGTGCATGATCACTTTAGGTTTAACACTCAACTAGTTAGGTACCGAAAGGGCGCTAATAAAATATTAGCGTAAACAAGTTCCCGAACTTAGAATCTCTAGTTACGTAGGGATCAAGACGACACTCCCGCGTCTTGATCGGTTTCTAGCCGATCCAATAGGCTAGTGGCGACTCCTAGAAATATTTTAGCTTCTTAAAGGACCTTAAAAAATGAAAACGCCTTAACGTCACGAGAGGTATGGACTTGGGAGAGTCTGAGCTTGAGATTGAGGAATCGAGAGCGAATATCTCTAAACCTACACTAGCACCATCCCTCTCATTCGGGGAAGGCTCGGGTAGGTCGCGACAACTTCTGTGT
This sequence comes from Melaleuca alternifolia, assembly GCA_019926035.1. Taxonomy (NCBI): domain Eukaryota; kingdom Viridiplantae; phylum Streptophyta; class Magnoliopsida; order Myrtales; family Myrtaceae; genus Melaleuca; species Melaleuca alternifolia. Next base: position 2,349,050 of record JAGKPW010000021.1, on the reverse strand, counting down.
TGGCTGTTGAAACTTATGATGGCCAGAGTGTTTGCATCATTTTACAGCACACTAGAACTATCTTAAGGAGATCTATATGCAGGAGTTGATCAAATTTTTCATCCAATCTCTCTCGTTTATCTTAAATCCATGAGGAAAATCTATAGTCCTCTTCAAGAACTATCTTTTGGAAGCCCAGATTATCTACAAGTCCACTTCCACACGAGCAAATTCCATCCATCACGATATCAATGGTGATGAAATACCAACGGTCACAGACCCTTCATCACCATTGATATCCTTGTGGTAATCACCTTTACTTCGTCAACGAGTTGCTTCCACTATCATTCATCACCAATACTCAGATCCTCAACCAAGTTCGCGATGAAATATGAAATCAATGAATGAAGACTAGAATTCCTGGTTATGAAACCTTCATCCGTCTATCCAATAGAAAGAGGGAAAAAGAAGACTTTTGCAACGTTGGTCGTTTTTTAATGTTTTTTCGGGCAAAACAATGATGCTTTGGACTGGCCTTCTTTTACTTCCTTACGCGTCCTTTTTGCACGGAATTATGTACATAAATGATGGTAACATTGGCGATCTAAAAGTTAATTCACCTTCAAAAAGTAACAACTAACTAATAACATAATATAATTAGTGAATGCTTTACGAAAAATTGGGGGAGAATATCTCTACATCATTTGGAAATCCTCTGCCATAGATAGTCAAGTGAGACATCAACATTTCCAACTCCACAGGCCCCCATGTATGCTTCACAGTTTAATATACTGAAGATACGTTTTCATTTTAATTTTGCAGATTTTCTAATGAGGAACCAGAAACGATGTTTCCGGGAACTTATGTGTTTACGACACTGTAAGTACATCATAGATCCACATTTCCGTTGCTCTGATCTGCAAGCCATCACTCTTGTTGAGCTTGGTGTCATCCGCCGTGCTGGATCCTAAAGGCACATCCCATTCTGCCGCTACACGTGCCGACAATCGCTAGAACATGGTTATCTCTAGGCCTACTCGCTTCCCACGAGCCCTATGCACTATACAGACATCGCTCCACCACGTCAGTTTCGATGTCATTGACACGCACTTGCCTGCTGCCTATACATATACAAGCAACGATTCAAATCATCTGACATAAAGTCAAGTGACAGTAAAATCTCAATCATCTGATTGAGATCGGACGGCTGAAATTTAAAAAAAAAATTAAAAAAAATTTATTTTTAATTCCCAGCCGTCCAATGAATTGGACGGCTGGGATCTAACATATGTCAGGAGATCCATCATATTCTAGCTCATTCATTGGACACTCCACCATAGGTTGACACTCGAGCCATATCAATTAAGTTTATACTCTCAAGCATATGACACCGACGATATCGTTACCCTTACCAGGAAGTGTGGATTTTCTACACTAAGCAATTTCTTTTTCTTTTTAGTAAAAATTTTGGGAGCGAGAATTCGACGTTCTTTGATGGCTATTGTAGGATATTAAGAGGAAAGTCATGGTTCTAACTCATTTGGAGAGTTGAGTTTGTTTTTTTACTTTATTTTTGGAAATGTTCATCTCAATGATCTCTCAAATCTCATTTGATTCTTATTCTGACTTTCAATGACTGGTGAGAACACAAGAAGAATAATTAAAGGTTAGTTACCTATTTAAGTTTGTTTCGATTCCAAGAAAGATCATAACCCCAAGCATGATAAGAGATGACAAATTGACTGCAATGCGGAACTTAAAAGTAAATTATATCAAGGCATACTACGGTAATTGAAGTATGGGGGGCGACATATACGGAAAAGAAAGACCTCGCTAAGCGTATAACAAAGAATTACACAAAGATTGTACGGATTGCCACAGCTGAAGGCTTTCATAAGTAGTCCTTGACATTTGATCGCCGTTTGTTCATACTGTGACATGTTCAAATGGAAATTAGTGTATCTTTGAATCATCACTCTGTCACTGCAATCCATGGATAACGTATCAGCTGTCTCCCATACATCAAAGTCGTCGGCTCATAAAAAGTTCAATTGTTGTTGTTTTAAAAGGAGAGTTTGATTGGGCATTGAACTTGCGCAAGGCTAAACGGTTCGCAGTAGGATATCAATTCACAAATCATATTCTGATGATTAGATCGGCCTGGTGTACCCACCGTTCGTTGCGCTCCTGTTAGAAACAACTAATTCCCCATGGAGTTGGCGATTAAAAAAGATAAAAAGAGTGTTATGCAGGAAACTATCTCAGATCCTGGCGTAAGACTGGCTCCTAAAACTAACTTCCCAGGCCAATCACAAGAAACAAGATTCGTCGATCTAATAGACTTCTTTCACCATGAACACTCGAAAGATCTCCTTGAACGATGCTGGTTATGATGAAAACTGATGTACAGGCCATTCAAAGAGATGTGACAGATTCTTCTTCAATCAATCCACTCAATTTAGACGTCCACTTTGTACGCTCAGTTTTGTGATTTGGTAGACCCGGGTTTACAGTGCCTGACATTAATTTCTCATCCAGAGATTTTGTTAAGTACCATATTGTCATGGGCAAAGTAAAAATTTGGATTATCCGCTAATTCTCTAGGTGTTCATTAATCCTACGTACTGAATGAAAACTCAAAGCTCTCGAGTGGACAATATCGCCGTCTTGGCACACCACAACATTTGGAGCTGAGCAAATCCGTGTGCTAATCCTTTATGAAATTGTCTACTTAACACCAGCAAGCCTTAACACCAGCACCAGAAAGTGACATTCTCTACTTATTTTTCATTTTACCTTTTCCGGCTCACCTTGTTGTGCAACTTTCTCTTCTTTTTTCAAAAGCAAGTAACTTCATTCATCAGCATAAGAGGGAGGACCACACCCCTTACAAGTCCAGAAGGATATCGACAACACGCAAGCACAAGTGAACGACATTCGAGAAACAACCTCGAACAAACAAACAAGCCAAGTGCAAGGGCTGTCCTCCGACAGTAAATCTGCCAATTAATTGCTAGGACGAATAGCTGATGATATTCATAACTCGGATGTTCCAGTTTAAGCAGAGCTTCAACTGCAGATCTGAAACTTCCTCATGTTTTATGCCTTCCCAATTATCAAAAGGATAATAGACAGCAAAGTGTGTAGACATCGAGATGGCATCAACTGTAGGAACAACTTGGAGATGCCAAGGATCAGACCAGAGAGAAGCGTCCTTCGAGCATGACGTTTACACTCTGCCTGAAAACCTCCGAGAAATAGGAGGACCTTGACACAAAATGGATAGTATTTGATTCTCAGATCTTGCTGCAGCATTTAACGTCCCGGACAGGACCCCCATCACCAAGATCAACTTTCCTTTCGGTTGGAAATAAGAATCACAGCACACAGAGGAAACAAAACAGAGGAAAAACAGATGCTTTATCGCCTTCCCTTACTTTTTACTTCATCTGATACAACCTCTATTTTATAAGTAAAACATCAATGGAAATAGCTAAAACATTGCCAAGAAAATAGCAATAGAAAAGACACACAAAAGTGCAGCAACGTGCGACGTGCTGCAACAAACTCCTGAAAAAACATGCATGTGCTTTTGTTCTATTAAACTTGAAATTAGACATGAAAACCTAATTTAAACATATGTAATGCAATTTTACCTAAATGCAATTTAATCTAATCATGAAAGTGCAAGTCAACATGCAATTCTAATAAACAAAATTCATCAAAACAAAGCAATTTTCGCAGATAGAATCAATAAAATGATCTTAAGCCTTAAAGATCAAAATATCAATTCCATTCCCGCTCAATTAATTACCTCGTCTAAAGCCTTATAGAAGAAATAAAAAAATTGATATGCGGTTGCGAATTGGAAATTGGCTCCAATTGACGAACTTGTAACCTAAACAAGAAAATTAAGCACAAACTATCATAAAAAAGAAAATCAGCAAATTGACAAAATGAAAGAATTTTTTTATTGCAGAAATTTTCTATTTTTTTATTAAATTTTTTATTTTTCATTATTAAAGTACTATAAAAACAAATTAAAACAGAATAAAATTAAAACAAGAAAAGAAACAAGTCGGGCAGCCGAACCGGGTTGGTCCGGCTCGCCCGACCCACGAAGCTTCCCCTTTGCAGGGGCCCGCGAAGAGAAAGGAGTTGGACTGGGCTCGCGATGGGCCCGGTCCAGCTCCTTTCTTTTCTTTTTTTTTTGCTCTGCACGCCCACGGCCCATGCTCCTGTCTCGGCCCAGCTCCACCACGCGTCCAGCTCTTCTCCACGCAGGCTTGACATCGGCCCAAGCTCTCCAAGGCCCAGATCGTCCGCTACCAAACCTCCTGTTCATCTTCTTCCCTACATGCTTTCCTCCATGGATGACCTGCAGAGAAAAAACTCGGAGTGTATTGCTCGCGGCGAAGCTGCGGCGAACGGCACCGAGAAAAAAGAAAGAAGGTGGTCTCTCCGGCGACCTCTCCAACATCCACACCGACACTAACAACACCAACGAAATGCAAATCAAATTTGACGACGAACACGCAAAGACATCGACGCGGCAAAGGGGTTCAAGCGGGGGTTAAAAAAAATAGGGAGAACTCAAGCCCTAAAATGCAACTAATCTATCAAAAGAGAGAAAGATTCACAAGAAATGGAGAATCCAAGATTCACGGCAGCTTCGAGGTCAATTGAATCGACAAATCCCCAAATCAATTCGAGGACAAGCTTACCTACGAACGATGGAAGGCACGGGTAGATCACCGGTGAAGGCAGAGGAACAGGTGAAGCTTCTTGTTTCTCCTGCGTGGGCCTCCTCCTCTCGCGTCCTCTCCTCTCTCTCTCTCGGCGAAAAGAAGACCCAGAAGCTCTCTCTGTCTCTTGGCCTCCCTCCGTGTGACTGTGTATGCGTGTGTGTGTGTGTATATTCCTTGCTTTTTCTTCTTCTTTTTTTCAGTAAAATGCTTGTCCTCTACTGTTCGCTCATGGGTTACCTTTATAGTGTGTAAAAGGCAATCTTGGTCAAATCTTGTAGGATTTGACCAAGATTTCTCTTTTATTTTCTTTCCCTGTTCTTTTTATTTCTTTTCCTCTTTCATTTGCTGCACGACTTGGACATCGTCTTCAAGCTGGGATATCGGCAAATTTGGTCAAATTTTAAGAAGATTTGACTGAATATACGCAAATATTTGGCCGTGGTCGCAAATCGCATTGTTCCCAATTTTGCCGATTACGCGATTTTTATGCGCGGACCCACTTAAATCTGCATGCAAATTGTTCCTAAAACTAAATGCAATCTAAAATAGAAAATTATGTGTCAACAGCTGCCCTTCTTTGAAGGTGGGCTCGCAGAGGTTGGATTCAAAGACTAATTGATACCAAATTTTAACTATGCAAAAGCTATGCATGATATTTTTGTTGAGATTAACTCTCATTTTCAAATGTGATTATGACATGATGAATACAGATGAAGGAAAAAGAAACATACCTGAAATTGCTTACCTGGTTGGAATGGCAGATCAAGGTATGTGTGAGCTTTGAAACTGTTTTCTTAGACCCGAACACTTACTACAGGTTCTACCAATGAAATGAGACTTGGGCTACAAAAGCACGCCAAGTTGATGAAAAGTGATTACGGGCTATGAAAGCACGCTGTGTGAATGAAATAAGAATTGGGCTACAAAAGCATGCCAAATCGATGACAAGTGACTACGGGCTATGAAAGCACGCCGTGTCAATAAAATGTGACTCGGGCTACGAAAGCACGCCAAGTGGGTAAAAAGCGACTACAGGCTACGAAAGCACGTCGTGTCAATGAAATGTGACTTGGGCTACGAAAGCACACCAAGTTAGTAAAAAGCGACTACGGGCTACGAAAGCACGCCATGTCAATGAAATGTGACTTGGGCTACGAAAGCACGCCAAGCTGGTAAAAAGCGACTACGGGCTACGAAAGCACGCCGTGTCAATGAAATATGACTTGGGCTACGAAAGCACGCCAAGTCTATTAAAATGCTCAGATCCATACTGAAAAATGAACGAGAAACAACTCATGTCCTGAATGAGATGCTTCACAGATGTAAATTCATGACAACTAGATCTAGACTAGATCCAGACTGAGGTATAATGATACGTCGAAAGCATTCATATCCAAAATGAAATGTTCGAATACTTGGTTTGGGACATCCAGATCCAGACTGAAATATCCTGAGCAAAACTTCAAGAGAATAAAAAAACATTCATATCCCGAATGAAATGTTTAATGATAGGTTTGAGACATTCAGATCCAAATTGAAATATCTTGAGGTAACAGAGGTGAGATATCTGTATTTGAAAATTTTGATAGTTACCTGAGGTTCCTTACCTGAAGATCAAGTCAATGAGATTTGAGTTGCCAAAGTTGATGAGGAGACATTGGGCTATAAGAGTAGGCCAAGTCAGCATAACACTCCAAGTTCTGCACAAAATTGATTCCCTGCAAGAAGAAGGCTCAAGAATATTCGAGGAATTCGAGAAGTTTTAGAAAGTAACTTGATTGTCATGAACTCATTGGTTTTCAGAAGAAATATCATTTATCAAGAGAGATCTGCAATCTATCAGTCAAAATTATGCATATTGATTTTTGCATCATCAAGTTTCCACTAAGGTGAATCATTGAGCAAAATGATTTTCCATTTAATTGAGTGAATTTTTTAAGAATGGCAAATGAGATACAGTTAGAAAGGACTTTCGCTCGCTCTCATTGAAAGGCTTTTGTCCCGATGAGGGAATAGCTGAAACACTCAGTCTCACAATCATCATGTCTACAAAGATCCCAGTACTCTCGCAAGTGGTACGACCTTACCAATCTAAGAGGTCTTTTAATAGGACCGTAATTTGGGCTTGGTCATCGGCTAAGCAAAGGGGACTCTTTGAGTCAAAGCTTAGAAAGAATTGTCTTCAACAAATATCGCCAGGTTTACAAGTCAAGAACCTTGCCAATGACATAGAAATAGTCTTGCTCGCACTTCTTCGAGCTAAGCTTAAAACATTAGAAACCTCACATCAATCCAAGTGCCCTAATCAGAAGAGACTTTAAAGTGATGTAATGTAGGCTGGCTCAAAAGTGTGTATGGGATGAAAAACTGGGAATTTTTCCTCAGACTCAACTTTCGAGCCTCAAACTTTGCTTCACTGGGGATGCTATATGATGTCATATTCACTGGGGACCATTGACAAGATTGCCTCATTCATCATTTTTTTAAGAACCCGAACACATCGAGAGTTGACTTTTACAGATTTGAGCCTTTGGCTCTAACTTCTATAGGCATCGGCCTTGATTTTACCAGGCATATTGCTTTTTTTTTTTGCCCCTATTCTCTTTCACTTTTCTTTTGGATTTGGGCATTGACCCTGCTTTTATCAAGCTCCCTGCTTTTTCATGCCCCATTTTGCATTTCTTATGGACTTGACACCTGTATTGTGCTATTTCTGTTGACCTTAATTTTTGCATGCCCCAATGTAAGAGATCATTACCAATGTGGGTTTAATTTGAAACGAAATCACCGGCTCAAAGTGGCTAGCAAAGGATAAGAGTGTTTAGGATATGGGAATGAATGCTCTTCATCATCCCTAAGGCACTTGATTTAACATTCAATTCCACATGTAAAAGCAACACTCAAAGATTAATGCAAGTGAAAGCAAGAAAATTTCTATCCATTTTTTCTCCTTTTTACATCAATGATGCAAATGTACCTCCAGTTTCCCCCGATGTGAGGTGGTTCTTAACAGGGGTAATATGAAATGAAACTTCTCAAGTGCCTCTCATAGTGTTTGGGATAGAGAAATGAAATGCCTCTCATCACTTCGATTATCGTACCATTCGCGAGAGAACTCTTTACTTTTGCAGACATGGAATTTTGTACGCTCATCTCACAACTGTGTAAGTAAGGGACTGTGTGTGGTATGACTTGCCTTTCATCATCCCGATACATCTCATTTAACAATCTCAATCAATTGTGCGGTACTCATTAAATTCGTACTCTTTAGTGGAATAATGAGCAAAACTATCATGCAATTTTTTTAGCAAATATGAGCATTTTGAGATTATTGATTTTAAGCACAAACAATTCATCTCACTTAAGAAGTTCGGAATGAACAGGATATCAAATTGATTAGAGATGAAAGTCAATTGGCCGCCTTTTTGGTGTGAACTCAATCTTTAATGCCGCACTTTTTCTTGCCCCTGCACCAAAAAGAACATGCATGAATATGACTCTAAGTAAATGTAATCTAAAATTGGAAAAAATTTCACCACCCATCAATGCAATGTCTCCTCCATATTGGAAAATAATGCCCCATAATTCTGCATGTTAACCTTCGCGAATTAATTTCCTTCAGAAGTGTCACCTCTTGATCAAACAAGAAGAGTTAGGCTCTGACACATGAAGCAAAAAGGTCAAAAAAATAGAAAAGGTTTATCCAACATGCATCTCTCCTTTTTCTTTTTGAAAAGAATTTTTTTGAATCTTTTTTTTTAATTTTTTTGAAACTTTTGAACAAAGAAACATGAAGAAGCCCAGCCCTCGGAATTCTTCTTGGATGATTTTTTTTTTCAGTTCTTGGATATCGTCACCGAACTGGTTTGGTGTACTTCATCATGTCGTCAAGATGAAAATAAACTTGTAATTTCATTGAACAATATCGAATGAATTACATTTATTGGAAAGGAAATGTGAACAATCAAGCCTTAAAAACAATAACTGAAATTTCTCAAAGCATATAAAAAAATCCTAAGAAGCAACAAAAAAACTCATTCGCGGATGAGTCCGGAAATTTCTTCACTCTGTGAACCCCTCGGTACTTGCAACATGGTTGGGTAAAGGATTGTGCTGATCATTCGGCCGAGTAGCTTGAAAGGAGAAAGCCTTCGTGTCCATGAGGTCTTGCACCTTGTGCTTCAAGACGTAGCAATCATCAGTAGAGTGACCAACTTCTCCCATGTGATAGTCACACATTTTGGAGGGATCATGATTAGGATAGCGCTCAGGATTTGGACACTTTGGCTCATTAGAAAGTAATCCCTTCTTTTGGAGAACTGGTAAAACTTTAGACAGAGGTGCAGGGAGAGGTGTGAATTGTCTTCTAGTATTTCGTTGCCGTCCAGAAAATTGACGACTTGCACCCTGTTGCATGCCAACAGGTTGTGAATTGGCCATGTTAACATCAGCTTCTGGTTCCTTTTCCTTTGTCGTAGTAAACTTCTTGGTTGGCTCATTGAACCACCAATCTCTTATCCCGATCTCGATCTGTTCCCCAACTGGAATAAGCTGATTAAAAGTGTCAGTAGTTGTGGTTATCATCCGAGTGCGGTACTCATAAGGAAGAGTTTTGATGAACATCTTCCTTAACTCCATGTCAGAAGGTTCGGGATCAACTTGAGCAGCCAGATTCCTCCACCGGATTGCATAATGTTTGAACGACTCGCTTCTCTTCTTTTCGGCCCGTTCAAGATCGTCTCGGGAAGGAGTAATGTCTGTGATGAATTGGTAGTGCCTCAGAAAAACTTCGCAAACCTCATCCCAGGTTTCGCAGAGGTTTATGCCCTTGGTGATGTACCATCTCAAAGCAGGACCTGTCAAACTAGCCTGGAATGACTGGATCAGCAGAGGAGCATTAACAGCATACTGAGTCATTCTCACCAAGTACATCTGCAAGTGGGCCCTTGAGCAGGTCATGCCGTCATATTTTTCAAATTCCGGCATCTTGAACTTTTTAGGCATCTTCACTTTAGAATAGACAGAAAGATCCGTCGGGGACGGGTCTTGAAGGCCCTGCAGCTGCTTCAACTTCTCCTCGAGCTTCTCGAGGCGTTTCTCTTGTTCAGATTTGTGCGAGTCATCAGGAATGGACTTCCTCCCATAAGCAGCGATGGGATCTTCTTCCAAAAGAGGCATTTCCTCCTCTAAGTCCACAACAATGTCATCCTTCAACCTCGGCAAAGGTGTAGGGGCTGGGTTTAGTCGAGCAGCTTTAAACTCGGCAGTCATTTCTTGCATAGCAGCGAGAAACTACTTCATTTGATCCTCCATGTTGGCGACACGTTCGCAAAGTTCATTTTGGTTAGCCATTTTAGTTCGAGATCGCCTGCGGATCGGAGAACGAGGATAACCCGTGATCACCTGAACGAAAGAAAAATGAAGGGGGATAAGGATAGTGCGTGAAACAGACAAAGTGGTCCATGACAAAAGGCAAACTATCTTGCATTAACCAATGAAATTATTCTTGCATGAAAGCCAATTGAAAACTCGAAACCCCTAAACAATAATGCTAGAAATGAAAACAAAAGATTCAAACTACTTCATCTAGCTTGATCTATATATACATGGGAAATGACTTTCTTTCACAACTGATTATTTGCTCGAGCAAGCTTTGTGGCACGCTCTTCAACAAAGTTGCGGGCAGTTTGGTCCAACTTATCCCACCACATGCTCAACTCAGCTTTGGGGGCAAGAACCAGTCGAACTTCGTGTTTTCCCATGATATATATATAAACCAAGACTGATCGGCAACCTAATGTCATGGACCAACAAAAACAATGTAAATAAATTGCAAGGTAAGAGTTTAGAAAACTTACTGCACAGGTATATCGGGAGCAATCACATACACATGCGCACGAAAAGTGAGGCTCGAATTCTACTTTAAAAGGCTTAACAAGGTGGAACCACAAGGATGATCGGACTAGCCGCAGGCACGCGTACTAAGTCGGGTCCTTATGACTCCGGCACAGTCAAAGAGTCAACCCGGGTCGCAAGCTCGCGGACCGGGGTGGATACTCTTGACACCAAGAAAAGAATTTCGGGGTTGAGATAGGCGACTCGTACCGCGGGCATGCGGTCGGAGTGGCATCTACCTCAACACCATCCTAGGTAATCCTATGCGGCCCAGGTCCGACGGCAGGTTGTGTGTGCCAAAGTGTAGTGCTAAAGCAATGAAAACATGCACAACAATTGATATCAAGCAACACTTCTATCAAATTCAAACATTCATTCCAAACACCATCCTGCAAAAACATTTAACACATGTGTTAGGGACATACCTGGAATCCTCGCCACCAAACAAAAATTTTTGAAAAGAAGAAAAACCGGCCTAAGTCCGCTAAAGTTCTTTGAACCAAGTCCCCAGCGGAGTCGCCAAGCTGTCGCGACCTCCCCGAAGGTGCACCACCTAGGGGTTCGGCTAATGGATTGCTAAACCTAATTTAGCTCGAGCTCTTCCAAGCTCATACCAATTCACGACTTAGGTTTCAATTCTTAAACATGCAAAAATTGATTCAATTGGAGTCGCCACTAATCTATTTATGGTGGGTCGATTAGAAACCCATGTAAAATACTGGGAGTAGTATTTTACCCATACGAACCAGAGATTTTGAATTCGAGAACTTGAGAACCTATTTCTTCTATTTTCAGAAAATTAATTTGCAGGCAAATCGAATTGATTTTATTTCCTAACATGCATAGTGATCACGCGGGTGCACAAACAATTATTTAAATACTCAAAGAAAAATAAACAAGGCAAAAAAATAAAGCAAATCAACAAAAAAAGATCTATTTTTGGTCTTTTTAATGTGTATGCAATGCATGTGATGAAAAAAAAATCCTATATGCAATTCTAAATTAATTAATGAAACCAATTATCTATAGTTAAATAAAATCTAATTTAAACTAGGAACTAAACCAAATTAATTCCTAATTTAAATTAAAATCTTAACTTAACTATAGATAATATTCTAAAATATAAAGATTAAACTAATATGCAAATGCATGAAAATATAAACCTAATGACATGACCTAACATGCTTTAAAATATGAAAATTCCAAATTAACCTAGCCTATATGACATTTTAATTAACTAAAGTAATTAAAAGACATGCAAAAAGTCATTTTTAGCATTTTCTTATTTATTTAATGAAACTCAAATTTGATTAAACTAATTAATTATGAAAACCTAACCTAACATGATTTCTAGATTCCTAAATGTAATGATATGAAATCTAATGTAATTCCTAAGTGACATGTATTTTAATGTGCCTAAACTAAATGTCGTGCAATGCCTAGTAATGCAAACTTAAAAAGAAAAGACATGCATGTGCTTTTATTCTATTAAACTTGAAATTAGACATGAAAACCTAATTTAAACATATGTAATGCAATTTTACCTAAATGCAATTTAATCTAATAATGAAAGTGCAAGTCAACATGCAATTCTAATAAACAAAATTCATCAAAACAAAGCAATTCTCACAGATAGAATCAATAAATGATCTTAAGCCTTAAAGATCAAAATATCAATTCCATTCCCGCTCAATTAATTACCTCGTCTAAAGCCTTATAGACGAAATAAAAAAATTGATATGCGGTTGCGAATTGGAAATTGGTTCCAATTGACGAACTTATAACCTAAACAAGAAAATTAAGAACAAACTATCATAAAAAAGAAAACCGGCAAATTGACATAATGAAAGATTTTTTTTTATTGCAGAAATTTTCTTTTTTTTTATTTTTTTCATTTTTCATTATTAAAGTACTATAAAAACAAATTAAAACAGAATAAAATTAAAACAAGAAAAGAAACGGGTCGGGCAGCCGAATCGGGTTGGTTCGGCTAGCCTGACCCGCGAAGCTTCCCCTTTGCAGGGGCCCGCGAAGAGAAGGGAGCTGGACTGGGCTCGCGATGGGCCCGGTCCAGCTCCTTTCTTTTCTTTTTTTTTTGCTCCGCACGCCCACGGCCCATGCTCCTGTCTCGGCCCAGCTCCTCCACGCGTCCAGCTCCTCTCCACGCAGGCTTGACATCGGCCCAAGCTCTCCAAGGCCCAGATCGTCCGCGACCAAACTTCTTGTTCATCTTCTTCCCTGCGTGCTTTCCTCCATGGATGACCTGCAGAAAAAAAACTCGGAGTGTCTTGCTCGCGGCGGAGCCGCGGCGGACGGCACCGAGAAAAAAGAAAGAAGGTGGTCTCTCCGGCGACCTCCTCAACATCCACACCCACACGAACAGCACCAACGAAATGCAAATCAAATTCGACGACGAACACGCAAAGACATCACGCGGCAAAGGGGTTCAAGCGGGGGTTAAAAAAAAAACAAGGAGAACTCAAGCCCTAAAATGCAACTAATCTATCAAAAGAGAGAAAGATTCACAAGAAATGGAGAATCCAAGACTCACGGCAGCTTCGAGGTCGATTGAATCGGCAAATCTCCAAATCAATCCGAGGACAAGCTTACCTACGAATGATGGAAGGCACGGGTAGATCACCGGTGAAGGTAGAGGAACGGGTGAAGCTTCTTGTTTCTCCTGCGTGGGCCTCCTCCTCTCGCGTCCTCTCCTCCTCTCTCTCTCGGCGAAAAGAAGACCCAGAAGCTCTCTCTGTCTCTTGGCCTCCCTCCGTGTGACTGTGTATGCGTGTGTGTGTGTGTATATTCCTTGCTTTTTCTTCTTCTTTTTTTCAGTAAAATGCTTGTGCTCTACTGTTCGCTCATGGGTCACCTTTATAGTGTGTAAAATGCAATCTTGGTCAAATCTTGTAGGATTTGACCAAGATTTCTCTTTTATTTTCTTTCCCTGTTCTTTTTATTTCTTTTCCTCTTTCATTTGCTGCACGACTTGGACATCGTCTTCAAGCTGGGATATCGGCAAATTTGGTCAAATTTTAAGAAGATTTGATTGAATATACGCAAATATTTGGCCGTGGTCGCAAATCGCATTGTTCCCAATTTTACCGATTACGCGATTTTTATGCGCGGACCCACTTATATCTGCATGCAAATTGTTCCTAAAACTAAATGCAATCTAAAATAGAAAATTAGGTGTCAACATATTTCTACAGAGTATTATTGGTATATAAATACTCACCTAAGCTTAATGAAAATACAACAACAATTTCTGACGTAACTATTGTTATGATACGTGAAAACTCGTAACAGTCGAAAAAATCATAATAGCATATGTAGCGACGACTTCTTGGAAAAATTGTGTTTATACACGGGTTAAGCAATTATTAGACAAACGGGTGCCATTTTGATTCATCTATTTCCATTTTCATTAATAAACAATCACACATCATTAGCCGTATGGTCAAATTAAATATCTAATTAGTTAGATTTAACAAAAATTAACACGATCGTTTATTGATAACAATTTTTTTAAAACACTCTATTTCTTGATTCACAATAATACCTTCATTAATCTAAAGCTAAAGATAACCACAATCAACTTTCCAATTATAAAAAGCAAAAGTTTTATGCTTCCATCCAAGGGATTGTGATGTTCTCAGTATTTTTTTTTTGGTAATAATTAATTTTATCCATGTTCATTCAAGCAGTGTTTTCAAGTCTTGTGTGTCAACGAAATAATGCACCGTAGCCAAAGATTTTTGTCACATTAGATTCTTGTCAACTACGAGAGATGAGTCAGCTCAACTCTTCTTGATTTACAGTTTGAGGAATTTAATTATAAAAATTATGCAATTCCATTTACTTGATTAGACAAAATTAAAGGTTCAAGAACTTGATTTGCAAAAAGTATAAAAAAAATTCAAGGACCAAAAATGCACTTTTACACCTATATGCCAGTTTGGGTAAATATGACACGTAATATACCAGTTTGAGGTAATTATGGAACATATATATCAGCTCAAGAGTCTTTACAACAACAAAATTTTAGTTTAGGTTAAACATAACATGAGTGTATTGGTTTGAGGTTTTTGATATTGTTAATGCTTTTTTCTTCGAACAACGATAAGAACCGCGATCCGATTTGATTTTCTAGGAACCAGACCGGACCGGACTAACAGGTCCTGTCAAATTCGGTCTAGGATTAAGCGGTTTGATCCTCGGTCCTACAAATCAAAGACCGGTCCTATCAATCCGATTCCCAGTTCTAGGGAGGAACCAGACCGCTTTAGACCATGCACACCCGTAGTCTTAAAATCAATAATTATCCATCAATAAAACATTTTGAAGTTACAATTATTTTACTTGTTAGAAAATCCAATCCAAAAACTCAACTTAAATTGATAGATGAAGGAAGACCAAAAGCGATGAGAGACAATACATCAACCATCTCTCACGCGCAAGCTAAATTACGAGCAGTACATGAAATTTGACTAAGGTGTCTCTGATATCAAGATAAGAATAATAAAACAGAAAATAGAATCCGGGAAATTCTATATATTTTCAATGCATATACTAATAAAGGATAAGTCAGCCAATTTATAGGATTTATTCTCAACTTGATCCCTTTCTAACATAGGATTATCTCTAGCATAATTATTCTTCTCGTTTACCCTTCCTTCTATCACAATTTCAGGCTATTTATAAATCCCTATGCAATTTTTTTTTCCAGAATGTAGCCATTCATTTTTTCAAACCTTTTGTGATGATGTCCTATATCGAATTGCCTGTAATGATAAAATTGAATTTATTCACACTCTAACAGAGAATGGGCAATACTGATGGACCTCGGCCTCCTAATCTAAAATCCAACTTTATATAGCAAAGTCCGTCGATAAATACAAGAACAACTGTTCTTGATTTTATTGATATGTCTTTGATGTTGATCTATCTATACATTTTTGGGATTTTCTGGAAAAATGTGTAAGAGGTCGCCTCCATCAACAATACCTCGAGAAGAGACTTCTGTTGGAGTCGACCCGCTTGCCCTTCACAAAAGTGAATCCTCTGCGTCTTTGGACAAGGGACGATGCTATTTCAATCGCTTTTGCTTCGCCATAAGTAGCGCAAGTGACGCGTCGAATACCTTCTGTATTTATTTATTGAAAAACTAATGATTTAATATATATTTATATATCTTAAACATATCACTTATATCGATTATAAAAATAAATAAACGAAAAAATATCCCTTCATTCACTAATATATTTAGACGTGAATTATCGTCTCTAATTAAAAAAAAATCACTAATAATTACTACAAGTGATATCAATCTATAATTTTGAGGAAAAAAGTACTTTTAAAAACCCATCATCTTTCACAAAAGAAATGGAGTCTTATCAACCAAATATATGGCTATCAGATATTGAAGATTTACAATCTCATTTTTCGAATATCAGCCAAATATTTGGTTTTTGAATTTTGAAGATTGGGGGGGCGGGGGAGGGGGGAAGAGCCGTGCATGCCGCGGTGCTGGGCTGAGGAGGAAAAGAAAGGGGCTTGGGCTTCGCGAGCTGGGAAGACCGATGGGCTGGGAAGTGAAAAATGGAAAGACTGACCCAAACGAGGAGAGGAAAGAAGTGGACTGGGAAGTGGGCTTCAAGAAAAAGAGGAAGGGAGTGGGTTTCGCGTGGGCTTGGCCCGAGCGAAATTGGGAGCGAGCCGGGTGAAAAGGGCCCGGTCCGAGTTTTTGCGTTTCTTTTCTTTTTTCTTCTTTTTTAATTAATTAATTAATTGTTAATTAATTTTAAAAAAATTCTTATTTTTTATTTTTTATCTAAAAAATAAAATTCTAATTCTAATTCTAATTAATAACAATTTTTCTCAAAAATCAATTTAAATGAAACTTCCTGGATCGACAAAATTATGTGTCAACATAGTGCCATTCTTTAGAGGTGCTGAGGAAAAAGTTAGCTGAGTGAACGAGAATACATCATTGCAATATATAAATAAATGTTGAATTTTTATCCTTAACGCATGTTGTAATAATATAGAATTGCTCCCCCAAGTTTGTTAAGCTCTTGGTCTTTTCGTCAATTGTTTGTGATAGTACATGTACATCGATTTGATGGCTCTTCCAAATTATAGAAAAGCTACAGTAATTTGATCTTTCTTAATGGTATTGGAAAAAATGGGTAATATTTATATGATTTAAAGAAACAAATGTCATTGTTATGATTGTATAAAACATTTGAACCAGCAATGATCTGGTGGGTAAATTACTCATTTTTGTTTTGCAGCCAAAAAGGCAAAAGAAGATTGGTTATTGCGGAATTAAAGACAAAGAAGAAAAGAGAGTTATATCCAAAGGTCAAATTTATTTCACCGATGGTGGAATTTTGAATCCATTCAGAGCAAATTCAATCATAATTTTAATCAAAATGAGATCAAAATATAAATTTATGAACTCAGTTATAAAAAATTCTTAAGTGACAAATTTAAGGGCTAATAATATGGAGCAAATTGTGTTCTTTCGATCAACAACCCGTGTTGAAGTCATTAATTTCATGTCAAACTTCGGGAAACGTAAGCGATACTTCGCATCTTCAAAGTCGCTTCGTCAATACATGCCCGTGTCCATCTGATGGGTTTATCTAATGGTATAATCATATACTAGTTCTATCCAATTTTATTTATTATACATAATTAGAATTCACGGATGTCTTTGAACCTTCGGTGCTGAAGGTTGAAATTGGATCGGATTTTGAGTTAGCTTCATAATATAAAAGATATATTGGATCGGTGTATTTCCATTTGAGGACGAGTCCAAATTCGTCCAAACTATTTCCTGAAGAATTTTGGTTTGGTTAATGACTCTCGGGAAATAAACTAAGTTTGGGCTAAACCATTCTTTTGTCCCTCTTAAATACGACATTGAAAAATCAAACTCAGAAATTGAAAGAAGGGGGAACTCTCAAAATATTCCTCTACCTCCACTTTACGAGGCCTCGAACTGGTCTCACGGATTCTCTTAAACTTCACGTTTTCTATTGTGATCGTGCTAAATTCACTTCTGTGTTGGCTGTTGAAACTAACGATGGCCAGAGTGCTTGAATCATTTTACAGCACACTAGAACCATCTTAAGGAGATCTATATGCAGGACTAGATCAAACTTTTCATCCACTCTCTCTCGTTTATCTTAAATCCATGAGGAAAATCTATAGCCCCTTCAAGAACTATCTTTTGGAAGCCCACATCATCTGCAAGTCCACTTCCACACGAGCACTTCCATCCATCACGATACCAATGGTCACAGACCCCTCATCACCATTGAGATCCTTGTGGTAATCACCTTTACTTCGCCAACGAGTTGCTTCCACTATCATTCATCACCAATACTCAGATCCTGAACCAAGTTCGTCGTCTTCACAAACGCCGCAGCTGCCACGCACCATCACACATGTGATTCCAGAGCCACTACTTAGTTCGCTAGCTTCTGGACCAGGTCAGGAGTCGCTAGTTACCGCGATAAGGTCTTCCATCAATTTAAGTTAGTTAACTGCAATTGGTAACTGATCTCTCACTCTCCTCTATTAGTCCTTCTCTCTACCTGCACCACCCTATTCTCGGTAACGTAGGTTGCCACTGACACCTCAGAACCTAAGTCCAAAGTTGGTCGAAGGTTGACCACTTCAAATAGCCTCAACCCAAGCGATCACGGCAACGTGCACTTGGAGCTTGAGGCAGCAAGAGGTCGCGTTCAAGGACAACGGCCCACACAAGCGACGAGGAGAGCGAGAGACAAATCCAAACCAAGTTTGAGGGATAAGATATGAGCAAGGACGGAGGCAAGCAACGAGTGTCGTATGATGGCGGCAATGTGCAACGGCCAGCAATGGCAACATCATGCGGCCAATAGGTGAGTCTGACTGATAAAGAAGGGGCCATATAACTCCTAAGGCTGCGTTTGGTCATCCGGATTTCTGAACGAGATATGATTGGATATGATAGGATAAGAAATCTATCATATCACATCTATTGTTTGGTGAACTATAGATTTAAAGTCGAATATCATCATATCCAATCCAATCTACTGTTTAGTGAACTACGGATTTAAAGTCGGATATCTTCATATATTATCAAATTTGTCATTTGGTAAACTACGAATTTAAATTCAGATATTTAAAAAATAATAACATTAAGCAAGTATAAATTTGCAGGTTTAATATTTACAAAATCATCAAAACAATATTTTTTTTTTCAAATTAACAGATTCTTATCAAAATTTATGATTATGCATTGTTCTTTTCTATTCCTTTGAAATAATCTTTTGGTTATCCCCCTTCAACATCAAACGTTTTCAGAATAACTTTAATTTCAATATATTCACTTTGAAGTATGAATTCTTTTTCTCTCACAAGTTTTTCATTTGTTTCCATTTTGTTACAGGTCCAATACCAAATCAAATTAATGCCCAATTATAATAAAGCATAAAGTCCAAAGTTCATATGCTTTTTTTTTTCAATTGTTACGAGGATGCAATGAGAATTAATTATATTAAGGAACGATCTTTGAACAATTTTCATTTATAAAGAAAATTACACTTCGTCCTTTCGTAAATTTTTGATGTGAATCGGAGAGTTATCGAAAAGAAGGCTTTGACATCGATACTTTTGATAAGAGCTTATTCAATTGAGTTTAAAATTTTTTAAGGGTTTTCTCATTTTTTATACTAAAATAAAAATATTTATTCAAAATGGAAAATCTAAAATTGGTTCAAGACTTATAGAATTAATACTATATGAAATAAATTGTGGTCTGCCACCTAGACATTCTTTATTTTATATTTTTTGGAATTTTTTATATTTAATTTATATTTTTCAAATGAAAAATTGAATTTTTTATAATTTTTTTATTTTCTGATTTTTATTTTTTATTTAGAATTTTTTAATTAGAAAAAAATGGACTTTGGCCCGAGTTGAGGAAACCCGGTCCAACTCTTTGACCTGGACCCAACAAAGTAGTTGGAGTCGTCTGTGGGTGAACGACGAAGAAAGAAAAAAAGTACAGAGTTTTATGTTTCGGATAAAAGAAATTCTATCCAACCTTATCCCACCCTCCCCCTCGGATTTTTTTATCTGGTATCCAACCTTATCCTATCCTAGACAGTTATCAAACATGAGATAAGATAAAACATATCTTATCATGATTTTTATTCGGTCGACAAAATGCAGTCTAAGAGTATTTTGTCACCTAATTTTTAACGGTGTGTATGGAGCTAATTTGACGGAGGGATTGGCCTGACCCTTCAATTAAGTCGGCGGTGGGCCCGGACTCGCAACTTGTACAGTGGACGCAACAATCACGGTCATGGCTAATGGTACCACCGGGTTACTTCGGTGTCTCTGAGAAACGTCAAAAGACAAATAGAAAATCGAGACTGGACACCCTCAAGCACCGACACCACCGAAAGGTCGGCCAACTCATCAACCACATAACTGGGCGAAGAATTTGACATAGGCCAACTGGCCTTCGCCACGACTTTGAGCCTCATGTCAAGAACCATGTTCTCGATTGATATTGTCGACCCGGAATTTCAAACGGCTCAGGAGTTCAAGGACATGGTGTGGAGGATCATGGAGGCTGCTGCGAAGCTGAACTTGTCCTACTACTTCCCAGCAGTTGGGCGGGTTTGATTTGCTACGCGTGAAGCGATGCATCTGGCCGGCTTACATGAGATTGCCAAGAAATTTGATGAGAGCATTGACAAACGTTTGAAAGAAACAGCGACGGGCTCATCACCATCATCAAAGAGGGGTGATTTCTTGGATGTGCTTCTGGATCAGTGCGAAGAAGAGGGGTCCGATTTTACCCGGCAAAGCACTAAGCCAATGATCCTGGTAATGGAAGATTATGACTTAAAGAGTTAATGAAGAGAGATCTTTATTACACAGAAGCATGTAGTTAATAGAGCTGCATAGTGTTTGATTAACTGGACGAGGAGTTCTATTAGACGTGAGATAAGAAACCTATGCTCAACGGACTTCCAAATGTAATTATTAACAGGGTAACAGTCACACCTCCACCAAATGTGTAGTGAATGGAAAAGAAAATATAGAAGTCATAACGGTGCTGTTTCGGAATTTTTCATTAATATCATAAGAGGAAAATAGGTTATTCCTATGCGTTTCCCTTCCCTATAAAGCATCAGCGGGGTTGCTACTTTAGTTGATAACTATGTTTTGTCATGAATTAGCTACTCCATGCTTTTCAATAATTGAAAGAAGAGAAAAGTCAACTTTTGCCCTTAATTTTAGTACTACAATTTGTCAGATTGTCAGTGCTGTCCGGTTGCTTTCTGACTAAGCGCCAATCCCTCAGTTTATCAAATTTTGTTTATTCCTATGTAATAGCACTTTTGTTTATAATGACAGGATTTGATCCTACTCAAATTTATTATTAGTGAATTTGAATTAAATTTTGGTTAGATACATGAGCAAGCTATAGCTACCTTACATAAAGATCCTAATCAGTCATGTGTGCTCAATTAGATTTTGTTATTTCACTTACAAACTCAATTTCAATCATTATCCCACACATTTTCAAAGTGAATTAGAGAACTTGGCAGTTTTTCTTTTTAGGGTTTATAAACAAAAAATCCAAATTATATCCATTGTAACAAAAATGCCCTGAATTTTTTTATTGTGTCATTAAAAAATACCCCATTTTTTTGTGACATAAATACCCCATTTTTTTTGTCATAAAAAATCTCAAACTTATACTAGTGTGACAATTATACCTTGAATTGAATTGAAATAGATGATATATATGTCATTGTGGATATAGTTTGGGATTCTTTAAGATTTTTTTCCTTTTAAACTTGAGGCAGCTACTTGATTTTCCTACGACTCATGTGGACTAATTATTTAACCGGTAGTTTCTATGAAAGATGCTTCTATTTAAGTTGTTAAACATGTAATTTTGTATATGACACCTTGAAACTACTTGCCAAGCATTTCAATAGTACGCTTCTCCATCAAGAGTTTGGTTAACGGCTTGATTAAGCTCATATAGAAAAAATTATGCATAGGGAGAACCTTCCATTTTGTGGTCTTGTTGGGTTGTGATTCACGACTTTATGTTTCTCATGATTAAGCAAACCCTAAAACTTAGAACCGATTAGATAAAAATCTAAATGATACTTAAAGTTTTTTACACAATACCAATCCACAAACGACACGTTCGGGAATGCAAGCTGGAAACATAGTTTCTATTCATCGGCATACGTCCTAATATAATAATCGAGAGTAGTTGAGTATCTACTAATATACAAAGAAAGTGACAACCGTTGAAGAAACAGCAGCGTTGCTATCTTCCTGATCGATATTGTCTCTTTCATCTGTTCATTGTCAGATTATTATCCTCAATGATCGTATCAAAGCGTGATTATATCGCATCAAGCACCTAGCCACTAGGTGAGATTTACCTAACGTGTCTAATTAAAGTATTATATATCATTAGATGTAGTCTATTTTTTAACTTAGGCAAACCACCATACAGATTAATTTTGTGTCATTGATACTTGGACCTAACATCCTTGAAGCCCTTGTTCATGAAAAATTACTAGACACAGACTATGTTAGACTCAATTAGTTGTTAGCGCGACCTAATTACTCATGTCAGGTATAATTGTGAAAGACAGACATTTATCTATTATCAATGTAATTAACACAGGATCTATGCGATACATCTGCGCTAATCACAGAATGGGCGACAGCGGATCTCATCCACAATCCGAGCCTCCTCTAAAAATCGAGAACGAACTTGTCAGAGTCATCCGAACTGAGAGGCCAGTTATAGAATGGGACACTCACCACCTCCCATATCTCCAAGAAAACATAAAGGAGACGCTCCGTCTCCAGCCGGCGGCTCCTTTGCTCCTTTCTTACAGATCCAAAAACGAAGTGAAAGTGACTGGGCAAGTCATCCCAAAAGCATGCAAGTCCTAGTGAACGCGTGGGCCATTGGCCGAGACCCGGAATATTGGGAAGACCAAATGTTGTTTAGGCCTAAGCGGTTCTTGGGATCGAACGTGGATTTAAGAGGGAGGGATTTCAAGTATATTCCATTCGGCGCAGGCCGAAGGATCTGCATCGAATTGCCGCTCCCCATCCGGATGGTTCATCTCATGGTGGCTTCGCTCGTTCAATCATTTAATTGGAAACTTCCTCAGGGAATAGCGCCCGAGAGTTTGGCTATGCAAGAGCGATTTGGAGTTACTTTGAGAAAGGCCGTACCTATAAGAGCTATTCCTATTTTAGATTGAAAAGGAAGTTATGACGAACCTTCATGACTTGACTGGCGTTTTGAAGTGATTTTCTAGTATTGTTTTTGCTTCAAAAACTTCGATCAAGTACGGCGTACTTTTGTGAAGTTGTTTCTACTGCTAATAAGTTCATGGAGCGATTGGCGAGCATTCTCGAGTAAAATCAACAGTGCTAAACAAAATAACAGTGATTTACTAAACTTATATATTAAGTGAGATGATAAACTTCTTGTTAGATGTTAAATATGATTCACTTGTTTAAAGTTCATTTGTAGTTTACCACACTACTTAGTAAGTGACGGAAAGGAAATCCCTAAGACGAAGCGCAAAATTTGACTATAGCCTATTGGGAATGTGGAATTCAAGTTTACCCTCTAGTCTGGACTATACGCAAAGTATTTAAGCCTAAAAGTAGTTCTGATCAAAAAGTGTTGAGCATGTGCTTTTGAAGAGGATATTGGAGGACTAAAACTTGTACCTAAATAAATTGTGAGAGACTTAAAAGGAATGGAAGTTAGAGTGCAAAAAAAAGCGGAGACTGAGGTAACTTAAGCATCATTAAAATAAAATGTAAGAAATTAATGCTCACTTATAAAAATAAATGAAATAATATATTCTCATTGTTCACAAAAATATTTAGACATAAATTGTTACCAATAATGAAAATGTTTTTCATTAACTAAAATTTTAAGCAATACAAAAAAAAAATCATTTAAAAAAAATTCAGGTAATTCATTTTTCACGAAATAAATATTGCCTGAATTAGAACCGAGAAACAGTCAGAGGAAATTAGAAGATGTTTAAATACACTCAAGTGGAAACGCTAAGTGACACGCTACACGATTAATCATGGGAAAAACTGCAAAAAGAAAACCTGAAACCAAAATTGAAATCGAAATCTATATAGACACGTATGAAAATTAAATAAGACGTGAAATGTAAAAGGACGCATTTGCAAGAAACTAATGGCTAATGAAAATTTGGTATGTCTGTTGAAGCTAAATTTATCCAAAGTTCTTTCTTGCATTTCTAACAAAAATGAAGGAAAAAGAAAAATTGGGATTTGATTTCCCTACCAAATATCTCTTCTTCTACTTCTTCTTCTTTTCTTTTTTTGGTTAAGAACCAAAATACCCCTTTGCTGCGCAATCAATTCTCACATCATGCTTAGATGTTACTTAGTGTTATTATGCATTTATGCAGTGTTTTATTCATATAAATGTTTGAAGATATTTTAGTTGCTTAATTCAATATTTCACATTGCATGGACCGCATTTCATATCTAATCTTAATATTGCTCTTGGGTGGGATCTCTGGTGCAGACTTCTAAGTCAAATCGTGTGGTTGTGACCAACCGGGCGCCGGAGAGGAGCAGTCCATCTTGAGGTTGATAGATCGAAATCTTGGAATGTTTTTGGACTACTTAAATGGCTTCCAAGGCTTACTGGCATACTTTCATCATACGGCAATGTTTCTAGACCCGTTGCCCGATACTCTTGACTCAGGTCTTAGTCTTTCATTTCAATAAAGGGGAGGGAAATAAAACAAATCATCTGACTGTTTTGCTGTAGATCTTGAAGCTAGTGCCGAAGCACATGCCCTAATATTGCTTTGTTGAACCATGTTTCAGGATCAGAGAGATTCATCCATTAGTTATGCCGTTAACTTAATTTCATTCTTTCCCAATAAAAAAAGACTCCGAACATTTGTGTCATGATACTGGTTGATTATATTTTTCCAAATAGTAATTCAAATGTTTATTTTTATTTTTATTTTGTGATCTTTGATCTCTAGAGACATGGATGCGGTCCTTGACTTGCTTGGTCTATTGATCAGCTGGCGCGTTCTCCGTCCGCTCTCGAGTGATGCCCCGCTTTGTCTATTTATCTTTAAAGTCGTCTATAGATACATAATTTTCTCCATCCCCAGAACTCACTCCACTCACCCGAGAAGGAATTTCCCATGCACGGCCGCTTGACTTCGTCCTCTTCTTCTTCGAAGCCACGATAGCCCACCTATAAAAGTTGTGAACCACCGAGGTCCTAATTGTTCTAGTGAATAGGCCAATGACGACTCCAAGACACCAACCAGTTGACGATAAAAATCAAGTTGCGATTAGTACGAGTCGAAAGAGTCTGTGCCATCTCTATATAGATGATTAAAGTGTGTCGTTCGCGAAATAGGAAATATTCAGTGAGAGCTACTCCTGTATAAGGAGTGAGGTATTGTAATGTAGTTGGAGAATCCGGTCTTTCGGATTCCATAGCCACGAAACATGCTTTCTGACCAATAGCTACATATTAAATTTGACCTTGTTGATTAAGAATTGTATTCGTGATTACAGTTATTGTAGTGATTTGTCTATCCCCAATAATTAATTCTTATTAATCATGACCTATAGGGACCATCGAATCAATGGCAATAAGTCCAGTTTGAAGAGGCTCATATACGGAACATTTGAGATTCAATTAATCGAGATTGAGAAGCATAAATCTTGAAAGGTTTCTAATAGTTTCACAAACACAGTGGAACGAAACCTTAAAGAGGATCTATGCGCATATTGAAATTGAATTAGGGATTTCAAACTAACCTTTTGTTCTTCGGAGACAAGTTGACGATTGATTGTGTCTGGATCAACACCCCAAGTGTTGGGCATCTACCGGTATCCACACATTCGAACTGAGATCTCCAAATCCAAGTGCTAGCTTGCAGATTTTTGGATTTCCTTCTAGTTGATCGCATGTAATCCTCGAGACTGTCTCGCAGATGTTTTTCTCCTTTATGTGTGACTCTCACGAAAAATCTCTAGGGTTTTTACCACAAAATGAGTATATATAATATCAAGCGAATGGGCTAGACCCACTTAAGTCTTTAGGCCACGATCCATAGTGAAATATAAAATCAGTTCGCTATTGTGTGCGACCCTATAAATTCACTAGACATTAGCAATGTGCACAAACTCTTTTGGCCCACAAATCATAAGCGGTGTCTAGCAAGACATTATGACTACCTAAGTATAGTAAATGTCGATACTTCCGACACAACTTAAACCACAACTAATGCTAAAGAATCAATATAGATTGGTTCCTATGGCAGACCACTAACAATCACCTCGACCATTAATAGGTTTGGCCAAGGCATTTATAACACAACCTAAATAAGCCTTGCTCACCGGTATCTGAGCAATTATTCATGTTGCTTTTACAGAACTTTCCTCTTGCATCATCAAACCGTCACCCATTAATACAACACCAACATTATTTGATTTCAAAAGGAGATCATTTATGTTCGCCTAGCAATCCATTAGCACTCTCTGTCTCTCGGGTCCGCCTCAAGAGGGTCACGACAGAGTAGTCTCGCCACAGGTTTGAATGCATCTCCTCACTTTGCCCTGCAGCAACGGCATCGTCTGTCCCCTCCTCGACTTGTTAATTCCGTCCCGGAGAAAACACCGAAGCATTAGCGTTTGCTCACGAACTAATGATTATGAATTGGATCATCTAATACTATTCCATTGTGAATGCATCATCCGCAATCCCCGCATCGTTCGGACCACGTGTAGCACGTGCGTTTCTGGGAACTGACGTGAATCTTAGTTAGAAAGATACGGCACTTAATTTTTCAAAGAAGATTTAGATCACTATCCTGTGGTCAGCAAATCTGAGTAATGGTCAACTCTCGGGCGGTGATTTGGCCCAAGAAACAAAAAATAAAATTGAAAAGTCCATGGGCGGTGAGATCATAGTCCACGTGCACATCAATTTGCATTTGACCTAATGAACAATAGCCAAAAAAGAGCGGGGAAAAGAGCCACGTTACATACTTGTGTGCAAAGACGGAAGAATAAAATAAAAATGAGGGAGTGCCATCTAGATTGTTTTAAGAAATAAATTGGAAATCGTTGTAGATAGACAACATCTAATTTAAATGAAGAGATTTAATAACTTTAGGCGACGAAATTGCAAGCAAAGTTGACTTTATATGTCGTGAAGTGCTCAAGTTCATGCCGTTTGAAATTTCTACTTGTGTTTCTCAGTTCTTGATTTCTAATGCGTCGGCACGACTCTAAAGAGCCCGCCATGTGTCGCTTTTTCGATTGACTGTCGGTTCCCATTTTCATGGACCTACATAAGATATAATGTTCTTGTGAGGGTGCTTTACACAAAATGGGCTCCTACATGCCAGCTCTCTGATGTTGCTTGCCTAACTATTTTTGTACACCAATGGAGTATCAAACAAAAGTCCTATTTATTTAATATGTTGAAAGTCATGATATTTTATAAAGAGGACAATTGCTAGCTACTTATAAACCATACACTTCCCAATTTGGGTCGTTCCCTTCTTCTACGTCTTCTTTTTTTTTCAGTTTTATAGCTTTGACAAACGTCTTTCATATGTGTTTATGATTTTATTAGGCCATTGATAGGATTACGTTAGCTCTTAGGTGTGATTGGCTATAGGGTGAGTCAGTTCTGACCGTAGAATTGGAACCGCCCCTGTTGGGAGAGTTGTAGACGCCCTTGATGAAGAGGAAGGTGGAGCTTTCTTCGTGCCCATGCTGAAGGTGCCGCCAATGTTGTTAGAGTAATCGGGTTCCCAGGGTGTTTTGAAACGAAATTAAGTTTAGAGCGAATTTCAAAAAATTTGACATTACATTAGGGGGTTATTAAGTCAGCATTTTCGAGTTAAGAGGATATTTCGAACATAGTCTAATACATAGGGGAATCATGAAGAATAGTCGCTGCTTTACAGCGCGCAATGTATCTTCACTTGATTAGACGTAGTCATAATCTGTGCTAACTATATCCTGGAAAAAAATTCATAAATGAATCTCGGCAAAATAAGCTATGGCGGAACAAGTCACTTTGGTTTCGACTTTGATAGGATCAAAATCAAATAAATTCACATGCATAACGTTCTTCCTAAATTGATAAAATATGAAATTTGGTGGGTTTTCAGCCGGCGAGATCGTGACCTATCGCACTTTATTATTCAATATTCGGATCTCATGGTGACCTTAGCTGGAATGGGAGAACCACCCTCATTATAAATGACAACAAACCTCCACCCTCACCATAAATGGCAACAAACTAAATTTTCTTTACTGAGACATTTCTCATCACCCCAGCTGCAACACCACATCCGCCATGGAACTCTACCTCATTCTCTTCGTCATCTCCCTTCTCCTCTTCCTCAAACACTTCCTCCTCTCATCTAAACCGAAGAACCTTCCCCCTGGTCC
Source organism: Melaleuca alternifolia (assembly GCA_019926035.1). Lineage (NCBI taxonomy): Eukaryota > Viridiplantae > Streptophyta > Magnoliopsida > Myrtales > Myrtaceae > Melaleuca > Melaleuca alternifolia. The sequence continues at coordinate 2,320,863 of JAGKPW010000021.1, read as the reverse complement.
AGCCGGCCTCCCCGTCCTCGGCTCGCTCATCCAACTCGGCGCCCGGCCCCATGAAGCTCTCTACAACATGGCCGGGCGCCACGGCCCGGTCATGACCCTCCGCCTCGGGTTGGTGACCATCGTCGTCGTCTCGTCTCCAGAAGCTGCTCGGGAGACCCTCCAGAAGCACGATGAGAACTTCTCTGACCGGTCAGTCCCTGACGTGATCACTGCACAGCCGAACCCAGAGTCCACCCTCGCGTGGGTCCCAGGGGACCAGAGGTGGCGGGCTCGACGCCGCGTTTGCAGCACCCAGATGTTCACCGCTCAGCGCCTGGACGCCCTCCAGCACCTGCGCCACCAGAAGGTCCACCAACTCATCAACCACATCAAGAAATGCTGCAAACTGGGCGAAGAGGTCGACATAGGCCAACTGGCCTTCGCCACGACTTTGAACCTTATGTCAAGCACCATGTTCTCGATCGACATTGTCGACCCGGAATTTCAAACGGCTCAGGAGTTCAAGGACTTGGTGTGGCGGATCATGGAGGATGCTGCGAAGCCGAACTTGTCCGACTACTTCCCAGCGGTCCGGCGGTTCGATTTGCTAGGCGTGAAGCGACACATCCGCCCGGCTTACGTGAGGTTGCACGAGATATTTGATGAGATCATCGACAAACGTTTGAAAGAAAGAGGGACGGGCTCGTCAGCATCATCAAAGAGGGGTGATTTCTTGGATGTGCTTCTGGATCAGTGCGAAGAAGAGGGGTCCGAATTTACCCGGCAAAGCATCAAGCCACTGATCCTGGTAAGCCAAGATTATAGCTTAGAGTTAATGAAGAGAGATCTTTACCATACAGAAGCATGTACTTATAGAGCTGCGTGGTGTTTCAATTAACTAGATGATGAGTTTTATTACACGTGAGATTAGAGACCAAGGGTCGACAATCAGGCTCCCAAATCTAATTATTAAAAAAAAATCAGGTAAAATTGTTATTGTCCATTGTCGAATTTTTCATTGTTCCGTTCAGTGGGAAAATTAGTTTCCCTTCACGTTTCCCTCCACTATAAAGCATAAGTCATAATTGCTACTTTAATGGATTATAATATTTTGTCATCAAGTAGCTTCTGCATGCTTCACAATAATGAAAACAGATCACCTGCAGTAGTGCAGTACTACTGCAAGCAATCCAGGTCCAAGATAATTGAGAAAGGAGACCAAGTCAATTAATAGGGTTGTCAATTCGTCGGCAAAAGACGGTGCCTTTATTGCTTGATTGTTGTAGGCTTGCTTTCTCACTAAACTCCAATCCTTCAGTTTATCGGATACGGATGATCAGGACCTGCCTTAAATGAGGCTAGCTTTTTGTTTTCTCTCTTTTTTTTTAAAGCACTTTTTGGTCTCCATCGTCCGATCTCATATCGGACAAGAGAGAGCAAAATCTAGTCATCCCTGCCCAAGCTGTATCTTGGATAGAGAATCCTTTCCCAGTTTATCATGCTTATTTGATCAATCTTAAAGGTAATATACTCTATGCATGTCCACAAACTTCACAAACTTTTGCGGATAGTGACAATATCAACTTGTTACTAGTGGATTTGAATCAAATTTTGACTAAATGCATGAGCCAACTATAGCTACTTTGCATATAGATCGTAATCAATCGTATGCGCACTAAATTAGAGTTTGTTATATATGCCGCACTAGCTCAATTTCAATGAATTTTTTTATTGTTCCACAAATAGAGAGAACTCGGCCATGTTTCTTTTCAAACTTGAGGTAACGATTCAATTTTCCTACGATAATCATCGACGTGGTAGTTTTATGAAACATGCTTCTATTTTAGTTGTTAAACATGTAATTGGGTACATAGCACCTTAAAACTATTTGCCAAACAATTCTCTAGTACACTCTTTAATTGCAGTAACACCCTAGAGATATATCTCTCATGAAAAAAAACTATTAATGCTCCTTTTTTTTTACGAAAACTAAATGATATGGAAAATATCTTCCTAAAAATGATAGTTTGTATTTTTATTATTGGAACAATTTATTTCTAAATATTTTTATGAACGATAAAAAAATATTGTGTTATTTCATAAGTGATATAAGCTAATAATTAAAAAAAATCCAAAGTCATAGACTTTGTACTAAACAAATGCACCATAAAATCATATTTGTGCCAAGAATGCATCAAACTAGATCACCAAAATTCATGACTACTCTTAAACAATCTCCTTCGAGAGGTTGGTTAAGCTTATATATAAATAATTAAGCGTAGGGGACAATCTTCTTGTCTTTGGTATTGTTGGGTTGTGATTTATGACTAAATTATGATAAAGCAAACCCTGAGATTTAGAAAACATCAGATTTTAATCGAAATGGCACGTAAAGTTTTCAAACAATACCAGTGCCCAAACGACGAGGTCAATATAGCGTCACCTGTTGAAGAAACAGCAGCGCCGCAATCATATTGATGTTGTCTCTTTCATATATATTAGATTATTATGCTTAGTCATCTCATTAAAGAGTGATTATATTCTGGCGAGTAGTTATTCGTTGTGTGAGACTTGCCTGACGTGTTCAATCGAAGTATTAAAGATATTAAGATATATTATTTTCATTAGATTAGGTGAACAGCTACACTATTAAATCTTGTATTGGTTACGGTAGTTCGACCTAACATCTTTGCAGCCCTTGCTCATGAAACGTCATTTGACGCAGACTGTATTAGAGTCAATTACAAAGACTTAAAAGCTCATTTATTTACTCAACTTCAAATTATTTATGCTAGACTAAACATATTAATTAATTTGAATGGCGCGCGTCGTAGAAGTCATAGTGCCACTTTATTGCTCATCACATGAGCAAATAGTTGTAATACATTGGTGAAGGAAGTTTCAACTTTTGTCGTTGATGTATTTGTTTCCTTATTATGATGCATTAAATAGAATTAAGCTAAAAGTGTTGCAAATATGTTACAATTGATCCTTAAATTTTGGCCCGATCTGCAATTAAATCCTTAAAGTTTTAATTCATTCAATTTGATCATTGAACTATTGGTAATTTTTTAGTAGTCATTTCATTTGCTCAAATGGCAAATTAGATGTTATTTGATGACATGAGTTATTATATGCTAAGATGAGTCAAGGCACACATCTTTTTATCTAGCATTATTTAATGTCATAATTTGATATGAATTTATAACTTCGATAATCCACATATGGCTATTTTTTGTTGTCCACGCTTTAAGCTTAAATGATTGAAAATCACATCAACATATTTTGTTAAGTTGAATTAATAGAGGGACGGCATTGATATTTTTCATATAGTTTAAGGATTATATTAAATGTTTATCAGTAGTTTAAAGACCATATCGAACAAAGTAAAAATTACATTAGTGACATTGCACATTGCACCAAAATTAATGAACCATCTATGTCATTGTTTTAACAGTTTTATACTGATATTTCTTTCATACAACCAATCACAAGTCATTTGTTTCACAAACTTTCTGGACACACTAGTGCTCCAAAATATTATAAATATAACTCGACATCCAACATATTTTACTAATGAATGTTTTTTTACACAGGATCTATTCATTGCTGGAAGCGACACATCTGCGCTAACTACAGAATGGGTGATGGCGGAACTGCTCCGCAATCCAAGCCTCCTCCAGAAATCAAGAAACGAGCTCGTCACGGTCATCGGCACTGAGCGGCCAATTCAAGAATCGGACACTCACCACCTCCCATATCTCGAAGCGATCGTCAAGGAGACGCTCCGCCTCCACCCGGCGGCGCCTCTCCTCCTCCCTTACAGATCCAAGAACGATGCTGATGTGTGCGGGTACGTCATCCCAAAGGGTGTGCAAGTCCTAGTGAACGCTTGGGCCATAGGGCGAGACCCGAACTACTGGGAGGACCCGATGTCGTTTAGGCCTGAGCGGTTCTTGGGTTCGAATGTGGATTACAAAGGGAGGGATTTTGAGTACATCCCGTTCGGCGCGGGCCGAAGGATCTGCCCCGGATTGCCGCTTGCTGTCCGGATGGTTCATCTCATGGTGGCTGCCCTTCTTCAATCGTTCCATTGGAAACTTCCTGAGGGAACAGCGCCTGAGAGTCTGGACATGCAAGAGCAATTTGGAGTCACATTGAGAAAGGCCATACCTTTAAGAGCAATTCCTAGTTTAGATTGAAAAGTAAGCTGGGATTGATCCCGGATGACTTGATGGGTGTTTCGATGCGATTTTAAGTACTTTTTATGCTTCCAAAGCTCCAGACTACTATTGAGCGCTTTTGTGAAGTTGTTTGTATTGAATGGAGTGATATGCAATGATTTACTGAATTTTAATATTAAGGCTCCGTTCGTCTTACGAAAAATAATTTTTAGAAAAATATTTTTCAAATTTTTTAACTTTCGTTTCACAGAAAATAAAATAATCAAGAAAAATATTTTTCACAAATAGAAGAAACATTTCAAAAGTGGGGAAAATATTTTTTGCTTTTTTGAATGGGGAAAGAGATTTTATGTATTCTTCGTTTAATTTTAAATATCGCAGTCTCTAACAACGTGCCTCGACCTCGCTCGAGACCAGTGAGCCGACGGCTTTTGACAAATGAACACCAGAAATATTACCATTTTTTAAGAAAATGATTTCATGTAAAATAATTTACATAGATGTTATATTTTTCGTGAAATGAACGGAGCCTAAGTGTGACAAACTTCTGTTGGATGTTGAACATGATTCGGTTGGTTAAAAGTTGATATGTAGTTAAAAGCCAAACCTCTCATTATGTTGAGGAGAAAATCACTAAGTTAAAGAGCAAATTTGACGATGGGCTACTGGGGAGTCAGAATTCAAGTCCAAACTCCGGTCCAGGCTCTACACAAAGTGGTCAAGCCTCAAAACTGTTCTAAACTCGTGCAAATTTCTTGTTAAAGGTGTGCCAACTTCCCAGAGCAAGCTGAAAAAGGCTCTGAAACTAGAAGTTCTGGAAGTGTGAATGCTGACTTTAATAAAGTGCAGCAAACTCAAAGGACTGGACATTAAAGTACGGAAATCGTTAACTGGGAGAAGTTACACATCGCTGAAACTAGGTTCAAGAAACTAAAGTGGAAGTGAAGGAAGAGCTACTGAAAATCTTTAAAATGTTCACATACCCTCCAATGAGAACACTAGATGACGCACTAAATTCATAAGTGACGTTTCGAAAAGAGAGCTCGAAACAAAAACTGAAGTGGAAATCTACGGACGTGGTCGGAAAACCAATCAAGAAATTATACGTAAAAGGACGCATCTGCAAGAGACTAAATGTTGATTGAATTTTCATGGAGTCCATTAATACCTAAAATTTTACTCGAGAGGTCCCCCCACCAAAAAAATCTCTTTACCGTGCAATGCAAAATTAGACTTCATGTTCAGGTGTATTCAAGTTCACTAAGCATTTATGCCGTGTTTTGTGCTTGAAATTGAGTTTAAAGATAACTTAGTCATTTCATCCAACGCATTAGGCATCGCATGCATTGCAATTTACTTTTACTCTTCATAATTGGATTTGGGTCAATTTGAATGCGCATTACAGGTTAAGGACGCATTTAGTGAGTTTTGGCCACGAGAGAGATAATAGTTGGAAACACAAAAGAGGGTCGCTATGTATTCCATTAGTTGTTTCATCGATTTAGTTTCTTTCTTCCTTCAAAGCTTCTTGAATTTACGACATAATACACATTTCCCACAAAAAGTCAACGCAAAGTACTTAATGATGTTTTGTGATCTTTGTACTTATACTCTGCTTGAGCGGTTGCTGCTTCTTCCTACTGCTTCCACAATCTCCTCCATGCATGTCTGGACTCGACTGTCACCACGATCTCCTCCTCACTTTGACCTGCGGTCACCGCATCGTCCGTCGCCCCCGCTACTCATAACGCACGTCCCCGAGGCAATACCTCAGCTTGCGACTGCCACGCTAGGCAGAGACTTTAGCAGGTCTTAGGTTTCTTCCCTCTCCCATGGTCCGAGTTTCGTTGCTGGTCGAGGATCTTCCTGGGTTGAGCTCTTTGCAAAGCCGAAACCCATCTCTTGCCCAATTTTCAATTGGACCTCATCCATTAACACCCACCAAAACCCAAAGGCCCGTAGGTCATAACTTAGTGAACATCAAGATGATCTGGGCTTGTAATAGGATTGGCCGCATACTGTTGTTTCTGTGCGTTTATACAGCTTAAATTTCAGATTGTTGAAACCGTTTAATTAGTACCAAAAATGAAAAGAAAAATGTTTTCATATAAAAATAACATTTGGATGGCTATGGATAGAATAAGTCAGTTAAAACAGAAAGGCTATATAAAAAAATTTGGTTTTTCGTAAATGATATATCCGCTTGCCTTAATTTTTATATTATTGAAGAACAAGACAGCGCTCGCTCGGTGACATATATGTCTTCTATGTGAAATCATCTTTTAATCTTATGTTAAAGTGAACTTAATAATGCTCGGTTGAGAGTGATGGTTTTGTATTACCAAGAAATTAGTTTTCTTGTGAACTCTGTGTTCATGTAATTGATGTTCATTTTAGCCGGACAACTTACAAGTGAAATTTCCGCCTAACACGAATTGAAAGTTTAATTAGTATTTAAACTTGCCAAATGTTATTTGTAACACTAATGTTTGACCAACATTTGTTGATTTAGTGTAAGTGTAGATTAATTTTGCTTAGTAGAAATTCAAATTGAAGAGCAGACCACAAATTATATTAGTGGTCTTCGGGTTAACATCACCCCAAATCGGTACATCATTAACACATTACTTCAAAATAATCTCCGTGCTCCTGAAAACCCCAAGCCCGCGACAAGCCTAACATCCATTTGCTTCCCATCCATTATAACTTTTAATTTGCTGTAATTTGCCATAATCTGCTACATGGAATGACATGTGGCAAGCGACTCATTTGACGTGAAATTTCGGCAATAAATGACTTTCCCAAACAGCGAAAAAAATTGTTGAACTCATTACCCGCATTGATCAAACTCGTCCTATAGATCCCATTCCGGCATGGATAAGAATATCTTGTAAAGAGTCTTGAAGCTCCTGCCATCTCGAGGCCAACTTTCAGCTTGTTGGCAACGCATCTCTTTGCAAAGTGCACTGCGCATTAAGTCCAAATGATAATTGCTCTTGAGCGAAGAATCTATGAAACCTCACCTTATCTCCACGGACACCCTCTTAATGATGGCCGCAGACACCATTTCCAGCAGCTTCCCTTCCAGACAAGGCCTTAGAAATCTACGAAAATCCCTTTGCCCTATGATTTTGGTGATTTGAGTGGAGACAAAAGGAACAAAACTAATATTTCCCTAATTCCCAGTCTCAATGCACCCTCTTCAGATCCTCCTTCCCCACAGCAATATTGTTCAAAGAGCCATTTATGTTAAATTTTCACATTGGATCCACTTAGAAGAGTCAATTGCCTCGTGTGTTGGCGCATCAACAATTTCACGGAGATATTTGACAAAAAAAAATTATAAATATATTAGTTAAGTTTAGCGTAAATATACTATAGGCATACTAGTTTGTGATTTTTTGTGACACAAAAAATTAACTTTGGATAAATGTGTCATGAGGTACTCGTTTATGATTCATGATATTATTGGACCCCCAATGGTTAACTGAAGTGTTTAGTTTGGATGAGGCACGTCAGAATCACATCTCACTCAAAAATAACCTAGCGGCTCAAACCCGCTCTACCTTGCAATAGGTCCTAATTAATGCTAAGGATAGGAGGTTTTGCTATTAGTCCTAAGTCAGAGTTTAGTAAATTAGGTTCGAATATTGATCTTACTGGAGAAAATTGTAAATAGGTAATTTGAACATAAAATAGCTCTCTGACCTCTCACATTTCTGGCCCATATCTGGTTGGGGTGTGGCTAAGCTTGTAGGTCGGCTTTTCAATATAACCTCCAGAATACTTGCATTTCTTTTCTTTTCTTTTTTGGCTGAAGATAGAACACTAGAATTCAGTCATTCCATGCATTCTCAGTCGAATAGTACAAAACTTTCATGGAGGAAAGAGAGCAGAGCATCCATAACCTCTCACCCCACTCCACAACCTTACGCTCCTCATCTTGAACCAGCCAACCACATCATGCCATGTGTCCTGCCAAATATCCAAACTGCATCAAATAAGCACCAAGCTTTCCCATACCTTGGTATTAATCACTCTCACGCAAACTCTTCATGGTGGCCATTTCTCAAATTTGACCGAGAAAAATATCTTGTATAGTAGTTTTACTTTTCAACGATTTTCAAGAGTTGATACAGCCCTCTTGTTTAGGCCACCCATGTTCCTTTCTCTTGGCCCCTTAAGATCACCTCCCAAGTTTTGTCCGAACCAGGGTCTAGCCACAGAAACCAATCCCAAAGAGGACACATGAGCCTCCATCCGTCAAGCTGACATTTTTTTTTTTTTGTATTCCATCAGAAAAAAAAAACACTGTACTTCACTCTCCATCCAAAATTCACCTCACTCAAAACCTGCGTTCCAAATTGGTTCACTGAAACCAGAGGCCATTCTATCCAAGAACCTACTCGGTATATACCCACAAACCAAGATCATACAATAACTCTCACCTGTTCAAACTCTTAGAATTCTCTCTTGGCAGAGAGAGGGAAGGATCAAGAATCAAGAGAAATGGCAGCTTGTACAGTCTACACTACCCAATCCCTACACTCAACATGCTCAATATCCACACCCTCAAAGACCCACTTGGGGTTCAACCAGAAGAAGCAAATCTTGTTCTACAACAGTGGCAAGAGGGTCACCAACAGAGGCATCACAACAGTCCCGTATGTGATCAGGTGCTCAGGGGACACGGTGGTGATTGGCCTAGCAGCTGACTCAGGCTGTGGCAAGAGCACATTCATGAGGAGGTTGACCAGCGTGTTTGGGGGTGCGGGTGAGCCGCCGAAGGGAGGCAACCCGGACTCAAACACCCTCATCAGTGACACAACCACCGTGATATGCCTCGACGACTACCATTCCCTGGACAGGACTGGGAGGAAAGAGAAGGGAGTGACTGCACTTGACCCAAGGGCCAACGACTTTGATCTCATGTATGAACAGGTTAAGGCATTGAAGGAAGGCAAAGCTGTGGACAAGCCTATCTATAACCATGTCACTGGCCTCTTGGACCCTCCTGAGCTCATCAAGCCTCCAAAGATCCTGGTCATTGAGGGACTTCACCCAATGTAAGTCCTATCTTCAGATTGCAACTCTCTTGCTTTTTCTCTATGGTTAAAAGATGGTCTAATATTCACTAATTTTGTGCACTGTTAAGAAGGATTAACCAAGCCGATAAGTTGTGTATTCTGATTTAGAGTGTAAGTAGATTAATGTAGGTAGACAGGAAGAGTTGAGTTTTCGGATAACAAGAGATAACATAAACTAAAGTCAGTGCCTCGAGCAGGATTTTCTGTGGCTAAGGAACATGCTGTATCCCTATCACCTTTTTTATTTTTTTATGGGCCTCGAACCGGCCCAATTCACTTCCATCCCCCTTCATTTATGGCGGACAGATTGACCTGTGGGAATGAACTCCTTATCAATCCTGGGATAGACTCATTCTACTTGAACCACAAAAAATTTCAGCAAATCACGGCCTAACGAATTCGGGGCTCCATGTTTCTCTTGAACTTCAGAATTAGGCTGCATTTAGATATTTGAAAAGTGATTGTCTTGATCTATTAACAAATTCAACAACGGCACCATACAATATATATACTCTACTAAGATCTGGAGAAAACAATGAGGAATTATATTTAATTTCATAATTTAATTGTAACAAAATATACCACGTTACATTTACGCAAAATTAGTTCATTTATGAGAAACAACAGAAGACTTTTGTGCCCGCTTTTGGATGGATGTTCAAGACCAAAGGAAGCTAACATAATTATGCATGTTCAGGTTCGACCAGCGTGTTAGGGACTTGCTGGACTTCAGCATATATTTGGACATCAGCAATGAGGTCAAATTTGCATGGAAGATTCAGGTACTTGATCTGTTTCAGGGAAAAGCCCGCTATTGTTGCTCCTGTTACATTTTTTTTTATAACCGTTGCTCCTGTTACATTCATCTCCTATAATCCTGAAACAAGTGATGAATTGCAGAGGGACATGGCCGAGCGAGGACACAGTCTCGAGAGCATCAAAGCTAGCATTGAAGCCCGAAAGCCAGATTTTGATGCCTATATAGGTAAGTCAAAACCACTCCCTAAACTACGCTGGAGTACCATGATTGGGATTGATTCATCTCATTAAAATGTAGTCGATTTCGAGGCTGACGTCTGAACAAATGCCAATTGATAGGATCCCACAAGCTACTCCAATCTCCAAAGGTGTCATCACCTTTGGCCCTTCTTATAGAGGGGAACAATCTTTCAGCTACATTATAGTGATACCCCTTTATAGTAATATTAAACCTCTGCACTTATGTTCCCCAAAGTAACTGTTTTGATCCAAACCAAAACTCGCTTTTCTGACAGCATGACATACGTTTATATGTGTCTTAACACTTTTTTTTTCTTTCTGGTCGGCATATTTGTCTAACGCTGTGCTTGTTTTGAAATTTCCCTTTACCATGCCTGTGGACAGTGACACTGTCACGGTGTACTCATTAACATGTGGTCATTTGTTTTCTTGCCCTTGCACAGACCCACAAAAGCAGCATGCAGACGCAGTGATTGAGGTGTTGCCGACACAGCTGATTCCCGGTGATAATGAAGGCAAGATTCTAAGAGTTAGGTTGATAATGAAAGAGGGTGTCAAGTATTTCAGCCCGGTGTACCTGTTTGATGACGGCTCGACCATCTCTTGGATTCCATGTGGAAGAAAGCTCACTTGCTCTTACCCCGGTATCAAGTTCAATTATGGCCCCGAGACTTACTTCGGCCACGAGGTATATATCTTAAGATCACTTGATTTTGTTCTCTCCTCACAGTGAATCCTCTGTTTGATGACAAATCTTCTGCACCTAAGCAATAAAATTTTCTCATTTATGTCCAGATAAAACTGTTGACAACCCGTATGTACATGAACTAATAAATACTGCTACTGATCTAGATTGCATAGAACACTTCACAATAATTCCATGATCCACGTAATTTTCTTGAAGGATACTGGTTTCACGTAGTACTCTCGGGTAGATGTATTGAGGATGGATAAACTTGTCAAGACTTAGGATGTTCATGCGATATGTCAATTGAGGATGAAGTGAATGTACCTTTGTCCAATTTTTCACGACCCAAATGCTGGGAGGCATTAGCATTTCAAGATGGCATCATCAAAATATTTTGCATTCATTGTCAAAAATTGCTGTCTTTGTTGAACGAAAGACTCACTCCTGCGTGCTTCTAACTGTAGGTGTCCGTATTGGAGATGGATGGGCAATTTGACAGACTAGATGAGCTCATCTATGTGGAAAGCCATTTGAGCAACCTCTCCACAAAATTCTATGGTGAAGTCACCCAGCAGATGCTGAAGCACTCTGAATTCCCCGGAAGCAATAATGGCACCGGTCTCTTCCAGACCATCGTTGGGCTAAAAATCAGAGACCTCTTTGAGCAAATCACAGCCAGCAAAGCAGCTGCACCATTAGAAGCCACCAAAGCTTAGGAACTTCCAAATACTAGTTCCCCCTCTTCTTTCTTTTCTCCTTATTCGATCCCTCTGTTTTCACTGTTCATTCATGGTTCAATGTGAGTACTAAGGTTGTTGAGAGGGGAAGGATCTGCATGTATGTTGTCATCAGGATTAATTTGTTTATGGAGATCTGTAACATAGACAAAGAGGGGCAGAAAGATCAGTTACTTGGTAAAATTAAAAAAGAGATTGGTACGCTCGGCATTGCGCACTCTTCTTTGAATAAATTCTCAGTGGCTTGAATCATATCTAGGTCTCCTTGATAATAAAGGCGCGTTTAGATGATTATTTCCTAATTGCTTTGTTAATAAAGGGAGGTTCAGGAGAATACCGAGTTTTTTAGCAAAAAATCCAGTCAAATTTGAAAAACTAGATTCAGTTCATTTGCAGGTTCTGCAACATATTTACAGGTTTCTGCAACATTTCCCAGAACAACCTGTGCTGCGAAAAAAAGTCTTTGTATTGCTCACCCTCACATAGCAAAGAGAGATGAATTCAGCCGAATCTGATCAGCAGCTCAATACGGGCCACTAGAGTATTTAAAATATATCTACCAAAAGAGAAGCAAAACAGGTCCAAGGAAATTGGTGTTATAGTCAAAACAAAGAGTCTCAGATAACAGCTTCCCACGTTAAGCGACAAAATGTTGACGGTGGTACTAACCAAACAAGAAACTCTGCCACTTTTCACGGTAAAAGAGAATTGTGTAAGACAAGGAACAACGAGAGAGCAGTGGAGGAGGAAGGGCATATATAGAGGGATAGTCGGTTTGTGCTTCATAGTCTCTCCGTCAACATTCCCAAGACATCAAGCCTATCATCCAAGTATTCTCAATCGAAACACTTTCACATTCCCCGTCCATAGAAATTGGGAAGAAGGTGCTCGTAACACTTGAACGTTGCTAACTTTGCCAATAGAGAACCGCAATTGAGTTTTAGCATGAGCAAAGTAGAGACCTATAGCTCTCTTCTGTACAATGTGGGCATGAGCAAGACAGAACTTTTAACTCTGCAACGAGAAATAATGAGCAAGAGAATTATGTGCGAGAGGATATCAGACCAGTACTAGAAAGCCAAATTGAATGCATATTCAAGATGGACAAGCATTAGCACAAATAGAAAAGGCTACATTGCATAGAAACTATATACATCAACAAGTCACTTCAACCGAGTCACAAGGATTTAATAAAACACCACAATTGAACAGAAGAATAACACTTGATGCTCGAAATGTTATCTACACTAGTGACATTACTTGGAATAGATCACTTTCACATGTCTACTTGATGGTGACAAACTTATTAGTACCATGTCTTGCCCAGTGATCCTTCAAGTCAACCGGATGAGTTAGATCGTAACCTTCTGAAACTAATCTTACTAAGAGTTTCACATATGCTCCGTTGCTCATCTTCCTCCCGGCCAAGCGAACACCAGGCCTCGATGAACTCATTGGAAGCGGGTATTCAGATACGCTGATGGTGCAGCATGAAGATTGCCAGCCACCAGCCCCCCATTTGTAGCAGACCCGAGCGATTCCAGTGCAAGAGCAATAAGGGGAAGGCACCCCAGAGAAATCGAAGTTGGTTAAATCAATGTTCATGTTCAGATCCTTCTTTTCCCGTTTTGCTTCAGGGAAGCTCTGTCCCTTTCCTTTTCCAGAACTTGGTTTCTTCCTAGGTTGCTTTTGCTTCAGAACCTTGGATGTTATCTGATCAGGTTCTTTTGAAGAGGGCTTACGTTTCTTAGGTTTTGCAGACTTTGTTCCAGGGTTGTTGCTCTTTGCAGGCTCAGTTGGGGAAGGAACTGAACGAATCGGAGGTACAGGGAGACCATCTTCTGGGTTCAATTGGGTTTGTGAGGAAGGACCTGAGCTGACTTTAGGAGACGGGAAAAATCCACTCCCATAGAACCAAGCGATATGTGAAAGGGACGGCCCACTATTAGCATCAGGCATGACATGGCCTCTATTTGAGTATGTCCCCATCTTCAGAAGCTATTGAAGATTCTCCGATCAATCAGCATAGAGGTCTACATCCAGAGGCCACTCTGAGCAGTTCTCATTCCTGGCGTCAGCAAATCAGTACAGCATGAATACTTCACGAAGTAAACCAAGGTCTGAACCAGTTTCTGTTAGGATTTTATAACATAAAACCAATCATAGTGCCTATTGCCTTGGCTTTGAGTACCAACTGAATGACATGTGATAAAGGTAACGTTTGCACACAAAGTAAAAGATCAAGATAACTCAATTTCAAGACTACACTGACAAATCAAACTAAAGAAGAGAGGACTTATAGTCATATTCATAGTTATACAGATGCCAACCACCTATTAAGAGATCATCACAGTTCAAGTCATTTCCACTTTGATAAGTTAAAGGCGTTTAACTCATACCACTGGTATATTTGCATACCTGATACAAAAATCATTCAACAATATCATGCAATATGCAATGTGTACCAGAGATAAAAATTAAATCCACCAGCAGAACATATAACATCATAAGGACACAAGAAAAAAACTATAATGCAGAGAGAAAAAAACCCAAGTCTTGTGCGGCTCGTTTCCAGTTCACTATAACAGGAACTTAGAATACTTCACAACGGGCGCGAGTTGCCTCTCTACTCAGAGAAAAGCAACGCCGACAAAGTTCGCAAGCATCGCACAATCTAAATTCAACAAGAAAAAAAAAAAAACATTGTTATGCAAAGCTGCAACTCAACCCAAAACCCAAACAAATTCATGACTCTAACACGAATCCAGTAAACCCACAAACAAAACCAGGAGCTAAATCATCAGCCACCGAAATGCCCAAACAAGCCAGCAGATTGCAGCACAGTAAACTATATTAACCACATATCAGCACCCAAGAGGGTCGAAGCAGCTTAAAAACCCTCAAAAACACACCAAAAGGGCCAGCAAGAGACAGACTCAGGCTCATCACATCGACCTGTGACCATGCACACCCACTTCACCCAACAAAACAACGAACCGACCCACAACAAAGCCGAAGAGAAACAATCTATCCCACTTCACTACTACCACTCAGCAGACTAATTAAAGCTCCAACAACCACGAAACAGCACCAAATTCGTCGAAACAAACGCGGAAACGACGAACCGATCGGCTTCGTCGCGCGTTTTCTAAGAAAAGGAACGATTTTTAGCTTCGATTCACCTGCAAAGAGGGGAGCGATTCTGGAGAACTTCACTCGGTCGCTGCTGAGGAGCAAAAGAAAGACTGTTCCTATTTCAGACAATTTCCTTTCCCTTTTCGCCTTTTTGTTTCGACCATTTTTAGCGCACCGAGAGTTCAGTCGATGGGTTGTCGCCCGGACGTTGCCCCCCACGCGCCAGTTGGAGGGTTTGCACGGCACGCTCCTGCGCGGGTGGGATCCCGTGTCTCTCGCGGCTCGTGCGCGAGCAGAACACGAGATCCGGACCGTTGAGCCCGACCGTACGGACGGATGAGATTTATGATTCCGGCACAATGAAAAGGACCTCAAGAGTCTAGGGGAATCAAATTTCATTTAAGTTTTGCATTCATGAAAAGGCGATTCAACTTATTCACAACACCGGACGTGGTTAGTTTAGTGACAATCCGTGCATTGTAGGGACGAGCTCACTAAACTCAAGACGGAATGATGTGAACAGCAGCTTAGACTTCGATCGGGTATATCGTCGTGAGTTCGATCACACCTAAAGTCATTAATGCCAGTCGTCCGTACTTGATTTTTTTTTGTTTTTTTTTATTATCATTTATTTCCCCGTTGTAGCTTAACAACATTACAGACGCTGAGAGTATCATCAATACCAATTGATGTCGATTTCTCTAGTTTTTCCATTTACATGAGCAGAGAAAGCGCCAGACACACTAGACAGAGTGCTGGTGGCAATAGAAGTCCTCCACCAGCTACTGGACTGACCCAGGTTCACCAAAAATTGGAGAGGGTCCTGAAACAGACTCTTCTGAACTCTGTACAGCTTTCGAAAGGCCGAAAGAATGCGGAGTCGGAACGGATTGATGCTGCTTATAGTCTCAGCCGACTATTGCAAGCAAGCTTTGCCTGACGATGGGAACCGAGCAAATCAAGGAGCCGAAGATGCCGGTGAGAGCATAGGCAATGGCACAGAAAGGGAGGGCCTCCGGTTCTTTCGCCGACAATGCTGCTGTTCCCAATCCGTGGGCACTGCAGGATAGCGCGAGATATATGAATTTCAGATACTGTGTATGTATTTGTGTCTCTTATTTAATTGGTCATGAGAATATCTTGAGTGGAGAACGAAAGTATATGACCATGATCAAGAAAATGGCCAATGTGCTCAGTGAACATACCTCGATGCGGTTGCTATTCCTCGTGCTATAGGATCACGGAGTTTAAGTCTATCCAGCATCGCTTGCACGAAGTTTGCTCCAACAAGACCCGTTACCACGACTACAGCAGCTGTAAGAGATGAATTGGCACCTACACCAGTTGAGAGAAAAGGAAATGCATGAATATCCAAGCACCATATACCAGATAAATACCTTACTTAGGGAAAGAGAACGTGTATCAAGTAAACCAAGTTGGAAAAACATCTTTCCCATGGGCTTCAATTGTGCTTAGAAAAGAGAATGACAGACATAATCACCAATCGTAAATTGCAGTTCGATCGAAAATCTAGAATACCTTCAAACAGAGACACGATGCTAAGGGCCAATGCCACAGTAATACACCGAGGCAGAATCGACACCGTCAAAGTTGGTTCTAGTCCGACAAGACGGCCTGCTAAAGCAGTTGAATACAAAGAGAAAATTGTTGCAATGATGACTGATGTGAAAATTTCAGCTGCATGTCTCTTGACAAGCTGCAAAAACAGAGAACAGTGATTGCACTTGCAGCCAAAATGAAAATGAAAAGGGGTTCTCAAATCACCAATCAGTGGACTGCAATTAGTCTGAAGAAGAAATATGAATTAGCAGCTATGTTTTATATAATTGAATCATCTTTCTTGACCAGTTTCTCACCTAAGCACTAGGTGCACACATGCTAGTACAAGGAGGAAGAATGGTTCCAATTCAACCGACGAAATGTTCTTTCAACTTTAACTTTTATTATTTCCTAGACATCCAAACTCTTAAGAAAGCTCATAACAGCATGAATACAACTGCATCAAGAAGTTTTCCTCCTAAACTGGGGAATAAAATGTTTAACCTGCACTATTTAATTTCTCTATGCTTGACATGCTCCAAACTAGCAAATCAAAATAACAGCAGTATTTAGAGCTGAGTGTTAATTCACAATCTGAGTTACTGAAGAGAAGATATAAGCTACCTTTCTCTGCTTGAACATGGAGAATGCAAAGGAGAGAATAACAGATCCCAAGAATCCCATTAGAATATCACCAGCTCCAGGATTGGCAGATGCCTTCGTAAGGTAGTATCCTGTGAGTATGTTAGGTATCAGATCAAAAGTTTTGCAGATTTCTGGATGTCACGAACCAAGTGAGATCAAACTGATGGAATTAGTTGCCATTCTACGCACAAATTGAATGGCCATTATACTTTGATTTATCTCATCCATATAGCAAAACAATCTCTTCTCTAAGGGGGATGCAAATCAAAAAGCCATAAAGCGATCGCATAGGGGTGATTGATGGAAATACTGCTTCATAAGTACTTCACCGCTCATGGGACATTATTTTTTCCTCCTTAAAGAAGGCAACATAGCTATCCGTATTTGCTTCAAATGAATTTTTTTTTTTTTGCCAGAATTGCATCAAGTGAAAGATTTTAAAGAGGTATACATGAGATACGAATACTTAGTTGGTCCTTGATGACGCAAAAGTATGCGAACCACCTTCCGATCAGTTTAAGCGAATCACCCAAATCAAGTAACAGTCATCAGAACATGTTTCTAGCAAATGGGACTGGAGACCAACTAATATCAAAAAACAACCTGGATATCACCAGAAGCAGACTTCACAAACAGATTACCTAGGACTGGATTCAGTCCAGACTTCGAAAGGTACCCGAATGCAAATGCTGCCAGGTCTGCCGACAATGCACAGCAAATAATTGGATGGAAAATTTTCTTCACACCAGATGGCAACCTAAAAAAAGAAGCTTATGAAGATGGCCTTTTGAACAGTTATATTACAACAACCTACAGATTCTGCAGGACTTCTGCGATGCAAATTTGCTCATAGGTAGCAGAAATTACCCAGAACCAACCATGTAGCCTATCACAGTGGATGCCAGGAGGAAAGGAAGGCATGTTCTGGCATTGGTTCCTAGAGAAGTCGGGTACAAAAAGGCTGAAATAAATGATATAATAAAAATACCACTCCAAGTCCACAATTCAAGTGACGAGAATGGTGAAGGTTTCGCCATTGGCTCAGCATCTGTCATCTCTGTGTTAACAAGTTTTCTTACTGCAATCGCAGTATAACCAGCTACAGAAAGTGAAGCCAACCATCCTCCAACTGCAACAGAAAAAAATGAAAACAGCTGCAGAGTTAAAAAATATCTATCTAACAGATGCTCCTATTGAGCCCAACTGGGAACAGTAAGACACCACTCAACTTATGCAGACAGGACCAATAGAGATGCCTTGCATTTTCTTTTCTTTTTTTGCACCTATTTTACATTTTATCTTCACATGAACTCTCATATCAAACCCCGATAGTCTACGCATGAAGATTGTGATTTCATCCTGTGCTTCCTTCTAGGCTATTGTCTGCACAAAGACAACATCAATGAGGAGTTTCTTTCAGAGCACTGGGACACTGGGAATATTGCCTTCTGAAGTAATACTGTGTCATCATAATGCACCAACTCATTGACGAGCACGATGGAACCCAGAAAGAAAAAGTGACAATAGACTTGGGCCATAGGAGAGGCAAAAGACTTTGGTCCAAGGTCATTAGATTTCGCAAGATAGTGACAAAATTAGCAGCCACAATGAGGGAAAACATATAACTACACAGTGATCAAAGTGAGTGGTACCCAATATAAAGCAAATTTTGAGCCCCGAAGCCGCAGGTATGTCCTTAACAGCAAGAGGCAAAACCACCAGAGATGGAACATAAAACAGCGGAAGCCACCTCTGTATGAACAAAAGCGCCGGCTCAAAGAAGCTCATCAAACCGGTGGCTGCGGCGGGCACCGTTGAATCAAGAATCATCAGAACAGAGAATATGCAGAACATTCCGAACAGGGCACTCGGGAACTTGATCGCCGCAGCAACGAACGCTTTCTTCAAGAATTTATCCATTGCAAGGATTATCCCCAGCGAGACAACCAAATGCAACACCCCAAAGGCCTAAAATGCACATCAAAGACATCATTCGATCAAAATTAGTAAAACGAAGCTAAAAAGCGCCAGCTGAGACCTCATAAATTGAAAATGCTAAGTAAGTCCAAAAAAAAAATATGATAATAAAGAGGACCTTTTGAGAGATTGTGGAAGTGCCATCACTCCCTGCACTCGCTGACTTCACCAGAAGTGTGCGATCAGAGCAGGCTTTCTCATCGCCCATTTGCAAGAACCTAGGAGAGAACCTAGGAGAGAGCCCAGGATTGTTTCTGATCACTGAACACGATCTCTTTACACTGGGAATCTTATCCGCCGATTGGACATCGCTCCAAGCATACGATTGGATTCTTCCGGAAGAAGAAAGCGAAATGACGGAACTTGAAGAGAAGGGCTTCTCCCAGTGTTGGCGCTGGGGATTGAAAAGACGGGAGGGCGAATGGTGGAGTGTTGCCGGGACAATCGCCATGGCAAGAAATCGAGGAAGTGGCGGGGAACGTATGCAGGGGGATATAGTAAACCATCTTATTGGCTGTTATTTGTTGTGGGCCTTTCTTCGGAGAGTTAGCAGTTTGTATGGACTACAGAGAACGACGGTAGAATAATGGAGATGAGATTTGGACAGTAGCAGCTGCTTGGCGGTTGCATTCGCAGCGAGCAGCTCGTCGAAGCCAGCATTTGCTTTGCCCATTGGCCAGTGGCCAGTGAAGGGAAGAATTCCTCCCTGCAACAGGCCGCTCGATGCACACGGCCCATGGATTATGGGAGCCCAATGGGCAAACTGGGTCAGATCGGATTCCTCCTGCAATTGCAGGATGATGCAGACTAATTTCTAAACGGACTTGCATTTCAGAAGGAAAGATTTGGAAACCCGAAGCTGGCCGATGACATACTAGACTTACTAGCCATTCATGGTATGGGATGTGGTTGGCTTTGTTTTAGGTTCATTCTCATGGGGTCTGGTGCCCTCGCTGATCGCAAATGCGGATCTCTTATTGCTCCTCAATCTCGGCAAATCATAATTTGTCCTTGGATGGGTTTGATAATGTTGGACATTATGAGAGCTCCGACATTACTTGAAATGCTGTCGGTGATATGGCGATAACAAGTCAACCCGCATTTGGGCAATACGGCCACAGAATACTAATTACCAAGAGATGGATGGCTCTCACAAGATAAATTTGATGACACTTCAAGAACCACCATATCACCTAAGAAATTCGTGTCTCCAACCTTTGGAGCAGGAACTTCAAGACTGCTGAACATTACACTCACGGTGACAGAGATTAGTTGCTGTGAAAAACGCTTGGTTTTACCGGTTCCCCTCTTTTTCCCATTTGGTTTCTGGGGCTCCACGTTGATGACCCTAACAGGAGTACAAATCTGACCGACTTTTGTTGCGTGAAAGCAGGGGAATCTTGTAACACTTTTAGCAGCTCAGAGTTACCCATTGGCAAATTATATTGTTCGAACTCGATGCGGGTGGTCTTGCATGAACAAAAGTGGCAAGCCCTTCAAAGGGATGGATCGTCGGTTTGAGCCCAACTCAAATTGGACCTTTTTCTAGCTATACGACTTTAACGACCCGGGCTCCAATTCTTTTTTCCTTGAAAAATGTTGCCTCTGCAATAATGGATGACTCCATGTACCGGCTCGCCAAATTAGTGAGAGAGCACAAGTGCTCGGGTCGGTTGTTTGTACTCTAGGACTTCGCGTGGCACGTTAGCAACATGGAAACATGAGTGAGCACCGCGCTGACGAATAAGAATGAAAAGGTTTAAGAATAGGGAATGGATTGATTTTAGTTATGCTTCAGGTTCTACATAGGGACTTGCCCATTTTACATCTTTGGGTAAAAATCAAACTCTTGTAATACAATATAACAGTTATATCATTTTACTACAAAACATAAATTGGTCTTTCAATCGCGACGTTATTTGCTCATATTGAAAACCATGCTTCGATTCTTAATACGTGCAAAAAGTGTTTTATATTTATAAAAAAAAAAAGGCTTTAGAATCAGCCTCAAGGGATTTAGGCATGGGAACCAAGGCTACGGCCAAACCTCCACGAACCCAAACAAGGGCACCATGTTCTTAAGCTCAACCTCGAGAGACTTGGACCAACCTCTTTGGACTTGATTCCAGCGGCCAAGAAATTGGTCCAACCTCCATGGACCCAAGTCAAATGCCAATGTCTTCAGCAAGGGAGCTAGACACCCGAGTGTAGCCATCAAGGACCGGCACACATGCACCAAGGACCCAGTCCTAGACTCGATCTTGGCCTTCATGGGCTCAAGCATGGGCACTTGGATCTTGGGCTCAACCTCAAGGCTTTTAGGCTCTCTCTATTATGGACTTAGGCCCAACCATTGAGCAACTAAGCCTTGCCATGTGGACACAGGTAGGGCACTATTGACTTCGGTGCGGAGCCAAGTCCTAGAAGGCCATGCCAATAACCCAACCCTGCCCCTATGGCCCTGCCATCAGGAACCAAGCATACCTCTATGGAATTG
Source organism: Melaleuca alternifolia (assembly GCA_019926035.1). Taxonomy (NCBI): domain Eukaryota; kingdom Viridiplantae; phylum Streptophyta; class Magnoliopsida; order Myrtales; family Myrtaceae; genus Melaleuca; species Melaleuca alternifolia. The sequence continues at coordinate 2,299,375 of JAGKPW010000021.1, read as the reverse complement.
GGCTACGTGCCAATGACTCGGGTGCAAGAGTCAAGTACCAAAGCATGGCGACCATGAACTACAGTATGTGCAACGATATTATGGGCATGGCCTCAATAGACGTAGGCACAAGCACTAGAGTTTCAAGCTTGGCCTTAAGAAACCTAGGTCCAACCATTGTGGACATAGACCTCGCTATCAAGGAACATCACTCCAATGACAAGCACAATAACCAATTACCTAAGCATGGCCATTGAGAACCGAGGCACGAGGTTTCGAGCCTAACCTAAAGGACCTAGATCTTGCCTTTATGGACCCAAGCCATTGCAAAGGACTCAGGCCCAACCTTTGTAGAGCTAAAGACAGGCATTGAGGTCTTAGGCCGTGCTTGAGAGACCTAGGCCTTGCCTTTATGGGTCCTGGCCTAGTCGCTCAGGAACTGGCCCAACCTCGATGTACTCAAGGCAACCTCAATGGCCCCAGCTAGGCACTGGTGATTTGTGCGTGAAAGCTAGACACCAAGCATGGCCATCTTAAACCAAGGCATGAGCACCGATTTCCCAAGCCCAACCTCCATGGACCTAGGCACAAGCAACCAGGTCGTAAGCCTCTTCTCAAGGGACCGGAACCTAGCCGCTATAAACCTAGACCCAACCATTAAGGAATCAAGCCAACCTTGACGAACTCAAGTAAAGTGCTAGTGTGGGAGCCAAGTTCCCATAGTACTTGGACATGGCCACTAGTATCTCAACATGTCCTCTTTGGACTCAAGCACGTCACGAGAAGGGCATTGCTCTTTGATTTAATGGCTTGAAATTGGGTTTTTTACAAGCCCATTAGAACCCATCAGTAATTGGGCTTTACTTTATTAGACATATTTTAACTCATGCTTTACTTAATAAATATGAGTTAAAATATAGATCCATGACCTATTTTGCTATTGATGATGTATGCTTAGCAAGGCACACTGGTCTGGTATTGGAACGAGCTGTTTGACCATATTGGCGTCAAAGGGCAGTTTATTGAAATGAATGTTTGATGCTTGGAGGAGCTTCTTTTTGCTAGTGTGATTGAAGTACATGAATATGCATCTGATGGTAATGTAGCCCACCCATTATTCTGTTGCGTTGAAATATAGCTGAGCGGGACGCAAATGCCTGTGCGGAACGGCTAGCCAAAGCAAGCAAAGATCAGGATTTAACGTGCTAGAGGAAGACTAGGAAGAACTACCTGAAGGATCAAGGAATCCGGAGGGCCAACGTACTTGAGTCACGCCGGTCAGGAGACTCAATCCAATGGTGAAGAAAGTATGTCTATCTTACTAATCACTCACGCTGTGCTATGCGCAGCTATCTAATCACCGTCGCCGAGTCATCACCATCTGCAAAATTTAACCATCAGAAACAATAAAAGGGCAAAATATACTTGAGTCATGACCAACATGAAATAGCTCCAGCTACCATACTTCAAACTAAAAACGAACAACAAAATGAGCGGGACGAGAATATCTCACGATAAATCATAATGCCTCACCACAAAGGGTTACAACCGTTTACACTTTTGTCAACTGAATTATGATGAGCAAAAGAAAAGACAACGAGTATTTATAGGATCTTCATGTTCTTCAGAGTTTGTCTGAACAGAAAATTACATACGCTCGAATTTACACAGAAGGACAAATACAAACAAGAAAACTACAAAAGAGAAAAAAAAAAAAAAAAAAGAAAGGTCACTCCAATGCTAATTAACTATGATGGACGGAGATTGTTAGAAGATTGAAAAAACAGGTTAGGCTTTCATAAGCGAGCGGATGAGGACCTGTTGCTTCAAGGCTCAGCCTCATAATGATAAGAGTAGTAATGTTGTGTATTAACTTCATAGCGATCAGCATGATGGGGAGGTGAGGGCGAGCTAAGTTCGCTTCCAGAAAGGCTGGCTTCATTAGGTTGGTGCTTGTCTGCTCTGACTTGAACTGCTTCCTCGTCCTCCACCTCAAATGACCGGAAAATTGGGTGCAGGTATGCATCAGCTAAGTATGCTTTCAAGTTCAGGTTTGGTTCTTCTTCTCGTTCTGCTAAATCTTTTGCCATTGCTTCCTACAAAGGAAATAATGATCAACAAAAGAAACTACAAGTACTTCACTAACATGAATTACAGTAAGAGCTGAAGATAATGGATGGAGTCAGCTCGAGACTGTTATTTTAAAATAACCAGCAAGGGACACTGGAAAATACCTCGAGTGGATGCTTCCTAAAGGCAGGTTCAAACCGGCGCTTGCAATACTTGTGGAATGCCAATGTGAATACCGGTAATACAACAAGCAAAGGAGTTGAATTGGCAGCTTCTTTGGTACTAAGCAACCCCAATAGCAGAAGTTGAGATATCAATAAGCTTGCAATAATGCGGCTGTGAACATGTGGCCAGAATGCAGCGACACTCTCATATCGCTGATTGTAGACATTAATTATCTGCAAACAGATCACCTATTAATACAACAGTGGATTTCTCCTACTTAAAAATTAAAGGGACTGGAGATGAGATTAAACAACTTTCATTTGGTATCATTGCATTAAAGTTCCAGCAGTTACCAACTTAAATGTCAGACTCAGATAAATAAAAATCAGTTGTACAACTGAGCCTCATAACTACCCTATATCATTTCCCAAGAAAATTTAGTTTCCAAACAATTTCCATCTCTAGGTAGTTCAAGCTTATTATGCTCCATGCTCTATTAAGGTAGTATGTGTAAATCCCTAGAAAGAGGGGGACACTTAACGCAAATAGATGAACTCAATGAAGATACGTCACTGGAATGCAAAGCATTAAGGCATTAACTGACCTGATGACGGTAGACTAAGTATGCAAAGGCAAAGAACACCAGAATAAAAGGAAGAAGAATTGGAGTAACCACAGCATAGACTATTCCCAGAAGAAAGTACAATTGGAGGCTTGGGAGAGTCTCTGGAAAATCTACACTTCCAGGGTCCATGGCCCTCTCCCTGTCCCGGTTAGTCTTCACCAAAAACATATTCTTAAGGTGGTATATGACCAATGGCTTTAAACGGAGAATCTCGGCAGCAATCCCGGCCCAACCATCAACCATTATGTAGGTAATAAAGAAAGTGGCTTTCATTGGTATTGACACCCCAATGGTCTTCGGTATCCTGAAATGTGATGAAAACTCCATAGCAACTTCTTCTTATGACAGAAAAACAAATTAAAAACTAATTAGTTAAGTTCCTGGAGATAAAATGCACCGCCCACTGTCAGGTGTGACTTACATCTCATTAGAACATACTTTTTAATATGAACTGCAAAACAGTAAGCAGAAGAGTTTTTCCATAGTTCACTCATATCAGCATCTTATTGGTTACTACTGAAACTACCCAACTTTGGCACTGTAAATATAGAATCGGGAAAAGAAAAGACTAATACCAATAATTTGTACAAGCAAACCCTATTAGAAAGAAAAAACGTGTGGAAAAATAATGAAAGCTATTGCAGGGGAAGGTACGTCAAGGGTCTCACGAACTAGAATACTACTAAGAAAAGTTCATGTGGGTGCATACAAGCATGCTAATGTCTGGGAGTGAGCATGTGCATTTGTATGCATGTGAAGGAGTCTGTGCTGTTCAGGCAAAAGTGTGTTCATCAATACATAACATGAGAATTCTATTTTCCCTTGACACATCAAAATTCTCATCACTAAACCAAAGAAAAAAATCAGAACTGCTCCAGAGTCGAGAAGAGAGAAACTATCTGTAACATTAAACAGGGATTTGTGATGCCAAAGACCACAGGGTAAAAACTTGAAACTTCTTCATCCATGACTTGTTTGCAGCAAAAAGTGCTTAGTGCTTCAACTAAATTAGAGAGACGGTCAAATTCCCACTATATTAAATGAGACGGATTAAGTTGGCAGCAACAGAGGTCTAAACGGTTATAACGAGCAGGAGTATCTGAGACATTATGCACAGGATCTAGCATCAATCAAGTGCTGCAATCTTACTCGGTGGCTGACTGATGCAAGAAAGAATGCAGCTGCTGAAATGCTGTTCCAGTTATAATGCTTCCCAAGAAGACATTAACCAACATAAAGTAGTAGTACTTTGCAGCAGCCCTCCTTTCCAACGTCGAGAATGCAATGTATCCCTCAATCTTCGACATGATCAACAGTACAGTAGGAAGGATATACAAGAATATCTTAAGGGCTAGACCCGGGAGGAAACCTTGTAAGAATGACTTGATAAATTTCCTGCAAGTACAGTGTAAGATGTAAGGATAAACGTGCGAACAGGCAGGAACCTCCATGACAATTGCAGCTACAAATCTCATTTCCCCTTTCAGAAACTAGAGATAGCTCTTCTTTCAGTTGATAATGAAGAAATTACCAAAATTACATTTCCAAGAGGTAAACAGTCTATTCTGTGGTTTGATATGTGAACATACGGGTCCTGTAATATACTTACAGTTCTATCACAGGCCTGAGGAAAGGAGCAACTCTTTCTAGACCCTCCAAATTGGCAAGAGATTGCACAAATGCAATCGGTATCATGTAAAAGAACACCAGTGCAAATACCGACAAGGATATCACTAGTTTTCGAACGGTCAGTGAAAAAAATGGTATAGCTAAGTTCTTCCAAAAGACATCACGAGGTTCTGGAGCCCAGTTTGTCAACCATAAGGTGGGATTCTTGCTTTGCTGCGTCTGTGCACAAACTGCTGCCCCCCATCGTGAATTAAAGGAAACAAAAGCAACTGGCAGAATGGATTTTGGATCTTTAATAACTTGTTCACGCTCCACAGCCATCTGACAAAGGAAGCAAGTAGAATAGAACACTTTGATAAAATTAAAAGAATTCAATTGAGAATTCACTGCTGTCATAAATCATAAAACCGATTCCAAAGGTAGAGCAAATTAAACTTGACGGCTGGAAACTTGCAGTATGATGCAGATTGTATGAATTAGATTGAAGACGTCTTACTCTTTTGTCAAGAATCTTGATCTGTTCTTTATAGTAGTCAATTGAATCTACTCGACGACCCAAGAGCCCGCAAAAGCCAATCTAGGAATAAAATAAAATAAAAAATCAAAGGATTAAGTTCTTGAACAAGCTATTCTGAAATCTTAAACCAGCTAGTATGCCAGGCACATTTACATAGGAGTATAGCTGAAGGAGTGTGTTTCTGTGTGTAATACCTTTCTCGGCATTTTGGCCAAGATCAAGTGTGTCTGTGTGTAAGTGGAGGGGCATGTGGCCAATAAACCACTTGAACAAAGACTAGCTTTTGAAAAGAGATACCTTGCTAGTTGGTCTCTTCTCAGGATGCCTCTCAAACTTCAGCTGATAGTAATCAAGCCAATTCTGGAGCCTGTCTCTTCTTCTCACAAGTACAGCATATTTATTTGCATTATACACTGCCTGAAATGTTTAAAATTTCAGTACTATTTAATGACATAAAGGTCTCATGCACCACAAGCCAAAAGAAAAGAAAAAAGTGAAAAAAAGAAATCACCTCCCCCTCATATATTTAAAACCAATTCAATTTTCTCAAAAGCATTTCAAGACATGTACAAGGAAATATAACTAATTGAAGAGTCCAAAACAAACAAACTTTACCTGGTGAAATAGATAGTGTTCTGGGTGATTAGCTTTGAAGAAATGCTCCACGGTATCTGACACTGACTTGCCAGAAACACGAGGCACATTTTGAACCACAACCTGCAAAAGATATTTTTCAGCAAAATCCCCTCAGCTAGAAAATGTGAGGAACAGTTGAGATTTTTCATCCGGTGATCTAGCTCTTTGGTTTCCAGTATCTCTTTCACATATATGTAGCTGTACCCTCTTTTTGCCTCTTATAGTATCCTCTTCTGATCAAAAGTGGTTAATTAACTAGAAAAATGAGTGTTTCCATCTATAAGACGATTTTCATATGAATATCCAACTTGCTTCATTGTGATTCTAGGAATTTTGAGCTCCAGATATACTTCCTCAGAATGCAGTTAGAGTTCAACTCACTGTGAACTGCTCAACACAGCGCCGTTGTGAAGCCAAGAAACGTAGCCTTATAGCAGCTACAATATCATACTCCCTGAATAGCATGAAGCAGGTCCACAGAGTGAACAAGTACTCCAATCCTATGTGAATAAAGAACCTGAAATTGAATGCTACGAGGTCATTGTTGAGGTTTTTTTGGAGGCATGAGAATGAGGAACAAAGTGTTGTGCGACAAGAGCAACTTTACTAAACAAATAAGCACTCAAAAGGAAAGAAAATCCGTGCTATCACGTTTAAGCATTATAAATTACTCAATCATATTATTTTACCACCCGGTGTTGTGCTACGTGTTCCTATGAACAGTAGATATCTCTGCTGCAAGTGAAAATACACTGACCTTGTTGACTGAGGACGAACATTTGATATTGATAGCTTATCGATGTTGCTTGTAACCAAATCTCTCTTCAGGAAAGATAATGTCCCATCTGATACATTGACTGGGATAAGAATCAAGAGGGCAACCACCGTAGTTGGTACAAAAATCTTCAAGCTGCCAGATCAAAGCAAGAAAATTCCAGTTAAAATGATATAGTAGAAAATTAACGTTTACACAGCTAATACTATGTACTTGAGTATTGACCATCTCTGTGGATGCATGTATGGATCATAAATGGTAAGTAGTCATCAAAAGATGAGCTAAACAGTCCCACAGTTACTTCAGGAGAAAAATTAACAAGGTCTCCTATTTCCTTTTTTCTCTTTTTCTACAAGATGCTCTATTACTGGCTTGAGCAAAGCTGGAACAAGATACAACAGAGCGACCATATGTACGCATCCATGTAAATGCATACAGCGATATTTCTTCCAAAGCAACCACGATGGTCCGTTACTAAAGTCCAAAAATTGCAGAAGATAAGAATTCTCCATCAACAGATATGCAACATTTTTCACCAACAGATCATAAACAGGACAAGATCTATGTTCTAACATGCACAGTGATCGTGACTTGTAGCAGCTACTACGATAATGATGGCATGAGATAAAAAATTTCAGCAATTCAACACAAAATGTAACTTAAAATCCTGAGATCAACTGAATTGCAGTTTTGCAATTACTAAAAACAACATATCCGTCCAAATCCGACAAAGATGACTATGAGCAATCAGCTCTGCTATAGGCTAAGAACTCTTGTAAGAAACTGAGAGCGGGCACACGTGCCGCCTAACCGTAAATGACAAAGTTAAATAATTACCAGGCCTTTGAAGTTTGAATATCGTAATAGGAACAATCTCAAAGCGAAAGACAGGCATGATCGGGTGCATGCATCTCAGTCAAATTTTTATCACCGCAACAAGCAGCAGTAATCTTCGGCACTAGTCAATTATAAGTCCATTTTGTATTGACCAAGCAAGAAAACGACCGGCAAATATGGACCCAGAAAACCAAAAACAGAAAACGAAATATCTGCCGAACCGGGTAAATAAAAGACAAGATGAGAACAAAGGGGATTCGCGGAGATCGAAGTGATTCTCCTGTCATAATTCAGTTCATTTTCTAAAATTCTGCGTCAAATTCCTGCTTTACACAGAATGCCAAACATGCTCGAGAAAAGTCGAAACTTCTACAATAACCAGTCCATACCCGAGAGTGTAAATCCTGAGAAAGACGGCAGAGTCAACACCGGCATGGCTAATGAGCTCGGCCTCGCTCATCTTCATGGCCCGAGGCATCCAATTCAAGAAGGTCAAGTACGTCGTGAAGTTGAGGTTGACGAACTTGCCCACGAAGTTCCGGGACCTGGGGCTGGTCCTCGATCCAGCGATGTACCATTTAGGGAAGTATACCCTGTCGTTGACGGGCTGAATCCTGAGCAAAGCAAACGCCAGGAGAAAAGCGAAGGCAGTGACTATGTTGATGAACGCCGACACGCCAATGTCCTCCAGAGTAGCCATGGGAGTTCATTCAATTGCAGAGAGGATGACGAAGCAGGGAAAAGGAGAGAGAGTTCGGCGGAGATGGGGAGAATGTGATGGGCCAGGGGAGGAATGGGACGAATATCTTTGACTTTTTTGCTGCTCAATAAATCTCGGATCGTTCCATTTCGAGGGGACTGACAACGCTGGAGTAGAATTAGGGGGTTGAGGCAGTGGAGCTCGGGTCCTTGGGACCAGTATTTGGTTGTTTTCGGGGATATTTGTTTACTGGGTTCGCACTATCATCGGCTCCACGAGGCGCACGTACGTTGGACTCCATGTGGAATGATTAGGTTCTGGTGACAGAGAGGACTGGACCATCTTATGCAACTGTTCTGTTCGTGACTCCATCGTCAATTCGTAATCTCCCAGAAAGGACCAGAATTTAGGAGGAAGTCCAAAGCAAAAGCGACAGCAACTCACTTTCGTACTTCAACACATTTGATGGAGGAGATGCTTCCACGACGCCTGGTGTTCTTTGTCCTTTGCGGAGCGGGCAAATGCTGGTGCTTTAGGCTCAGTTCGACGATGAGCAGGGTAAGCTAAAGGATGTAGAACACAGGGTCTTAGTGCTGGCCATTGATTGACTCCCTTTTACTCAAATCCCAGATAGTAATCTCTCAAAGATGCAACCTTTTCTTGCCATCAAGTGGGTCTCTCCTTCCTCTTCAGGAAAGGTTTGCGAAAGGTGGGTTGTCTTTAAGTATCAGATCAAATCTGGCCAAAAGACACACACACAAAAAAGTGGAATCACAAAGGAGATATGAAATTTATTGACCACGACGTGAAATTTATCATGCACTGCTTCAGTAGATCACTAATCAAGTACGAATATTGCATATAAATGAGAAGTTACTCACCGCATCACGCGGTGTCACTTTTCCTGTTAAGATTCGATATAGATATTCAAGATTGATATGATTTAAAACAAAATTACTAATCGCATGTGGATATGACTAGTAAAAAGAAGGTCATTGACCATATCGGATTTGTTACTCTCATATAAAAAGTTAATAAATACATTAAAAGTTAATCATTTGTACAAAAAATTTTACTTTTGCGGTTATAAAAATAAGTTCGCTTCTACAATATTTGGTAATTTTTCTAGACCTTTTGCTAATTACATAACTTGAAAGTAATGTAAATCTTTCCATAGTCAGTTAATAACACATCAACATCCCAAGTAAATTGGAGGAATATGACAAGTAAATTTTTTTTCACAACGAGTTGTAATTTCTTAATTACGAATTATCAGATTCCCTTGTTTTGAATAAGTAAGAACTCTAGGTAAGTAATCGGTGAATTTTCTTTCGAGTTAGAGGTAATTTGTAGTAACTGGTGAACATATCTGAGTTCAGTTCTACACACACAAAGTGCACTTTCCAGTTGGGTTCCACTTGCCTTATCCAACGGCGTTCAATACTTTCCTTGAAAACGAACGACGGAGATCAGCCTGCCCCAGAAATGTAAGAAATGCTGTCTTTGTCGGCATGCTATTTTTGAGCATTGCAATGGTAGGATGGAAACAAGAAAAGACAAAATAAAAGAAAAAGTTTTAATTGGACTTTTTAACGGTTTTTCCGAAATCAACGGCCGAAAAGAAGGCAGAATTTGGGGGGTTCTTATCATGGGCGCTAATGACATTATTAAATTATTAGCCCGCCTTTTTAGTATTTTAATCAAACCCTTCTAAAGTGGAGGGGATATTATTAACTTAAGGAGCACGAACTTAGTCCAAAGAATCTTTAATCCTTTGAAAATTGATTAGGACAGGTGATGGACCCACAAGTGACAATTCATGAATCGATATGTTATGTCGGAACATTTTCGGGTGAATCGTTCAAACGCGTTGAGGAAATTATCCAAATAGTTATAAACTAGATGCCACTTTAATGCTAGACTTTCTAATTTTACATATCTCATTCTAGACGTTCATATGAAATTTCAATGTAATCATTTTTATTAATTTTTAATTAGGGTGTGTTTGATTCAGCTTTCTCTAAAGACTTTGAGCCTTCAAAATCTCTTGGAGAAAATATAAGATATTTCTCAAATGGTTTTTGAGGTGAAAAACTGACTTTAAGAATATTGAAAGTTGAAAGTAAGTCTTATTAGCTTTCAGTATTTTAGGATTTCCCTAAAGCTCATTTCCAAAACTAAACCAAACGCAGCCTTAGTTATTATGAAGCATCGTACGAGGCATAGGCACACTAGCACGACAATGATTTCCAACTAGAATTGGTTAATGGGACTACATTAGAATTTGAGCAAACGATTAGGACTAAATTGAAAAAATTAAAATATATATGACTGAATAAGCATTCATACAACAAGCTTAAGCAGATCGAGTAAATTTCTCAAATACTTCTTAGGGTTCATTTTGCTACAATTGAAAAATAACTATTCATAATTTAAAACTCCAAATTTTAATGTTGAAAGTAGAAATACAAGTTGGTTGACAATAATGTGAAATCGATGACTAGTTATTATTAATTTCTCGCTATATAATGGAATTGGGATGGTTATTAGTATGTTTAGCAATATGATCTGTAAGATTCTGATTGACAATGATTATTTATCATTTATAAAGCAGCTCTTCTTCTTTTTTTCGAAAGAAAGATTTCATTAGCTTTTGGAAGAAGTGATTTCAAGTCCAACAAATCCCAAATAACTACAGAAAAGAGAAAAAGAGAGAGCAAATGGCAGGATGGAAATAACAAAAGACATATGCAGGTAGAAGCAAACTCTCATCCATCAAGAACAGATATGCCATCGTAAAGTAAATGATTAGAGGGTGATCACTAGATTCAATGATGAGCACAAGCCAAAATTTCTCCCTCCATTTGCAATAGCTTTCGGTGTGTGTATAAGTTCAATGACCTCATCACCATGGTTGCACAGATATATCAATATCAATATATTGAAATAACATTAATTAAGTACTTATAAGGAATTCTCATATCCATATCTAGATCTAGTTCGGGAGAAAAAAGCAACCTTATTTCGAATAGGTTGTGAAATAATATCAACAACATCTTTGTTAAGAAATTTATTCGCATACAAACTTGCAAAACAGGTAGGGAGATAAAAAGAAAAGACAATCAAAGCCGAAAAAACAGAAAATAGAGACTAAGCAGGCTCTCCGCTTTAGGAATTGAAGCCGAGAGCATATAAGAGAAATTTAAAAGATGAAGAGTTTTTTGGAAGATAAGGGGTTTATTTCACTTAAGGGTATCTTTTTAAACCTCGATTAACAAAGGTTATGAGATAAGTTTAATCTCATCAAATGCTAATTTTTTGAACTTTAAAAACCTAATCGAATTGCGAAAAGGGTTGTCGGACATGTATGCAAAATACTATGCTAAATGGAAGAGTTTGTCCAAGATAAAATAGAGGAGAGTAAGTCAATAACATATCCCCTGAATTGTCAATGTTGGATCTCTTGGAAATCTCTGATCATCAGTGCTATTATCTTGCATTATATCATATTAGCACACAAAATTATTTACAAAAGACATTCTATGTTGCTAATAATAAAGTTCATGGTAAGTAACAATTTTCTATTCCGAGTGTTGCACTTCCCATGGTTTTTATTATGGTGATTATTAAGGCCCTTAAATCCAACAACTTCAACTTTTGCAACACCGGATGGAGACCATCGCACGAGTAAGGCTCACTTCTTTGAGCCCACACAGTCAAACGGAAGCGTTTCCTGTAGATGCATGAACGATTCTCTTCTTTGAAGTGAAAACGCTGATCGCGAATTTTTCGAGTCTGAGCTCGCGATCGATTCATACGCCACTTCAAATAAAAAAAAAATCAGGAGAAGCAATTGCCTGAGCAATCGTCCTCTCTGTCCTCACTAATTCTACAATGCTTCAGCGGTTCTTGAAATGCAAATTGGGTTCGGGGTTTCGATCGAAAACATCAGACCCAATTTTGTCGATTTGGGGGTGGAATAAAGGGTCAACCACATCATTTTCACACTCTTAATTGATTAGGTTTCACCGGAATAAAGGGTCAATTCTATCATTTTCGCACTTTTAATTGATTAGGTTTCTCCATCAAGTGACGTAGCCCAATTTATAATTGATCTAACACCACATTCGATTTTATGACGAGAATTTATAGATGACGCTCGAGTAAACAATGTTTAACATTTGTCATAGGAACATTGCTTTGGTGTTACATTGACCGATGCAAAATGGTTGCTTGTCAGCTCCCGTCGTTCTGGTACACAAGTTGGATTTCGGCCACAGCACGAAGGCGATCGGACCAGTTTCTTGCTTCTGTCCCCCCACAAAAACAGAAAAACAAAACAAATATAGATCCTTAAAAATTCAGAAAAAGTCAAGCCTGTTCTTTGTGACGTAGTCGATTCACGTGAAATCTAATCAGCCTCCTTTCTTTTGCACAACGACAAACGACAAAGGGTGTCGGCGTTTTCTTATAGGAACTACCTTTTCCACGTTTTCACGTCTCATCCCGCGGCCTAAAGTTGCGATCCTCAACACCTTCGAAGAAAAAAATGACCCCGAAATGGCGCCGATCAATCTGCTTGCAATCATTCGACAAATTCCAGCATCGAAGATCCATAAATACGAAAAATCGAAATTAGAGGTAATCGATTTTAAGATGTATCGATTCCCATCATGAGATTAGAAAAAAAATGAATAGAGTCGGTTCCTAATTTGTGAAATCAAGAACTGATCCTATCCACTTTAAAATTAGATTAGATCGTAGAGCCGGATCCCTATCTAAGAATCGACAGCATTATTTTCTTAAAATGTTTCTTTTTGAAAATTACTTTAGCATGGGATGAAATTATTAATGGCAAGAAAGTTACTACTTACTAGTAAAAGAGAATATTACTCCCACGAATATTAAGTACTATTTGCTCTCACTGAATCGTGATACGGTCCGATTCTCAAATTCGATCGGGATCGATGCGCGCCCGTAGAGATCTTCGCACATACCGTGATTTATGGATTGTTGGCGACAGTGGCGATCGGCGGATCCGCGTGGGCCCCACTCGATTCGGAGGGCATCGTCGACGGGCCTTTCTCGCATCTTGCAGCTTCGTGGGGACGGCGGGTGGGGGCGGCTGCGCCTATGATTTCGCCCCCCGTGAAGGACAGCGAGGCGCACTTGTCCGCTTTTGGGCCACGCCCCTCCTTTTTGCCGCTCTTGAAGACTGAAGAAAGAATGCCTCTCAGCTTTCTCCCTTGCTTTCGGCTCCCCATTGCGCAATTACGGAATCGACCCAAATTGGAATTCTTCACTCGAAATCGATTGGCGAAATTGATGAATTCTTTCTCTCTTTTCTGCATCAGATTCGGGTTCTTACCCATTTGTGGAAGGATGCGGCATGGTATGATTAGTGGGCCTTGGCCATTAGCATTAGGCAATGGCATCGTGGAGGACAGCTGGGGATCCAATGTGATTCGCCGGGGCGATTGCGTCCAAACGTTATTCCCTTTGCCTAAGTTTTTATATGCTTTTCACGTCAAGTGCTTGATCGCATGGACTTGTCCTTATCGTCATCTTATGTGTTGTGATGTGCTATCTTTCTCTAAAATTCGCGTTCACGAGTTCACATGAGGCAGATAATGTTGGACCCACCCTCTGATTCTAAGAACATCTCCACCCGCCATTCCAATTGGATTCGAGTCGCGCATCAAAAATGAATGAACAAGGGTTGAAGAAAAATTGGGCACATTCCATTAGTGGGTCCTTGAAGTATATTCGACAATCTGCCAGATCTTGGTTTCGATTGCCTCACGCGCTCTGCATTATCGAAATCTCTGCGATCGATGCCTTGAAACTCCACCCATTTTTGCTATGTAGATGCCGAGTCATTATTAGATTGACATGTATTAGTGTTTTGCGACGAATCTAATTAGATTTAACAAGAGTGCGCAAATTACAAAAACGAAAATGAAAGATAGTTAGTGCATCAAGCGATTGAAATCGAATATCCGCATTCACAGAAAGGTTCAGTGAACTCCAAGTTTTTAGTGCACTGGTCCTCCGAAAATGGGTGATCGATATCCCATGTGTGCACAAATTGCTAAGTGCAAATAGAAACTTTGTTGTCCTATCGTGGAAGCAGAACTATGAGCCCATTATTCTAGGCTTCTAGCGCTCGACTGGCCCAATGCTTCTTTTGTTGGACCAACACCTCGTGTGCTGGGTTCAACCCACGTCACTCGTGCTATACTTTGCTGGCCCAACTCTACACAAGAGCACTGCCCAATGCCTAGGATTGGGAGAAAGTTCGGGTGCAATGTATCCGATCAATCACATCGCCCTAGTGATATTCGCACTTTCCATCTACTTCGCTTCTGATTTCAAAGGAAGAGGAGAAAATCACACGGTCCATCCGACGCACGAAATACCTTCACCTAGCATTAGAAGGTATTTTGTATCCATTGCACGCCGGATTTGACGTACCTAATTGGCCATATTGCCCATGCAACATGTGTACAATTATCGAATGGTTGTCTCCTATCAAACTAATCCCTCCCATCTCATTGGGGCTAGACAGATCTCGAGGCTCGCCCGAGCCCATAAGACGAATGAGTGGGTCTACACAAGTTGTTTCTTTTTTCTCGGGCTACTCACAAAGTTAGGCTTATTGAAGCCCGTTTACATAAAACGGTCAAAATTAATCAGGCATGTTCGATAATCAATCCGGCCGGACCCACCCGTCGACCATCTCTAGGGCCTAAAGCGGGGTTTAGTTGACGAAAGGACATGACTTCCAAGAAAACTAAGACAGAGCCGGTCACTTCTTAGAGAGGGATTAGTTGACGAAAGGACCTTAAACCATTAAGAACGCCAAAGACCAAGCCGGCCACTTCTAGAATTCCTCACAGAGCAGCAATTGCCATGCCACTAATCAAATTCCCAAGAAAAGCCTCAATTACAGGAACCCAAATCAAAGCTTATCTACTCTGTACATTCTTTCTTGGACACTATGAGTGTGGCTATGTCGTCTCTTTTTCGTCCCCCTCCCTCCCCCCCTAAAGATATTTTTCCAATTTCCAAGCAACACCGTCCGTGGTGTATTCTAGAAGTCAGTACCTCCCTATGTTAAAGTCGAGCCGTGGATCTTGTCCTTCCTGCCATAGGCTCATGAAAGGACCTAGGGGCTGTAAGGCCGTGCTCTGGTAGGGAAGAAACCCTAATAATTCGAAAGAAGAAGGTACGAAAGGGGGAGGAGTAGACAGCAGAGCACCGGAGCGGAAATGAATATCATTTTTCTTTCCTTTCACCTTTCTTTGTCTGATGACGGAACGTTGAGAAGAGTTCAAAAGAGGCCATGTCGAAATACGCAACATTCGTAAGTGAACTTTCCACTTTCGATTTACTATTCTTCCGTCGTTTTTTTTCGCTCGTGCTTTAACTTCAACTTCTTGAAAACGTCTAAAATTACTCCAATATACAAATTTCATGTAGAACTATAACATAATCGAGCGTAATTTAACGACGCTTAAAATGTCTTCTTCTTTTTTTTCGTTTTCAGATTCTGGGGTGGATAACAAATAGTTAACTCTATTTGTTTTTTCTGCTATCTTGACTCGATCGACCAAACAAAGGCATAAATGAACAAAGAGAAAGAAAAGCTTCTCATGCCAAATTTCTTCCTTTTCCTGCCGAAATAAATCAGTCGGGCCCCATATAATTTTATGAAGAATACAAAAGGCCAAGATGGGTTATCGATGAAACGACAGCCAGCCTTGTTTGAGTAACTGCGAAGAAAGAAACCCCACTATTCCCCCAATTTTAATCAGGCCACATGCATCATCAATGCCCCCTCCTGTCTTTCTCCAAAAAGAAGAAATTAACTAATGGAAAGCAAAAGAAAGAGAAGAAATAAAACGAAAAGCAAAGGGAGAATTCAAAGTAAAAGTGATAATAGAAAGAAAGAAAGAAGAAGAAGAAGAAGAAGAAGCCGCGGAAAAATATGGCAAATGTTTCTTTGAGCACCACCTACTCCACGCTTTCCGCCATTGTTTACCATGCCCGAGATCATACGCCTACGCCACCAGTTATTTTAAATGCCCCTTATCCATAAGCCAACGGCCGACGAGATTTAATCATTTTAGTTCTAGTTGATAACTTCATTGGCCACCTCGAAAGATTCCTGAGACTTTACTGATATTAAGATTCGACGCTGTCTTGAAGACCCACCCAATAGAAAAAAGTAACGACGAGAGGGAGGAAGAAGACATGGGAGTCAAACAATGAAGCGGGCTTTCATGCGCAAGAAGTGGCTACAACAAACGTTGTTTTAGCGGTGCTGAGAGCCGTTGGTTTCGAGTGTTTTGAAGAAGCCTTCGCCCCCACCCGGGTTCAAATAATAATCGCTTCTCGATCTTAATTAATAAAAGAAAACAAACCCTCGATTCGTCTTTGAAAGATACTTAGGTTAAGGTGAATTCTATAATCTTTTTTTCTAGGTGTTTGTTTTATTGATGTAACAAAAGGGTTGTGATTTAGGGAGGTAACAACGACTCGAAATTGCATGTATTATTGTAAATGATGTGGAAATCTCATGTCGATATACAATAAGTATTGACGAGGTCGATCGTATCTTTTTTGGGCATTCGATTCTATCAAGAGCTAAGTTGGGCGGGTGAGTTCTATGCACGAGGGTTGTCTACTTTACAATAGGGCGAGGACTTAGTTTATATCGCAAGCGACCTTATGGCGGTAGTTGTTATCATGGCCGATCGTTGTGGCGACGGCTAAGTTTAGCAATCTCGTGTTGCCGCGAAAACGCGAGGTCATTTATCGTACCGTGTGCTTACTATCACAATCGATGAATATAAATTTGTCGTCTACATGGAAACATTACAAACTAATCATCCATCCATCATGCACATAGCCCGCCAATGGTTTCCATGAAAAATCTCTTGTCAATCTACCGTCTTATAGATGAAACCTCTCCGGCTCTATGTTCTTCTTCATACTTCAGCCTCTATTCTACTTTTGTGTACACGAATCTCTACCTTCTTGGCCCTCCAAGAAAAGCAAGCATACGCATCCCACGCCATCTTCATCAAACCCCACATGACGAGAGATGCGACACGAGCTTACGCATTCCAACGCGGTATGGACTTCATTTCCCAATCATGCGTTGCAGCATCATCGTCTTTCGCCAAGGAGGGAGCTCACGGGTCTGTATTGTTCCTTCGGATGAAAACGGTCATCACCCCTAAGATGAATAGAGTTCACAGAGTTCCATAATCTTTGCATGAGGAAGACGGCTAGAGAGCCCTACATAGATGGTTAAATTAGGGTTATCTCTGTTCATAAGATTTGGACCATCGACCGACTATAAGTTGTGCTCGAATTCGTCCTTAACACTAGATAGTTTACATCATTTTGTACCGCCGATTCTTCCTAAGTATTTTCTCTATTTCTTTCCCTTCATTTTTCTTTTTAGATGAGCCATCGAATCATTGTCCAAGGTAGACGCATGTGCATGCTTTTCTTTCCCTCAAAGTTCTGCCAAGTATATATACTCTTATACACATTTATACTCTCTTTTTTCTATGGTCCACCTTATGATGTCATTAAGAGGCTAATTATACGGATTAGATTTCTCCTATTTGTTAGATGGGAACCTCCACTTTCCTCTTAGACTGAAACAATATTCAGCCACTTAAGAAAAGTAAAGGTGGGAAAACAAAAGGGTGGAGGGTTTGTTAAAGGTCATGTCTCTGTAGAGCTAAAAGCTATCGAGCGTGCATCTTATCTTTTACATTTGATGCGCTAAAGGTGGGAAAAGTGGGTTATGTAAATGATTAATAGCGCGAAATTACATTTTTCTCCGCTAATGCTCTTGATAATTATTGTGTTTCCTTTGTTGACACTAGGATCCCAAATAAATCAGATTTTTCTTTTGAAGGTTCATACCATTTGAAAAAGAAAATCGTAAAATGGTATCTCTACGATGGATTCACCTCCAATTAATTCCCATCTCATACAAAACTTCCAAACTAGTACTTCCCTAACATACTTATCCTATATATTTTTTGTCACGCAAAAATCTCCAATTATTGCTTGAAACTAGTGGAGCTTAAATTTGATTCAGGGGTATCGGCTTGATGTGTGATGTATGTATTAATTTAGAAATTTTTATGAGATAAAATATAGTTTGGGGTAAATATCTTATGAGGTACTAATTTGAGAATTTTCGTGAAATAAATATTAATTTGGGATAAATAAATCACAAAGTATCGGTTTGGAATTCTTAATAGTATCGAGTCCATCGGCCCTTATAATTTTTTTTTCTTCGTGGGAGAAATGTGCCCACATGAATTAGCTCTCTCTCATTGGTGATGTGAAGAGTCGAATGTGCGCCAAGTGCATTCAAATAACTCAACTCACAAGTGTCCATTGTCCGAGCACTAAAAGTCACCAACACCCTTTGCTTCTCGTGCCACATTGTGGCTGTAAACTAATCTTGTTAAAGACATGTTTATGCAATGTTCGAAGTAACCAACGCAATGAAAGCCCCAAAGAGATGTGATGTCTTCATGGAACTTCCACTGAAATTCAAAAGCGACCCATGTCCCCGGATTAACGAAAGTTGGTCGTTCAAAGTCTCGTCGGGGATATTCGTTAACAAGACCGTTGCGTGTTTGTGCTAAGTACCTCTTAGTCTTTGGAAGCTGGTAATGATAATGAGAATGATGAGTTTTGCGCAGGATGATGTTCGGCCAGCTTTAGGGTTTGGGCGAAGGCGAGGGCAAGATACCCCCCGTTGAATATACAGTTAATCTCTGAAAAAGCGTTGGTCATCATCATTTCCGCCGTGCTCGCTCCCATCATTACGAAAAACGTGATTTGTGGACTACTCCTCCCGTTACAATACAGCCAAAAGTGTAGTGTTAATCCTCGAGAAAATTAACTCTTCCGCTGTGCTTTGAGAATCTCTCACTCTCCCTCATCCTCCCTTCCTTTTCGTCCGAGTCTCCCCAACACAAAAATAGAATAAAATGAAATTGCACAGTATTATGACCAAATGACCCATCGACGCGATTGATTGGTTCTGAATTATGGACATCGATCACGTTCAGAATTTAAGTAAAATTAAGGGTGGATTATGTCCCTATTAACGATCCACTGTCGTAGGCATGGTAATGTCCAACAATGGAGGAAAAACATGACTATTGTGCAATGACGGCTCCAGAAATCTAGTCAGATATGAAAAGATTTCTCAATTTCACAGCGATAATGATTTGAGTTTCGTTTTTCAATAATGTTGATAGCGGTACCATTCAAGATCAATTGATAATTGCTTGCTTAGTTGATCAATTTGCACCAGTCTTCCCCGCCAAACATGTCTCTTTTGACTATAGAGTCATGCAGTGTCATTGTCATCTTGTGTGCAGTTAAATACTTTTCTAAACTCATGTCAATTATAGATAACATATTAAATCAAAGACCGTTTCGAAAATCAACTAACTGTCAGCTCGGTTCTAAGCTACCTCGAGCTCCACGGGAATTTTCATGATCCCTCTAGAAAGTAATTTACCGTTTTGAAAATGTCGTGCCGCATAATAGTCCATCCTATCCTCTACGCAATGTACCATACGTTCATTTTAACGGTTTTTGACCAAGGATTGAGATGTGATCTTTGGCAACAAGGTCCGCTCATCTTCAAGGAAGGATTTGTAGAAATGACCCGATTTGTATGGCGTCGGATCCGAATCCATCTCAATGCCTTCCATGGAATTATCGCGTCGAGGAACAGCGATCCACGGTGAAGCTAAATTGGGCATTCGACACACGAAATGCTGCGGTTGGGAGGACGCATGCAACACCTCCATAACTGCCGTTAGTCTAATTTATTAATCACTGCAAAGACTGGCTCGCTGTACGTGCCCCTTCCATCTACCCCAGTACGCAGTACACTGAAACAGGGCCCTTGCAGTAGAGAGAGAAAAAGAGCAAAGCAGAGAGAGAGAGAGAGAGAGAGAAGGGGGGGAGAGACCAGTTGAGCACGAAAGGGCCCTCCCATGGTGGCTTTTTAGGGCATAAAGACACTGCCTCGTTAATGGCGCCCTCCCCCTTAAACCTGCTTTCCCTTCTTTATTTATGCCCCTAAAACGATGTAACCCTCTTTTGTTTATGATCCAACCGGTCTCTCTCTCTCTCTCTCGATAGTCTCGCAAGAACCAGCTGTTTCGCACGCCCCTTCTCTCTCTCTCTCTCTCTGTGCCTCAACAAAATCATTATTCCCACTTTACCACCGTCCTCTCTCTCATTTATACACTCTCTCTCTAGAAACCTACCTCCATTCTCTCTTCTTCTTGCCTCCTCTGTAGGGTTTTCTTCTCAAGGGCATTACCGTAAATTCATCCCGCCCTCGGCACCGCGCCACTATCTCGCTTACCCAGTTCGTCTGCTCGAAGAAAGCTTCAAGCTTGCGCTTGGGAAATGGCGGACACGACCGCTGATGGCGGGAACAGCCGGGGGTCTTCCGGGGGGACGTCGATCGGGAAGGTGCTGGCCACGACGGACGCACGCGGCGGCGGCGGGGGCGGAGTCGGGGCGGGGGTGCAGATAGAGAGGGCGAGGGACGCGTACGGGGGGTACGACGCCATGGAGGAGAAGCCGTCGAGGATGGAGGTGTGGGGGTGGCACCTCTACGGCTTCTGCACCTACTTCATCGACACCGCGCTCATCCCCATCGTCTTCCCGCTCATCATAAGCCAGGTCATTGGCGCTCCGCCACAGCCGTCCCAGGGCTGGACAAAGAGCCACAAGGGCTTGGCCTGTCGCGAGAAGGAGATGAAACTGTGAGTTTTTTTTTTTCCCTTTCTTTCTTAGGCTTCTTACTTTTCTTCGAGTTCTTTAGGTTTTCGCAAGTGTTTCGTTGTCATGATGTCTTGCCTCTTGCCACTAGATTTTTTTTGCGGGAAAATTACGTCTCACAGTGTCAACAACAGAGTGATCAACTCACACGACACGTTCAAAACCTTTTTTTTTTCTCTTCTTAGAGTTTTTGAGCAAGAATCTGACCACCTTGTGAAGGCTTTTTTTGGGTTCTCGTTTTTGCTTTCCTCACTGTCCCTCTGCCGTCGTTCCCAAACAAAGCCTGAGCATGAGAGTGAGCTTGCACTGTGAAATATGAGGGAAAATGAACAAATGAAAGTAAAAACAAAAAAAAAATAGACAAGGAAATTGCAGAGAAAGATCACGGGCTTGGTCGTTTCTCATGGGAGTTTTGAGTGCTACAGCAGAGAAATGAACTAGCACAGTGTCCAAAAAAATCTCTGATACAATGATGGGTCTTGCTGGGTTCAAGCTAAAGGGAGTCCAGACAAATCAAGTGTTGGGAAGGCCCTTTCACTTTTGTCGGTTTGTTGACGCTATTATATTACACACAAGTTCATCACTTTATAACCTTGGAAACGTCCACAGTCATAAAACCAGGCTATAATCATGTGTTAGTACAGTTATATATTTATAGATTAATCTTTACGGAGTTTTTATTTTTATTTTTTGGCTTTACTCTATGGCGTGGTTCATGCCTTGTGCCTCGGGAAGTTGAAGTTACCGTTGGCTCTTTAATGGTGTGGGTTCGGTTGAAAAAAGAGGGGGGCCTCAATTGAAAATTTGAACTCTTTTGGGGGTAATATGGAAAGAAAGAGAGTGCGGAAAGGACAAGGGAAGAAAATGAGTTGAGTGGGTTGAATAGTTTTTTTGGATAAACAGCTGCTTTAATTGTGAAACCGACAGGAGAGGCCAATGGGATTTGGGTGGGGACCACTTGGCCTTGGTGAACTTTTATATTTGATGTGAACCAACAACAACAGCGAACACACGCACGCAAGATTCTGATAATACGTTCAAAATTTGAACGAGGAGGAAGGGAGGAAGACCTATTTGGGGGGACCAAGCTTTGAAAAAGAGGGGTCTTTGAAGGGTCGGACTATTTGGGGAAAAGAAAAGAATAGGACCCTCATTTCTTTGAAATTACGCTACGGCCCTTCAGGAATGTTTCACGGGGTAATGCATTTCCAGGCAATGAGAGCCGTTTGCGTTAAGCATGTCCCCATGCAGGATCCACCTCGTCTGACGGTCGCCATGCGCTGGTGATATGTTGCACTCTGTGCTTGGTATAGATTCTCCAATTCTTTGAACCCTTTGACCACAATGGTTGGGCTAAGAAAGTATTCTTGGGACATTAGACTAAAGACTCTGTGATGTTTGTACGTCGTATTGTTCGAATGAACTGGAAGAAGCCCAGACTTACCACTCCCAACTTACAAGTACAGGCTTACCAGAATTGAATTGTAATGAGTATCTTGGGTGATCTAGTTCATTCTTCGTGCTCATCGTGTTTGAACAAGGAGTCTATGACTAGTAATGATTTTTGAAAGCTATCCAGCTTGCATGGCGTAATTCAATCTTGCAATTCTTAGACCCATGACCGAATTACATCTTGCAATTAGCTATCCAGCTGGCTTGTCATTATATTTTCGTTTGCCTGTAGCATGAGACACTTATTTCTTGATTGGATTAATCTCCAGGTTTGTAGGGCTGACGCACCGGTCAATGAACGAGGCTAATATTTCCCCTCTTGAGTGGACTGCAGTTTGTTGGTTCATAGGTTTGGTTATGGCTGCGCCTTTGTTGAACTTTGTCTCCATGCGCCTTGACCATGGGCAATACCAACAGCTAATCGCTGGAGCTGCCACGGTCGTCGGAGCCATCTTCTGTCTCCCGGCAGGATTCTTCCGCACCCCTTGGATCTTTCTGCCATATATTGTGGTGATTGTGGCTGCCAGTCTGGTAGCCTCAGCTGCCCACACCCGCAACCTTGGCCTCATGATCCGTGGTTTCACGGGCCCTGTTCTCAAGAAGACCCAATTCCAAGTCAGAAGATCTGTCTCGGGTTGGCTCTCGCTTTATGCCACAGCAGCTGGTTGCTTTGGTGCTGCATTAATTTCCGCATTCGCTTATCACATGCTTGATCAGAAAGATAGATTTATCAGCTTATGGGTGGTTTCAATCTTTGGTGGTCTTTTTTGGCTTCTCGGCATTCTCTATGTAATCGTGGCGTACAGGCCTGGTCCCGACTCTCCTCCTCCACCATTTACATATATTATCTCCATCTTTAGCTACCCTCATGCAGCGGGAAGCCTCGTCGGCGTCTTCCTCTCATCGTTCACAACAATGTGCATCTTCACGGGGGCAGTGCTCTTTTTAGTTGGGGAATTGTGCTTGAAACCTGTGTTTGTGCTATATTTCTGGTTGACTTATTTCCTTTTCCCTCTGATTTCTTTACCGCTGCTGCACCCACTTCAGAACCTCATCAAGGCAAATGCAGTGAAAATGAAGCTACTGGGCTTCCTTCTTTCAATGATCACTTGTGGCGTTGGATTCTACTATCGGAGCAAAACTTGGAGCAAGGGACATGTGATTTTCTTTGCGACTTTGCAGAGCACGGCGGCAGGAATCTTGTATGCTTATGGTAGGGTTTTGATGTTGGACTGCGCACCATCTGCAAAGGAAGGTGCTTTCTCTGTGTGGTATTCGTGGGTGAAAGCATTGGGAACCTGCGCAGGCTTTGGCATTGCATCAGTCGTCCCGCATAGCGTGAGCACTTCTTTTGGTATCGCCTTCATTTGCGCTATTCTCGGGGCGGTGATGTTTGTTTTCGGGAATGTGAGTGATCTAGGTGGGGCCCTAGCTGCGGGCAATGTGAGGGAAGACGATGAGAAAGGTTCGCCGAGGCGCGGTATGGTGAAGAACCCGCTGCATTTGGAAGCACCATAGAAACCAGGAATTGCTACTAACTGTTTCTCTTTCTCTCTCCCTTCTCTCTCTCTCTCTCTCTCTCTCTCTCTCCCCCTGTTCATGATAGAGCTACCTTGGAAGACATAGGAGTTTGCGTAACCGATGCTGGAAATGGTTTTATCATCCTGTCGAATTTAATGGTGGAAATTGTGCATGTACCTGGTAGGGTTGTGTAGAGGAGCTTTTTCTTATGGTAGTTTGGCAATACTTAATTTGTGGTGATGGTTGATTGTGCTTTTGTAAGTGATTTGAGTTGGAATTTATAAGATTCTTTCTGTTCATCAAGAAGTTCTTCCCAGGACCTGTCAGGGGTCTTCTTTACCTGTAGGACTAATGAGTACTCATCCTGGTTCTAATAGTCTCAAGCTGTGGTGGACTGCTTGAGTGTGCTTCAAACTTCTTGATTCTTGCTTTGGTACAGGCTGTGGCAAACTTTATCTCCTAGGTTCTTGTGTTAGTGCATCGTTTTCTCAGTAAAAGCCGCTTTTGATGCCAAAAGAAGCTGATTTCTTACCAATCAAGGGGTCAAAGTTAAGGAATCTTCCTGTTTCGTCTCTTTGGCCAATTTCCTGCCAAGGGAGTCGGTTTCTCAGTGCTGTCGATGTTGTCACCAGACTTTTGCATGTTCTGTTTCGTTAGTGACGTTTTTTCTCGGTAAAGGAAGATAATGACCATGTGAGTGGGGAAAAGGATTATTGTTACGAGTATTACGCGCTGTCGTTTTGAAAGGAGGTGCGCGCTCAGGATCCCGAATCGTCTTCAAGCAGTCTTTGGAATTATTGCATTGTTCTCTAAGTAAGTCTAACAACAGCTTTTGTGGATACTGACGTCCTCTTGAGATGGAGATGCTTAATTATCCTTAAACTGAGGGTCCCAACGAGCCAAATTGAGAAGTTGCAAGCTCATGCCCAGAGTAGGTTAGGGCTATGATGCCCCGGTCCAAGCGTCAATGAGACTCGTCGGCCCTCAAACATGAAAATAGAGAAAAGAAAAAGGAAAGTGTTTTTTTAAAGATATTATTAAAGATTGTTTACGTCAGTGTCATCCGTGTCCATGTCAGCAAATATCGATTAAAATTGATAAGATGGACTCAATTGACAGAAAGTGACAATATTTAAGATTGAATTACTGAAAGGTTTATAGCCGAATAGATAAAAGTGCAATTAGTTTAATGATTTCTTTTTTGACGTGTTTCCCATCATTACTACTATTCGCAAAGTGGACGTAATAAATTAACAATGTATTTTTAGTGGACTCCGAGTTGCACTCAGGTCAGTGGGTACTTGAATTACTGGCAAAACAAAACAAAACAAAACAAAAGGTCCAACTGATGTAAACTCGAGGAACAGATGATGCTTGCAGAGTGGATGGTGCTATTGCATCCTCAGTATATGTCGAATGTCAATGAGGCCAAGTTTTCCTCTCTTCTTTTCAATCTTCTGGCGCGCCATGATGCGCTTTGTCAATTCACTCTATCTTGCCTTGGCCTTCCATTCTCGACCTTTTTTGGTCGTTCCCACCTTCGTGCTGTTTAATCAGGGGCCACTAGGACTTGCTTCATCAGTTCTACAGTCGAAACCTCAAAAGTGGCCCTGTTCTACGAAAAGAAATCTTGGATGCTCCAAGCGGATGCGATCGCGGCTCGCGTGCGTCGTTAGATAATATGGGATCCACGCAGGCGTCATCTAATCTAAGGGTCGACGTGCTTTTAGGCTCGCCTGCACCCGGCGCATGCAAAATGTGTCCTGTCATCTACCGACGGAGACCAGAACAACGAAGCTACCATGTTGTCAAGATTCCAAGGAGCCCATGTCGGGTCCTACTGAAAACCACGAATTTCCTTGCAACGTTCGCGCTGTGATGATTGAATTTGTCCGTCTTCGCTGGCGCAAAACTAGAGCCCATGTAAAAATGTCATCTTTCCTTTTTTTTTTGGTTTGGACCCATAGATCTCCAGAGCCACGAAATCTCGCATTCAGTTCTTGTTCATCATCAGGCCCATTTGGGGTCTAGCTCGGCCGAGTCCGTCTGACTTCCGCCTTCTTCTTCTTCCCTCTTAAACCCTTCACAGGGTTTATCCAGGAAGCAACACCCCCACCGCATTTCTCCTGCGAAGCTCCGTAATGGCGACGCTTAGATTCTTGATATCCAGGGCAACATCGGACGGCAGCCTCTATCGCCATCTCCGGCCACGCTGTACTGTCCCTTCTTCTCCCGTGTCCCAATTCCTCCGAAGCCTCCACTCGCTCATTTCTCGGGAGTTCGATCCCGCAGGCCCTCGTCTTCGGGACGTTAGGAGCTTCGTCTCCGAGCCGGACTACAGGATTGAAGAAGCTGGGGCGATGGCCGCGCTCAATCTCGACGACCGGGTGCCCGCCACAGTGATCACCGGCTTCCTCGGCTCCGGAAAGGTTGGCATCTTTTTTCTTTTTTGTTGATTTAACGGACTGTTGTGTTTGATGTTGTCATGTGGTAGTAGTTCTAAGCTGAGATTGTTTGTGGTGTAGACAACTCTGCTCAACCATATTCTGACAGCTCAACATGGCAAGCGGATTGCCGTAATTGAAAATGAGGTAACCCGGTTCACATCATTCTGTAGCGTTCTAACTATTGAGTTATGTTATTTGTGTACTGCTTCTACTTCAGGTACTCTTTGTCTATTGAGGGTTATAAATTTTGTCATAGTTTTTGTGGTCTCTCATGGCTGTTGCAAGTTTGTTTAAAGAAGGGCTGTTTCTCATATTGCTAATGTGTGCTTGATGGAGATTGTGGCTGTGCTTCTTTGGTTGGGGCGTGCATTGCCGTTTAACAGCTACGGTTCAATGCATATGTAATTGGAGTTGATAATAGAGATGCTCATTGGTTGCTGAACTGTCCCGCCTTTTCAGTTTGGTGAGGTGGATATTGATGGTTCGTTGGTTGCAAGTCATTCCTCCGCGTCTGAGGAAATTATAATGGTCAACAACGGGTGCTTATGCTGTACTGTACGTGGAGACTTGGTGAAGATGTTACTGGAGTTGGTTAAGAAGAAAAAGGACAAATTTGATCATATTGTGATCGAAACCACAGGTATGTCACAGTTTCAAATAATCATTTAATTGACTACTGTTGCCCTTGCGGAGTTTTGTGTTTACTCATCTCCTATTCTCAGTGGCTGCATTAATATGTGCTATTTGGTTTTCAATTGATTTTGTGGTGCCATACTGTGATTATACTACATTTAAACCCAAACAATTTTTTTTCACTTTATGAAATATTCTTGCAGGCCTTGCTAAGCCAGGTCCAGTTATTGACACATTTTGTTCTGATGAATTGGTTTCGAGATATGTGAAATTGGATGGTGTTGTTACCTTGGTTGACTCCAAGCATGCTATGAAGCACTTAAATGAAGTGAAACCGAGATTTGTTGTAAATGAAGCAGTTGAACAAATTGCTTACGCTGACCGTATTATTATAAACAAGGTGGACTAATGCTTGCAGATATTCTTCTCACTTTCACATCCATCTTTTCTTTTTTAATAGTGGGCCTAGGGGCATTCTTTTCATTGTCATTCTCTTAACATCTTTTCCTTCATATATTGGCAGATTGATCTGGCAACTGAAGCTGAACTGGATATGTTGACTAAAAGGATCAAGGTATGTTTTTGCAGTGGGCACTAATATTCTGTAAGCTCCTTTCTTCAAGGACAATAGAAAAGAAAGAGGGTCGGTCTGGAGTTAGATGGGCAGTCTCTTTAAGCACCTCTAGAACTAGAATGGTGATGAAAACATATCTCAACTTCCTCTGGAGTTAGTTAGAACATATGATGAATGTGTCTCTCAGACCATAAGTTGCTAGCTGGTATCATGTTTAATGGCTGAAACTTGCATAGACATTGCCCATAAACTGATTTAAACTGAGTAAGGGCCACAGTAAGATTCATTTTTTCCACTCTTTTGCACTCCTAACAGCATTCGTGGAAGCCAATTGGAGAGGGGTTATTTGAAGTATCATTTTCACCTTTTACTTCCCCTGATGAGAGTTGCTTTGGTTCTTCCCAAGAGGAGTTTGGGGACAGAGGTCATTGTTCACTTTGCTCTATATTCTGGTTAGCTAGACCTTTCTTTGGCTAAGTTAATTGGAAAAAGTGGATAATCAGTATTGTCTGATAACATAATGATAGATGTACTAGAGCTAGATTCTTTGAGGCACATTAGATCTGTTTTGGGTTGATGCGAGCAGTGAATTAGCTGTAGTGACCATGACTTCTGAAGATTTGTGGAAATTTATCTAGTTGTAAGCTGTAACTTCTTCTTCCTAACTGATGTCTGTGACGAGCATCATATATTTTCTGCTTATAGTGTGTTATGTTTTGTTGGAGAAGCTTGTACAGGCTTTATCTTAGTTTATTGTTTTCTAATTATGACTGCATTGGCACTTCCAGCACCTCAATGGGATGGCACAAATCAAGCTAGCTAAATATGGAAGTGTTGACATGGATTTTGTCTTGGGAGTGGGAGGTTATGATCTAGACAGGTAGTTATATCTCCAGTTGAGAAAACAGTATATATATGACTGGTTTTTAATTGAATGGAAGTTTTGCAGCACAGCATAGTGTCGTGTTCTAACCTGTCAGTTGCCTCTACAGGATTGATTCTGAAGTTCATGGAGATGGCCCATCCTGTAATGCTCATCAACATGGGGATGGTAATGTGTGCAAAACTTGTTTTGCTTTTGTCTTCTTTTATTGTGATTAGTTCTTTTTAGTTTTGTTACCTGTGATGACTGACTCTCCCAGTGTGTGTTGTTAATGCAGAAGAGCACAAAGGGCATCATCATCATCATCATATGCATGATTCTGCAGTTTCCAGCGTCAGTATTGTTTCTGAGGGTACACTGGATCTTGATGAGGTAAGTTTACATAGTTCTTTTAGATCTCGTCGCTTTAATTCGATCACCCATGGGGTATATGTGCTACATTTTGGTTCAATTGGTTCCCCTGTAGAAAAATGTGCCAATTGGATGTAGTTATTCTGTACCCTGGAGGCTTTAAATGTGGGAAAGTGAATTATATGGTGGAGCTAGGAATTGTTTGCGGAAGTCTCGTGTTTGTGCTTGTCATTTGAGACTTTCATTTCAGAGTGGTGCACGTATAAGTCTATGGGAAGTATGTGCATGCCCAAGGGCGTCTTGTTGTATTTTAGTTGTGATATTGCTCCTGTCGAGGAGTAATAATATAAGGGACATGAGTTTCACTATAAGATATGAAGCCAAGATTTTGAATAGTCATTCATTTTGAGAGTCTGTGGGCTAGCCCTGAGCTTCTCTTAACTATGGGTGCAACAAGGTTTAGTGCAGTCTGGTCAGTGTATCTGTAATAGTTAGAGGGCCATAGCTTTGACTTTTGTCACCTTGATCCGACGGGCCAAAGTGCTGGCCCAGCCCAGCCCAGCTCAGCCCATTGCCATTTGGCAGTGAAAAGCAAGCAGTGGGTGCAGTACGCATATCTGCGTACTGATAGTGGTTTTTTTGGATATATTTTCCCGACCTGTTGGACTAAGGATTTTATTTTTATTTATAATTTTTTACGTGACTGCTACTGATATCTGCATTCGCTTATTTAGCCCCTGTGCAATACTTTTAAAATTACTTGGTAGAAGGAGTCTACTGTGGTCGTCAAACGTAGTAAAACAGAGAAGCTGAATGAAAAACATTGTCAGGAGACAAGTGGACAATTATTTTGAAAGTTCTACCTTGGGTTCGTGTAAAAATTTAAGCTTATACTTCAGTTCTTCCTCATCTATGTAGCCTGTATCTCCCATTTGTGCCCTTTTATAATCTATGAAGACAAAATGAAGAGTTTCAGAGGCCTAATGAGTGTCTCACCTGCACTATTTCTAGCTGGGATAAATGGACATTAGTGGCTTGGCTTATGCAATCACTTTTACACTTGATCATTTGTTGTTCAGTAATGTGGGGGTGTACTCGTAATTACAGCCAATTGTTGGTGCTTGAAATATGCAAGAAATATAAATAATGACGAGTGGTCTTAAAAAGGTTGGTGAGGCATGTTTCATTAATCTTTGCTTGAGATAGAACCTTTATACTTTTGGTTTATGATAAGGCCTTGGAATTTGCATAAATCTCTATATTTGTCACTGGGCTAGTAAAGTATATGAAAATTTGTGTCCCATATGTTGTTTGCATTCTAGCACTTGCAGTTTGCTTTTGCTCAACTCTGATGATATCTGTTTATACACATCTCTCATATGCAATGTCCATGGATTAGGTTGATGATTGGTTAGAGAGACTGATTGAAGAAAAAGGGGAGGACTTGTACAGAATGAAGGGTGTACTGTCCGTGACTGGTTATGAGCAACGATATGTATTCCAGGTTTCACTATTTGTGTTTATGAACTTCTTTCTAGCAATTTTGGTTTAAATTCTCATCTTATTTTGCTTCAAAATTTGTCTCTCTTTCAGGGGGTTCACTCAACATTGGACGGCTGTCCAGGAAAAGTATGGGGTCCTGATGAGAAGAGAATAAACAAGCTTGTCTTTATAGGGAGGAACCTCGACGAAACTGTCCTACGCAAAGGCTTCAAGGGGTGTCTTGTGTGACACAGCTAATCAAAGTGTCGGGTATGCTTATATATGCAAGAAATGGATTGACTATAACATGATGCCGATAAGCAGGGAAGGACTATAGGGGTCTTACTAACAAATGCATAGTGGGAATACTATTGTGATGACTGACTGGGAATACATGAACTACTATTTCTCTGTAGCTGGAATATTATCAAATGACCAGGAGCTGAATTATAAAAAATGATTGCCTATTGACAATACCTGAAATTTTAAGTGGAGTTATGAGAAATGATCACGCCTGTTAGTGATCTTTCCTTCACTATTACAAAGACCAGCTTTTGAATAACCGGGAAAACCTTAGCTAGGATCATCGTTAAAATACTCTGAGCTGGTCTATGTTGTCTCCTGAGACTGAAAAGAACACCAATCATCAATTAAAAATCTCTGCTTAAACCATATTTTGGTCATGGAAATGATATAATCGTGATAGAGAATTCCAGATTTTTATTTTGATAGCAAGAGTGAAATCTGATTGGTTCAAATGCTTCTTAGCCCGATCATGCATAAATCTTCAGGTATTCATCCATGCGGGTATACTGAACTTCGGGGTAAAGCTGGGAAGCTTCTTCTCCACCTTCCCCAATTTCGAAGTTTGTCAAACAGCCTTCATAGAATATGTGGTAGAAATGCCCCACTCCCACTTGCTGCACATAATCCAATCCTGAATACCAAAGGATAGATCAGTAATGTAGTCAGTAATCATGTAGCAGGTCACTGTTGATGGTATGCATACAAAGAACTTTTATTGAGTTCTCTGCCAAGTATTGAAAAACACGATCAATGGATGCATGACATGCTTATGGTTCGTGTAGTCAGTGAACCTAAGGATATTACAACACTGAATTCTACAAGAACACTTGTCATCTAATAACAACAAATCAGGTAAGTACCTTTCATGGAGGCAAGGAAGTCTTCTGCAGAAATGCTTCTCTTCTCCAGTGTCCTTCCACTGAGCTTCTCCCACATCTCCACCAGCTGTCTCTGGGATAGAATGTTCTCTGGTGGCCTCAGGTACACCGTTTTGTTCAGTGTTCTCGGATCATCAATCGTCCTAATTGCATACGTCGCGACATCATCTTCATCGAGGAAAACAGCTGCAGCAATAACTCACTATCAAACACTTTCATGAGTTACCAAATAGAAATTCATACATACTTGTGTCTTAATTGGGAAAGCGAGGCGGTTGAACTTGGCTAAATGACAACCGTGCTGAGGTCTTGACCTTAATAGATTTTATGAGCTGTCGAAACATGTCAGGAAGTCCTGATTTGGACTAGACACGTACTACGAAGCTAGGGATTACCCTTCTAATTGGGTCAACATGTGATGTGGTTGAGATGTTTAAAGGATGGAACTACGAGGATACTCGTTGATTAAGGAAGCTCTTACCCCAATATTGACACGAGACACATTTAAAATTTGATACAATCTCACGTAACAAGACATCGCAGAAAGATTGAATTGATGT